>JAEQBH010000748.1:0-600000 GCA_016808115.1 Tetrastigma voinierianum
TTTTTAACTTCTAGTCGACTCCATCCCCGCTTTCCTCGACCGTTAAGGATGCTTGGAATATTGATGTTTATGGAACTCCTATGTACAGGCTGACTCGGAAGCTTAGATGCGTGAAAACTCACCTAAAAGCTTTCAACTTCATGTGTTTGCTAATGTTCGAGAGAAGGTCGTGGAAGCTAGAGAGACCCTACATCGAGCACGTTGCCGATCGATACCTAACCTAAACGATTCCTCGGGTTTGCTGAATGAGAAGGTGTGTTTGAAGAATTTCCATGATCGCTCAGGCCGAAGAAGGGTTTCTTAAAATGTAAATCCGTAATCCAAATGGCTCGTCAGACTCGAATTTAATTCCTTCCACAAAGCTGTTAAAGCTAGGAACTCGAGGAACTCTATCAAATCCATTACGTTGGAGAATGGGTCAGAGATCCGAGGACCCTGACACCATCGACAGATCGTTAAACATTTCCAATCGGCCTCAAGGCACATGCAGATCCGGCCCTCCGATGCTTACAACATGGATGGTCGGCTCCTGGGTCCTCCGAGCACCGATATCTCCTTAATAGCGTGGATTACACATGAGGAGATCAAGAGATCCATGTTCTCTATCGATGACACAAAGGCCCCTGGTCCCGATGGGTCCTCTTCCATTTTCTTCAAAAGTGGTCCGGAGTAATTGTCTGGAGCGAGGTGAGTGGATGCTGGCGCACTTTTTCAGTTCTGGTGGCGTTTCGTGAGATCAACTACACTATTTCCTTGGTTCCAAAAGTTCCAACCCAAGCCTAATGCATGATTATAGGACCCATCTCATGTTGTAATACTATCTACAAGTGCATTTCGAAGATTATTGCAACCAAAATTAAGCGGTGCCTTCCGGGCTATTATTTGCCCCGCCTCGCATACTGCTCGTGGGCGAGCATAAATGGGATAACATCCTCCCCACCTGCGTGGAGTTGATGAAATACTATCACTATGATTCGGGCTCCAAGATGTGCTTCCCAAGATCGATCTCAAGAAGGCCTATGACTCCCATAAGTCAATGTGATCTTGACATTTTATCTACTACGGTACCCTTCACCCTTTTGAGGTGCATTAAGGCTTGCATCACTACTCCTAAGTTTTCTATATGTGTCAATGGTGAGCTTACGGGGTTTTTTGCTAGCTAAAGGGGGGTTTGCCAAGGGGACCCTTTATCTCCCTTTCTGTTTCTTATTGCTATGGAAGCCTTCTCGAGATCCCTATCCAAGGCGGTTCTCCATCCTAGATTTGATTTCCACTTGAAATGTAAAGAGATAAAGCTCTCGCACTTGTGCTTTGCTGATGATATATTTCTTTTCGCCAAAGGAAATGTGACCAGTGTACAAATTACTATGGATGAGTCGGGGTAAAGTTCGAGGCTTTCTGAATGCAAGCACAAGCAAAAGAGGTTGTTCTTAAAGGTGGATTGATGACAAAGGTTAAAGCCTACTATCCTTAACATGACGGGGTTTAGTCTAGGGAGTCTGCCTATGAAATACTTGGGGGTTCCGCTTTATCTCCCTCCAGTCGCCTCACTGATCGCTAACCTCTTCTTGATAAGATTACGGGTTAGGAACCATTCAGGGACCAAGATCCCTATCCTTTCGGTAGGTCGCAACTTATATCCTCGGCCTCTATAGCATTCAAACGTATTGGTGGCAAGAGATGTTCATCATCCCTAAGTTTACATGTTATAAGATAACATATTTTAGCTGCCTCGTGGTCTGGGCAAAGATGTGGAACGCTGAGAGTCAAGTCATCGAAGTCTCATGCCTTCCTAAGAAGGAGGGTGGGCTTGGGTCACAGCCATGTTGTTGATCGAATGATGCCGCTTATCATGAAGCACATATGGAATTTGGTTCTATAGGAAGGACTCTATCTGGGGTGGCTCAATCGAGGTTTTGTCGAGGCGTGGCAAAGACCGATCAGGATTCTCGAGATGTTCTTGGAGTCGAGAAAGATTCTTCAATAGGGATGTGGTGAGACCCTTTATCGTGCATAGAGTGTGTAATGGTGTCGGGACCTTCTTATATGATTTTGGAACCCTCGGGTCCAATCCTTCCTTTGGGGGAAAGGCCCTTATGACTCACCCATCTGGCGGAATGCCCTGTTGTTCGCCATAGATGGTACTAGGTGGAATTGGCATGTTACTATCTCAGCTGATCTTATAGCACTTAAGAACAGTTGTGCTGACTACCTTCTTGATACCTCTAGAGAGGATGTTATATCTGGATCATTAGCCCCGACCGTGTTTTTACTGCTAGTTGGCGTTTGAACTCCATTAGACCTCGCAGCCTCTCAGACACTCCAAGATACAAAATGTGTGGTTCCTCTCAAATATTAAAAGACACCCTTCATCCCAAGTAGTTATACAAGACACTATCCACTCAAGACAAGCTCTTCAAATGGGTCTCATCAATTCTATCAGCCAGGTTTTCTCGCCGGCCAATGTCAAGATAGGAACTATTTATTATTTGAATGCCAGGTTACAACTGGAATCTGGATGAGGGTTCTTAGGCTGTGTGGGCAATACAGGTTATCGAGGAGGTGGGAGAACGAATTTCGTTGGGTGACTGGGTGTAAGGGTAACTCCTTTTGCTATATCACTAAGAGGATTGCTTGGGGTGCTACCATTTATCACTATGAGACAAAGATAATGCTGCAGTCCATGACAACCAATTTATTTCCTCGTTGATTCTATTTTCTCTCATTCGTAATGATGTCGCCTTAATCACAAGCTTCCAGAATGTAGTTGACAACCCTACGAATAGAGCTTGTGCGAGAGATGGCATTTTCCCCTTACTTTTCATCTCTTCGAGGTCCACCCTGAGATGCTTCGAAAGCTCTCGAGGCTTCACATGTTTCAGGCTCACGTGGGTTATCAGCGCCGCTGGCTTCGGTCCCGGATGTGGGTCAGGCTTCCGCTTCGTTTGATGTTTAGGTGCGGCCCGTGCCCGATGGGTCATGGTTCTGTTTGCTTTGAAGCTTTTTGGTGGTTTTTGTTTTCGTCGATGCCCTTTTCCCTCGGGTTTTTTGTGGGGTCAGCCCGCTTTTCGCTTGTTTCGCTTGGTCCCGCTTTCGGGTTGCTCGTCGTGGCGCCTTGCGGCGCAGGCGCCTCTTTAGTTCATGGAGGAGGTCCTCCGAGGTTGACTGGGTGCTTGGTGTGTCAGTTGCCTTGCCTCTACGGTGGTGGCCTTTTCGCCCGGGCCGGAAATGCTTCCATTTTTGTGTTGTTTGTTTCTTCGTGTCAGGTGGCCTCGTGGCCCGCCGTAATGTTGTTTCAGGTGTGATGTTTTTTATCAGTGGTTCTCAGACGGCCGATGCCCCTTTCCTTTGTTTTTAGGGAGGTGTTATCCGCTTTTGCTTTTCCGTGGCCTTTCGCTTCAGATTGTTCTTGGTTGTTTGTTAGGCTTTGCCCTTTTGGAAATAAATTCTTAATTATCCAAAAAAAAAAAAAAGAATCTTGAAGTTGTCCAAGGGTATTTTAATATAGTCTTGAAAAACCTTCAACCACCATACATTTCACAATTTAGACCACCATGTTCCTAAGCCAGGAAAGCATATGTCTAGAAAGCTACTTTTAGGATCTTATTCCCTTTATACCTTTGATTATTTCCTAAACCAATACTATTCAACCAATTCTTAGGACTGAAGTTAACTTACCCCCATAAATAGGGTAAAGCTTCCTTCAACATAATTAGTTCATCACTCTGCAAATTAACCAATATATTCACTTCCATCGACAGAAACGAAATATTTTGATTAAAATGAGACAAGTTCTCAGTATATTAATTTCATAGACCAATAGATCACTATCCTTAACTCCTAGAACACACCTCAATTGTCACTTGAGGGGATCCTTAAACAGGAGTTTTGAATAGCTCCTTTGGTTTATAAAATCAATAGATCAAGTGTAACGCCCCAAAAATACCCTAGAATTTTTATAATAATTTTATTATATATTCCGGGTGTGAATTGAGTCAAACTTGCTTCCGGAAATTTGATAAATTGATAAATTGTAAAACGTAAATTGAAAGTGTTAGCATATGATTGAATATTATATACTAAAACGAGAAATTGATTTAACTCTGAAATAAAACCTATGAAAAATAAAAAGTGGAAATTTGTAAAAATGAGGACCTATAATAAAATGATAGCTTAAATGCTAATGTGAAATAAATGATAAATAATAAGGAAAGTGAACAAAGTATTAGAATGTCAAAAATGGAAAATGGATTAATTGCATAAACAAGGCCTTATGAAGAATATGACTTAAGACCAAAATGAGAAAATGAGAATGAGAATGGGTGCAGCCAAATACGGCCTTACACTTAAGAGAGATTTAAAAGACCAAACTTGGTCTTAGATGCTCATTATGAGCAAATCACGTTTTTGGGAAGAGAAGAGAGGAGAAAAGGGAGAGAAAGCTAGGGTTTGCAACAAGGAATGATTTTGGTGGGATTTTTTCCCATTTCTTCCACCTAATGGATCAAGCAACCTATAAGAGGAGTTTTGAAGAGATAAGGTAAGAAAAATCAAAACTCCTAACTTCTTTTATGTTCTCGGGTTTTGGGAAAAGCCCAACATAAGAAAAAAGGGATTTTCTACTCGATCCTAAACCACCTTTCGAGTTGTTTCTGGGGTGGATTCCATGGTGGATTTTGATATGGGATTAATCGAGAAGGTTTGTGGAAGAAAATGGGGTGAAAATGCTAAAATCCAAGATTTTATGAGCAAAAACTCAGAGTGCACTTGGCATCAAAGAGTGGTACCCTGTGACCATGATGCAAAGGCAAGTGGTACTTGCATTCACTCAAACCGGCACCGGCATTCCATTGGCAAAATGTAGGAACTGTATCTGGCATTCATTACTTCCAAAGGTTTTGTTTGTGCATATTTTTGCACTGTTAAGTCCCGTATTAATATACCTATTGTTAGGGACCCTAAGAAATGATTAATGGGGATTCAAAAAGAATATAGAACTATGAAAACGCATCAGACCAAGAATCGCCGGCTAAGCGAGTCGGGTAGACTTAGTAATTTTAACCCAAAACCGCACACCCATAAATTGTCATTCACTAAAAATATGATGATTGTTTATCCACTAAGAGTGGCGTGATTGTTATTGACTAGGGACGGGTGATGATCGCTTAACCTAGGACTGAGATCTAAGAGAAGGAAACTAGAGCCGACAGCTTCGGTTTGTTCTCTGACTCTATTCTTATTTCAAGTATTTTGGTAGTTTACCAAGTAACTATAAAATGAGTACATGAATGAGTATATGAAATGAGCACAATATGAGTATATGAAATGAGTACATGAATGAGTATATGAAATGAGTACGTGAATGAGTATATGAAATAAGTACATAGATTGAGTATATCTTTGAAAAGATAATACGAAAGTGAATATGGAATTGAAAATGTGATATTTAAAAAACCGAATGAATGTGAATGATAAATCGAATTGTAACAACCTGGCCAATTCATGACATCTTGAATTGAATGATATATCAATGAACTACCGACGGATGCACCAATCCAGATCCACACGGCGCACCCCCAATCGGGCTCCAATGTCCCACTCAAGTGATGCACCAATCGGCATCCGTCATGATGTCGTATGACATTTGGTTATGATACTACATGCCTGGTGTACCAAACGACATCCGTCATGATTGGAGACCGAATTGTTAAAATGTGTAGACATTACCGGGGAATGAAAATATGGGACGGATTCATCAAATGTAGACCACGAAATGTGATTTGAATAGTCAAAGTGAAATAACCAACATCATTTATGTAAATGGGGTTTTATGTATATGCTAAATCTCATAAATTGAATTGTAATGGAATTCATTGTATTGGAAATGTGCATGTTGTGATATGATAAATAATTTGTAAAATGAAAGCATGCGAAATGAATAGCATGAGTATATGTTGATATAATAGGCATGGTTTGATGTTAAATGCATGTCAAGTTAAATTGAATATTGAAATAGAACTGCATAGAACCACTAAGCATGAAAATGCTTAGCGTATAGTTTTTATCTATGCCCAGGTTTCGAGTAGTCAGGAAGGAAGACAAGATCGTGAAGCGTAGAGTCATAAAGCAAGTTGCGGCGTATAAGTACATACCCCACCATGCATATCATTTCCTTTTTGAACATGGAATATTTTGTGAACAAATAGCTTAACTCTAAAGAAATTTTTTGTTTTGTATATTATTTTGAAAAGGGCATAGAAGGCCTTCACTGTAATTGCATTTGATGAATTGTAAATGTTTGTGGGCCTACCATTTGGGAATGCTTCTGCGAAATCGAAAATCTAAAGAGAAATAACAAAGAAAAATGTTTTGATAAGATAATTGAAAATGTCGGAGTAAACCGGGCTCCGGTTCGGATCCGACCTTAAGGGTCGAGCTGGGGATTCGGGTCGCGACACTTTTGAAAAAGAAAACGTAATAAAATGTAAATAAAAAGAATTAAACGAGCGTCCCCGAGGTTTCGGTTTGGACTCGCCAATCGGGTCGGGCCGGGCTCAGGGGTCGCTACATCAAGTATAAGAAAACAAGCATCTAAACCAATTAACTCAATTTTGAGTTCAACCCCACAACCTATGTTAGATCCTTGCAAACATAATCATCGCAATACCAATTCCTTCCCAGAAGGTGTTTAGCCTTCCATCACTAGATTACACATAATAAGAACAAGTCGTTTAAACAAGTTCATTATGATTATAATCAAGAAAATGAGGAAAAGGAATTCAAACAATGATTTCTGCTTGTCTACAAGTTCATATAGTAATGGAGATTGATTTTCAATGTACTCTCTTCACAAGCTCAGCTCAGATCAACTATTCTAAAGAAAAATTATCAAAGCTCTACTGTAGATCTACTCAAAATAATCTAAAAAAAATTCCTACTAAAGAAAACTCTTATACTCTATCTAAACTTTGTTGCTGCTACTATTTTTGTTTTGCCCTATCCTTTTTTTCTACACCCTATCGCTTACTATTTATAGTTCAATTATTATTGGGCTAGAATTCAAGGCAAAATTTTTGGACTTTATGCAAGCCCACGAGATCATGTGTCGCGATATCAAGGTTTTTCATGTCTTAGGCATTATCGTGATGTTGGTGCCACAACACCCATCGATGATTTTTGCCTTTGAGGATTGACTTCTGATAATATGTTACGACATTAGTTCGAGTGTTGTGACCTTCCCTTCCAATCTTGTGTCACCAAGGTCTGTCGTGACACTATCCTTATGATGTACAATAGCAAGCCTTTAGAATGAATGTCACGACATTAGTATTGTGTCGCGACATTGTGAGTTACTGACTGGTCTTTAGGGTTGTCGTGACATTGTCATGACATTGTCATGACATTCCTAATTCGTGCCACGGTAGGGTGATCCGGAATCAACAATATTTGTATCCTATATTCCTCCTACTCGCCAGAAATAAGCTACCGCAGTGATAAATGCTTCAGTGGCCGAACACAGGATGGGTTTTCTTTCGCATACTGATTTAAGTGGAGTAAAATGGTAATAAATTGATTTTCAGGTTTGCAAAAACAAGAGGCTGGGGTTTAAACCGAAAATAAAATGAAGAAAAAATAAGAAAAGAACCTCGTCTCGTGCCACTCAAGTTAGGATTTATAGGTAAACTAACATGTCCCTGTCTTTTCCTCGCTGGGGAGCATGACATATAGTCATTTCCGAACCGGATCTTCATTTAGCTTTTAAAACTAAACCCTATGATTTTCTCTTTGAAACATAGCATTTAAACAAGTGATATAAATGTCCTTAGCAGTGAAAACACATCTCAAAAACCTTACTCCACGATAACTAGTAGGAGACAACTAACTAAGCCTCAATGGATCTAATGAAAGTATCCATTGAACCCAAAAAAAGCTTGCCAAATACACATTAAAGAGAGCATGCTTAAGAGATTTTAACCTAAGTGAGAAGCAGGAACTTAAACAACCAAAAATGCGTGCGTTAAAAACAGAGGACCATGCGTTACCTCCAAACCCTAGCCAGCAACCCTCCTCTTCAAGGGGGAAGAGGCCTAGCCAACCATCCTCTGAGTTGTCATCCTCCGAGGAGTGTTTGCAGCTTCAGAAAGGGAGAGAAAATGAGAGAAAAACAAAACGGAGAACGGATTCTAATTTTATTTGACAAAGAAAAAATCGTCCTCTTCAATACAGATACCTTAAATGGCTTATGTAGCCTTACAAACCAAGTGAAATACCATACAATCCAAACATAAGTGATTAAGCAACAAGGGTAGAAAGTGAGAAAAACCAAAAATTGTAACACAAAAAAGCTCGGCGCCAAAAAGCAGGAATAAGCTATCGAGGAACAGGGCTCATGATGCATGCTGCGCGCAGAGTGCCTTCCCGCAGCTGGGATGCAATTTCTTCTATTTTCACTATTCTTTCCTCCGGTTTTGATTTGCAAATGCCAGTTTGACTTGAATTCTTCGCTTGGATTGATTCAACAATTTTAGCATAATTAGCTCGCAAAAACCCGCAAAAATTTACAGCAAATGCGCATCGTAGAATAGCAGGACCTTAATGTGCAATCGTTACTTAGGAATGATTAGTATACAAAAAGCACTCAAAACCTATAATAAATAGGGTTCAAAATAGCACTTTTTGAGTACTAATCAATTCCTTCTTGACACTCCTTTTGGATGAATGTCGCAAATTTTTGATTGTCTGACACTGTTCAGTTGTTTCTCAAGGGACTTTTCACTATGGTGTTGCGACACTAGTTTCAATGTCGTGACACAACTTCTGTTGTTTGACTTCTTGCTATGTCACGATATACATTGAGGTGTCGTTGATTCGTGCCATAGTAGGGGTGTCGGAATCAACAATATCTGTATCCTAAATTCCTCCTACTGCCATAGCAAAGCTACTGTAGTATAGAGGTTCTAGGGTCGAACTCAGGGATGGGTTTTCTTTGCACAAATGACTAACAGTGAAGGCAAAAATGGTGAATTCAATTTGGATTTTAAGGTTTGTTAAAAACAGGGGAGTTGGATGGTTGCAGGCTGCTAATAAAATGAAGAAAAATAAGAAAAAGAACTCCTTGAACTGTCAGGCTACTGGATGCGAGTTCTACAGGTCACTGGGAGGTCCTCGGGGTCATTTCCTCGCGTTGGGGAGGATGACCTATAGTCATCTCCCGAACCGGATCTTCATTTAGCTATAAAACCTAACCTGCATTACATTTTTAGAAATGGCATTCACTGGCCATTTATGTTCTTAGTCAGTTCAAACGAGTCTCCTTGATTCACATTACAATGGGTAATAAAGGATAACTAATGAACATCACAAGATCTAGTAATAAGCATCAAGTGAGCACTAAAATATTACCAAGTACTGACCATTCAACATGAATCGAAGGGACCAACACCAGTTAAAAGGAGAACACAGACGGCAAAGGACCACTGCGTGAAAACAGGACCTCCAAGATCCTCCAACCACGTCCAAGAAACACATTCAAGGAGGAACGCCGAGCCGGGCCATCCTCCGAGTTGTCATCCCTGAGGGTGTTCACACCCGTGAAAGTGCCAGTTATGAGTAGCATGGGAGAGAAAGTGAGCGCGGGAGAGCTTGAAGCTTCTCCCGTCAAATTTATTGATTGATTGCAAGTTGATACAGATCGAGGTTTATATATGCTCGTAACAAGGGAAAAACAACCTAAATTCATATGACATATATGATAGAATGGGAAGAAACCAAAAAATCAGAATAGGCACAAATACAAAGCAGAACGGCAAAGCAGGATGAATGTTAGATTACTGATGAATAGTGACAGGATATGAATCACGCGCAGAGGGAATTTCCGCGGCTCCAAATTTTCTCGTATTTTCGCTTCTTCTTTCCTTCGCCTCTCGATCCGCAATGCTAAGCCTTACTAATTCTTCGTGCTTGGATCGACTACTAATTTCGCATAAATAGCTTGCAAAACCGCAAAATTTGCCACAAAATGTGATCGTGAGGAGGCAGGACCTTAATGCAATTGCTTACTCACGCTATTAGTACATAAAGTGCTCCAAACTCCGTAATAAACAGTGGTCCAAAAATAGCACTTTTTGAGCACTAATCAATGTGACATCGATCGCTTCCTCGCCTTGCCTTCATTTCAAGCACTTTTTCCTGCTCTTTTTGCTTCATTTGCTATAGATTCCTACAAAACAGTAACTTTGGTGAAGATTCCATAATTTTTCATTAAATTAAGCATTAAGGCCTCAAATATGCATGCAAAAATGGACTTAAAGTTATATGAGTTTCATACTCATCAGCTATCACGCTGTAGCGTGATGAACATCACCCTCATTGGTTTGTCTATTTGTTTTCCATGACTTCTTTTGAAACTTTCACGTGGTAGCGTGAAATTTCTTAAGAATTACAGTCCAGCCTTTGTATCCATCCTTCAGATTTGACGTTGTGGCATGAGATTTCACTTAACGTCAAGAGATTTCACGCCACCACGTGATTGGCTTATGATGATAGAGAGAGCAACCAAAATTTCATGCCTCAACATGTGATTTCACATCGACGGAACGTTAACTAGCAATAAGTAACCCCATGAATCTTCAAGTTGCTCTCCCTTCCAACATCCACATATATCTTGACTTCCAAAATTCTTACCTTATAATCAACTCAAGGATCATGATAACCTACAATTCAAGAACAAAATACATACCAAACAAGATCACACTGAAAAGAAGAAAATGAAATTAAAAAAAAAAAAGAATAGATGGGAAAGGAAGAATCAAGGAAACAAAATTTAGAAAGGTGAAGAAAACATCACCAAGCTTAGGTTGCCTCCTAAGAAGTGTTTTGTTTAATGTTGTTAGCTCAACTTTCCTACATCTCAATGGCATTACGCTTGAACAACTAATTCCAACACAAAATGTCAACACATACGCCTCAAATGTACCCAAATCATGGCGGGTCAAGGATTATAGATGCCTTGTTTGTGTTGAAATCGCCTCCATAATATTGTTTCAACTTTTTCCCATTGACCTTGAATGCTCATTTTTTCTAGGTGCTTGATTTCAACGACCCCATGAGGGAAGACTTGAGATATTGTGAATGGCCTTGACCATCGAGATTTGAGTTTCCCGAAGAATAGCCTTAGCCTTGAATTGAATAGAAGAACTTGTTGCCTCGACTCAAATTCCTTTCGAATAATATGTTTTGTCATGCCATGTCTTGGCCTTTGCCTTGTAGAGTTTAGCATTCTCATAGGATTAAGTCCATAATTCTTTAAGTTCATTCAATTGTAAAATCTTTTTTCCCTCGCCGCATTGTTAAGTTGTCTCGTGGCCCAATAAGCTTTGTGTTCAAGCTCAACCGGAAGGTGACATGGCTTACCGAAGACAAGTCTATACGGAGACATCCCTATCAGCATCTTGAAAGTCGTTTGGTATGCCCAAAGTGCATCATCAATTTTCTTTGCCCAGTTTTTTCGAGAAGAACTCACTGTTTTCTCAAGAATCTTCTTCACTTCTCTATTGGAGACTTTAGCTTGCCCCTTTTTTTGAGCGTGGTACGCCAAAGTGATTCTATGCTTGACTCCGTATTTGAATAAAAGTGCCTCAATTGTTTGTTGCAAAAGTGGGTCCCCTCATTGCTTATTATGGCTCAAGGGGTTTTAGATCTTGGGAAGATGTTCTTCTTTAGAAACTTCAACACCACCTTTGCATCATTCGTGGGGGTTGCAATGGCTTCGACCCATTTAGACACATAGTCCACTGCCAACAATATGTTTTGATTTTTGTAGGATAAGGGAAATGGTCCCATGAAATCAATTCCCTATAGGTCAAAGAGCTCAAACTCCAAGATATAGTTCAAGGGCATCTCATTTCTCCTTGAAATGTTACCCGTCTTTTGGCACCTATCACATGCCATTACAAATGTATGTGTGTCCTTGAATAGGCTAGGCTAGTAGAAACCACACTACAACACTTTAGCGCCAGTTTTATTTCCTCCATAGTGACCTCCACACTCTAGAGAAGGACAATGATGAAGAATGGCTTGCATCTCATCTTTAGGAATGCATCTTATAATTAATTGATCGGCACAATGCTTATACAAATACCGGATCTTCCTAATAAAAATGTTTCACGACTAAGAAGAACCTTTTCTTTTGTTGGAATGACCAATCTAAAGGTAAGACTACGACGACGAGATAATTAACAATGTCTGCAAACTAGGGGGTTGACTCAACAAAAGAGATAGATAAGAGTTGTTCATTAGGAAAATTATCATTAATTTGAACTTTTTGAAGTACATCACATTCTAACAACTCTAATATAGAGAGATGATCAGCCACCAGGTTCTTTGTACCTTTCTTGTCTCTTACTTCCAAATTGAACTCTTTAAGAAGTAGGATCCAACAGATAAGTCTTGGTTTCGCATCCTTCTTTGCCATACAATATTTTATTGTCGAATGATCGGTGTAGACAACCACCTTGTTCCTAATCAAATATGGACGAAATTTTCAACGATTTAACATAGATACAGCAACTCCTTTCAGCCAGTTGTTACAATTCAATTCATATCAATAGGTTCTACTTGCATAGTAGATAGAATAGAAAACCCTATTTCTTCTTTGTCCCAAACTGATCCCACGACATAATCACTTGAATCGCACATCAATTTGAACGATAATTCCCAATATGGTGCTACCATAATACGTGCTAAAATAAGCTTTTCTTTTAGATTGGAGAAGCTTGTATGCAATCTTCAATGAAATTGAAAGGGGCTCCTTGAATAAGAAGATTTGAAAAAAGGTTTAGAAATCTTGGAAAAATCTTTAATGAACCTCTTGTAGAATCCGACATGCCCTAAAAAGCTTATGAATCCTTTCACTGAGGCTAGGGAAGGGAGTTTCTCAATAGTCTCAATCTTAGCTTTGTCAACTTCAATGCCCTTCTCTGAAAAATCTTATGACCCAGCACGATGCCTTCCTTCACCATAAAGTGACATTTCTCCCAATTGAGCACCAAATTTATGTCTTCACATCTAACTAATACCAATTCCAAGTTTGCAAGACAATTATCAAATGAAGTACCCACCACGGAGAAATCATCCATGACCACTTCAATTGTCTTTTCTACTATGTCTAAAAATATGGCTATCATGCACCTTTCAAACATACTAGGAGCATTACATAACCCAAACGACATCCTTCTAAATGAAAAAGTACCATAAAGGGACGCTATGTGTCTTCTTGATCTTCCGGAGGATACACTCGTTGTAAATCCTAAATAACTGACGGGCTCCGGATAGGTGTGTAGATTTGTGTCAAAACGTAGGCCCGTATGCGTAAGTATATGTGTCGAGGTTACGTAGTATAGTGGCTCGTCAAGTGTCGTTCCCACAAGGAGAAGTGTGTTGAATAATGAAATCATATTTTAAAATATTATCGACCTAAAAATCTAAAGGAATTATGGCTACCATGAGAAAAAACTAACTCTAAAATATTTGCTAAATCAATTAATGGAAACTAGGGTTTTGCCTCTTCCTACCACACTCAATTGATTCTAACTTAGATAAATTATTCATTCATTGCACACAGCCTACCGGGCAGTTGATCGTGCCTACAAGATATCCTCTCTAGAGGTATATTTTCCTATCTTGCCAGTAGGGTGTAATTGCATCTTTGCCTCAACCCTAGACTCTGAAATGCTTAAATGTTGAAATCCTAAAAGCCACACTTAGAATCGAGATATCTCTATTCACCAATTTACCAAGTGTTGCTCTACTCATATCCCTGGGAGTCTTTATCTCTCAATCTCAGATTCCCAGCAATAACATGCCAATGTTAGCTAAACATCACCATGTAAATAAATCACAGAAATAGAGCAAGTCGATATGAAATCCATTAATATATTAAATGGACATGAAATTAATAATTAATCTAAATGAATGTAGCAAGTTACTAAATGAACCCTAGAAATAGATCTAGAACATAATGATGTTCATTACAACCATAGATTTTTGAATCATTAAATGTTCGAGAAAAGAAATACAAATACAAGAGTGCACACAGTGTCTCGAGTCACACCTATGTCGTCTCTGTTCTCCTCTTTCCGTCCGTTCTCTCAAAAACTAGGTCATATTGCTTTATATCTCATCTTTCATCATTAAGTCTCAGGAAATGCTCGCAACGGCGAATGTCGCTGACAGTCGATGAAGAATCGGGAATGTTGATAGCCTTAACGCCGCGACGTTGAGCCGGGTTTTCAATTCTCATTTTTCAAGTCTCCACAAAGCCTCCAAATGCCGCCTTATTCACCTGTAGTGCATTGAAACCAAATATCAGGTATAGAGCGATAACCACACTTATTACTATATGAAATGTAACAAAAACATAATAAAACGCGGCTATATCATGAGTGTTTTGGACACTCATCAATAATCATCAAGGAAACAATAAATTCATGGTCAGTAATCTATCCAACATTTGATCAATGAATGGTATGGGCGTCACACCATTCCCTGGCCCGACCCGATCAAGTGATCCGAATCGAAGCTCAAAAGAGACCATAGCACTGACTCTTTACCTGATTTTTTTAACAATCAAATATCATATATATATATATATATATATATCAAAAGAACTAACAATCAAGTGGTGTCCATCAAAATCTATACATTTATCGTAGTCCCATTTACAAATACAAAATCGTACTTTACATTTACAAATCGAACGTTGTAACTCACTATGATGAACCCCTTACTGCAGGTCAGCCCGGGCCCACGCAAGCTGACGTTCTTTCTCTTGTTCCTACACCTGACAGTAACCCGTGCTGTTTCTTTTACGCTTAGTGAAACATATGTCTTATGCATATACACATTTAAAGCATAAAACAATACCGTATATTTACTGTGCATTCATATAATGAACTTATAAAATTACTTATGCTTATACAGACTTATGCTTATTCAGACTTATACTTATAGCATTCGGTCTTATATCTATAGCAGACTTATTCTTATTCGGAACTTATACTTATAACATCGATTTTATACTTACTCGCATCTACACATGATAGACTTATTCTCATTCCGATCTCCAAGAGACGACACATACTTATTCGCATTCCTTATAACGGTACCGAACTTATACATATACTAGACTGGGAGTACTCTATCACGCACTCATACTCTATCTATCATATACTCGGTTCAAAGCTCCCGTGAGAGGAGTTACAGAGCTTGTTTCATACGTAGATACTTATACCCGCACTCCACTTATATTTATCTCGCATCTCCCATAGAGCGACACGTAACTTGCGTCGACTAATACTTATCCAGATCTCTCTTAGGAGTTACAATAAAGGTACCCGTAGGTACTACATAACTTATACTTGCACTTCATATCTTATACTTGTACTACGGAGCATATCCTTGTCTTACGAATATTATACTTGTATTACGGAGCTTATTCTTGTATTTCGGATCTTATACTTGTATTACATGTCTTATACTTGTATTACAGAGCATATACTTGTCTTACGGAACTTATACTTGTATTACAGAGCATATACTTGTCTTACAGATCTTATACTTGTTTTATGGATACGGAAGTACCCATAGGTACTACAGAGGTTTTACTTGTACAAAAATACTCGTAGGTACTATAGAACATATACTTATACAGAGGTACCCATACGTACTGCATAACTTATACTTATACAGAGGTACCCGTAGGTACATTCTGATCAGAACGATGTACATTTCTTTATTCTCATTCTTATTTAGTCGCTTATCATATAACCGTTTGATTGCCTAGACCAGTAATACGGGATGAGTACGACACAACACAATAGCACCAAGGTACGATACATAGATTCGAGATGTCAGAAGACAAGGTGAGTGGCGGGCATTGACAGAGTGTCAGCTGCCGAATAAGAGAGTACCAAAGTACTAATCAGAGTAATCAAGTACTAATGTGCCAAGACGTCGAGAGTGCCGTCGCACTAATCGTAGAGTGACCAAGTACTATACGTGCCTCGCCCACGTGAATGTAAGGTTAAGTGCCTAGCATCAGCGGAGTGCGTACACTGATCAAATATGTCTTGTCATTCAATATCCTGCCTTAGGCAAATATACAATTATACATGTTCTTCCAGCTTATTTATTTGTTCTTTTCTTCTATACTCCTCTACATATCAAATCTACGTATATTACTATTTCTTGGTCATATCTGTCTCTTTTCTTATCTCGTATTCCAATTGACTTTAACCAAGCGATTAGTACACTTAGTACAATAATTAAATTTTAATATAATATGTGGGTACCAAATGCCATTAAATAGCATATGGTTAGATTCTAGACTCAATGAGCTTTCCATAGAGTCTAAGAACACCCAAAACGGAGTCTTAACGAAGGAGTTATGCACATTACAAGTTTAGGAAGAAAATTCAGCGATTTGCAAAGAATCAAGAAAGAGCTAAAAGAATGTACCCACCAGATTTTGTCATTTTAGGACTATTATAAGCTCAATATTGTATCACTCTATATATGGATTTATTCGACTCAAAGGGCTTCCATGAGCCCCAAGAACACCCAAAACGGTCTCGACGAAGAAGTTATGCGATCCGAAGTCGGGAGGGTTGACATTGTGCAGGGGCTACGCTTATAGCGTGGAATCCCACGCTATAGTGTACCCGAGGATGAACCTGGTGCCACGCTACGCAGGTTTCCACGCCCCGGGCGCGCCGCAGGATGCACCCAACCACGCCACAACGTGGCTTCCACGTCCACAGGCCGTAGATTCTGCGAAGCTCCGGTGACACGCCGCCGACCAAACCATCTCGAATGCTCTTGTCACCGAATACAATATCCTCCCAATTGAGGCCACATAACATGCCACAAACACGGCACTAAAAACCATCCTACAATCAACCCAAATCACCCAAAAGAGTAGGAACAAACCAAACTTCCATATCCATACAATTTCTACAATCCATCCTCAAAGGGAATCCATACTCTTAACAAGTAATCACAATTCTAACACCTCAAACCCTAGCTCAAGGAGGAATTTTACATAAAAAGTCCACAAATTCACTCTTGGTCCTAGGTAGTCATAATACATGTCTTTCATAACCTATAATCCTATCTTTATCACATTCTGTGTTCATGTTCATGTTTCATGCTTATTCCATATGGCATTTCAGATACTTGTACGGTATGATGCCTATGTATTCACACCTCATTCAAATATTCTTGTCCCTATATAAGTCTATTTTACTTAGAAATTGGAATCATTCCAATTGGATCATCCAAATTAAAGTTATGGCATTTTCATGCCAAACTAGCTTAATTTTAATTTCACTTCTGGCACTTAGGACAAACAGGTCACTCTCATCTTTCCGGGATCTTAACCTCATACCTGACACTGCTCTGTATTCATCAAGCTAAGGTGCTAAGGGTTATTCTCCAACTGGAATCACCCAAATCGGAGCACCGAAACTCGAGTTATATCCTAAACAACCCGGACTATGCTATGATCAAAACTGAAGCAGAAATTTTCTTGAACATAGCCCTTGTTTGAATGAATTTTTAAATAATATAGAGTCAGAATTAGAAAATATCTATTTCAGGGTGGTTTATTCTCCTTTCAGTCTAGTTTAACCAACAACTTGAATCACTCAAATCGGATAAGAAATGACCAAGTTATGGCCAAAATACGAACGCTGGTTAAAACAGAAAAACAGAACACTTATGGTACCGGTACCACTCAAAAATTTCTCAGAATTGTTTGTTTTTCTTCCCTTTTTCCATATAGTTCCACCCAAATCCACTCAATACTCAATATACACATCAAAACCCACTCCATTCATCTTGGTAGGTGGTTTGTGAACTCACATACCCAAACCCTAGGTAAAAGTCCAAGAACCTATACCAAAGTCCACCATTCTTTATACAAAAACATAGAATTATGGGATCTCCCATGCAAGCGATATCTGCTTGTGAGTTTTTCAACTCAATTTCATTCAAATCTAGAGTTAGGATCAATTCCTAACTAAACCCTAGGTTTGGAACTCATAAAAATCCCTAGAAATCCATACAAAACCATAAGTTCCTTGCTTTCCATGTAAATCCATGTTTAAAACTCATAGAAAACTACAAACTCTTAGAATTCCATACCTTTTGCCTCCTCTCTTCCTCTCTTTTCTTCTTCCAACCCCGTATGGTTTCTCTAGTTTGGGAGACAAAATGAGTTATTTTTGTCTCCTCCCCTTTTATAATTAACTTTATCTTATTTGCCTCTTTGTCCCATCCTTCTATTAATTGCACTTCAATTCATTTTATTTCTACTTGGGCCTCAAATCTTGTTAACTTATGACTTTTAAGCCCCTTTTGACAATAAATTATATTTTATATCCCCTTAAGTCTTGTAAATTTCCTGGTCTCTCGCTTCATGTTTTGCATTTAATTTACTCTAAACATTTAAATTATGCCTACAAAATACCCTAAACACGCTCGAAAAGACTAGGGTATATTTCGGGGTGTTACAAAGGGGAAGTGATCCTTCCTTGTAGCTTTGTTTAACTTTATGTAGTCAATGCATATACGCCATCCAGTCATTGTTCTTGTGGGAACCAGATCATTATTCTCATTTTTGACTACTTTCATTCCTTATTTCTTAGGAACCACCCCGATCTAATCTGATCTAAGTGCTAATGTGAGATGGGATAAATGAGACTTTCGCATCGTCACTTCCTAATACTTCCCTTTTCACTACCTCTTCATTGTTAGGTTCAACCTTCTTTATGCTTTTATAAGGTTTATTGTTATCCTCTTAACATGATGTGATGCATACACATTGAAGGCTGAATACCCTTTGATAAACTGAAGTAAAGACTAGCCGATCGCTCCCCTCAGGCTCATGTAGTACCCTCAATAGTCTCATTTCTTCGGTTTGAGAAAGCAAAGAGGAGATGATAACTGACAATGTGGATGAATCACCAAGATAAGAGTATCTTAGGTGGGTTGGGGAGTGGCTTCTTTTCCAAAATCAGTTTCAATGTAGGAATGGATAGGCCAGCCGGTTCCCAAATCTTCAAAGTATTTCCTTCATTTGGCCCGAAGGAATCTATCCACAACAAATAATCTTTTTACTCCTCATCTTCCAATGTATCCATACTTTTCATGTTGCAGTTAGTCTCCAAGTGATTTTCATGTTGTAAAGGTTCCAAGGGCCTACCAACCCACTGCTAGACACTATAGCCTCTAAAACGTCAACACTGAAGCAACTATCATTTTCATGTGGATGTTTGATAGCATTGAAGACACTGAAGGTTACTTCTTCTTCTTGCACTCTCAATCTCAATTTACCTTTTTGCACATCAATTAAAGCTCTACCAGTGGCTATCTTCCATATCTGGAATAATGAAGTTGGTTGGAAAGATAAATTTATCCACTTTTACCAAGACATCTTCTATCATACCATGTGGGTGAGTGAGAGATCTATCTACTAATTGCAAAGTTACTGTTGTTGGACTTGCCTCCCCCAAAATTAGCTTTTTGAAAATAGAGAGGCATGAGATTTGCGCCTGCACCCCAAGTCACAAAGATCTCTCCTCAGTGATAGAGTTCCCTATAGCACACCTAATGGGCGGTTACTTGATCTTTAAGGTTAGAGGGCAACTTCTTTTGCAATATAGCATTACACTCTTATGATAAAGCCACGGTCTCATATTCTCCCAATTTCCTCTTCAAGGCCAAAATATCCTTCACTAATTTAACATATCCCGCATTTGCTCAAGTGTACAGCAAAGGAACGTTGATATGGAGCTTCAAGACTTCAAGGAACTTGGTAATCACATCGTTTACTTTTCCTTGATCTTTGGGGATACAGGATTCTTGGGTGTCTTCTTTTAGCTGGGTGCTACAACCTCATTCTTGGTAGGCTCGATTTTCAATCGATTCTCCCAAAGAATCTTTTCATTCTTCCCTTCTTGCTCATTCTCACTTCGATCGAATTTTCCATCAAGCTTTTCCCCGCTTTCTCTTCAAGAACAATAGCCTTACAATGTTCCTTTCCATCCCCTCTTGGGTTCATTTATGACGAACTAGGCAAGGTGCCTTGTTGTCTCTCATTCATCCTGCTTGCCATTTGCCCTATTTGAATTGCCAAATTTCTAATTTGGGCGGATTGGTTATTGAGGGAAGTTCTTGCTTCATTTACAAATTGGGCTTGGGACTTTTTGCATTTCCACTTGGCATTTAGATAATTCTACCATTATGTCCTCCAAACTAGACTTCTTCTCTTGAGGAAATGGAGGTTTGTGATTCGTGCCGCAATAAGGTTCCGGATCAACAAAATTTATATCCTAAATCCTACCGCCGTAGTCAAGCTTAATGCAAAAGATAAATGGGTTCAGTATCGAACTCAGTGGGATGGGTTTTCTTCAGACAAATGATTTGGCACGTGAGGTTTAAAAATGGTGAATTTCAATTTGATTTTTAAGGTTTTGTAAAAACAAGGGGGCTGGTCAAGCTTATAGTCGAAATTAAAATAAGAAAAAAATGTAAAATGTAACTTCTTCATGCTCCGCCACCGGTTTAGGTTTTGCCAGCAACCAACATGTCCTCTGTCTTTTTCCTCAAGTTAGGGAGGATGACATATAGTCATTTCCCTGAACCGGATCTTCTACTTAGCTTTAAAAACTAAACTCCTATGATTTTCCTCTTTGAAAACAACATTTATCGAACATTAATGCTCCTGGACAAATGAAAACGTACCCCATGATCTACTCACGTTGATAAATAGAAAGCAACTGACGAATCTCGTTGATCTAGCACAAGCATCCACTCGAACCCCAAAAGATTGCCAACACGACCAAAGAAGGCACATCAAAGGAGTTCTAACCTAGAGTGGCAATAGAACATAAATGAAAAGGAATGCCTACGCAGTGTCGCAGGACCGTCGCTTACCTAAAATCCCATAGCGTACCTCCTCTTCAAGGAGGAAGAGGTCTAGTTTCAACCATCCTTGAGTTGTCATCCTCAAAGGAGTGTTTGGTAGCCAGAAAGGAGAGAAAAAGGAAAGAAATCGAGAAAAGGAAACAATGTGAAACCGCGCCTCGCCTCTCAGATTGTCAAAGGAAGTGATTTTTGCAAGTTTGTACAGACCGAGGCCATATAGGTGCTCAATGTATATGAAATTACCAAAAACTCGAAACTAAAAAAAGCTATTACAAGGACAAAATGGGGAAGAAACGAAAATTGTAACAAAATAACAAAGCTGAAATGCGGGTGGAGAAACGTAAGGGCCGCAGATGAACAAAGGCCGAGCCGTGGAATAGTGTCGTGAAAAGCCACTCGCAATGCTCCATTTTCCTTGCATTTTCTTCTCTTCTTTCCTTCTGGTCTCTAATCTGCAATGCTGAGCTTGACTCGAATTCTTTGTGCTTGGATCGACTCAACAATTTTGGCACTATTAGCTCGCAAAAACTGCAAAATTTGCCAAAAAATATGATAAGTAGAATAACAGGGACCTTAATGTGTAAATTGGGTTAATTACGCTGATTAGTACATAAAAAATGCTCAAAACCTGTAATAAATAGGGTTCAAAATAGCACTTTTTGAGCACTAATAAGTTTGCTTTGCTCCCCATGCATCGTGTTCAAATTATTTCTCCATGAGAAACTCGAGTGATTTCTCCATCCTAGATTATAAGTATTGGAGAATGGGTTGAACTGAGGTCGAGGTTGCTGAAATTTTCCCAAGTATTGAGCTTCTTCCATGGTCATTTTCCCAAATGGGTTGCCCACTGATTACTACCTAAATAGTGTTGTTTCATACTCTTAACACTTCGTGTTTTGGAGCACTTTTACAATAGTAATCAAATTTAATCACCCAAATGGCATGTTAAGGACCTAGAAATGCTACCGATCAAATTTTGTGGCAAGTTTTGTTTTTTTCACATGCTATATATATTGAAGTTAGGGATTCAACACAAGCATGAGGAAATCAATTGAAATTTAGAGCCTGCAAAAAGGGCGTGGCTAAAGTTCCAATATCAACCTTGACACTCTCAAAGAAGGTTGTGTACTGCAACCCTCGAACTTTCCCTTGACTTTGACCTTCTTTTTATTTCTCCCCATTTGTCCCTATGTAATAGTATTGCTTTATTATTTGGCAATTTGTATTGGCTAGACTGGTTGAAAAGCCCACAGCAAGACCTTGTAGGAAGCTTTTTTCATTATTCAATTCTTGGTTCGGGGAAGCTTGTGACTAAGCCCCGCTTCTTTTAGTTTCTTTCATTTTCTCTCATTTTCTCACTAGCCAAACACCCTCTGAGGATGACAACTCAGAGGATGAGTGGCTAAACCCCCTCCTTCCTTGAAGTAAAGGGCACGAAGCAAAGGAACCTGAGACAAATGAAGGGTTCTCATGTTTTCAACGCAGGTATTCATTGACATTTATGTGTTTTCCTTAAACTCGAGGTTTAGATCCCTTCGTGTCACCTTGAATGGCTAGTACTTGGTAAGCTTTTAGGGCTCATTGGATGCTTATTGCTAGATCCAGTGATGTTCGTTAGTTATCATTTATGAGCTATTGAAGAAATAAGGAGATATGTTTTTACTGCCTAAGACCATTAATGTCAAAGGAATACCATTTGCAAAGGATAGTTACTTTGGGTCAGCTTTTATAGCTAAGTGAAGAACCGGTTCGGGAGATGACTATAGGTCATCCTCCCAATGCGAGGAAAGACCTCGAGAAACCTCATTTACATACCCTAGAACCCTAGAACCTAAGCCCAATGCCCTAACACTTCAAGGATTTCTATTTTACATTTTAACTCATTTTACTTTTAGTTTTCACCACAAAAATCCACTTTTTTTATAACAACCCAAAATAAAAAATGCATTCATCAGTTTAAACTTCACTGTCAGTCATTTACACGAAGAAAACCCATCCCTGTGGACGATCCTAGAGTCAAGTATACTACAAGAGCAATGCTACGGTAATATGAGGTATTAGGTTATAAATTTTGTTGATTTAGAATACCTTACGGGCCTCAAATCAAATGACATCATTGTCGGGGATGGTGCCATAGTGCAAATGACAATGTGTTGAACACTTGTGACCCTTACTACATCTCCAAGAATTTTTCTCTTTATCATTCTTCTTCTAGTGCGCCATCATAGGTTAATTAATTTCATTTCACCGTTTATATATATATATATATATATATATATATATATATATATATTTTAATTTTTTTAGCTAACATTAACCCTTTTGCTAGAATTGTTTTTGTGACTTCTTGTGTTGTCCTGCTTTTTCATGTGTGAGTTTAATATGCTCTGAAGGGTTTAGGAATCTGTATAGCAAATTAATAATCAAGATTCCATGAATTGTATTCCTCGAATTGACTTGAATTTAATTTAAACCTAATGGAACCTCCACCTGAAGAACAACAAAGTCAAGAGGGGAGAGGAAAGGAATTCAATGCATTTAGATCCATGAGGGGACCACATACACCTCCTGGAGCGAGTGCACCCTCCCGCATTATGCCTCCAATTGAGCAAATGGTTGTTGGGGCCTTTACCTAGTGCCACTTCTTCCCACTCTTTTCATGGCATGGAGAGTGAGAACCCTTATTCACATGAGGGAGTTTGAGGAGGTCTCGTAAATAATCTTCAAGAGGAGACAATATCAGGATTTAATCGAGGCTCAAGCTTTTTCCTTCACATTAAAGGATAAAGCTCAAAATTGCCTAACTCGATGCCAAGGAGCATTCGAAATTGGACCTAGATGCAACTGAATTTTTAAAGAAAATCATCTCCACTACGTAACAAACAAATTCGGCGAGGCAGATTTCCACCTTTCCACTATTGAGAATGAAAATTCTATGCATGTCGAAAGATATATGGAAACGCTCAATGCTTGTCCTTACCATGGATTTGACACATGGCTACTGGTCAACTACTTTTATGATGGAATTTCTCCTATTATGAAGCAATTGTTGGAGACTATATGTGGAGGAGATTTCTTGAGCAAACATCCAGAGGAAGCTTTAGATTTCCTGGGTTATGTAACTGAAGCTTTAAAAGGTTGGGATGAGTCTAACCTAAGGGAGATGGAAAGAATGAGACCTCAACTCAGTATAAGGGGTGGCATGTACTATCTTCCGGAGGACATGGACATGAAAGTCAAAGTTTCAACCTTAACTATAAGGTTAGAAGAACTGGAAATGAGAAACTGCGATGAGGTGCAAGCAAAGAATCGAGATTCCCCGTGCCAAACAAGACATGCTTCATTTGTCACCCACTGAAAGTGCGGAGAACAATGTCCAACTATTCCAAAGAATTAGGAGATGCTAGTGGAACAAGTTGAAATGTTGTTGGTCAATTCAAACCATCAGTCGATGCACCATATGGCAACATCTTACAACCTTTAGCCGGAGAAATCACTAAAATCTCCTAGAAGCCAAAACCTCCGCCGCATTCACCTCTCGCCTCCGCCACAAGATGCTTTTAACTTAAATTTTTATAACGACATTCAACTTCTCCAGTTGAGCAAGCCATTCTAAACTTGAGCAAGGTGGTAGGTAATTTTGTGGAAGAGCAGAAAGCCATCAATACTCAATTGAATCATGAAATTGATACTGTGGAAAGCACTCCTCGAACAAAAAGAATAGATGGCTCCAAAATGATATTGCCTTAAAATAGACAACCCGCAAAGACTCCATCTCAAGGCTCACCACCAGCGTTATGCAAGAAAAGGGTAAATTTCCTTTTACAAACCCAAAGAAAATCCTAGCAATCCATCAGTAGCTAGCAAAGCAGTGAAGGGGCCCCTAAGATGGATGAGGTGAAAGCCATTATCACTATGAGAGTGATAAAAAAGTTGATAAGCCAATACCTAAGCCACTAGATACAACCACAGAACAACAAGAAGAGGAGCCGGAAAGAATAGTGATCAAAGAAGATATGATGAAAAAGAGCATGACTCCATCTTTTCCTCAAGCACTTAGAGGCAAAAAGGGGGTGAACAACCCAATTGAGATTTTTGAAGTGCTGAGGTAGGTGAAAGTTAATATCCCTCTTCTAGACATGATCAAGCAGGTTCCAGCATATGCCAAATTTCTCAAAGACCTATGTACTGTAAAGAAAGGACCAATGAATAAAACAACTTTCTTGACAGTACTGTGAGCTCCATCATCCAATGCAAGACCCGAGTGAAAATATAAAGATCCGTGGATTCCTACCATTTTAGTGAACATTGAGAACTTGTGTAGAAGGGCATATTAGATTTCAGCCGTTGTCACCTTGTCGCCTTACCCGCCTTACGCGGCTAGTGGTCAGAGAGTCAAGCTCACTACCATCACCTTGTCTTTGGCGAACAGATCAGTAAAAATTCCAAAAGGGATAGTCAAAGATGTTTTGGTGAAGGTGGATAAGTTCTATTATCCTATGGACTTCGTTGTTCTCGATGACTGAAGCAGGTTACGGTGGAGCCAATTATATGCTCATCATACTTGGGAGGCCATTCTTGTCTAACTCAAATGCCATCATCAATTGCCGGAATGGAGTCATGCAGCTTACGTTTGGCAACATGACACTGGAGCTCAACATTTTTCACTTAAGTAGCAAGCACAAACCACTAGAGGAACAAGAACCAGAGGAAGTTTGCCTGATTGGCATAAGTGAGGGAGAACGCTGTGCTTAGAAACTGTAAGAGGAGTTGATGGAGAGTATAGAGGAGTTTGATGAAGAATTATTTATCCCAGTCACTCCTCCAACACCACCAATTCCATCAGCACCACTAGACAAGGCTTGAAAAAATGGGTTGAGTGGACTCAGTCTCCACTGAGACTGCAGAGTCCACTCCATTTTTTTGTTTTTGGTTTTATTTTATTTTATTTTACATTTGCTTTATTCATTTTTTCTCTTTAGATTTTCTCTAATTTAAAGTTAATCTTTATTTATAGCTCTTATTTCATTTTCCTGCTTTTTATTTGATTTTTCTTGGGTTGTTTTTGCAGGTTTGTGCTTAATTTCTTGAAGTGTGGAGATCCGTAGGTTCACTCGAAACATAGGCAATTTGCAAGATTTTAAGTGTACTCTTAGTTTTTTGGCTATAACTTTTCCATCCGAACTCCGATTAGTGATCTTGGTCTCGTTGGAAAGCTTTAGAGAGTGAATGCACACAATGTGAGAACACTTTAGAACTTATGATAAATAATGTAATTAAAATTCTCCAACTGGTCACTTTTAACCTCTCTTCTCTTCTTCCTTCAACTAAATTAAGAGTCATAACTTGATCATTTAGCTCAATTGAAGTGGATAAGGCCCATTTGGAAGCCCGTATCTCCTATCCATCCATACATATCAGTCATTTTTCTTCAATACAATACTAGCCCCACTAGTCGATGATCCTCCGCCTACTACTCCGATCGAGGCTATTCCACTCCTAGAGATGCTTAATAGCCGCTTATTTTTGCCTTTGTTATCCATTACTTATAGCATGATCATATTTTTCACTGCTCATATTTTGGTTTAACACTTTTCATCCCTTTTGTTTCTTGTTTCATGTGGTTCCCCCTCTCAACAATCAGCTACATTTCACTAAGGAGGTATCACTTCCTCCCTCAAATTTCCATTCCATAACCACATTGAGGACAATGTAGAATTTAGTTGGGGGAAGAGTTACAGAAGGAAGTGTTCTTTATGTTTTGAGCAAGTTTGTTTTGAATAGTTGAATGGCTTTCTAGTTTTTTTTATGATAATACATTTTGCTTTATTATGCTTTAGTTCATTTTTAGTTTTCGCTTATTTTCCCATCGATTTTTGAGAAAATTTTTGTAATTCTAAACTCAGAATGGAAGAAATTGAACTCTGTCTCAAGACTCTTGATTTTGTGAGTGAAGCTACGTTATTTGAGCTGATGAATTGTTGAAATTTTTCTGTCTTCAACCTTATTTCTTCCACTTTGAAACTGAACCACACCGTAACATTAGGTTTCAATTAAAGCTGAAAATTGCCTCGCTCCCAAGCCCGCAAAACTGCCTAGTACTTTCGACCACCATTAATAAACAAAGACCCTAAATAAAATAACAATGAGTCTTTTAAAAAAAGAAAGAACAGAAAAAAAAAAAGAAAAAAAAAGAAAAAGACATAGAAGATATTTTGGTATACTAAAGAGGATTTTGGAATAACTATTTATGTTCTTTTAGCAAAATCTTCTAAATCCCATTCTAATCCTGCTAAATTTTTTGTACTTAATGCCTCTGGTTTAACCATTCCTACTCCTTTGGTGGTTAAGAGATTTACCACATCTTCTACTTTTATTTTTACTTTATTATCTGCATAATTTGTACATCTTCCGATAAATCCTATATTAATTACTAAATTACTACCTTACTTGTTGTCTATATCCCTTTTTGTTTTAATTCTATCTTAATATCTGCTGTAGTCTTAAGACTCATCATAAAATCTCTGCATAAAATAAACTATTCTTATGTTATTATTCATATCTATTATGTACTTGCTATCATTGCTTTTCCCATATCTATCCAACGATCACTAAAGATTAGTCATTCAATTAAAATTTAGATTATTTTAGATCTCATAATAAAAAAATTAAGAAAAACAAATTAGTTCTCGCACTCATTTTAAACTCTTGAAGTGCAAATTATAAAAATGAGCTTTATACACATAACATACACTCTGAAAATTTAGAAAACTTGTACAAAACTATTAACACATTAGTAGATCTAATAATCAATTTCTTAGAAAATTTTAAGACTTTCAATCCAGAATTTAGTAAGATAAAATGTTTAGAAAATAAAGGAGAACAAATAGGAAAAAGCCTTGATTATATCCATTCACTAGACTTGGTAAAAGAAAATATAATACTAGTA
The DNA here is from genome assembly GCA_016808115.1 of Tetrastigma voinierianum. NCBI lineage: Eukaryota > Viridiplantae > Streptophyta > Magnoliopsida > Vitales > Vitaceae > Tetrastigma > Tetrastigma voinierianum. The sequence continues at coordinate 27,935 of JAEQBH010000748.1, forward strand.
CATAAGATTAAACACTTAGAAGAATCTAATAATAAGATCATTAACCAATTAGAAAACTTACAATAAACGAGAACATATATTGAAAGAATTAAATAAACTAGCATAGGAATAACTTATCAGAAGATCAAACATATCTCCAAATACTAGAAGAAGCTAAAAATTTCCATAATATACCTAAAGGTCTAAGTTTAGAAAACTCTATCAACAAAATAGATTTAACTCTAGTAAAACAAAAAAAATATAATAATATTATTATTAATCAACATAAATCAGAAACTTGGTAGAATCTACGATAAACCTAGTAGTTTGAACACACAAGACATAGAAGATATTATAAAAGGAATAAATAATTTAGAAATAGGAAAATCGAAGAAATCAATAGCCATACCTAGAACTTATACTTTGGAACAAGTAAAATAAACAAAAAGTAATGAATATCAAAAGATCATTTCAAGGGCTTCTAGAGCAACATTCGAAATAGAGAAACAAGTAGTAACAATGATCGATTACTGCATAAGCCATAAATATGGAACAGAAATAGTTGAAATCATAAATCTAGAAATAGAATATGAAAACTTTAAAATTAATGGTTTAAAAATACTAGAACTAGAAGTGATATACAAAAAGAAAATATTTGAAAAAAGAAATAAATTTATAAAATGTATTAGAGAAAGAGAAATCCAATGTTTAGGAAACATACAATCACATTAGAACCTAATAGAAAAAATTATAGTGACATAAATTAAGAAAAGATTATAGCTTTTGTCATTTAGGATTAATAACTATAGCTATTAAAGGATTTACGAAGGAAAGGTTTAGGGAACAAAACACTAGCACATATATGATGATAGTTGAAATGTATATGGGAAAAGCAATGATAGCAAGTACAGATTTAGATATGAATAATAACATAAGAATAGTTTATTGTATGCTAGATTTTATGATGAGTCTTAAAGACTTACAACAAGATATTAAAATAGGAATTAAAACAAAAGGATAGGAACAACAAGTAAAAGGTAGTAATTTAGTAATTAATATAAGATTTGATTGAAGATGTTCAAATTATGCAAATAATAAAGTAAAAATAAAAGTAGAAGATGTGTAAATCTCTTAATCACCAAAGAGTAGGAATGCTAAACTGTGAGGCACAAGATTTAAAATTTAGTAGGATTAGGAATGGGATCTGGTGAAGATTTTTCTAAAAGAACATAAACAGCTTATTACAGGCTTTTACACGATTGTGCTTAGGATATGCAATAAGAAGTGCAAATGCCTATTCTCAAGGCAATTATACGCTGCCAAGTAATAAAATTTTGCAATGAGATCGATCCACAAGGAAAACTTTAATTGTAGTATGCTAAGTACCAAAATTACAATACTTCTTTAATATTCAAACTAGCAATCGTGATGGCTAAGTGGAACTAAAAGAGAATTAAACTATTACTAAAGTAACTGTGTGCTCAGATATAAGAATGATCAAAAGTGCAAAGAGGTTAGGGTGTTGGTGTTGTTGGACAATCCTACTATGTGATGCTGTGATTCCATTCCACACCCATATGTTCTCCAAGGTGGCCTTGTCTAATGTAATTAAATCCTTTCAAGGTCATTTAATCTCCCTTTATGACTTGGTTTCTGTTCTTGGCTCAACCTCAAGCATTAAAGGCATGTAGTGCAAAGAACTCCTAAGCTTCCTAATCATTGATAACTTATACACAAGTTTATTAGGTTAACCCACCTATGTCTAATTTCATTCACTTCTCAGATCTTTGCCAAATAACCACTCACATATCAAGATTGATCATAAATTAATATGTTGATTTCATCCAAGCACGAGTTAATGGTAAAACCAATATATATAAGATAATGGAATTATAAAAGGTTAACACTTTAACATAGTATTCATGTCCAAATCTCTACCAACACCCTAAACCAAGAAATTAGAACCTCATTATGTTATGTTCCAATACAAATGAAAAGCAAGACATGATAATGAGAATAGAGAAAACTTCAATGATCGGGGGAATGATGATCTCGCGAGTTCTTCAAGTCTCTCTCTTTAAGATCAGCCTTGAAGTCTTCTTTCCTTTGTTCCAAACTCCAGTTTCTCAAACCCTAGAGGCAAACAAATTTCAAACCCCCAAAATTGGATTCTCCTGATCCTTTTATAGCTTCTCCAAGAGATAAGGTTTGTTAAGACTTTCCCACAACGTCGTCGTTTGATTTATGCACCAATCTTCTCCAGACTCGCAAGGCTCATTTTGATTTTCCAAGAGTTTCTACAAAAAACCCAATAAAACTAAATATTAGAAAAGTGATCAAAACACGGTCATATATATATATATATATATCCCGAATCTCGCTAAATCCAGGGTTTGTAATGAGTGTTTTTGGGCACTCATCACACCCTCTGGGTCTTGGGCCTCTGCTTGTTCCTGCCAAGAAACAAGACTTTGAACTGCATTTGATAGAAAATGACATACTAAACTTAATGACTCGAGGGTGATGCACATGTTTCCAACATGAAGGATCAAAATGAACCGAACTCACAAATCTTACCTTTTTTTTTTTTTTTCTAATTTAAGAGGATCCTTAAGGTTGTTCAACTTTCGGAAGAATTCAGTCAGATCCGGTTTGGTCGACAAGTGACTCACCTCCTAGGTTTTCTGGTATTCCTTCCCAGAAGTCTATGTGCATTGATGTCCGGGACCCTAGCATATAACTCGCCCTAGGACCACCAAACTTAAAATCAACTGTCTATTTGGGAGAGTCTAACTACGAAGGATAAGAACATATCCATTTTTATTCATATTAACCTACCTATTCATGAAATCCACCTTGCGCGCCTGTAAGTTTTAGTCAGTGTTCCTATCAGGAACCCCTTAAAATCCATGATTTCGATAAAAGGGTAAAAATAGTACTTCGGGCTGGAACTGAATTTTTCTAGATCTCGATGACGAAACGGATCTCTCCATTGAAACCGGCTCGAAATATAGCTACCACGTCGAATTTTGTCAGATCTCCAAGGTGGTCGGGATTTCACGCTTTTCGAGGAGCTGGTGCCTGATGACACATGGCAGAATAGGTGATGCCACATGGCACCCCAAAAGTGTGACACTTGGCATAAAAAGGAGTGGCTCACATTGAGCCACATGGATGGCATGAATTCCATGGCTCATATTGAGCCATGTGGGTGATGATGTCATAAAGAAGAATTATGAAATGAAAGAAACAAGGATGGAATTATGAGAGCCATACATTTGGCTTGAGGACATAGGGAGGCAATTTCCTCCTTTTGACTGAATGAGTGGGTGCTCCAAAAAGGGAGAGAAATGACCAAAGAGAAATGAGAAAATGAGGAGAAAATGAAAGGAAAATGAGAAAAGAGAAAAGAGAAAAAGAAAGAAAAGCAAAAAGGAAAGGGTAAAAACAAAGCTAAGAGAAAACGTGGAGGTGAAGAAAGGAAAAAGGTGATGCAGAAGGTTTGTTCTCACATTTTTAGTGAGAGAGAGTCTTCCTTCTCTCTAGAATTGTAGGCGATCCGACCGTCGGATTCCTTCGAGACAAGAAGGGAAGTTGTTCTACACGGAAAGGACAACGCGTGGACTCCGGTTTTTGGGAGTTTCATCAAACTCCAAAAGGTAGGATATTTTCCTACTTGGTTTACTTTTAGCCTAAAGGCTTTATAATGGTAGGGGTTGCTTATGGGAGGCCATGTAAATTAGTTCCAAGCTTTGGGATTAAAGAGTATGGATTTTCATGACTGTCAGCATGTAGCCACCGACCGTGGGAGTAGGGTTTGAACTAGAAACCGAAAGTTTCTAGTGCTTTGCTCGATGATGATAAGGATTGAACCAAAATGGTTCAGGTTTGCTAAGGGGCCGTGAGGGACCCTGTTGAATGGTCCTAATTTCGAGACCTAGTTGTGTGTTATGGTTTGCTTGAATAACATGCAGTGTGTGGAAAATATGATGTTGATGTATTGCCTGATGTATTAACACGGGTTGAAATGGAGGTAGATTATAATGTGATAAATTATAATTGTCCGTGGTATGTAAATGTTTCATGTAGCTACCATTCACGACGTAACATGGCGGAAAATGCATTGGCATTATGCATTTCATATGCACGGTCACATCACGTCAAGTCGGGTGTGGGTGCAGTAGGCAGCTTATTCCACCTGCTGCGGAACGGGTCGGGAACCTCGAAAAATGAGACAAAGTCCAAGGTAGAGATTCACGAGTGTAAAATGATCAAAATGATAAATTATATGTTTTAGCGGAGGTTAGTAGATCCTGTGGCAAGTCCCAAATGTTATTCATGTTAGACATGAATCCCGCGATGTAAGTTCGTGAAAATGTTGAAAGTACGTATGGGCAGCCCTACTGTAAACCCCGAACCGTGGGGTCTACAAAATAAAGGAAAAAGAATTTGATAAATAAATTGGAGGGTTGTCCAAGGGTTAGTCATGGTATAGTACACTGATGACTTGTTTTAGTCACACTTGGCAGTCCAAGTGTGAGGGAGTCGGGTGGGACTCAGGTGGTGAGCATGAGGGGTCGCATCTCATGCATGATATAGACATTTCATATAATAGTGAATAATTGTATGGAATGTGATTGCTTGTTTATATATGCCATTGCATATGCATTTTAAAGCGGGAGTAACCTTGTAGGAAAATCCACTGGCTTATCACCCTGGCCGTGAGACCCCTTTCAAAAGGTGGACTATCCAAGGAGATGGTACGCGAAGAGTAGCTTTTGGAGAAGAAAGCCGCAATGTGGCTTGAGTATATATTTTGCAAAATATGTATAAATCTTTTGTAGAACAAAGCATGGAAACCATGAGAATATAGTTTTGATATTTATTTGAGAGCAGTTTAGCTTCAAGAGGCCATTTTACTCAGTATGCCTCGTGATACGAGATGCATAGATTTCCGTGAGTTGACTGCAGTCAACTAGGACATTCCTGGGCTTTCTGGGCTTTACACCTATAGTGGGGATCCATTGGTGACTCCCCACCGCCTGGTTAAGGGCACGACATCTGGCCCCTCGAACTTCAATTCTCGAACACTCAACCAAACCTAAGGGCCATAGGTCGTGGGAAACTTTCTATCCTCCGTTCCATGTAATCCGCAAAGAAGTCAATGGCTCTAGCCACCGCTCAGTGGCATTAGGCTTTAAAGGCCTTCTGGATCAGGCCCGGATTTTGACTAGAAGGTCCCATTTATTCTATTCACGCTTTTTTTCTCTCTCTCTCTCTCTCTCTCTCTCTCTATATATATATATATATATATTGGGGCCCGATGGCAATCCTCTTTTCTATAGTGTCCCATCACTTGGGTGTTTAGAAACGCCCAAGGCTCATTGAATGTTAGTGAGCCGGGTCTGGAACCTAGGCATACCCTGGAGATCACACGTATGAGTGTGTGGTAGACTGCTCTGGAATTGGTTTCTTGAACACCAAGGAGGTCACTCACTATGTCATCCTTACCTATTGAAGCAAGTAATTCCCGAGCATCTAACAACCTAAGGATCCTTTCTTGTTTCGTGCACTGTGTGTTTCGAAAATTTGGAGAGGTCCAAAAAGATCCTTGATTGGAAATCATGGCATCACTCCACACGTGCTACCTAACACAATCATATGAAATAATTGAAATCAATATGACAAACTCAACAAATATGAGATTAATATAAACGAAATGTTATGTCTAAACAACATAAACATCAACCTAAACATAACTAAACAATGAACATAAACAGAAACATAAACATATCTAAACACAAAAAGTAATGAAAGCAACCCGACCACCCACAAGAATTTCAAAAAAAAAAAAAACGAATAATGTCCTCATTGACAAGGAAATAATAAAAAGAAATGGGAACTCCCCTGTCGATTCCAGGGATCACTATGGTGGCGGTGGTGGTGGTATGGTGTACAATATGAAGGCAAGCAACCAAGGAGCCATTGTTGGATGACTCCATTAGTTGTGGAGGATCACGCTTATGTCCCGTCAGAACAACTGCATGTCCCTGCCTTTGGTGACTGATGTTTCATTCATTCAGAACGAATCAAACCTGGAAGTGAGGTCTTGAACCTGGTCCTCGAGGTTAGAAGAAGGACTGGTGACATTCGCCTGGGCCGAGTGTGGTGGAGGGCAGATGAGGTGGCGCGGGGTGAATGAGGTGACGGGAAGGCCTCACCTCGGTCTCCTCACGCATGCCAAACAATGTCTGGTATGCTGTCAATTCCTCCCATCCAAGGTTCACGGTCTGAGGTCATAAACCCGCCTTTCTGACGAGGAAGTCTGGCCTCAGAGATCTTTTTACTACGCATGGCCTTAATGGATGGATCAGTTTCCATATCCTCTAACGGCACTCCCCGTGATTCTTGCACAAAGCTATAGATGAGAAAGGGGTGCCCAAGGTTCATTTTGGCTCCCGATTATAGAAGTTTGCATCCTATTTAACTTGACCGACATCAAACGGGATGTCCTGAATGATGGTGAAATTGAGCAATGCTTGTTTTGCCTTCACCTTGCAAGCGTTCATCATCATAATGAGACAAGAGGTGATAAAATGGTGCCACACCTTAGGTATATAGGCAAAGTATTTGGCCTTGAAATGCACAACATGCCCCTCGTTGTTTAATTTCCACTCACTCTGCCCATTTGTGAGCAGCTTAAGGACTTCTAGGTAGTTAGGGTGTTCGTGAAGCCGATTAAAGGCCTCAGGGTTAATCGGCTCAAGGTTGTAATAGCGGTTGATAGACTTCGCTCTAAAGTCTACCAACACCCCATGGACTCGGACCTTCTTGAGCACATAGGCTGCTAAGTTGGCGTAGAATTCCCGCACAACCATCATGGCAGCTGGACTCGGGGGTTGGCATAATGCACCCCACCCCTTCCTAGCAATGGTTTTCTAGAAAAAATCATCGAGATGTTGGAATCCCTTCTAGGAGCGATTTGTAGAGATGAGGTCGAACTTCTCGGCCGCGCTCTCATTGATGAATTTATCGTGATCGTATGCCTAAGAGGGTGGTTCTTCACTAGCCCAGCTACTCTTCGAGCTCATTTTTCGCTTATTGTTTGACATTGGCACGGGCTAAGGATAGCTATGGGATGAACTTAAAGGTGAAAGGAACTCTAGTAGGCTACCACACCCCTAGTTGGATTGCACTCTACCAAAAAAAACCACAGGAAGCACCAAAAACCTACTAAGGCCAACTAAATAACACGTAGTGGGCACAAAGTGGGGTGGGGAGCTTGATGCACTACAAACGAGTCTAGAACCCCCAACCAACTCTAGGGGACCTTTTGAGATACAAACCACCCAAAAAAAGGGAGTGTAGGGGAACCGAGACCTGAACGTAGCTAAAAATTGGACCGTAGGAAGGGTCTCCAAATGATAGTGAACACTAGATTTTTCAAAGCTGGTACGAGCCTAGGGCTATGGAGGTTGCTAAGGATGCCTAAGCTAAGCTATGGGAGAGCTGGGATGGGATTTGGCCGGAATACTTGCAAAAAGTTGGGAGCACACTAGGGTTTTGGAAATTGAAGGAGGTGAGATTATGAACGTCTCTAGGTCTAAAAACAAGGCAACGTCGCCACGTTCGGGCCAACGTTGCGATGTTCTCGAGAGTTTGAATTGCAACATCGTGACGTTGTGACCAATGTTTCGACGTTACATAGAGGCTTGATTTTCAATGTCACTTCATTCCTGAGAGGTTTTATTTCAACGTCGCGACGTTGGAATCCAACGTCACGACGTTGTAGAGAGGTTTATTTTCAATGTCGCGACGTTGTAGAGAAGTATGTTTTCAACATTGTGATCTTAGAATCCAACGTCGCGACGTACCCGAGAGGTATATTTTCATTGTCGTGACATTGAGTCTAACATCGCAACGTTCCCGAGACCAACATCTTAAAAATTTTTACGAAAATTTTCTAAGTATAGAAAAACTCCCTGCATTCAGGTCTACTCCTCCCAAAGCTTGCACAAAGCTTGTCATGCTATCTCTCTTTTGCCACGACAACCTCGAAGCCTCAAAACCTGCAACACAAATGCATCAAAATTAAAACAAGAAAAATTAAACCTAGCAAACTTAAAACAAGAAAAACTGACGACCACAATAATTTAAAGGCTTGGGTGGCCTCCCAAGGAGCGCTTTGTTTATTATCGTTAGCTCGACCAAGCTATGTCCGCCTAACTGGTGCCCAACCACAGACAACTTCTGGCCAACAAAAGTTTTGTGATCCCGAGCATTGCCTATGTTAGCTTCAAACTTGTGGTGGACTTATGCTTCTCGAATTGATCGCTAAGATAAATATTCACTCGCTGCCCATTCACCTTGAATTGACCTCTCTCAAGGTGCATTAGATCGACACTATCATATGGGAAGACTTGAGTGATCACAAATGGCCCAGACCATCTTAACCTGAGTTTTCCTAGGAACAATTTCAACCGTGAATTGAATAGTAATACTTGTTGTCCTGGTTTTAGCTCATTATGCATTAGCTGCTTGTCATGACACGCCTTGGTCTTCTCCTTATAGATTCTTAAACTGTCATATGCATTCTACCTAAGTTCATCCAACTCATTCATCTAAAGCATCCTCTTTTTCCCGGCCATTTCGAAATTCATGTTTAGCATTCTAGTTGCCCAGTATGCTTTGTGCTCCAGTTCTATAGGTACCGCGTGCCTTACCATACGCATTTGGTACGACATGCCCAATGGGGAGTCTCAAAGCCGTCTCGATAAGCCCATGTTTATCATCAATTTTGTTCGCCCAATCTTTTCTTGTCATAATAACTGTCTTTTCTAAAATTTTCTTGATCTCCCTATTTGATACCTCAGCTTGCCCATTGCTTTGGGGGTGGTATGTAAGTGTCACCCGATGCTTCACCCCATATTTGGCTAAGAGCGATGCAAACAATTTGTTACAGAAATGGGCGCCTTCATCGCTGATTACCGCTCTAGGAGTCCCGAACCTTGAAAAGATATTACTCCTGATGAAGCGCAATACTACTTTGGCATCATAAGTACGGTTGAACATCAACCACTTGACACGTGAATCCACGCTCGTGCATGTACTGCGTCTACGACTTACCCGAAACGGATCCATAAAGTAGATGCCCCAGACATAAAAAAGTTCTACCTCTAGAATAGTCCTCAATGGCATTTCATTTCATCGTTTAATGTTCCCGATCCTTTGACATCGATCATAGGACTTTGCGAACAAGTGTGCATCATTGAATATAGAAGGCTAATAAACCACTATCAGAAAATTCGTCACCGTTTCTCTGTCCATTGAATGAACTCCCACACTTCTGTATAAGAGTGGCAATGCGCCGTATCTCACCCACTTCACTTCTCAAGACCGATTAGTACCTAAAAAGCTATTTTGAGTCGTCCCTATTTAATATAGTTTTGAGTGCTTTTACTAATCTTATATTATTTAAGCCGATTGATATGTGTATAGGTCCCTTAGTACTTAATTTCGATTTTGTTTCAAGGTTGTTTTTGTAGTTTTGCGTGCTCTGTAAACATTTGCAATCATATCAAGTTTGGCACGAATTTTAAACATTTATGCCGAGTTCGTATGAATTCTCATCGATTTCCATCACGCCCGATGAAGAAATAGCAGGGTCGGAAGATGAAGCAAGTAGTGTGGAGAGAAAGTACCTTATCATAGTTAAAATTTCGCAATGATAGTGAAAATTTCGCAATGATAGAGAAATTTTCGCAATCATAGCGAAATTTTCGCTATATGTTGAAATTTCGCTACATAGCGAAATTTCGCTATGATAGCGAAATTTTCAGGTATAGCTAAATTTCGCTTATATAAATAAATTTCCGTGCATATACTTAAACATTCGTATCAGATTTTTGGTGGGATCCTAAACGACTCCATTTTGATTAATTCCTCTTTGCCTCAATGTAATCAAGGTTATTTAGGATAGTTTGGTATTTTCGCATGCTCAGGGGGCTATATAAGCCATGTTATGAATATTTTGTAACATAACTTACTTAATGCAAGCTTGTTTACGGCCTCAAGCTTTAAGTTCCCCATTTTCTTTTCTTCTCTCCTATTTCCTTCATTTTTCAGTCGCTAAACACACCCCTCGATATTTAACACAACCAAAGGATGCTTCTTGGCTAATCCTCAAAACCCTGAAGAGGAGGGTTGCTAGGTTGGTCGATGGGCTCACAGTGTTCCTCTCATTTCATGAAGCTTCTGCATCACAGATTTGTGTTTCAAACTTTCAAAACTAGGTTTAAATGCTATTTAATGTATTTTCTTTGGTCACTTGGTATGCTTAGGTTCAAGGTACTTATCACAGGATACACCGACATCCATTAGATGTCGTCATTACTTGAAACACTAAAGTAGGTTATATGCTTTATTTTCAACTGCAGGAACATTAAATTTGCAATAAATGCTATGGTTCAAATAGGAAGGTTACTAAGGGTTGGTTTTTAAAGTTAAACAAAGATCCGGTTTTGGGAATGACTATATGTCATTTTCCACGCGAGGAAATGAACCCTGAGGACACCTCTACAACCCCATCATACCAAACCGTGACCCAAAACTTCAAGGTTTTCTTTTTACATCTTATTTTAAACTCCGTTTCGCTTAGCTTAGTGACAACAACAACCACACTTTATGCAAATTCGAAATCCAAAATGAAAGCCTCACCATTTTCGAATCATTATACAAGCCACTTGTAAGACGAAACTCATCCCCTCAGAAACAACCCAGAGTCGTTATATCGTAGTAGTTACGCTAATACGGCAAGAGAGAGCAATCCAGGTATAAATTTTGTTTGATTCCCAGAACCCTACTCCGGGCACGAATCAACGGCTTCGCTGCCGGGATGGTGCCAAACTACGCATGATGAGTGCTGATGAGTACTTGTAACTCTATTACAAGTATCAGTGACCTTTTAAACCTTTTAGAATTTCAAGTTTTTTTTTTACTCGCTAGCTTCATCACTGAAATGCTTTTTTTGCTGCCATTTTTATTTTTTATTTTAGCTAACACTGATCCTTTTTGGCAAGTCTTATGTTGCTCTTTGCTTATCTCCTTTTGTGTCATGTATTTATGCATCACTGGATAGAGGTATATCAAGAGATTGCAAAGAGTTAGTACACCAATTAGAGTCAGTTCTGAAGCTGCACACAAGTGAGCAAATGGATCTCCACCAAGAATGAAGAAAGTCAAGAAGGTGCCCTAAATAACTTACAACATATAAGTCATCGAGAGACTACATACACCTCCTAGAAAGAGGCTTCCTTCTCGCATCATACACCTGGGTCGAATACGATGTGGCAGTTGAGACTTATCTGGTGCCCCTTCTTCCCATTTTTCATGGAATGGAGAATGAAAACTATATAATGTGATATTCTGGAGTTCGAGGAAGTGTGTACTTACTTTGTTGTATGTGTGTCCGATATGGACCTCGTTTGTTGGTTACTTTCCTTTGACACCGAAAGACAAGGCCAAGATTTGCTCAATTCATCAGCCGAACAATTAGAAATCACGATCTTCGCTGAATTTTTGAAGAAATTTTTTAGTACAAACTAAGACCAATAGCTTTGAAGAGGCAATCTACACTTTACTCGCCTACGTATAATGAGTAGTTTTATCAGTGTTAGAGAGATTCATGGAGATTCATTAGTGCATGTCCACACCATGGGTTTGATATGGATGCTTGTGGAATCACTTTATGATGGTATGTTCAATTATGAAGCAAACTAATGGAAACCATATGTGGAGGGGACTTTCTGAGCAAGAACCCAGATGAAGCCATGGACTTTTTGAATTATGTGGTTGAAACTTCCAAGGGATGGGATGAGCCAAACCCAAGGGAGGCAGAAAGAATGAGGCCTTCGACCACCAAAGCGGGGAGAATCGGCGTAATCTTTCAAGACACGGAGATGAAAGCAACCGACCACTTTGACCCGAAGGTCGAGCCGAAATGAGAAATCAGCATGAAATGCAAGCAGTGAATGAGTTGCTTGCATCTCAACCAGCTTGTTTTAATTGTCAGTCAAATAGCCACCCTGGGGATCACTGTCCAGTAGTTCCTTCAATAAGGGACTTAATGCAAGAGCATGCCCATGTCTTGGGTCAAAATAAGCCACCTACAAATGCTCCTTATGGCAACACCTATAACCCTAATTGAGTGAATCATCATCCCATCATGGAAGCCAAAACCCCCGCATATGCCCCCAGAGCACAAACAGTAGCCTGGGCTCCCACCTCAAGACTACAACAGTAGCAACCTCCACCTTTTTCTCCTGTTGAACAAGCCATCTTGAATTTGAGCAAGGTGGTGGGAAATTTGTAGAGGAGCAGAAGCCATCAATGTCCAAACTAATCGTAATGAAATAGTAGAGAGCTCACTAACAAGAAGTTAGACAAACATGCATTCCGAAGCCTCAAAGTTCCATTACCAAAGTTGTTCAACCAAAGAAGAAGGTCCCTAAGATAAATTCCTTCCAAAATACAAAGAAACCCTAGGGGAATTCATGAAATAGGCTCTTCGATTAGTCGTGCAAGAATGAATTGAGTAAAGGCTGTCATCGCGAGGGAGTGGAAAAGAAATTGAACAACGATTGCCCAGATTTGAAGACCGAGAAAAGAAAAGGAGCTGAGCTGAGAGAATAATAATTAGAAGATTCAATGAAGAAAAAACCTTACCCCTCCATTTCCTCATGGCATGAAGCAGAGAAAAAATCACAAACCAAAGCTGAAATTTGGGAGGTCTTGGAAATGATGAAAGTAAATATCGGCTTAGCGACATGATTAAAGCAGTCTGACATATGCAAAATTTTGAAGAGGACCTGTACTACGGTCCAAAGGGTTGGGCATTTGAAGAAAACGCTACAACGACGGTAGATTTTATCATTGAAGCAGACCATTAGAGAAATACAAGAGATCGAGATCCCCCACAATATCGGTCGACGTGGAGGACTTGCATAGATAAAGCAACTGTTGGACTTGGGGAGCTAGTGTAAACCCTCTTTATGCATACTCGGTATATAGAGTAGTTGGGTTTGAGGAGCTTAAGCCAACCAACATCACTCTATCTCTTAGGTGATCGATCGATTAAAAATTCCTAAGGGCATAGTTGGATCATGTGTAAGGTGGACAAATTCTACTATCGGTGGATTTGTAGTGCTAAATCCCAAGGCAGATCATGATTGGGCCTAATCATGTGCCAATCTATCTTGGGAAGGCCATTTTGGCCCACTTCAATGAATGATCGGTGAGATGGTCATGCGACCATTTGGCAACATGACCTTTTGGAGCTCAACATTTTCACTGAGCAGCAAGCGCAAGAGCGACGGAGGATGAGAGCGGGAATTAGATGATGCTTGTGATTGTTCGGAGTGCGAAACAAGTGCTCTGAAAGCTGCGGGAAGAATTGGTAGAAAGTGGAAGCGATCGATGGAGAATTAATTTGCATTGAGTTACTCCTCTGGAGGCCAATGATTTGACTGCAAGGTAAGAAAAGAAGGCTCAGCCTGAAGAGGTGAGCATGACGTGCGGCACTCGGCCTTCTGACGTGGCTCCTCCTCCTTGATGTCATGGGTGAAATTCCAACCAGCAGGCTGGATTGGTCTCCGAGAACATTTGCGTCAAGAATTTGATTTAAGTTTTAATTAGAATGGCGTTGTAGTTTATTTTTATTTTTTAGTATTTTTTTTTGTTTTATTTTAGTTTCTATTTATTTGGTTTATTTTAGTTTATTTTTATTTTATTTTATTTTAATTTATTTCAATTAATTTTTTATTTTCATGGAATGTATTTGGTCTGAGGCATAAATTTAGCAATGTGTGAAATTTATCCTCCTACATATCCCAGACATGTGGGATGTTTAGTTTTCACAATCTTCCTCCAGTCTCAGTCCACATCCTTCTCTACAGGCAAGCTTTAAGCCAAGAAGGCCTCCGTGCCTGCGTTCTACCACACTACCCTTATGGCTTTTACAGGCGGCCCGCCTGTCTTTGCTCTTGTACTGCTTCTCTCCCGCTCACTGCCCTACCTAAGCCCAAGACCCGGGGATGTGCACCACCCCTCTGCTTTATATTACCTTTCCTTGACCACCTACCAAAGCCATGTACGAGGCAGCACCTGAGCAGGGTCCCAGCCGCCGCCACGCGTATACCTTATCGTCGCGGCCGCTTTGCACTCCACGACCTGCGACGGCTGACTGCCGCGCCACTGGCGGTTCGCATGCTCTTTGCAACGAGCTTTATCATGGTTCGTACGCGGGGCCATCGTTTACAAGCCCGGGAGTTCGATTACCGGTACCTGAGAGAAGATAGTCTTTGGCACATCAGGGCTGGCTTTGCTCACTCTCGGACTGAAGTTACAAAAGGCACCTCCTGCGTAACGCCCCTGCCCTGGCTTTGATACGGGGTCACATCGCAGCTACTACGCGAGGCTCGGGCTTTGGCGACCCCCCGTCGGCGATGGACTGGGTGGGACCTGGCCTCCTTCTCCTGTGTCCGGACCTGGGTCGGGGCCGCCTTCCCAGAGGGCCCGGACTATCTGGCCGGGTGAGCCTTGGTCCCCAGGCCCGGCCGTCACGCCTCACTCCGACTAATGTTAGAGTTACGTTGCCTGGATTATCGGCTTTGAGGATCGGGCGTCGATGTTTAGTTGCGTCGATTCCATGGAGCGTCAATCTTGGTTCGGACTTCATGGAGAGTCATACTGACATCTTGACGACGGCGCGGACCCGGCGATTGGAGATTACGATCTGCGGTTGATCGTGATATTCACTCTTTGCCATTCATGACTCGAGGCGTTTCTGTCGTTAGTGCCCAGGTTTTGTCATGCACTGACATCACAGGAAACGCCTGAGTCGGATGGAGATCGATTCGATGTCGGCGGCCTGCCAGGTACTGCGGCTGCGAATACACAGCTGCTTTGGGCCTGCCAGTGGTTCTGGCGAGTCTGAACTAAGCGGTGGCCTTGGCCACCAGAGATGGTTGCTCTCTTGCCAGATACCACGGCCGGGCTTTATACTCTTCAGAGTAGCTTTCACGGATGCTCCTCGTGGACCACGTGCCGGACCGACTGTTCCTTGACATTATGTATGGCGTGGGGAGCTATACAAAGAGGCTCTGCTATGGGATATCAGGGATTCTAATTCCCAGGTCTCCTGGAGCTCCTCCTTGATGCGCTACTACACTTCGAAGGTCCACCGTAAGGACACAAGCTCGGTGACCATTCTTGATCTTGAGGTTGTTGTGCGGGTCTTGGGGCATTTACAGGATTCCCGGAGGAGCCCGCAGCATGCGACGGTTGGGTTGTCCTGATTTTATCACGGCGGGGTCTTTATATACCTCTCCTTTCTTCTGGCCCAGGGAGGAGAGGCGCGAGATGATATTGCAAGGACTTTGCCGAGATGAAACGACTGTTCCCGGAGGTGGAGGTGGAAGACCTCAGTTCAGTTCATCTCCTGCGCTTTGACTCCTCCACGAGACTATTGTATTTGCATCCTCCATCACGGGAGCCACCGGCACATCCTTGGGGTACTTCTAGGGATTTCTTGGGTACATTTTAGTTGTGGTCACAACTGGTAACCGAAGTGGATGGCTTGAGCGAGAGTCACCTCGCCATACGGAATCATCACATTAACTGTGATTCAGAGCCACCTCGGTCTCAGCGATCCCAGTGTGGCGAGGCCTGCGGCCCACTACTGCGTGATCGGCCGTAGGTAGCCGTTGCGGCCTCCTTGGATGTCTTTGGCGGCCAATGCGACGACGGATCCACGGCTGTCGACACCGCAATAGAGTGAGGTGGTCGTACTACCCACTTCTCTAGCTTTTCGATCCTGCCCGGTGGGGTGCGGTTGTACTTTGGTTGGGGGAAAAGGTAGAGTTGGAGTGTCATCTATCATATTTTGTTTTGTTTTAGCACATCTGGCACACCACTTGTTTTGTATAGGACTGTTTTAGTATGTATGTATTAACGATGGTAGGCGGGTAGTCTTTTGTTATGATTGTATGTGTGTTTGGCTATGTGGCTTGTACTTCGCCACTTTAGTTTATATCTCGACTTTATGTGGTATTTACATTTTCCTTTGCAAACCATTTTTTGCTCCTATATTTTTGTGTTTTAAATCTTACCTTGAGTTAGAAAATTTTAAACTTCTTTGTATCTTTACCATAATGCTAGAATAGTTCCATGCATGATTAAGTTTTGGTTGGTTGAGATTTCAAAGTTTTCAACCTTGTTCATGTAACTTTTAATAATCACACACAGTGCACATCGGTTTTCATCAATAGGTTGAGAGATTTACATACCTCTTTTTACTTTACCAAAACGGCCTTAGATTAAATTTGTGACCACTTGGCCAGGTTTATATTTGCCATGAATAAAGACGTGTAGTCTTTGAATGAAAAGAAAAGCAAAAAAGAAAAGAAAGAAAGAAAAAGAGAATGAAGCGTGACACTTTACCTTCAAACCCCAAAAACACAGTCCGAGGTATATGGCGAAAGCCTTTGAAACTGATGCCTAAACCAGCGGTTGGGGTCATAACTTAGTGTTAAGCTATATATGGGTAGATGGGTGGAGTTTAAGCGAGTTGTGAGTCTTTGGTTCGAAATCATTAGAAGTCAGGGGTGAAGCACGAAGAGTACAGTGGTCGATAGATCTTTTGACTTTGATACCTAAACCTTAATTGGTTGGGAGTTATCGGTGGACCCCCGTTACATGGACTTTGGTGAAGTCGAGTTTCGACTGTGCACCTACAATACAATATAAGTGAAATATAGAGTGTAAATGAATCTTTTTGGTTGGTCATCATTTTAAGGTCGCGTGGCTTGGTGCCAGGGAGGAATAGCTTAGTGGGCTTGTTGGTTCAGAAGCCCAGTTTACTAAGCACTTAGATTTTGGTGGAAGTTCAGGTTGAAGCTTCCTTGGAGCTAATGTTGCCACAGAGCTTGTTCCTATATGGCAATTGGTCTCTCATGATGGTCTTTGTACGAGTCAAATTTTCATCTTGAAAGGTAAAGCCTCCTTGTACACACACTTTTTGAACAATGCTCACTACTGAACACTTTCCTTGCATCCTTTATTATTTTGGCATTTGCTGAGACTGGCAGTATTAGGTTGAAGGTGTGATTAGCATTACTTAAAAAGTGCTGCACGGGGTCCTATTTAAGATGGGTTTGAGTGCTTTTCTTTATTACTAATCATATTATTTAAACCGATTGACATGTAGGTCCGCTGGTACTGCGATTTTTGTTTTGGTTTGTTTTTTTTTGGTAGTTTTGCGGGTTTAAGTAAGCTTATTTTACCATCATAGCTCGAAGCATCGAGTTGTGTTTGATTTGCTCATAGGGTTCGTATGAATTCTGCCAAGTCGATTTCATCACGCAGGATGAAGGAAATATAATATGAATTTGGAAGATACGGGAAAGCAAGCAGTAGGAGAGAGGCAATTTCGCAATGATAGAGAAATTTTTGCATGCGAAATTTTTGCAATCATAGTGAAATTTTCGCTATATGTTGAAATTTCGCTACATAGCGAAGGAATTTCTTGTGCACTGTGAGGAAATTTTCGCTATGATTGAGAGATTTAAGCTATATAGCGGGAATTTACGCTATGATAGCGAGGAATTTCGCTATGTGTAGTTTTATTTATGTCGTGAGGAAATTTCTGATCTGCATGGCGGAATTATCACTCGTGTTGCCTTGTGAAGTCCAAGCGACTCGTTTTGATTAATTTCTCTTTGCCCTCTAATGTAATCATATGTTTGGGATAATAGTTTGGTATTTCGCATGTTTATTAAGACTATATAAGCCATGTTATGAATATTTTAGTAACCAACTCTGTTTTTTTGCGTAGTTTCATTTTAAACCCTTTGTTTTTGGTTCCCATTTTCTCTATTCTCCTCTTTCCTTCATTTCTAGATTTGCCAAACACACCCTTTGAGGATGACAACTCGGATGTTTGGCTAAACCTCAAAACCTTGAAGGAGGTTGCTAGAGTTAGTTGATGGGTTTTGCGGGTGTTCCTCTTTTCATGAAGCCCAGTGCTGCGTATTTGTATTTCAAACTTTCAAAACTAGGTTTTAAATGCTATTTAATGTATTTTCTTTGGTCAATACTTGGCATGCTTTGCGGAGTTCCCTGATGTATTCTTATTGCTGAATGCGGCATCCAGTGAATGTCATTTACGAACCTTTGAAAGTAGGTTAAATGCTTTGTTTTCAACTATGAGGAACATTAAATGTGCACAATAAATACTATGGTTCAAATAGGAAGGTTACTAAGGGTTGGTTTTAAAGTTAAACAAAGTCGGTGGGAATGACTATATGTCTGTTTTCTTGTCGCGGGAAATGTGCTTGGGGACACCTCTCTGACCTGATCAGTACGGCGAGCCTAGAACTTGAGTCTTCTTTTACATCTTATTTTAAATTTGCTTTCGATTAGCTTAGTGACAACAACAATAACCACACTTTTTATACCCAAATCAAAATCCAAATGAAAGCCTCACCATTTTGAATCATTAAGTGTTTGAGACGACTCATCCTGTGTTTACGATCCACAGGCGCTATCTGCGGTAGTTACGCTACGGTGGCATTAGGAGCAACTTAGGTATGGTACATTTGATTCGAATGACCTTTATTTTGCTTGAATCGGGCTTTTACACCTTGAAGAATAATCGATGCGAGCACCTTTGTTTTAAAAGGATTGGGTCTTCAAATAGTGTACAGCATGCGAATTTTTTTTTTTTGTTGATAGAGAATGAGGATTCGGGTGGAATATCTGAAGCCAGACGGATAATTGGCTATGTCAACAAACCAAGGGAATGTTTCATCATGCGACAAAGATAGTATTTGTTCATCCCCGAGGCGTGTCATTAATATGCAAATGATGTTTTTTACTTTGTTTCTAGAGTTTCTATGGGTCCCGGATAGATGATGTTCTGTATTTTCGAAACCCTTCTTTCTCAAATCTCACATCAAAAATTCTTTCCAATAGGAGCACTTACATCGAATAAGTGCAGGTTTCACATCTTTCTTAGTCATCAATTGATTGGAATGTCTGTGAACCTGATAACAACTTTGTTTCCTATAAGATAAGGTGCGAATTTGTCAAAAGCAAACCTGACAACTAACAATTCTTTCTCTACATTTGTAGCATAGTTGGAGTTACGCATCATTCAACGTTTGGTGGCATAATAGATGGCACTAGAAGACTTTCTTTCTCTCTGGCCCAAAACGGCCCCCCCAATTTATTAAATGTAACTTACGCTCCTTTTTATAAGTTCAAATGGAAAGGTTCCAATGCTGGGCAACTGCTATAGAGCTGACTTCTTTGGCTTAACTCAAAAGCATTCCTTGCATGGCTCATTGAACTCCAAATGGAACACCTTGCATTTAAGGTGAACAAAGTTTGAAACTTTGGAGAAATCTTGGATAGACGTCTATAAAAACCTAAAGCAGCGAAACTCTTTGTACTCCCTTTATTGATGTAACGGGAGGCGGTTTCTCATGATCTCAATCTTGGCTCGGTCAACCTCAATTCCTCCAGGATGTTTGCATTCTAATGCTATGCAGCTACTCTTGTCATAAAAATTGGCACTTTCCCGGTCAAAACTATAATTAATTTCCATGCCTTTCGTTATAACGATGTCGGATTAGGCTTGATCATCAAATGTAGATCGATCATTGAAAAATCATCCATGAAGACTTAAGTGGATTTTGTGCGTAATGCGAAAATATTTGCCATCGCTTACATCTCTGAAGGTTCATTTGTTACACAGCCAAATGGCATTCTCTGCGAGCAAATGTGCCGTAAGAAGACGCGTCAAAAGGTAGTCTTCTCTGATCTTATGGAGCTGATGGTGATGCGATTAATATCCGAGTATCCATCTAGAAAACATAAGTACTTATTCCCGCTTCATTCTTATCTAACATCTGATCAATAAATGGCGTTGGAAAATGGTCCTTCACGGTCGCTTTATTGATCCTGTTCCTTTCAATAAAAATCTTCCATCATGTAGCGGTACGGTGGGGGCAGTTCATTTTTCTCATTTATTACCACCGTAGTCCACTCCTTTCTTGGGCACCACTGAATAAGGCTCACTTACATGGCTGACCCAGAGAGAGATAGGGTATATCACTCTGCATCTAACCATTTAAGTACTATCCTTCCTAACTACCTCTTTCATTGAAGAAGTTTAAGCGTCCCAGGCATCCTTTTGTCGACTATTTGTCTTCTCGATAATATCCGCATTGCGTACACATAAATGGCACGATCCCTTTATGTATCAACTAAGGACCATCCAATTGCTTCTTGCTATACATAAGGATCTTTAACAATTTATCTTCTGCATAACCGGAGAGGATGAGATGATAAGCTGGTAGTGTAGATTCCTCCCAGATAACATGTCTCAAATGGTGATTTAGCTACTCTTCATAATAGAGAGGTTTCTCCAATAGAGGAGTAATCCCGGCAGGCCCCAGCTCCCAAAGATTCAAAGTACTTCCTTCTATTCGGGCGAAAGAATCCATGTTACATACTCTTAGGCTTGTCTCGTCTTCCTGAAAGGTCGTATGAGTGAGCTAGTCTCGATAGTTTATGAAGGAACCCAATTGGCTGAACCTTGTAACCTCTAGCATAATATCCTTTCGGAAGCAACTTCTCGGTATCATGGATGCTTTATGGCGACTGAAAACGTGAATGTCAGCTACTCTTCTTGAACTCTTAACCTGGAGTTCTACGCTTTTGCATCAATCATACGCCCAACTGCATTGGATTTAGAATGGTTGTCGGATAGTTGAGACCTCTTTATCTTCCATGTCTAGAATGAGTGAAATCTTACGGGGGAAGATAAATTTTCCTCTTTGACTAACACATCTACTCTATGATCCACACGGATGGGTTGGTAATGAGTCTTCTAGCGCAAGTGATTTGTCGTTGGACTCGCCTCTCCTAATTTCTGTTTCTTAAAGATTGACCACGACATAAGATTAATGCTCGCACCTAGGTCACACAAGGCTCTTTCAAATACTGCGTTCCCAATAGCACATGTGATTGTGAAGCTACGGATCTTTTCAACTTGGGCAGCTGGCACATTATGGCACTGCGCTCTTGACAGGCGACAGTCTCATAGTCTCCCAACTTCCTTTTCTTGGACAAGAAGTTCTTCATGAATTTCACGTATCCCAGCATTTGCTCAAGTGCTTCAGCAAATGGGATGTTAATGTGAAGCTTTTTGAAGATATCCATGAACCTGCCATGTAACGCCCCAAAAATACCCTAGAATTTTTATAATAATTTTATTATATATTCCAGGTATGAATTGAGTCAAACTTGGGGTTTTTTGGGAAATTTGATAAGTGTTGAATTGGCATAAAATGTAAGTGAAAGTGTGAGCATACATGATTGATATCTGTAATAGCTAAATTGAAAGTGATTGAGACAGAAATAACCCCAGTAGAAAAAGGGCAAATGTGGAAATTTGTGCCGATGAGGACACAAGGGTCCAATTGTTATAAAGAATAAATGTCTAAGTGAATTTTATGATAATGAATGGCCAAAGTGGAATAATAGGAGACTTAAATGAAAATGGGTTAAAGGGCCAGGCAAGGCCTTATGAAATAAGAATTGAGAAGACCAAAAGGAAAATGAGAAATAAGGATAGGGTGGAAGGCAAAAACATGGCCTTGCTTAAGTGGGATGTTAAGGCCGAGGGTGGTGTGGGGCTGGGTTTTGACGAGGCAAACCCGTTTGAGACAAAGGAGAGGAGAAGGGGAGAAAGGCTGGGGTTTCAAGAGAATTGGTTTTGGTTGGGTTTGCTTCCGTTCTTCCTCCCAAGGGATCAAGCTTGACCCTCTGGAGGACTTTGGAGGATGAGGGTGAGAGAAGTCGGGCTACTTCTATGGCATGGGTCTTGGTGTTTGGAAAAGCCCTGAACCCCCCAGAGAAAGAGGGTTTTCATTGATTCTAAGTGCCTTTGAGTTTGTTAGGGATGAATTGGAGGAGGTTTATTGAAGAAAAAATGGGTAAAAATGCAAAAATCTGACATTTGCTGGTCAAAATCGCGTATTGAATGCAGGGTACCAAAAGTGGTACCCGATACCCATGATCTGATGGACAAGTGATGCAGAATTTGCCACACTCGGAAGGTCAATCTTAAGTACCTTGTATTTGATATGGGAAGCCAATCTTTGGTACCAGTCAAAGTAATCTGAAGTACCATTGCTTCCAATGACTCTACGTTTTCATGTTTTTGCAGTTGGCTTTATGTTAGGTATCTGTTTGTTTGCGGGACCCTAAGAAGCGATTAATGGGGATCAAATAAGAATGAGACTAAGTAAAAAAGCGTGCAGTGCCTCGCTTCCTCGGCAAGCGCCAGCGCCAAGCTGATCGTTTAGTATGATTGTTGTTTAACCCTTTGAAGTGAAGAATTTAATATTTGACTAAGTGTGGGTGAAGGCGACAGCGACCTGGGTTGATATCGAGAAGAAAGAAGATCGATGGTGGTTTGTTCTTTGTTCTCTATTTGTTGCTCGGTTTATTTCTATGATCTACTCTGTTCTCCTGTTAGTTGTTTCTTTTATAACTCAATTTTGTGTGCGGCCGAATCCCCGACTCGACCGAATAAGCGGATCGAAGGCAGGCGGTTTTACTCAGGCGTTTTCATTTATCTTAACAAACATTTTATTTATATGTCTGTTTCGTTGTGGAAGCGGTTTGGGTTTGGGCAAGCCGCAATCATTTAATTTCAATGCAATTCGCTTCATAAAACAAAAATAAATTTACAAGAGAAGGCATTCATGCCTTTTTTCAAAATTATATACAAATTCAAGGTTCAGAGTTTAACCTTTTGTTTAAAATACCACTTATTCAAAGAGATGATATGCAAATGTGGTATATGCTTATGCCGTACTCTCTTTATATTTCTGCCTTCACGTCTTGTCTTTCACCTTCTTTGTCTACCTTCGAAACACTGCATAGATAAAAACTATGCATTCAAGTATTTCTATGTGCACTTAGTGGTTCTATGAGTTCTCTTTAATATTCAATTTAACTTGGCATGCATTAATGTTAAACCATGCCTATTATATCGCTTATATACTCATGCTATTCACTTTCGCATGCTTTCAATTTACAAATCATTTACCATCACAACTTTATACATTTTCAATGCAACATTTCATTCTGAATTCAATTTATAAATTTAAACATACTCCCCATAAAATCTAATTTTACTCTTTGATGTTGGTTATTTCCTTTGACTATTCAATTCACATTCGATGATTCCATTTAATAATGAATCCGCCCCCTTTATTATCATTATTAATGTGCTTGCACATTTAACAATTCGGTCTCCATCATGACGGATGCTCGTTTAAATTACCGATGCTTATGTGGTATCTGTTTCCTATCTCTACGACATCGCGGATAAATTAGTGCATCCATACTGCGGGAACATTCTTCAATGCCATATGCCATCATGACGGATGCGGTCAGTGCATCCATGAAATGAGACATTGCAGACAATTTAAAATTGCCTTAAGTGGCGGATGCCGATTTGTGCATCGTCGGCCGGTTCATTCGATATATCAATCCTCATTTATAATTCACGTTTAATGAATCTCGTCTCTTTATCATCATTCATTCATTCGATTTCAAATATCACCATTTCAATTCCATATTCACTTTATTATCTTTTCAAAGATATACTCTCATCTTATTCATATGATATTCATTTACGTACTCGTTTCATATACTCATTCGTAGCCTCTATTTCTATAGTTACTTCCCGGTAAAAGCTGCAAAATACTTGAAATAAGAATGATCGGAAGGCAAGCCCAATTTATCGAATCTAACGGCTTCGCTTCTCTTGATCTCTCGGTCTAGTTGGCGATCATCACCCGTCCCTAGTCCAATAACATTCACGCCACTCTTGTGGATAAACAATTGTTAAACAATTTTTTGGTGAATTGCAAATTTATTTTGTTAGCAGTCTTGAGATTAAGACACAAGACTCTAGAGACGGGCCGGCACGCCTCGGCGGCGAAGTGCGATGCGTTTTCTTAGTTCAATCCCTTTTTAGACCCCATTATTCATTTCTGAGGTCCCCTAAACATCGGTATGCGAATACGGGACTTAGTGCAAATATGTCAAAACAGAGGCTCTTTGGAGTAGTGGTGCCGATGCTAGCTTTTGTTTGGTACCAGTGTTGGTTATCCCTTGCCGGTCGATGCGGGTACCGCTATGTGGTACCGGTGCCGTTCCCAGCGCATCCTTGCATGCCACCGGTACCACTCCGCCAGTACCGGTACACCCATACGGGTTTTGCCCAAATGTCGATTTTGGCATTTCACATTTTCTTCCACAAATCTTCTCCAATTCGTCCATATAAAATCCACCATGGAATCCACAAAACAACTCCAAATGTGGTTTAGAATCAATAAAATCCATTTCCTCATTGGACTTTTCACCCAAATCAGTCAAAATGAATGAGGTTGGGGTTTTTTGATTTACTTCTGCCAGACACTCTTCCAAATCTCTTCTTGTATGTTGGCAGTCTTTTAGGGCAGAAGTAGGGAAAAGCCGACCCAAAACTTGATCTCTTGCCAAACCTATAGCTTTTCTCCTTTTTCTCCTCCTCTTCCTCAGCAGAGATTGCTCATATAATGAGCCCTAAGACCCTTATTTTGGCTTTATGTTCCTTTGGAGTGGGCAGTATTTGGCTTACACTTAAGTATCCTTTCTAATTTTCCACCTTTTGGCGGTGGCAGTGCTTGCTCTCTTAAGGCCTTGTTTAGCCACCAATCTGTCGATTTTCCATTTTAGTCTCTATTATACACTTTGGCCATTCATTTTATCATAAATTCACTTAGACATTTATTCTTTATAACGATTGACCTTAGGTCCTCATTTACAATTTTTCCACATTTGCCCTTTACTTCACTTGGGTTTATTTAGGGTTCTCCAATTTCTCATTTTAGCATATAATATTAAATCATATGCCTCACTACTCAATTTATTTCATAATTTGTCAATTTATCAATTTTCTGGAAAAACCAAGTTTGGCTCCCAATTCATACTACGGAATATATAATAAATTATTACTAAGAGATTCTAGGAATTATTTTGGGGTGTTACAACTCTCCTTAAAAGAGTGACGTCTCGAGAATTTGCCTTGGTTACTTGATTTGCGGATCTTTGCATCGCATTGTTTCTTCACTTTCCCAAGTGGCCTTCAATTTATGGTTTCTCCTCAACACTTTGACTAGCGGAATCTTCAACGTTTATATAGTTCAACCATACTTCACGAGGCAATCTCTAAAATCTTCTTCATATAAATCGGTCTAAACTCAATTGTCTTGGAGGAACTACATGTAATAGTGTCCAATTCTCCGTAGCATGGACACATGGAAAACATTATGGATCCTTTTCCAGTGTTTGGAGTAATGCTAACGGTATGCGCTGGACCCACTTTTTGATCACCTCATGGGCGATAAACTGGGCTCCAGCGCCGCTTTTCCCGAATCTCATCACCTTCTTTGCGCGATACTGCTTTCCAAAAACACTTTTGTCGATCTCATAACCCAGATATCTTTTCTCTTCATCTTCGGCATAGCAAACACATTTTGTCGGTGGCCACTTCGATCTCTCTAATCATTTCACTTTTTCTTTTGTCTCTTGTATCCATCCCAGGGGCCAATCTTTTCTTTCACTCAAAATTTTGTCAACACAATGGTATTTACATTTTCTTCCATATAGGAAGGCCTAGTAAGGCATTCAATACTTGATTGGAAACTATTGTTGTACACAAATTCAACTATAAAGGAAAGTGTGGGTAACCTCGTAGTCGATCGCTGACTCCTCGACATATCTTCCGAATCCCCGGATCACTCTCTGATTATACCGCTCCGTGCTGCGGGTGGAAACGTTGTCTTAACAATTGATCGAATTTGAAGGCCTCTTACAATTTCCCCAAAATCTCAGTAAACCTTGGATCTCGGTCTAAAATAATGAATCAGGGAATCGGGTGTGTAGGAAATTTATTTCTTGATATGCGGCTGCTGGCTTCGGCGAAAGAAGTCGGTTCTCCTTTGTAAGTGGTGACTTGAGTGATCGGTCCATTGTGACTGGCCCAAGTCATTCTTTCTCCTGTCAATAGTAGCAACCCACAAAAATCCATAGTTATTCGGTCCATTTCACTCTTGTGGCACATTATTCCCGATAAAATTTGTAATAATCGAAGGAACTTGATGCTGCCTTTATTCTTTGACACCAAACACTTGGTTTGCAAACTGCGATCGTCTCACTGTTCGGACCACGAAATGACATTTTCCAAATCTTGATATCTTTGTACTCTGGGATGGATAGCAAAATATCCACTATGTGCCTTTTCAAGTATGGCTTTCCTCAAATCATTATCCTGGGTACAGACACGATCCTTATAATACAACCTCATTTTCTGTTCACTTTGTGAACTCAGTTTCTTTACCATTTCCAATCTGTTTTATTATGGCAAAAATTTTCTCATCATTCTTTTGTGCCTCTAGCAGTTAATTCAACAAATTCGGTCTAGCTATCAATTCTGCCACTACTGTACCATCGTTTGATAATGAAAAATGGGCATTCAACGCTCGAAGCGTTTGTACTATCTTTCTACTCAGAAAGCGTCATTTACATTAGCCTTTCCACAGGTGATAATCAATCCTTGATCTATAATCTTTTATCAATTTCATCATCTCTCCGTTGTCTCGAGTTAAACTCTCTCTTTATTTGAGGTATACTTAAGACTCTTATGATCGGTGTAAATGAAACACTTTTCTCCATACAAATAATGTCAGAATTTTTTAACGCAAATACAATTTAACGGCCAATTGGAAATCATGTGGGGTAGTTCTTTCATGCGGCTTGATTTGTCTTGAAGCATAGAGGGCTGCCACTTTACCTCTTGCATTGGGGACACATCCAAGTCCGTTTAATTAAACATCACTCTCTGCAGATCACATTTTCTTTCTGTGGTCAATTTTGAGTAAGCACCGAGCCTCGAGTTAGGAAATGCTTTAGCTTTTCAAAACTTCTTTGACATTTTTCCTCCATTTCATACTTTACACATTTTTGGAGTAATCTACGCCGTGAAATTTGCAATCATAGAAAACCCCTTAACAAATCTGCAGCGGTAACACCTTTGTCGAAACTACGCACTTTTGTAACATTTTTTGGTGGCTTTGTTCGAATGACCACTTCTATTTTCTTCGGATCGCTCGGATTCAACTAACTTCGACTCTAATCTGCCCCAAGAAAGGACACTTCACTCAGCAAAACTCACACTTGCTCATTTTTGCATACAACTGCTCTTTTCTCAAAGTCTTTAACACTACCCGAAGGTGTATCTGACTTTATGCGATCTTCGAATACGCGAGAATATGGGTCTATGAACCTTCGTGAGCTGATCACATATGGTCGGCTGCGATTCACATTGCGGTCCATGAATGCATTGGGCATTTTCAAACCAAGCGGCATTGAGAACTCATAATGTCCCGCCTTGGCGCGTTCGCCTTGGAGTCTTATGCGCATCGAGCATCTTTGGTACTGGCGATGACACCCGGATGCCAGAGTCAAATCTTTGAAAAAGATACTTTGCACCTTTCAATTAGTCAAACAAATCATCTTCTAGGTATGAATGCTTATTCTTTACGATCAACTTGCTGGGTTGATATAATCAATACATAAGCAAGAAGTGTACCATCTTTCTTCTTAACAAAAAAGCACAGGGCTCCCATGGTGATACATGGTGAGTCGCTTACTTTCTACTGGGTTCTTTGCATTTGCAATTTCAACTCCTTTAGCTCTGGTGGAGCCATTCTGCTCACGGTGCAATAGATGCTGGGTGTGGCCTTTTTGGTACAACGTCGATAGCAAACTCAATCTTCCTTTATGGAAACCCAATCCACAAGTAACTCTTAGAGCACATAGGAAGTCGCTGCGATAGGGATGCTCGGATACACTAGGCCTTGCCTTTACTGTATCAATCACATAAGCCAAGTAGGCTTCGCATCTTTTAGCACCATTTTTCGCTTGATGTTTGCGGATATGTCTGGAGAATGGTTTTGACCTCTCATGGAGTAAGAAAATTATATTCATCATAAATTAGAGTGTCCTTAGGTCACTCTTTTTTCATTCTACAATGCGACTGTTGCTCGTACCAGATAATAATTCATCCCCAATGTCATCGAATTCTCCTGAAGTAGCTACATCAAGTCTCCCATAAATTCACATTCTCTTATTCGATAGAGACGATCTCTATATGCTTTATTCCCCAATAACACTTTGTCCAGAAGTGGGTTTAAATCGCTTTGAAGATGTCCATACTGGTTCACTCTCGGTAAATTTCCCAAGTTGGGTATGTTGGTACACACATGTATGAATGGGTTGACACTGGGTCTATCAGCCATGCACAATAGTATCAAAGATAGTGAAGTACCAACTATCACATTCCGGGCGTCGGTGGCATCTTCCCCCTTTGCTTTCATTGCATATGCTCTATTTAGGGCATAATGCATCTATCTAGCCAGAAGTCATTATTCTTTGTCTTGGAACGCCATTTGATGCAGCACTTTTCTTGCCTTTACGATGATGAGGCGTACCCCAGGTTGGGAGTCTTTGGCATGAAGGGCGTGCCTAATTACACTCTACGTCATTTTATTATCATGGATCTATAATCCAAGCAAGCACCAATCACTCTCTAACAATCTCCCTTGTCTTTCTTCCACAATTGGAACAACGAGGAACGTCTTGTCCTCTAGATTCACCTCCTTGTGCACTTGTGGTGTGGTGGAATAGTATCTATCGGTGGCACGGTGTAGAGGTATGCGGGATCTTTATGGTCCTTTGTCTCTTACTTTGTTGTTGATGAGCATAACTTCTTTGCAGGTTTTTCTTTCCACTGTCTTATCCTTTGCTTTCATTTTCCTCTTTCTTTGCTCGTTCACATTTTGACCTACGTCGTGATTTTGGAGAAATCATGTGGCAAAATCCTGTGACTGGGCGAGAATGTGATCGGCAGGCGAATCTTCAGACTTGCAGCTTGCTTCTTCTTAACTCCCTAGCATCTACGGGAGCATGCCACTCAGCCGTATGGGAATTCTCTCCAAGTGTTCGATTTTTACTTGATTGCCTTTGTTTCCAAATTAGCAAACTCTCACCGCATATTAATTTAAATACGTCTTTGACCACATAATCTTCTTGAACTCATCCAAGAAGAACCTCACGTATAACTCTCTGGTAGATGCGGTCTTGGTCGGAAACCACCATTGATAAGCCTCATCATGCGATATTAAATTCGCACATTCAATTTTCTTGTTTGTGCAATGCATTTATGCAAAACGTGCGCTACGATCACTCTGAGCCAATTTTCTGCCATAATTAGGCTCATCATCCTTCTTTCCCATAAAATCTGATTAATTTATTTATATACCATTCTTTCAATACACATTTGATCGGCTGAGCAATTACGAGCTAGTTGCCAGAAGCTCTTTGTGAGACTTTGTGAGCTAGCAGCATTTGGAGGATACCCATAGTACCTTCTACTACTTGTTTTCCGGTTCGTGCGTTGTGGAGCATGAGATGCTTGTCCATACTAACAAGACTATCAAGACAATTTTCCTTGGTCTTATGAATACATGGTGCTGGACCATCAATGTATATTAAGATGGGCAAGATGCGTGAGTCTACATATCATCCTTATATAAATAAATAATATGTCAGTACTATTTTCAAAGTCATTTTCCAAATCATTTTAGAGATACACTTTTCGAGCTTCTGCCTGAGGCTCTGATACTACACTAAAGTGTTTGCGTTTGACCATTTGAGCTGATTGTGAGTCCCAGCGAAGAACAGGGACGTAGTTTAATTCTTTCAGTTGTCGTTTGTGCATTTTTACGTTTAAAAGTGCCATGGCGAATCGCCGGTGACCGAATGACGGATCAGAGCGGAGGCGGGGTTTTACTCGACGTTTTCATTTATCTTAACGCAAAACATTTTATTGCTAATACATTTAAATTGCGGAAAGCGGTTTCGGTTTTAGGCGAGCCCATGTCATTTACCAATTTCAATGCAATTGGGTAGGCCCATAAAGCAAAAATACATTTACAAGAAGGCATTCATGCCTTTTTCAAAGTATATAAATTCCAGGTTGATTTAACCCTTTTGTTTAAAATACCACTTTATTTCAAAAGAGATGATAGCAAATAGCCGGAGTATATACTTATACTCCCATTGCTCTCTTATGACCTCACAGTAACTTCACGATCTTGTCTTCCTTCTTGTCTACTGAGAAACACAACGGAAGATAAAAACTATCGCTAAGCATTTTCATGTAGTGGTTCTATACGGATTCTATTTATTCTTCAATTTAACTTGCATGCATTAATCATTGACCATGCATATTATATCAGCATATACTCATATACTATTCACTTTGCATACGCTTTCAATTTACAAATGTTTACACCATATCTACAACATACCACATTTCAATATTTAACTTATTTCATTTCACGAATTCAATTTATGAGATTTAAGCATATACATAAAAAATCCATTACACTGCGTCGATGTTGGTTATTTCACTTTGACATATTCAATTCACATTTATGACGGATTAGTTTAATGAATCGCCCTTATTATCATTCATTAGTAACCTTTATTTAACGATTAGTCTCCATCATGTGGATATCGTTTAGTGCACCCGACATGGCATCATTCTTAAATGCCATACGCCCATCTTCTTAGCCCAGATGCCGTTGGTGCATCAGCCAGTGGGACATTGGACAATTTCGGGGTGCCGCCATTGTGAATGCGATTTGTGCATATCGACAGTTCGTCGATATATCAATCCTCACATTTATGGATTCATTATTCTGAATCCGATCTTTGCTCTCGATACATTCATTCGGTTTTCCAAATATCTCATTTCAATTCCATATTCTACTTTGCAGTGACTATCTTTTCAAGATATACTCACTCTATATTGCTTGTTCATGTGTTCATTTACGTACTCTATTTCATATACTCATTCATGTACTCATTTCATGGTTACTTAGTAAACTACAAATACTTGAAATAAGAATAGGAAATCGAAGAACAAAGCCCAGAAAATTTATGAATCTAGCTGCTATAATACGTCGGTCTGGTTGAGGCGATCATCACCGTCCTAATTCAATTAACATTCACATCTCTTGGTGGATAAACAATTGTTAAACAATTTTGGTAATTACAAATTTATTTTTGTGCAGTCAACTTGGAAGTTTTAAGACAAGATGCCTTTCGAAGATGAACCGGCCGCCTCGAGTACGATGCGTTTTCGCGGATTCGATCCCTTTTTGGACCCGGGAGGTATATTCATTTCCTAGGGTCCACACAAACGCTTCGATTATCTTTGAATACGGGACGCGGTGCAAAATATGTCCAAGCGGGACTCTTTGGAGTAGTGTGCGGTGCAGCTTTGTGATCGGTGCGGTCATAGTTATCCACTACCGATCGGTAATCTGGAATCTCAGCTGATGCTCAATCTTGATTACCACGGCTTGCATCTACGTGCAGTACCTCACATAAATCTTGTACACCTACGGTTTTGCCCAGGAAATGTTGGAGTTTTGGCATTTTCACACATTTTCTTCCACAAATCTTCTCCCAATTCGTCCACGTATAAAATCTACCATGAATCCACGAAGCGCTCAAGCATGGTTTAGAATCAATAAAATCCATTTTCCTCAATTTAGGAACCACCCGCACCAAATCGAATCAAGATGAATAAGGTTAAGGTTTGATTATTACAACTAAACCTCTTCCAAATCTCTTCTTAATATTTGCTTGGTCTTTTAGGGCAGGAAACAGGAAGCCAATGGCAAGCGATATCTTGCCAAACCCTAGCTTTTCTCCTTTTTATATATATATTTCCTACAACTGAACCTTTCATACATATATTGACCCCTAAACATTTTGGCCTTTATATTCTTCAGTACAAGGCCTTGTTTGAAGCACACTTATTATCCTTTATAATTTTTCCACCTTTTGGTCTTAAGTCACCTCCTTATAAGGCTGCTTGTTTGGCCACCTAATAAATCAGAATTTTCTATTTAATTCTCCTATTATACACTTTATTACATTCATTTATCCTTAAAATTCCTTGGAGCATTTTATTCTTTATAACATAATTGACCATATGTGTGTTTACAAAATTACACCACATTTGCCCTTTTCGCAGGTTTATTTAAGGTTCCTCAATTTCTCATTTTAGCATGTAATGTCGTCATCTGCTCACACTTTCAATTACATTTCTGCGTTTATCAATTTATCAATGTTCGGAGAAAAACCAAGTTGACAGTTCATATTAGGAATATATATATATAGGTATTACTAAAAAATTCAGAGATTATTTTGAAGCGATTACTGATTTATTTCAGAAGTTCTATTTGTGAAATATATATATATATATATATAATATATATATATATATATATATTGATTTGAATTACTAGTATTGAGAATGTTTTGTCAAATATACGCATATTATTGTGTATTTGAACTATAAGTGAATTTGTTGCATAAAGTAGTGATTTACATTGATAGTGAGACCATCTATGACGGGATTCTTTGACTAGATTCGTGTCGCAAGGTAACAATGGTGTTAAATGTGTCACATTACTCTTATGAATAATAAACGGGACGAGATTACCAAGCGAATCTTGTTGGCCAGATATGCGACTTTTATAATCATATGTGATTGCAATATTGAATGAGATCTGCATTTACTGCTGAATGACAAACGGAGACGGGGATTCGCAAGCTGAATCTATAGCAGATGGTGACTCTGGCCATGTGTGAAATCACCTGAAGTTGAAAGCGAAAAAAAAGAAAGAAAGAAATGATTCGAGAAGAGTATTTGAACAAATATCTTTTACATTACGGGGCATTGTATAAAGGCGTTGTCTTTGACGAGTAAGCTGAATTATGTCGAATGAAATGGATTAGAGAGCTGTATAGAACCCTTGAGCATGAAAATGTAGGCGTGTTTTATCAATGCGTGATGCCAGAGGTAATAGACGATTGAAGCGGACCCAGGTCGAGGGAGTAGAGTCATTCCAAAGGAGTTCCGCGGTATGCTTCGTCTACCCTTCATCACTCTACTATATATATATATATATATATATATCTTCTATACTCTCTCTCTCTATATATATATATTTTTTTTTTTTTTTGCATGACGGTGTTTTGTAAACAAAGGAGTTTAACCCGAAATTATTTTGTACTTGTAGTTGAACACGAATTTTGGATATTTTATTTATAAAAAAAAAACGGCATAAAATGCCATCTTTAGTTAATGCATATTTTGTAAGGAATTGCATTGAATTTATGCCCCATTTATAGGCTACGCCTAAATGCCGTCGCTTTCGCAAGAGTTGAAAACAAACACCAAAATGAAATATGTTGTTAAATGGATTTGATTAATGGCGGCGGGAGTCCTGCGGGCTTGATTCGGATCATTGCAGGTCGAGCTGGGCTCGGTCGCCACATGCTACCAAACTTCTTATCAATTTGTTCTTTCTGGTCTCTGCGGTGCGGGATGGCCAGACATCATCATACATGGGCCTTTGAGCTGTTTCTGGTATCGTGTTTGAGGCTTGGCTTCTTTACCAGCACCGGCATCTTGGTCGGCCTTCTTTTCTCACTTCACACGAGGTTTTCTTCCTCTTCTTGGGCCTCTGTGGTGACTGCAAAGTCTTCCTCTGAGTTATAGCCTTGCAGTGCTCCTTTCCTTCTCTCCTTGGGTTGACCTCAGAAGTACTAGGTAGATTTCCGTGTTGCCTCTCGCCCAATAACGGAACCATTTGGCCCATTTGGACCTCCAAATTTTGGAGTTGGTACACCTTGATTCATTGGTGATGTCTGATCTCATTCTTGAACATCATGTGGCTTCATCATATTCATATGCATGCTCGACCAAAAGCTGTTTCCATTTCATATCTAGACTCGACTATTCTCTTCCAGAGTGGTTGGAAAGGTTTAGCTTCACTCTCCATAGATTACGATGATACATTTTTCCATGAGATTACAGGATGGTTCTTCCTTTGGTGTTGTAACTAGCCATATGGGTTGAGGTCGATTTTTTGAGGAACTTTCCATATATTGAGATTGTTCAACAATCAAATCCATGGCGTTCATCATTGAAAGCATTTGAGAGGTGGGATGAGGTCCATGACATTGCTCACATGCAAGTGGAGCTTTCTTGACACTAACATCTTACATTCCTTGAACCTAGTTGTTGAGAAGCTTGTAGTTGCTTGGAGAGTCATAGGACACTTAAACAAATAAGTTTAATAATTTCTCATCTCTAAATCAAACACATTTGGTTTCTTAGGTCTTAGCTCTCTCAGCGTAGGTGACAATCATTCAAGGCAATGTTCTCAAGAATTTGATCAAGCCTCCATAGTTCTTCCCTATAAATCGGCTCCTCCGTGAGACTTGTCAATAAGAGCCTAGTGGGACGACTCAAACCATTAATAGAAATGATGGACTTGCAGTGCTTTTATTGAACTATGGTGAGGAATTGCTATCAAAAAATCTTTAAATCTCAGCTTCATAGAGCGACTCTTCTTCATAATGATAAAGCTCTTGATGTCAATTCTCTCAGCTTTGTGGCTTTTTCTCTTTTTCTTTGGTGGAAAGAATCTGCTTGAAATTTGTTAGATAAGTCATCCCATGATGTTATTGAGATCTGGTGGTTACGAAATGAGCCAATCACTTAAACATCGCCTGTGAGTAGGAACAATCTAAGGCGATAATCATAAATACCTTTATTATACTTCACTATATCACACACCTCCAAAAAATTCAAGATATGAGCATTTAGGTTCTCATGTGCGAGCCCGTGGAACTGAATTCCTTGCAGTAACTAGAGAGTGATGGACTTGAGATCAAAATTGTTAAGCGGATTGCTTTGGTCTCCTAATCGAGATTGGAGTAACGCAGAGACGGCGACCATATTGTCTATATAGGTGGAAACATATTATCCATATTTGACGCAACAGGATGTATACTACCTCCTCTAGTCGAACCAACATTGTCGTCTCTATTTTCTTCCATCGGTCCAATAGGTAGTTGTTCCATTCTAGTTGCTTCTCTCTTATCCCTCAGAATTCTTTTCAAAGTTCTCTCAATTTCAAGATTCAAAGGAATAAGATTTTTGATGGGTTTTAGTTGCACTTTGCCTAACGTATGCACATAAATTTTCACCAAACAAAGAAAAAATAATGCATAAAAAATTAAATCAAAACAAATGTCTGAAGTACCAAAGAAGTACTTAGTATTGATATTAGCATAAACACCACGAATAAATAGGAATTCCCCAACAACGGTGCCAAAAACTTGATAGGCGCTTACGTGATTGTGTTTTTGTGGATATGCAATAAGAAGTGCAAAGTGCCTATTCTGCACAAGAATATGCTTGTCAAGTAATAAAGTGTACCTAAGTACGGATATCGATCCACAGGGAAAACCTTAATTGTAGTATGCTAAGTACCAAAATTACAATACTTCTTTAATATTCAGACTAGCAATCCTGATGGCTAAGTGAAACTAAAAGCGAATTAAACTATTACTAAAGTAGCGTATTGCTCTGATAAAGAATGACCTAAAAGTGCAAAAGAGAGGTTAGAGATATTGTTGGTGTTGTTGGACAATCCTACTATGTAATGATGTGATTCCATTCCATAATCTAATATAGTGTTCTCCAACGAGGCTCTTATCTAATGTAATTAAAGTCTTTCTCAAGGTCATTTAATCTCCCTTTGTCACTAGGTTTCTTGCTCCTTGGCTCAACCCTAAGCATTAAAGGTCCATAGAGTGCAACGAACTCCTAAGCTTCCTAATCATTGATAATCCTATATTACCAGTTTGTGGGTTAACCACCTATGTCTAATTCTTCATTCACTTACGGATCTTACAAATAACACTACATATCAAGATTGATCTGAGAAATTAATATGTGGGTTTCATCCATCACCTTGAGTTAATGGTAAAACCAATATATATAAGATAATGGAATTATAAAAGGCTAACACTTTAACATAGTATTCATGTCCAAATCTCTACCAACACCTTAAACCACGAAATTAGAACCGCATTATGTTCTATTCCAATACAAATGAAAAGCAAGACATGATAATGAGAATAGAGAAAACTTCAATGATCGGGGGAATGATCATCTCCTGGGTTCTTCAAGTCTCTCTCTTTAAGATCAACCTTCAAGTCTTCTTTCCTTTGTTCCAAACTCCAGTTTCTCAAACCCTAGAGGCAAACGAATTTCGAACCCCTAAAATTGGATTCTCCCGTTCCTTTTATAGCTTCTCCAAGAGATAAAGTTTGTTAAGACTTTCCCGCAACGTCGCGGCGTTGGGGCGTTGTGAAGTTAGGCTAATTTTTGCACCAATCTTCTTCAGGACTCCTACAAGGTTCCATTTCAAGCATTTTCTAGTATTTCTCCTACAAAAACCCAATAAAACTAAATATTAGAAAAGTAATCAAAACACGGTCATATATATATATATGAAATCGATCGAAATCTCGCTAAATCCTAGGTTTGTAATGAGTGTTTTTGGGCACTCATCAGTTATTCCAAAATCCTCTTTAGTATACCAAAATACTTTAGGGAAAACTAGTATAAGATTTATAGACCATAAAAAGGATGACATACAAGAAAGTGAAGAATACCAAGAAGAATTAACAAAAACAAAAATAGACTCTATAACTCTAGAAGGAAGAGATTATTCAATAAAAAAATACTCTACGAAGCAAACGGATTAATAGTAGGAGAAGAAGATTTGCTAAGGCCAGGCACATTGACCTTGTGAAAAGGAAAGATAGAAGAAGACGAAAGATTGATCTATGATATTTTGGGAAATATTATAGTAATAGAACTAATAGAAGATGATAATGAAACCATAAAATCAGATAACGACTTAGAAATGATGGAAGATGAAGTAAGTAGTGTAACTTCTCCTACACCATTTGCTAGAAGCCAACCTATGGAAGTAAGACACAATAGGAGGAAATTTGAGACCACCAAGCACACTATGTGAGACCTAGACCAAGCCAATCCTTATGACGAATCTATAGATTTTAAACTGAGAAGACCTTGCAATAGAAAAACCCACTATAAGTTTCAAAAGGACAAGCCTCGGGACAAATACTAAATACTCTTTGCTGACTCACGATCCACAATTATGGAATAGTGCTAATAGGCGATATGGAAATATCAGTGGCCAGCGAAGTATGGAAAAATATACTCAGAAACGGAACCACCGAAACTATGTGCAAATATTTAAAGAAGCCTTTTTAGAAAGTACTAGGGCATTGTAAAGTCTTACAGAAGACAAATTTTAGGGAAAACTACAACAATATAATTAATCTAGGAGCTAATCCATATAATTTTGTAAACCAAATTAGTAGTCTAATTACAGGAGAAGATCCTAACTCAGGACATATTATCCTTCAACAAGAAGCATTATTACATTTAGAACAAATGCAGATAAAAGACTGGAAATATATAAAAGAATTCTACCAATCATTCTACCATTTTTGTGCTATTTCAGGAAATGGATTTAACCAAGAATTAGGAGAAAAATTGTTTAGAAAACTTCTAGGAACATTAGGAAGAGAAATAAGAATCTCATGGAAGGAATTAAAAGGTGTCCAACAACATGATATGGTCGAAAACCAAGAACCTTGGAGTATAGGACATAGAATAAACCATATAATGAAAATACTTAAAAGAAAATGTAGCGAAATACAAACCCAAAGACAAATTAAAAAGAGTCAGTACAAATTTTGTAAAATTATATTCACACCACAAACGTATTGTGGCCTTGAATTTCGGGGGTGTTTTCTTGGACAAGTTCAGGATCAGATTCTCTGTTGCGACATAAGTCCTCTATCATGCGCATGTCCTTGTCGTGTGTGCACCTGACCCGTTATGTGTGCACTTGAGCACTATCAGGGTGCGTAGGCCCATCGTGTGCGGCGCCTAGGGAGTTAATGCGCTCGCCCAGTATGTCAGTGCCCGCTTTCTATCGCGACCGACCTCCATGTCTCAGAGCTGGTCGAGTTGCGACCTAGAATGTCGGTGTAGTGGCTTTGGCCAGAACCTCCATCCTTTATTAGTGCAATCGCAAAAGAATTCCCTTATTGCACACGCAACTTTATCATGCACACATCCCAGTCGCGCGCTCATGCATGTCGTCCATGCTGTGGATACATTTTGGAATCTGCTTTTTAATTAGGTAATGGCCACATTTCTTGTCGCGACCCAAAATCCTCGTCTGACAATTTCTCCCTACCTAACCAGCTCTGTTAAACAAAATTTTGCTCTGTCATGACATAATTCCCTCCTTGCGCAGGCGCGACTACGTACGACCTAGAAAGCTGCAGCAGGGACCTGACATACAAACGGGCGTGGCCTCTCTTGGGCCTTTTCGCACCTCAACGCTTTCCATACAACACAAACACTAAATTCCCGATATACTAACCTTTTTATTACAAAGGCAACATGAACACAGGAATAACCTTAATTGTATTAATATACCAAGATCGTTTAATTACAACTCTTTTCTTCTTACATAAGCGAAGCGAATTAATATCTAAAATTTTGCAAAATAAATGAATCAAAACCATCTAGCCCTTTTTACAACTGGTCTTGGATGTGTTTCATCCCCCGATTAATACCTCCGATTACCTAAAAATATTTTTGATGGATGGTAGTACAGCAGGGTAGACTCTCCTGCAGGTTCACTCCCCCATCTAAGTGCACATGCAATGACAACAAATGAACATTCAAGTAAAAGTATGCATATTCCTACTCGAATGTGCCATTGCCCGTGTCTCGAGTCCTCGACTCCCTCACACATGCACATTTTCCATGTGAAAAATGTTTTCAAAATCAAAATATTTTTAATTTTGAAGAACTATTAGAATTAATCTAAAGTGCCAATTTATTGGACATAGATATAATTTATTGGACATGCTTGATAAAATTTGTGTGGGCAAACCCTCGATATAATTGTGCATCCTCTATTACAAATTTTGTTTGTTTAGACAACCACAATCATTTTCTCAAAAGCCATGTTATGCACTCACACCTATTTACTTATAATGTCCTAACATATGAAATACGAATGTATTTCATGCCAATTCATGTTACATGCATGATGAGTACCACATACAACATTAATAAATCATGGATAATTATATTTTCTAATTCACATCCATCAAGTAATCCATGTTAATACATCAATTAAGCATATATCAACATGATTTTTCACACAACCAACATGTTATTAATTTTTTCAGCAACAACACACAAAAGCATTTTCACAAGTCAATAACTGAGTCAAATTGTTATTTTGCCCATAAAGCGATTAGAAAATTCCGGCATTCGAGTCCCAAAATTTTGGGGCCCGAGCGAAATAGACCTTTCACGGCCCCAAAATATATGTCATTCTAAATGGATGCTAGACAAAAATAACCAAGAAAGTAGGAGAGAAACCTACTCTCAGGAATTGCAGAAAACTATACAATTCTTGTACTACGTGAAGCTCTCGTTCTTGTGGAGTGAACTTTTTGTCTCTTGCTCCCGATGAAGGCCAGACGGTCGATCTCGGTAAATCCTTGAGAGAAGGTGGAGCTTCTCACTCATCTTTTTCTCTTCTTTCTTTTCTTTTTCTTTTTCTTTCCCTCATTTTTCCTTCTCTCCCACTGAATTGTTCCATCTTGAATCAAGTGGGAAGTTTCCTCCCACCTTATCCAAAACTTAGATTTCCTTCCTCTAAGAGCATGACACATGGCTTCCATGGGTCACTCCTTAGACTTCCCCTCTTGTTTTGACTTATCTCTCCACACAACACATGTCTTAATGTGAGCCATGGATCCTTTCCTTTTTACTATTCATGTGTCATGTGTCCTGGATCATTAAATTAGTGATAATTCCACTACATGGTTCTCATGCCGTATTGCACCCCTCTAGCTGCCATCGTAGTATGAATCATCTTATTATACTGGCATGCACCTTGTCGCACCTAATACCTCAAAAGCAAAATTTGGCACAAGTTGAAGAAATTCGACTAGATAACTAGATTTTGCGAGACGATTCCAATGGTGAAGTCCATTTCGTCATCCAAGATCTAAAAAAATTTCAGGTTTTCAACCTATACTATTGTGACAATTACTGTTTTGCCTTTTCTTATAAAAATTGAATTTTTCCCGGATTTTACACTTATGGAGCACAAGAAGATCGAAAAGAAAAGAAATATAAACCTTATAAAAGATATAATAAAACATATTTCTTGAAAAGATCTACTAGAAGAAAACCTTACCTAGATCCTAGCAGACATGTTAGAAAATACAATCCAAAGAGAATATATAAAAATAAACTTAAATGTTATGCATGTGGAGAACTAGATCATTTAAGTACAAATTGTCCTAGAAAGAAAAATCTATATAATACTAAGAGCATGCTTTTAGAATGTACAAATGAAGAATTAGTATAAATAGACGAAGAAATATATATATGCGAAACATATAGTATGGATTAGCAAAGAAAGGAAAAGAAAACTCGAGATAGTGAAAATGAAGATCTAATAATGATTTAGAGCTAAATTTTATAGAATTTTTAGGAATAAAATTCATTATTTTAATGGCATGTGAACATAAATGGAAAGAATGAGTGAGGACTTGATAGTATTAGATGTTTTAAATGTAAATGGTTTTCAGATAGATTACATAGAGCAAAATGTCAGAAATGTTATTTAGAAGGATGTATAATATGTATAGAAGAATATTTCAACACTAGCCTAAGTATTGAAAGAATTGAACATCAGGAAAATATAGATACTCTCTCTTTAGATGAAAATTTTAATAGAATAGAACAAGAGATAATTGTGTTAAAGGAAGTATATGATGATTTAGTTATAAAATTTGAAAAACATATAGGAAGGAAAACATTAGGAGAAATCCCAGAAGAATTTATGAATGAAGAAAATAATAATGTAATAATCCATCCTATAGAAACATGTAATAAATTAGGAGGAAATAAAGGCACCTCAAATGAATGTACAATAGGATGAAGAATTTTAATAAAAACATATTTTTATTAGATCTGGGGTTGTACTCATGTAATTATAGATGAGAAAGTATCTTTGGGAAAGATTTATAACCATGTGAGAAAAACCTGTGACCACGACAAATTGAGCGGAGTCTTAAATGATCCATACCAACCATTTAAGTACCACATCCAGAAAATGTCTTTTTATATTAGATTGCTACTCTAACCAAATCTCTTTATGATTAAAAGAGCTTGGATAAAACCTTTAAATCTTAGACATCGAGTCATATTAGGACTATCATTTCTATTAAAAGACAATAGGCAAATAACTTTTAATTAAGATTTTTTTACCCTATCAAGACATTGCATGATAAGTCCATTACAAAATAAATTAGAAATTATAAGTCTAGAGGAATTAGGAAAACAAATAGAACATTATAATAACCAAGCTATTAGCAAAAAAGATTGTGAGTGTGAAAAAGAAGGACAATGCAGCTTAGGAAACATGATATGGGAAGAAGGATTTGAGACATGGGGATATAAGTATAAACAGAGATTTAAGCTGACGACTTAGCTGAGAGTTAGTAATAGTATAAACTACTTTATGATAAATATGAAACAATAACAAATACAAAAATTTGGATTGATAAAATTTAGAAAACCTAGAAGTTATAGGAAAATATTTTTAAAATATTGGGAAAAGATAAGTATAATGTACATTAAAAATAAAAAGCTTCGGATTATAAAATAAAAGCGCAAAAAGATAAAAGCAATTGAAAAAGATAGAGAAGATTATAGGTACATATTAATGATTTATTAAAACTAGATGTAGCTGAAGATCGATTCACCTCATAGATTAACGACGCTACAGTAAACAAATATAGTGAACAAAAAGAGAAAGGTAAGATGGTGATTAACTTCTGAAAGGTTAGCGATATCTGATGATGAATATGATATACCAACAAAGAATATTTATTAGGAAAATACAGATTGTACTATATTTAGCAAATTTGATTGCTTGTAAATCGAGTTTTTGCGGAGATTAAGATGCACAACAGTATACCTTAGACAACTTCTTTCGAAGGCATTTTAGATAGCTTGTAATGCCATTTGGTTTAAAAAACGCACCATCAATATTCCAAAGAAAAATGGATAATATATTTAGAGATAATGATTCATTTGTAGCAGTATACATAGATGATATACTTGTTTTTAGCAAGAATAAGAAAAAAAACTCTGGATATCACCAAATAGTATTAAAAGTTCGAAGAACATGGGTATTATAAGTAGTAAAAGTAAAATGCAATATTTCAGCGGATTATAGAATTTTTAGGGTAATAATAATAGAAATGGTAAATATTAAATGCAACCATATTTCAAAAAATTCAAACATTTCTGACCAAGTGGAAGAGCAAATAATTACAAGAATTCTTAGGATTATTAAACTTCTATACGAGACCATTTATAAAAAATTTAAGTCGGATTGCAGGACCTCTATTTAGTAAAGTAGGCAATGGGAATAAATATTTGCTCAAGAAGATATTACATTTAGTAAAAATTCTCAAAGAACTGGTCACAAAATTACCACCACTAGAACTACCATTAATAAATGATGACTTAATAATTGAAACAGATGGATGTAGCCTAGGATGGGGAGTAGTATTATTAGCAAAACCCCATAAATATTCAGCCAAAAATAAAGAAAAAAATTGTAGATATAGCAACGGAAAATACAAAGAAAAAGGTAATATCAACAATATAGATGCAGAAATATTAGTCGTAACATATGCCATAGATAGTTTTAGAATATTTATAATCTCCAAAGAAATCTTATGTATTTGTGAAACGTGTGTAAGTTCTCTGAGCTAAAAAATGAAA
Organism: Tetrastigma voinierianum; assembly: GCA_016808115.1. Lineage (NCBI taxonomy): Eukaryota > Viridiplantae > Streptophyta > Magnoliopsida > Vitales > Vitaceae > Tetrastigma > Tetrastigma voinierianum. The sequence goes on from JAEQBH010000748.1 coordinate 70,974, forward strand.
AAAGATCTTTTCAAAGGAGATGGTTAAATTTCACATAAATGATAATTATCTGAGTGTAGAAATACAGAAAATCGACATATCAAAGGAAACGACAATAGCCTAGTAGATTCACTAAGCGGACTAATAAGTACATTTTATGTCACGAGGAAGAATAGAGCGGATAAGCGGGATCATTCCAACTATTCCTGGTAAAGACTTAAGGAAAGAGTCATTACCTTCGGAAGAATTCTCTTAAGGTGTCTCTAAAGTAACATAGCCTTCCCAATCTATTACCACATTTAGAACTAGACGAAGAACAAAAATGTATTATAGATAACCTTTTGATTAGTTTTAGCCAGATTTTTAATAACCAGACTAATAAAAGTTTAGATAGAAAATATTTCATTACTTGTTTCAATTGTTTATCAGAATATCTTAACAAAAAGAATAATGGTAACGTTAATTTCAGCTTTTATGTAATCTACCAAGGTCATAAAACATGCATTTTTAAAACATAAGAAGAAGTCCTTCCTTATATTTCAAATCATCCTAGATCATTTTTCAAAGGATTTTATAATCTAACCTAGGCTTTAGACCAATGTAAAACAAATTTAGGAAATAATTATTTTGTTAGCTCATTAGTTAAACAAATTTTAAATCACCATGGCAAACCCTATCTAAATCCTATAGAACCTTGTAGTAGCCAAACAAGCAAAACTTTAGATTTAACACATGATTTTCCTCTTCTGTTTCCTCCACTCCAAAATCAAGACCATTTACTTAGAGAAGAATTAGAAATTTAAAGAAAAAAATATGATAGATCTGAACAAGATTACTTAGTTATGAAGAAACTATATGAAGATAAGATAGAAAATGAAATATTGCAAATAAAAAACCTGACTTTTGAAAGAAAGAAATTCAAAATAGAACATACGATAATTTTTCATATTTCGAAAATCAACATGATATTGGATTCGATATCAAGATAGAACCTAGTCCCTTGGACCAGTTTAAAGAATTGTTGGAGCCTAGTTCATTGGTTTAATTTAATGAACTTAGTCCAACTCAAACGGTGGCTGGTAAAGATACATCAAATTCGTTTATGGGTGAGGTTTTCCCAAAGAGCCTTTTAGTCTAGTTAACATAATAGGTGGCTGAGATCCTTAAAAAGGATTTATGCAAAGAAGCAGAGTCAGAAAGCCTAAAATCTATTGAAAGTCAAAGAAAAGAAGATAAGGATGTTTGAGTAACTTTTTCACCAAGGAAACATGCTTCTCGACAAGATTTGACAAGGGTAGGAGAAAAAACAACAAAGCATGGGAAAAAAGCGAGGAAAGCTGATTGTATACAGGAGGAAAAAAGACTTAAAACTGGCCCGACGTGTGCAAACCACTTTTGTGTAGATTTGACACAGAAAACAAAAAGCCCGGTTAGCATAAAATGCCTTTAGATTGAATAAAGCAAAAGACAGTTGTATTATTTTTCTTTTTTAGATCATCTTTTGATAAGATTCCTTAGCAGTTGATTGCGATCGTCATTAATAATCGCTGTCTTATTAAAGAAATAAAAGTATCAAGAAATTTTATTGTCCATATCCTGTAAAGGAAAAAAGTTTGAAGTTTTTGGTTGTGATGGACCCAGTAGGCACCGGAATCGGATTATTCAAATATATCTTTATCTCTCATCACTGGTTTCCTGCTTTCCTCTATATATAGAGGACTTTCTATCTCAGAATGGGACACTTCTACCTCGAAGATCTCTCTCTACTCTCAACCCTCTCATTTGCTCTTGTAATATACTTTAGAAGCTTTCAGCCAAAGCTTTCCAGAAGCTTTCAGCCCAAGCTTTCTTCCTCCTATTGTATAAAGGTGTGTTTTATCAATGAAACTTGTTTAATATTTTATTCATAATTTGTTTATTCATAATATGCTTTTGAAGTGAGTTTTAAAGGCTTTTAAGAGAACATCAGAAAGAGTTTTCCCTAAATATATGGCTAAAAAAGTATTCTAAATTTTAGTTATGTGTATATAAATTTGGAAAATCTAGATGCATCCTTTGGAGAAGCTAGATTAATATGAATATTTACTGAATTCTAGGCACTACAATGCCACGTACCATTATTTTCTTCTTCTGACTAATAAACTTTCCTTACATGTATGATCATAGTCGCCCGTATATCTGATATTTTGCTATCTTATCCATTTGTCTAAATTGATTGATGAGAATCAAAGCACAAAGGATTCGTGATGCAGGAGCTTCTAGAATATTCATTGGGAATCCAATCTTAATTATGAGAATTTCAGATTCGAAGGTGTGAAACGGAGACACCCTAATATCATTTCTATTCCAGTGTTTGCTGGGTTATAATTTTGATTTGGAGTTGTTTATTTTAGAAAGTTTGTTTCTCCATGTCAAGTAGAAGTTGCTTTGTTCATTTGAGCTTGTTTTTTACTGGTAAATGGGAGTTGCTTCTGTTTCTTTGAAAAAAGATTGCTGCTATATTCCACCTCTTGATTTGGTGATACAGTTTTTCTTATTTGATGCTATTTTGGAGCTTATTTGTTCCTGATTTGGTGCTTATTTGATCCTGATTTGCTGCTATTTTGGAGTTAATTTGTTCTTGATTTGGTGCTGATTTGTTCATGATTTGCTACTATTTTAGAGTTGATTTGTTCCTGATTTGCGGCTGATATTTATTACCAAGTCTTGTCCTAAAAATTATCTAGTTTCCTTTTTTTTTTTGTTTTTGGCCAAATATTTACTTTCCTTGTGGCCGAATATTTAGTTTCTATTTTTCATATTTTTTGATTATTAAGGCTTGTTGTCTTGTTCTTGAATTTTAACTTGACAATAAATTAAGATTTTAAATTTCTCTTCAGTTTTTTAAAAGACTCTTCATTTTTGGCTCAGTTTATTCTGTATTAATCAGACATCAATCGGGATCTCATCTGGGTGTGGCTCCTCACATACCAGGGTTCTTGCTTCTCTGTAGCTTAGCGATTGGGAGTCTTCCATCAGCCAAAAGACAGAGCGGATTCATGGGGCTAATCCGATCACGGGTCTCTCTAGGATTGGCGGGGTTAAGTATGTACCAAACATCAGCAACAACACTATGTCAAACAACAATGCATCTGAAGGTGTGGCGGGAGGAGTAGACATAAAGTTCATTATGTAGGCCTTAACTAGCGAAGTATAGAGAATGTTTAGGGCATAATTGGAATAATTCCATGAGAGGGTGGAGCAAAGCTTCGAGCACCCACGAAACCCTCCCACAGGGTGTAGAAAGGAGAGGCTGCCAAGAAGAGGGGCGCGGGTAGAAGAAGAAGAGTATGACGGAAGAGATTTTGAGGATGAGAATGGTTATGATTTGGTTGTTAGTAACATGAGGTATGGGGAGAGACACAGAGAAGATAGGAATCGGGAAGATAATAATTTGGGAAACATTAAGATGAAGATTCCATCTTTCAAAGGAAAAATGGTCAAAAGTGACATATACAGGAGAAGGTAGAATTGGACTTATTTGTCACAATTATTAAGAAATAAGAAGGTGAAACATTGTTTATAGGAGGTTTTCAGATTATGTCATAGTGTGGTGGGACTAACTAGTGTTGAATAAGAGATGAAATAGGGAGCCATAAGTGGAAACATGAGAAGAGATGAAGAAGGTGATGCGGAAGAGATTTGTCTAAAACACCTCAAAGGAATTGTACACTTGAAGTTGCAAAACTGAAGCAAAGGTAACCCCAGGGTGGAAGTATTATAAGGAAATTAGGGGGTTGCAATGGCTGAAGCGTATTGAAGAAGATGGGGAAGCTACATGGCGAGGCTTCTAGCGGTTTTGAACCGAGAGATTCAAAATGTGGTGGAATTACAACTTGTGCCTGTGGGAATTAGGGATATGAAGATTGCATATGGCCATCAAGATTAAGTCAAGAGTCAAGAGGAAGGCGATGGCAACGCGTATTTACCTATGGTCAGTTCATGCTTGGAAGTAAGTCAATGGAAGAGGAAAGAAGCACCAGCATAAGCTTAAAACCATAACTAAAACAAGGGAACAACCAAAAATCAAGTGAGCCAGTTCTTGTCACTCAGGTAGTGATATTATGTGTTTTAAATGCAAAGGCAGGGTGTATAGTAAAGTAATGAGATAAGAGATCATTGTTGCATTATAGGGACTATTGACAGTTAAACTCAGGAGACAATGAGTTGGATTGTGATTCTAGTATGCCATCCTTAGAAGGATATCGATGATGAGGAGTCTGTGTCCGGAAAACTAATAATAGTGGCTGGGAGGGCCTTAAGTTGTCTAAACTAAGAGATGTCAATTCTGGCAGGATAGCATTTTCACACACCCAGGTCTACATTCGAAGCAAGTCCTTGCTAACCTGGTGGAGAAACTAAGAATGCCAAGCAATTCCCAAAATCTCGAACCTTTATAATTACAATGGATTAAATGATAATGGAGGGTGGGGAGGAGTGGGGTGATAAACAGTATTGTCTGTTTGCTGCCATTCAAGAATGAAGATGGGGATTTTGTGTGATGTAGTTCCGTCTGGCAATGGGACACTTGTTGGCCCAGGAAGACCATGGCAATTTGATGAGGAAGTTAAAGCATGGCGACTTCTGGCAATAAGTACCTAGATTAGTGCCTGCTGAAGCTGTCCTCTGTTTGTGACGCAAGTCAGGATTTATAGAATCAGGTGGAGTTAAAGAGAGTGAATACGAAAAGAGTGAAAAAGAGAGTGAACAAAAGAAAAAGAGAGTGTACAAAAGAAAAAGTGTGAAAATGAGAGTGAGCAAAAGAAAGAGAGTAACAAAAAGCAAGTGACTGAAAATTTAAGAGAAAATGAGAGAAAAACCAATTTCTATGCAAGGGCAAGTGAGGTCAAAAGAGCATTGTTATTAAAAAAGTCTATGATTGTACTTTTATCACGAAGAGACATTTTAATGCTAACTAACAACACTTCTTTGCTAGTTTATTGTCTCTCTTTACAGAGTTTGCAGTCATCTTTCTGAGGGGAAATTCGAGAAGGGTTACCTCATATCCAGAGGGATCGAGACATCAAATTAGATTTTAATGCTGGTGCTTTCATTCGAGAATCGACCCGCTTATAGGGTAATCTCGGAGATAAAGAAAGGAACTCAAAAGCAAGTTGGTAAATTGATAGAAGGGATATGTGAGAGGGAAAAACGAGTCAATACGTCGTTCAATATTTTAATTCCCAAAGATGGACTGGCCCGGTAATTTATTTTCATGCCATCCATAACATTATGGTTATGATTCGAGAGGCAAATCTTTTCCAAGGAAGGGAATGAGTGAGAATCAAAGCCTGAAAAGATCAGGTGATGCGGGAGCTTCTAGAACATTCATTAGGATCAAATCTTAATTATGGAAGAATTCCCTTATTCGGAAGAATTTGTGAAACCTTGGGGGGGAGGGGGGGAGACACCTAATATATTTCTAGTTCCAAGTGTTTTGAGTTTTATTACTATTTTGATTTTGAGTTGTTTATTTTAGAAAGATTTATTTCTCCATGTTAAAGTAGAAGTTGCTTTATTTAATTTAGAAAGCTTGTTTTGCTAGTCAAATAGAAGTTGCTATTTCTTTTTTGAAAAAAAATTTGCTTCAGATTTGGTGTTGATTTGCTACTAATTTAGTGATGATTTGTTCTTGATTTATTGTTATTTTAGAGCTGATTTGTTCTTGATTTGGTGCTATTTTTGGAGCTAATTTTTTCCTGATTTGGTGCTGATTTGTTCCTAATTTGCAGCTGATTTTTATTACCAAGTCTTGTCCTAAAAATTATCTAGTTTCCTTTTTTTTGTTTTTGACCAAATATTTACTTTCCTTGTGATCAAATATTTAGTTTCTATTATTCATATTTTTGGGCATATTTAAAGGCTTATTATCCCTACATTCTTCAAGTTTTAAGCATTAATAAAATTGAGAGTTGATAAGGGATCTGAAGCTGACGAGCATTTCGTGTAACCCAAGCGGTGGGGAGCGTGCCGCCCGTGTCTGCCATATAGCGTAAGCAGGAAGGCCAGGCTCAGTGGAGGCCCAGCTTATGGATTTTGGAAGAACAGGGAGGCCCATACACGGCCAGTCAAACCATATCTTTACAAATAGCGAGAAGGGTAAGATGTTCCTAAAAAGAAAGGCATCACGTTCGTCGATCAGGTCTATTATGAGGGAGGAAAGAAGCCGCGAGAAGACCGTTAGTTGAATTTTGATAAGGAAGGAGGATTACTCAAAATAGCTCTGCTTTTGTGTCAATTCTTATCTGAAAGGTATTGTGAAACCTATCCTCGAAAGGGAAGAACCCACAATCATCGTCGATTTGTGATTGAATATCCATTATAAATACAAGGCCGCTCCAACACTAAAGATGCAGCTAATTCTAAGCAATAAGCATCCTCTTTTCTCGAAGAATGAGCTTAGGCATCGGAGCGGCCACGGGCGAAGCCCTAGCCGAGCCCTTCTTCCTTAGTTCTTCTTGCGGGAGAGTACATACCGAATCCTATAAACGGTATTGGTAATGCTACCCGGCCAAGCGGTCGGCATCCTTGATTTAAAACTCGGTAGTCTTGGTCCAACCCGGCGACCCGACACGCTCCGGCCAGTTAGGTTGAAAAGACATCATGTCGATTGGCGCCGTCGTGGAAGCGCTCAATTCATCGCTAACCTGCGCCCGTTCTCGATTCGCGATGGTATCAACAAGGAACACAGCGGGAGTAACACTAATCCGCAGGGACACGGAATCCACGAGGTGATATGGCTTGTGAACCCCTTGGGACCAATTAGAAACGTCAAATAACAGCATCTAAGCAGGTGACGCCGCGCAAGTGTGTACAGTGGCGAGTGGGCGACTTACTGGCGGATCTGACATCAACGGGGAACCGTGCGACCAGGAGGCCATAGCGGCCTCCTCCCCCGCTGAAGAACCACTTGGTACTGACATTCGAAACGCCGCCGGCCGGCGGCGAGTCTGGTCGGCCGGGGCATGGACCTGCCAGTTGGCTGATGAGGGAAGCGAAGAGCATGCCCGGGGCGGCGCCGTGAGCAAAGCTCCCAAATCACCCTCAGCGAAACAAGGGAGCGATCGTGGGACGGAGGGTTCAAAAACCTTCAAAGAGCTCATCCGTGAAGGAAGTGGTGAAGGCGAGCCGGATACTATGGATACCTTGGTAAATAAGCGAGGTCTAGCTGCAGTAAAGTGCGCCCGCTGGCAAATTCAGTACCGGTGAAGCATTCGATGGAGTCGAAGATCCGTTGATCCGCGCCATAATACTTACAAAATCGGATGGGTGCATGGGTATCGGGACCACTGTGCGATGCGGGACTTCGCCGCTCAGCTCGAAGAGGCTAGCTTTGGCTGGTTCAATAAATTCCCCCACTTCATCTATCGTCATTCGAGGGAACTAGGTACATTTGCGTTAGTGCCCTTCATCGAATTTGGGACATATAAGCCAGGCTGCATCTGTCGACCATCAAACAGGATCGCGAGGAAAGTTTAAAGAGTCATATACCAAAAGTTCAACGCCCGATCCACGAAGATAGGCGTACTGACGAAAAATTGGTAATCACGACTTTCATACCAGCGGGGTTGAAACGTACAATCAAAGGACACGATGTTCTCTATCTCGAGAAGAACCCTCAAACTATGGTAGGGTCTCATGGCGAAAAAGTACATAAGCGCGAGAGGCCCTCATATCAAAGAAAGAGGGCTCCTCAGCACGCATGGCGGGTGACAGGCAGTCGACGGGCGGAGCCCAACCGAAACGACGGGGAAATCCAGTATAGGGCAGGAGCGATCCCACAAGGCGAGTCTCGGGGGCGTGCGGGAATACCGCCAAAGGCGGGGCAGCGACATTACCCGTCCTGGCAGCTTCACTCCACTAGCGGCCTCGGTATCACAAGTCCTGCATGAGGTGCGAAGCGAGCAATTCTGAGATGGCGAAGCGGGATGGAAATGAGATCCGACAAGGGATAACACGAAATATTTGTGGTTCCGGGACTATGGACATCGCACGGACAGCGCCTCGACCAGAAGAGAAATAGAATATTTGATACGGCAGCGGATATCTTGGTGTTTCATATCTCCGAACCAAGCTCGAAATCGAACCTTTGAGTCGGGCGGGGCATGTCAGTGACTGTTGACGCCATACCGACGAACAGCTGTTTGACGCGCGACCCACAGGAGAAATCAGCGTATGATCTCGGGGATTCTTTGGAGGAGGAGAATCTAGTTCGACCGAAAAGCCCTACGGGCGCCGTCGGCCCGGACATGGAAGCCACGGCGTATCTAAATTCTGCGTGGTCGACACTACCATCCGTTCTCATTTCGGATGCGGAAGGGTGCTAGCACCCCCGCGGCGACTATTTGGTAGTCCGGCGCGGTGTGGCCAACACCCGAGTTCCGCGGGTTTAATTGATGGCGGGGTCCGGTGTATCATGTGGCGTCGATAACCGACAAGATAGGTATTGGAAGAGAAAAGCTAGATCCGTCGACACACATCTGCGCGGGATTTTCGGGGAGAGAAGGTACTGCAGTTGGGCTCGTTCAAGCCCCGGTGCGACCACAGGAGAACCACTACTGAAGCGGCAATGACAGTAAAGGTTCGCTGGTGTGGGCGCCGGGTCGAAGCTATAATATCAACTCTTGAGCGGACCCTGGCCTTAATAAAAGCCATCCCCTGACATATCACATGATAATCAAATTCCCGGCAGTGACGAATGGGTCGGGGACGGTCAGAAATCGGCGGGTGGCCGAGTGGCACACCTGCGAAGCAAAGGCCCCATTCGACTACGTGAGCAGCAGAAGCGGAAGCGATATGCGCGACGAGAGGTGCTCACGGGCCAGGGGCCCTCAGGAGAACTAGAACTTTGTGCGTTTGGATGACAACCCGGAACATCTAGCCTACATTGGCTCCAAACTACAAAGGATCTCAAAGGCCTCCTCCGCTGGTTTTGAGAATGGAATAGAGGCGTTTCGCATGGATGCGATGAGACATGAGAGAATCGATACTACCCAATAATCACCCTCGCCCGAACACCAGCCAGTCCTTCAAACCGGTTAAACAAAAAGCCTTGGAGTTTCGCACCCAGGAAGCCAAAAAAAAGCTATCAACGAGGAAGTCGGTAAACTCCTCGGCGAGGCGATAAGAGAAGTAGAATACCCAGTGGCTAACATTCGCGTTGTACTTTCGTCAGCGCGACAAGTGGCGACTTCTGCATCGACTTCAGCGACACTAAACCGAAACTATGGGGACGCTTCCCTCTAGGGAATCGACCTCATCGTGGGCGCCACAAGGCCCACTGGCGCCCGAAGCCCAGTTGCTCACTTTGACGAGCTCCTGCCACGCAGACCGCATTTGCTGAGTGATGGACCATTTCGGCCCGCCGCCATTCGGCAGGCGCCGCAAGGCCACGGCGCAGGAACCCACGGTTACTCGCCCCCGGCAGGCTCTCTATACCTGCACGAGCCCGCGGCCTCAAAGAGTGGTCGGCTTCGAGTACATCGCCACTCGGCTTGAAACGCCACAGGCCACGGCGCCCGGGAAGCCCGATTTACTCCCACTTAGGCGAGCTCCTACACTGCACCTGAGCCACGCCGCTCCAAAGAGTCGAGACAGCTGGGCTACATCGCCATTCGGCCCAGGCATACAAGGCCTAGCGCCCGAGGCCCGGTTGCTCACTTTGGCGAGTTCCTCACCCGGCGCGAGCCACGTTACCTCAAGAGAGGGGGCCAGACCCGGCTCAGTACGCCGCCACTGACGGCGCGCCCACAAAACCCGCAGCGCGAGGCAGTTCATCTGCGGCAACGACTCCTCACTGCACTGAGCGCTCGCTCGAGTCGAACCGGCTCGGAGCTATCGCCATTCGAAACTAGGCGCCACTACGAGACACAACGCCGGCGGGAGCCCGATTTCGCTCTGCTTTGGCAAGGCCCGCCGCACTCGAGACGAGATGGGCTCATTCTTATAATTCATAAGCGAGGCTCATCCCTGAAGCTGGATGGAGCTGAGCCCTACTATTCCAGTGGCGAGCCCTTCGGCTTGCCTCGGGACGAACTGAGCTCATGCGCACAATTCATCTTGCGAGAGGCTCACCCCTCTGCGGATAAGGGCCCGAGTCCATAAACTCCCAGGTGGCCGAGCGCCCGTTTCACTCCAGGGCAGGCGGCTCATGCGCTGTTCATGCGCGAGCTCATCCCTGGTGAAGACCGAGGCATCGATCTCACAAATGACGACCGCCATTTGCCTCGGTAGCGGGCTCCGCCATTACAATTCATATTGACAAGGCTCATCCTCGGCTCGGATGGTGAGGCCCCCCTGCAACCCCATTGGCAGGCCATTCTTGGACTTCTGAGGCCGGGCTCCTGCTACTATTTGAGCCCCTCACTTTGCACTCCAGAGCAGGCGAAATCGCCATTTTAATTCATATTGTGAGGCTCATCCCACAACTCGGATGGAGCGGGCCCCATTCCGCTTTGTGAGCCCTTGTTGCACTCCAGACGGGCCCGGCGACCCGCCCGGCTAATAATTCATATTGGCCAGGCTGTCCCTCGGCTTCAGTGGGCGAGCCCTACCTATTTAACACAGCGAGCCCTTGTTTGCCTCAAACGGGCCGAGTTCCATGCATTTACAATTCATATTGGCGGCGAGGGCTCCATCCCAGAGCTTCGGATGGGCGAGCCTACTGCTCACCTGCTTGCGACCTGCCCGGCTGCTTGATCAGGGCGGACGGGCTCCTTTTACAATTCATATTGGCGAGGCTGTACCGACCCGGATGGGCGAGCCCTACCCATTCACTTTGATAGGCCCTTATTTGCACTCTAAGAGCCAGGGCCGGGCTCCGCCGTACAATTCATATTGTGAGGCTCATCCACTCGGCTCGGATGGACCCGAGGCCTTCTGTTCCACATTGGCGAGCCTGCATTCGCTGGACTTCAAGCGAGCTGAGGCTCCCTCCTACTATTCTGAGCCCCTGCACTCCAGACGAGCGGGCTCCTTCGTACAATTCATATTGTGAGGCTCATCCCGGCTTCGAGATGGAGCGGCCCCCTACTATTCACTTTGTGAGCCCTTGTTGCACTCAGGCGGGCGGGCTCGCCGATACCAATTCATATTGGCGAGGCTGTTCTCAGCTGAGATAAGGCAGGCGCCCTGCTATGGCCTCACTTTGGCGAGCCCTTATTTGCCTCAGGTGGGCGGGGCTCCTTGTGTAATTCATATTGGCCAGGCTCATCCTCAGCCTGAGATGGACGAGCGCACTATTCACTGGCGACATACTTTCACACACTCCAGACGGGCTGGCGACTCCTTATACAATTCATATTGGCGAATTTCGTCTCAACTCGGATGAATGAGCCCCTCATGCACTGGCGAGCCCTTGGTGCACTCAGACCAGGACGGGCTCCTTACGTACTAATTTACATCGACGAGCTCTTGGCTATTTCACACTCAGCCTACTCCCGACGAGCCTCCATCTGCATTTAAAGATGAGCTTCCACTCGCCTCGAGCATTGTGACCACCGGCCACAAAGCAGAGGCCAAGCACCAGCCCGGTCGGGCGATGAAGGCCCACCGGGCCCAATCAGACGAGCTCCGCGCTCGACCATATAAGTGGGAACCAAGCCGGTTCAAACGAGGATAGTATGCAAAATTTAATCGAGTCTAAATTCTTTGAAGACCCTTCCGTGGGTTACACGGTTCGAAGGAAAAAGAATAAAGATATCTGGTAGAACACGAGTTTTTCAAAAAATGGGTATTTGTGAAGGAGAGGGAACTACAGTGCCAGTGTTACTGACAAAAGGGGGAGAGGTCGACGCTGAGGCGCATAAATGGAGTCCGAATTTAGGCATGGACGGGTGAAGGGTAAGGAGGATCTCGGTGGGAATGCAGAGGGCTCTTGGGAATAGTCGGTATGGAAGATTAGCTCCGCCTCCTCTCGTCTACGCCCAGGGGTCAAAGGTTGAAATCTAGATAAATGCGCTGAGCGACCTTGGTTGAAGCGAGCCGCGAAGCCGCGAGCGCAGCGATCACCGCTTAATTGTTTGATAACCTCGTCCCTGCGAGCAACCATGGCGGCGGCAGTGAAGATACTGGCAGCGCATAAACCACTACATTCATCGCTCGGCCCGATCTTGATAAATTTACGACCCGAGAGACTCACGCGGCGATCTCGGCGCGCCTTGCCCTCAAGCCTTCGGCAGCGATTACACGAAGATTGTTTCTTTACGGCTCCGTCGGTAACACAGCGGCTCCACGAGTCGTGCCGCGCCGGGGAGGTGATGAGCTCCTCCTAACCATTTGACTCATTACGGGCCAGTCTCAGCCTCCGAGTCTCGACCAACTCACCTTGCGCGACTGGGCTCACCTAACCTCACAGAAAGACTCACCTCGGCCTTACGTCAAGCGCTTTCCGGGACCTCCCGATTCTGGCTGCGCTGAAACCTGGCCAGATGAAGTGTGCTTAAGATCATACTTAAGCCGCTCTATTTCTTCGGTTAAATGCTGCGCTCGTTCCTGCAGCTCGGCCCGCTCAGAAGTGAGAGAAGCCACCTTCGCTTTATAAATCCGGGCGATCTTCACATGTTTTTCATTCAGTTTGGCCTTATCGGCCAGACCCTTCAAATGGGTGGCAGCCTGCATATCGATTTCCTGGAACATAGTGTTGAAGCCAGAACAAGCGCTGGAAATAAACACAATTATAGACTTGCGAGAAGCAATCCTGAAAAGACAACGTAGCTTCATCAGCGGCAATTCCTTGATCCCCCAATGTCGGACTCACGGGAGAATGGATGAGACGGCATTTCTTTGCAAGTTCGGCACTAGAGAAATAAAGAAGCCACGATTGCACCAGGGTGCATGTTTCTTTTTCGGCTCCGCCATCCCGAGGTGGCTGCATTATCAGGAAAGCCAGTTCCATACGGTTATAGAGCGACGTCGTGAAGCGTGGTACATGAAGACCCTTTGCCTTCGGCCCGGCCGGGCTTAGGAAGACGGTAAAGGGTCGAAGCCCGAGTAGCATTGCTGGCATGTGGACGGGGAGAAGGGGGACACGCCGTGTCGAGCCACCGGCCGGCGCGGTCTCCCTGGGTTCCGAGCAGGAGAAGAAAGAACACCCAGCCAGACCTTAGTAGGAGCAGGCCGGTCCAGCCCAGAGGAATCGACTTTTTCTTTTACACTTATTGGGCTTAGGGACGTCGCCCCAAATGAACTAAGTCTCTGGTGGGAGTGGCAACGATGGAGCCCCGAAAGGAAAAAAAACTCCAAGAGGGTAGAAAGAAGTGGGGCCTGAACGGTAGACGTGATGACAAATTAAAGGAACTGGGAATGTTCGACTTTATCGGCCTACGCTAGGAATGACAGAAACATTCCTCAACGCTAGAACCCTGTGGCATCAACCGTCGGCGAGGTCAAGGCGAGCATGCAGGAAGCATAAGGGAAGCTTGGGTGAGTATTGATCGTCTTGGAACCGTAGGCAAAGTAATACGGCACTCACGGCGGTTCTTCGGGGGCGCTCCAGCGTCTTTGCATTTCAGTCATCATCACGTCACGGAGTCATACTCCCGATTGGAACCACTAACGAGAAGAAATATGGTCCCTTTCCACTGGCCGGTCACGAAGGAAGGTCGAGATCCTGAGGAGGGCGAAGCATTGGAAAATAAATAAAACCCTACTGTGAAAGCCATCGGACTGAAAGATGGAGGAACGAGCCACATTGGGGATGCGAACCCTGTCGCCAAAGGCCAATAAACCAACTAAAATACGACCATTGGGAGCTTGTTTAAGGAAGGGCAAATGTTGAAATGTTGAAGGAACTGCTTATGAAGGATGCAAAGGAAGCGAAGGCTGAGTTATTAAAAGCGACTTCAAGCGAGACCATACCCGGGCGGAGGCGTGTAAAGGTCAAAACATCCGGGGACCATGTATTAGGATGCAGGAAGAGGCCGATGCCTTCGGCAAAGTATGGAGCTCATATGAAAGACCCGGCCCTACTAGGGCCCGCGCTAAAGGCGTGCTGAGCGACGAGTCTTTGAGGAGTCGATATAGGATATTTGATGGGTTTATCTTCTTTTACCATACCTACAAGAGAGGGCGCCTGGGAAGCGAGTTGAAAATAAGCAGTGGCTAGCATCCAAAACGAGGGTGCCCGACTGCTTTGGGTATTGTCAGCAGAGAAGATATTCATTTGAATCCTTGAAGAGGAAAACGTGATTGGACCATGTGTGCAAACGGTATAATGTGAGAAATCGACGGTTGTACCACAGAACCTCATTAGTATCAATCGGAAAACACGATGGGCCAGGGTGGACCGGGGAATGAGAGAACCTTGAGAAAAGGACCCGACACTGCAGGTGAAAAATCAGGCGAAATACGAAACGCCCGAAATGCCAGAAACGAAATTGGAGTTCTGAGGCGAAAAATTCCGAAATTGGGAAGGTCGACAAAAACAAGGGGAAAACGAAGGGGTATGAAAAACAGGCTTCGGTATAATTTAACCCGTATGCGTGTCAAACTGACGGTCGGTTAATTAATCCACATCCGGCGAACCGGAAATAACATGGTCGACCAGGATTAATCCGCGACCCTTGCCCATGCGGTCGTACCGCAGAATTTGCGGGGGCAAGCGATGAGATCATGCTTTGGTAGGGCATTTCGTGCTTGACCCGAAAGAGTGGTGAGGCCGTACCGCGTGCCGCCATGAAGCCCAAGCGGAGGCGACTCATTGGGCCCCAAACATGGATTTGGAAAAATAGGGAGGCTATGCACTCATTGATCAAACCATATCTTTCTGATAACGAGAAGATAGAGATATTCCACTAAAAGACGTCCTGTTGGGTCAAATCAAGTCTATTATAAAGGGAAGGAAGAAGCAACGAGAAGACCGTTAGTTGGATACCACACAAATAAGAAGGGAGAATTACTCGAATAAACTCCTTTGAAGCCAATACATTATCTGATGCAAGGGCGACTACATGGAAACCTATCCTCGAAGAGAGAAGAACCCCTAATCATCGTCCAATTTGGATGAATATAAGTACTCATCTGAGAAGCCGCTCAACAATAAAAGGTACGCTAATTCTAAGTAATCTAAGTATCTCTATCTTTCCGAAGAATCGGCTTGGGCATCGGGCGGCCACTGGCGAAGCCTAATGGAAACCCCTTCTTCCTTGGTTCTTCTTGCGAGAGTCAGCACCCGAATCTGTAAACCGGCATTGCGACAATCCTACTGACCCGAAGCGGTCCGACATCCTTGATTCATTTGCGTGATCTTGGTCCAACCTTGGCGACTCAACACGCTCCGATCCGATTTAGTTGAAAAAGACATCATCAAGAGTTTAAATTTCTTTTTGTTCTTAAAAGAACTCTTTGAACTTATCAGTTATTCCGTGACGTTCATCAAGACTTATCAATTAAATCTAGTGGCGGAATTGTGCGTATCGCATCCCAAGATTTTGCTTCCTTTATAAACAGCAGGTCAGAAGTCTTCATTCAAAGCCAATCTTGGGGTTCTTCAATTAATCCAGATCCGGGTCTCTCACAAGTTGTGAGTTACGTATCATTTGACTATTTAGGGCTTCTTTTTAGCATTAAGGGAATACATGATTATACTCACAAGATGTTTAATTAGTCAAAAGATTTTTTAAATGGTTATTTGTTTTGTTTAGAAAAAAAAAAGGTCATAGGAGAGTAAGGAAAACCCTAAGTAAGACTTATTCCACTTTTTATGCCTCACATTCTTATCCCCTAAAACTAAATTATAAACTGAAAATCTCAGCCCTCTTATTATTGGTATATATATCAATATTTATTTAAAATATTAGTATTAATTTGTATATTTATTAAATTATTTATTTTTATAGATGAATGTATTTATATATTGAAAGTTAATTTACTTTAATACATTTAGTACACAAAACAAAAGTCTAATAAAGAAAATAAAAAATAATGAATAAATAAATTCTAAAAAATAAACTCTTTAATTGAGTGCCAATGAAACCTAGCTCTAATAAGTTTAGATGATCAACCCTAAGAGGGTCGAGATCAGAATCAGAGTGGGATAAATTATTAAAGAACATAATACTATCTTGTAATGCAAATTCAATAGTTTCAATAAATGTAAAAAAAACTTTTTAATTTAGTAGATTTAAAAAAAAAAAGTGAAAATAAAATATTATATTATAAAATTAATTAAAAATAAAATATTAAAAACCATAAATTTTAATTTATTTAAAAGATGGAAAATAGAGAGTATTTTCTATGAAAAATAGGAAAAAATAACATGGAAGGCTGGGAAGGGCAGGGTGTGTAGGGGGTTTGGTGGTTTGATAGGTTCTTTATGGAACATGGGTCATGCATCTACCCTAAAGCATAATTCCCCTAACATAAAAGCTTCTTTTATCAGTCCAAATTACATTTCTCACACACTACAAGTAAAGAATAAACAAGTATACAGAGCTAAGCTCATTGAATTGAAGTTTCTTCATGACCTTCCTCTTCAGTCCAAATTACATTTCCCACCCACCTTCGCCTTTAAGTTAAACAAGCGAGGTGATTGAAAGAATTCAAAATCACGGGCACCAGGTGAGCGGTTCATCACAAACCTCAAGGAATTAAATAAAATTAAAGCTTCAAACTAACCCTTACCATGTGTAAAAATAACTACTATTAAGTATTGAAAACTTCCCACAAAAAAAGTATTGAAAACTTACCATGTTAAAAATTAAAAAAAAAAAAAAAAAAGATTAAATTTTGAAAACTTCAATACAAAAGAAATTTCAAATTAATGTTTACAAAATATAAAAGGCTTATACTTTCTTTTAAAAAAATTGTAGAATCAGTCAAATTTTTGCTCTAATATTTGAAAAAAATAATCAATTGTCTAAATCATGTAAGAATTTATAATGGAATCGCAATAGGAATGATGGGAGACGGGCAATACATAGGTGAACAGCACAGCAATGGGAAAGCTTTTGAGAAAGCAAAAGAAAGGATAAAGCTTCTATATCTTTCCACTTTGCACATTAGATTTCTCACATTTCTATTATTAATTATTTAGCACCCACATGAATAGAGAAACCATCAAGTTTACTTTAAAAGGAGTAGGAGTGTCTGATCATTCCAAGGGAAAAAAAAAAAAAAATCACACAAACAAAAGGCATATAGCTCTATTTAATGATGACGCTACAACAAAAATGTAAATATGTTTTAAAAAGTCATGAATGGAAAGAGAGAATCAATGATACACCTCGGAAGGCAAAAGGCCCAAAGCAGCATCAGTATGTGCAAAGAGTTGTAGAGTAACTACTAGTAAGCGCAAAATCCATCCACAATGGAACCCATCAAACTTCAATTTCAGATTCAGGTTCTCCGCTAAACACCGGATGCCGTCTTCTACACTCACAGTAAAAAACTGTATTCAAAACATAGCTCCAGAGCACCACCACCCCAAACAAACACATCAACAAAACTTTATTCCCAAACCCCATTACCCTCCACCAATCTCCGCCGTCCATCATCGCCTCCATCTCCCACCCAATGCACCCAGAACCCAACACAAGGATTCCCGACAACACCCACCCACTAAACCTCCTCCCCTCCATCAAACCCCATCCGCTCCCAATCGCATCCCAACCCCACCGCTCCTCCATCACAGAAACCACCGTTCCCAGGCTCAGCACCGCCATCAGGTACACCTCCATACCCAACCCCACAAGCGCCACCGCTACCGGACCCAGATCCATACCCGGACGGCCGGCAGCCGCCGCCACGAACGCGCGCTGAAGGAGCATGTACACCACCATGATGGCGTAGACACAGATGGTGGTGACCGACGCCCTCTTCCATGTGGTCCTGACGGCCGTGAGGGCCGCTTCAAGAGTGGGGCGCTTGCCATTGCAGGAGAGGCCGGTGGAGTGGACGGCGGCTATGGCGGCGAGGAGGGAGAGCGCGTAGCATGGGAAGAAGAAGAGAGCGTTGAGGCGAACGAGGGAGATGGCGTAGGCGCGTGACTCCTTCCAGACATGGCGAGCCTCGAAGCGCGTTGGGGATAGGGCAGCTACAGCCTCCAGATGGTAGATTTGGGTTTTGATTGGGTGGGAAGAGAGAGATTGGGAGAAGAGAAGGAGGGAGAGCGGGAGAGAGGTGAGGGCAAATATGGAGGCAAAAACTTTAGGATTCCTGAGGAGAACTTTGAATGAAGCGGAGAGGGTTTTGAGAGGAGAGAGAAAGCAAGAATATTGGGAGGATTCATCTCTCTCCCGCATCTCCCTCCCTCTCTCACTTCCCATTCCTCCTTCTCCTCCTCCTCGGTCTTTAGTATCTATGAGACTACAAGAAGTAGATCGGAAGACGGGAGGCTTTTTGTTAATTTCACAAATCTGCCCGCCCTTCATCGTTATTGACTTGGGTTTTTCTCATATTTCAATTGAGTTGAGGTCGTTTTATAACCGTTGGATTGTTACAAAGCAAAATATAAAGCTGGATCAGGGAACAAGTGGGCCCCATTACCTAAAGACGACGAAACGTTTTTGTCTGTTTTAAGAGGCCTGCGGGTTTCTGTCAGCTCAGCGTACACAATGGATCAGAGCCTACAATACAAGGGTGGGTGCATTTGACCCTGGAAGGAACGCTGTTTCTTCCGCTCTTGAGTTTTTTTGGGTTAAAAATACATAGGCGCTGTTTAAAAACAAAAAACTATTATGAACAATATTATGGATGTCCATAAACTCTCCATTAATCTCGATATTAATGCGATATCGAACGCCAGAAGCATAAACGCAGAAAGCACGATTATATACACATTAACGTATTCATTTATTAAACCCTATAAATGCGAGCTCAGATGAAACTCACAATACACGGCTTAATAAAGAATCTCTCCCATGCTTCTTCTATATCTCTCGCCTTTGCTCTTCTATTTTATAAGACGCTATCGCACGATAAATTCGAATAATCACAAAGTCGTAAAGCTCAAATCTGCGGAACTCGTGACTTCGCACGATATTACAAAATCATAAACAAGAATGTGACATTTCAATTTCATAAATCAAATTTTGTTTTGAAATTTATTTTCGTATTTCCAATTTCGGAAGCTAAAAGCCCTGCTCAACTCTATCAGAAACCACCGTTTTTACGTTAAATATTCAAGCTCGATGCTCAGCACAGTTAAGAATTATTTTCTTTTCAAAACAGGCCTGTTTATGTCTGAACGTTCAAGTCTGCTTGATATTCGCATATAAATGTCCAATATCACCAAACTCAATTTGCCGCCCCTTGATATTTCTCGGCAAGAATTATTTATCTCGGATTCGGATGCCGAATCCACTTTGGATCAATAATCTTGAAAACACAATCAAATGAGGAAATACCGCATCCCTACAGGATCGCACTAAGGCCTTAATATTCCTTCGCCATCATATTGATTGAAATGAAAAGTGAATATTTAACGGTCAAGGATCCATTGATCCTCTGGACGAAGTCTGAAAGAACAATACCTCCAACAACTGCCGAACTGCTCGTAAAATTATCCGAAAGGCACAGGCCACATAACAAAAGGTTTATGAGGATCGAATGTTACATATGGAACGGCGGGTCACCGGTCTTGTACCGTCGCATAACCAAGCATTCGTCGACCTTTATCGTGCCCAGCGAAACGAAAAGATACACATTGAAACAAATTTTTATTAACTGAAATAATGCTGATCCCACGATCCTTTCTTTGATGACGAGGAAAAGACCTTTAAAACATTTTGATGTTTATGATTTTTGAAGATCTAAGGGAAAATTGACCATTTGATTGAGGATGGCAATATAAAAGGTGATTGAGACATATGATTATTCTGTTACTTTTCTATGTTATTTATTCTGTTACTTTTCTATGTTGTTTTCTTTTCCCATACTGTTTTCTAACAACAGCTTATCTATAATGCTAACTTTTACTTTCTATTTAAATTTCGTTTTTATTTCAAGATATTTGATCCTCCTTAGAATCGATCAATTATATGCTATCATTGGTGATGGCGTCTTGCCGATCGCGGCTACAACCCACACGATCTCAGGCGATAAAGAATATTTTTCAACCTTCACATTAGCTCAATCTAGTCTATAATATCTCGTAGTCCCGCTGACTCGATTAAAGGTCTGGAAGAGCCACCATTATTCTACCAAAAGGCACTAAAATTCCAAATTGAAGATGCCCTTTATTCTAATAAATCTAGTAGAAATTTACTCAGTTTCAAAGATATCTAAATTTGACATCATATCGGAACTATGAATCATGACGATAATGAAAGATTTACTCATTCTTCTATTATTTCGGGCAAAAAATGTATCTTGGAACAATTGTCTTCTTTATCTTATGGGTTATATCAGATAACTATTAGATCTATTGAATCTTATGCTATCATGAACCAGAAGTTCAATGACTCCAATGCATTTTTACTTTAGCACGAATGACTTACCCTTATCTGTACTCGTGCTGCTTGTTCCAAAGGCAAATTAATTATTGCATTCATCTTTACAAACGTTACATTTGAATCCCCGCTTAACGTGTTCAAGGATATTTCAGGTTTGTCTACCCATCTAGTGACATTAAGTATTTTATAGTTTTAATTTATGTGTCCACTCGATGGTCTTACGTGATGCCTTATTTCTAAGTATAAATGTCAGCTTTGCTAGATTATTGGCTCAAATAATCGACCCGTAACACACTCCTGATCACCCTTATCAAGACAATTTGTCTTGATAATGCCGCGAATTCTCATCTCAAAGATTCCGATTATTGTATGTCTATTGGTATAGATGTTCAACATCCCGTTGCTCTATGTTCATTTTCGTAATGGGTCAGTTGAATCTTTATCAAACATCTGCACTGATTGCTAGACCATTACTTTTGAAAAACCAAATTGCCTTTTATCCCGCACGGGACATGCTATCATACATGCCGCACATTTAATTCGCTTCTTCATTCCCATGCCCACCGCGATTTATCACCATTATACCGCTAAAGCGTTAATAACCTATTTCACATTTACGAATTTTTGTTGTGTCAGTTATGTTCCTATCGTCACACATCACCTGCTAGGTCCTCAACGCCGCCTTGGTATTTATGTCGCTTTCAATCTGCATCTATTATAAATTATATCGGTTCTTTCTAGAGAAGTTTTATCGCTCGACGGTGTGATTGTCACTTTGATGAAAATCTTTTCCGCCTATTAGGGGAGATAAGCCAATTTTAAGAATGGCGAGAAATTACATGGAATGAGTCATCTTTATCTCACTCATCCCGTATAAAGCAATCGAACTAGTTAGCATGTGGAATGAGTCATCTTTACTTCACTCTTGATCCTCAGAGCAGCAATCCGAATCTAGAAGTTCGTAAAATAATTCATTTACAAGGTCTTGCGAATCAATCATCGACAAGCTTTATTGATTCAATGTGGTTACAAAATCACATATCCCGACCGCAAATATCCCAAATGTAGGATTGAAACCTAATAGGAAAATTACAGCTAAAGATGACAAATAAAACCTAAGCCACGATGAAATCGTGAAGACCTATTGGCTCAAAAGACACAATTCCTAGAAAAGGAAAGTGTTATATCTATGACTCGAAGAGCATATAAATCGGTAAGCCCCAGGTCGATGAACAAGTAGCCCCTGCAGAGGCACCAGCCAAAGAGTTATCTCTTAATGATGTACCGGGACATAACAATGTAGAGATCTCTATCAATTATATACATGAGGGAAGAATATGGGATCAAATACTACCCACATAACGATGCTTTTCCAAGCGGCTATGGACACTGGCAAGAAATGATGAAGATCAAGAGCCAAAAATGTGAATGAATGTCGACATCGAAACGATTGGTTAAAATGGAAAGAAGCAATCAAAACAGAATTAAGATCACTGGCTAAACGAGAGGTATTTGGACCAGTAGTTCAAACACCTACAAATATACAACATGTTGGATATCGATGGGTCTTTGTACGAAAGAGAAATGAGAAAAATGAAATAGTGCGATATAAAGCACGCCTTATGGCCCAAGGTTTCTCACAAAGACCTAGAATTGACTATGAGGAGACATATTCTCCCGTAATGGACGCAATCACATTCCGATATTTGATAATCCTTGAAGCAGCCTCGTAAGGACCGGATACGTTGTCCGACATAGTCACAACATATTTATATTGATCTTAGATGCGATCGTATATACGAAAAATCCCTCAAGGATTCCCATTACTCAAGCAATGAATTCAAAACCACTTTATAATGTGATTCAATCAAGTTGCAAAGATCTTTATATGGATTAAAATACCGTCAAATGTATAACTGCTTTAAGCCGCATTTACTCAAAGAAGGATATGTGAATAATTCAATTTGTCCATGTGTTTTCATCAAGAAAACAGAAAATGGATTTGCAATAATAGCAGTATATGTAGATGATTTAAATTTGATTGGGACTCCTAAAGAGCTCATCAAAACAGCCAACTATTTAAAGAAGGAATTTGAGATGAAAGATATTGGGAAAACAAGATATTGTCTCGGCCTGCAGATCGAGTATTGTTTGAATGGTGTATTGATTCATCAATCATCATATACAGAAAAAGTCCTGAAGCGCTTTTATATGGATAAATCACACCCCCTTAGTTCCCCCATGGTTGTTAGGTCACTTGAAGTAACTAAAGATCCATTCCGCCTAAGGAAGAAAATGAAGAGTTACGTGGTCCTGAAGTACCATATCTTAGTGCAATTGGTGCACTAATGTATCTTGCAAATTATACCCGACCAGACATTGCACTAATGTATTAGCAAGGTACAACTCGGCTCTAACTAAAAGGCACTAGAATGGAATCAAACATATGTTGAGATATCTCCGTGGGACAAGTGATATGGGATTATTTTATTCCAAAGCAATGGAACCACAATTACTTGGCTATGCAGATGCAGGATATATTTCGGACCCTCACAAAGCTCGATCACAAACAGGATATATATTCACTTATGGAAATACTGCAATATCCTGGAGATCAGTTAAACAAACGATGGTGGCCACCTCCTAATCATTCGTAAATACTGCGATGCATGAAGCTAGTAAAGAATGTGTTTGGTTGAGATCCATGATACAACACATCAGATAATCATGTGGATTATCTTCTATTAAGAATAATCCAACAGTATTATATGAAGACAATGTTGCATGTATTGCGCAAATCAAAGGAGGATATATTAAAGGTGATCAAACTAAGCACATTTCATTTTCAAAGTTCTTCTTACACTCATGAACTTCAAAAGATCAGAAATTGATGTGCAACAAATAAGGTCCACGATAATCTAGCAGATTTATTTACTAAATCCCCGCTTCAGAACATTCAAGAAACTTTGTAATGATAAGTTGACATATGCCAAATTTAAAGATCTTCAAATTGAAAAGTTGAAGACAATATAATTATGTCACTACTGTGGGGAGTATGACAAAGATGCGATACTCAGACTCTTTTTTCCCCCTTCGCCCCGGTTTTGTCCCATTGGGTTTTTAATTGGCAAGGTTTTTACCGGAGGCAAAGATTTAATAATCTGGGTGATGGTCATTCAAGGGAAGTGTTATAAATGATTCAATCGATAACTCGTGAATAATCACACATTTACCTGAATACTTATTACTGCAATGACTGTGAACCGTGAATAATTATTACGTATTAATGACCAACATTTGAAAGGCTAGTTCATAGTATCGAATGCGCAGTTCGAGATTTAAAATGATGTTGAGAAGAGGGGGGAGTAAATTTTTATAATCGTAATCTTTTCCTTCACCATGATTTCCTTGTCCCACCTGGTTTTCCCCGGTAAGGTTTTAATGAGAAAGATTATGGACATCCAAGGGGGAGTATTATGAACAATATTATGGATGTCCATAAACTCCATTAATCTCGATATTAATAGGTACATTGAATGTGTAGGTTACAAATGTGTAGGTTACGTATTTATATACACATTAATGTATTCATGTATTAAACCCTATAAATAGGGAGCCTTTGTATGAGTCACAATACACATGAAGGAATAAGAAATCTCTCCCCTGTTTCTTCTATATCTCTTGCTCTCTTGTTCTTCTATTTTATAACAAAAACGATTAAAAAATAACCAAAAAGAGGTTTTTTTCGGTTACAAATAACTATCTGCAATTTGACAAAAAATAATGAAAGGATATTTATGAATCTATTTTAAGAGTTTTGGATATATTTAGGTTAATTTAAAAAAAAAATTACTAACAATAAATTTGAAATGAAAATAATGTCAAAACTAATACATTTATACATATCAGTAATGTTATAGTCAATATCTATGACATTGTAATTTTTAATTAAATACAATCACCGACTAGACATCGAGCATTTAAAAAAATCTGTAATAATTAATACTATTGATTACTAGATTGATATTTAAAAAAATTAAAATGTCACAATCGACAGGACATTATCATTAAACCTAATGTCGGGTCACTAATTGCGACATTGATATTTTGCTAAAAAAATATTGATTTGAAATTATAACTAATGCCTAAATTACAACCAATTACATCTATCCAAATTACACTTATCCAAAATACAACCAAGTCATTTCACCTCCATTACAATCATTTCATCTAAATTAACTCACATTTATCCAAATTACAACCAATTACACCTATCCAAATTACAACCAAGTCATTACACATGCATTACAACCATATTAACTCAATTGCATCAAAATTACAACCAATACACAACAATAGATCATTTTATATATAAATCAAATCATATAAATATATCCACAACGTAATAACAAATATAAATATATACAAATATAAATATATATCAATGAGTCCCACATGATAGAGCCTTTGTCTTTCTCTTAGGACGCCTATAATACACAGCTAGATGATCTGTAGGAGCATGTGCAATCTCAAGTGGAGTTGATGAAGCTAATAACAGAACGATTCGACATGTACGTGGAGCGCGAGATTGCCTAAATGGGCATGCACCCAAGTTTGAAACAAAGTCAATCATAGTCTCATTAATGGAAGGCAATGCAGGTGATGGTGAGGTCATAGATGGTAAACATGTGGCCTCTAAGGCTGGAGATGTGGGTGATAATGGTGGGATGACATGTGGAGCAGAAGTCTCGGGGGTTGGTATGGAATACTCGAGTGGTATAAAAGTTTCGAGGGGTGGTGTGGAATACTCGGGTGGTATGAAAGTCTCGGGTGGTATGGAAGTCTCATCAATAGAACAAATAGTAGTACGACCACTCGGTTGATCACTACCTCGCTCACCAGCTCGACCACGACCTCGACCTCTCCCTCTCCCTCAACCTCAGATATGCCGCATCCTAATTATAGTGGATGACGTAGGAGGTTTGATGGATGACCTATGTGACATAAATGCCTCCTTATCATGTGCAGCGATGTAATGATTCTCTCCAATCAGGTGTAAAACTCATATAGTAATATGATGAATGTTGTACAACAAGATGAGGAAGTCCCATGAGATATACTAGAAATATCTACCATCCTAGAGATCTAAAAAAACAAACCAAACAATAGTAAATTTTTTTATTTATTCATTAAAATTTGGAAAATAATCGAGAATTTAAAGACTCTTGCCACGACAAATGGTTAATCACGATATATTATGACACCTTATTTTGATCCTTATGAGTAGTGGGTGTGATCCAAGCGTCGTGTAATACATTCCCTCCATATATGGATCATGAAAGTGCATATCTTTGGTCCTAGGAGGTAATGTAGCGATCATGCATGCGTAGCCCGTAAGGCAACGTGCGTGCATGATGTATAACTTTCAAATATATCTGCTGGGTTTATAACATGTTTAGAATATAAAATAAGTTAAATCTGTATTTTTTTTTTCCGGAAATTATATTGCTAAGAACAAAAAAAAAATGATAAAACCTGGAATTAATACAATAGTCAAGGTTAAATTGGTAAAATGTCAAAATGAGGGCTCAAAGGCCATAAATGAAGAAGAGTATATGCCAAAGTATAAATGTAATAAGTTGAATGTCAAATAGCTTGAGTTTAAGTATTAAAATGCAAAAAATGGGAAACTTAAGTAAAAATGGGAGCCAAACGTGGCCTTATACAAAAAAAAGTGGTTAAAACTGTAAAACCCGAAAAAAATTCAACTTTTCTAGAAAAATGGTAAAACAATAATTTCGATTGGAAACCTGAAATTTTTCTAGATCTCGAATGACGAAACGGACTTCAGATTGAATTAAATGTCGCGAAATCTAGTTACATAGTAAATTTCGTTTGAATTCCGGCGCGGTAGGAATTTCGTTTTCAGGAGCAGGTGTGCGGTGACATAAAGCGTGTGACACATGACATGATGATGGACATGTGGTGACTGCGTATTCTGCATGAGGGGAGAGGAGGAAGGAAGAGTTACAGACCTCATTTTAGGTGTAGCATTTTGAGATCGTGACAGAATGGCGAGTCTGAACCGAAACCCCAGGGACCCCCGTTTAATTCTTTTTATTTTAAAATTTATTACGTTTTTTTTTTCAAAAGTGTCGCGACTCGAATCCCCGGCTCGACGGTGGCGAATCGCGGGCGGGTTTACTCCCTACGTTTTCAGTACATCTTATCAAAACATTTTCTTTATGTATTCTCTTGATTTGGATTTGCGAAGCTTGACACAAATGGTAAGAGCTACAACATTCCCACATTTCATAAAATGCAATTACGGTAGACGATATACCATTTCAAAATGATATACAAAGCAAAAAAATTCCTTTGGAGTTCGACTATTTGTTCACAAGTATCCCATGTTAAAGGAAATGATAGCATATGGCGGGGTATGGAATTTATACGCTACCCAGCTTGCTCTGACTCTGCGCTTCACCGATCTTGTCTTCCTTCCGCAGCTCTACTTGAAATCTGCGCATAGATAAAAACTATATTCAACATTTTTGCCTTAGTAGTTATCTGATTCTATTTGATATTCCATTCAACTTGGCATGCATTTAACATGTTAAATACATCACTAATATATATCCTTTATACTCTCATGCTATTCACGCTTTTGCATCTTTCATTTTACAATTCATTTATCATATCTATAACATGCCATTTCAATGCATCGATTCAATTCTAATTCAATTATGAGATTTAAAAATATGCATAAAATTCACATTTACACTAGTCAATGTTGGTTGTTTCACTTTGACTATTCAAAATCGCATTTCCCGGCCAGTTCCGCGCGATGAATCGCTCTTATTATCATTGATAATGTGCATTGGAACAATTGGTTTTATCGCGTGGATGCCCGTTTAGTGCACCCGTATGGTATCGCCCAAATGCCGCTGCGCCATCGCGGCGGATGTTGAATTATCGCCCGAAGTAGGACATTTCTTGATACCATATGCCATCATGACGGATGCTGGTTGCATCCGCCGTGAGGACATTGGACAATTTAAGGTGCTTGCCGTGGCGGATACCCGATTGGTGAATCCGATCGAGCGGTTCATTGGGCGCTCCATTCGATTCATTCGGTTTTCAAATATCACATTTCATTCCATATTCACTTTATTCTCTTTTCAAATATATCTCAATCTATGTACTTATTTCTGCTCTCATTCACGTACTCATTTCATATACTCATTCTGCCAACACTCATTTCATATACTTATTTCATAATATACTCCTTTCACTA
Source organism: Tetrastigma voinierianum (assembly GCA_016808115.1). Lineage (NCBI taxonomy): Eukaryota > Viridiplantae > Streptophyta > Magnoliopsida > Vitales > Vitaceae > Tetrastigma > Tetrastigma voinierianum. The sequence goes on from JAEQBH010000748.1 coordinate 98,679, forward strand.
ATTTACTTGGTAAACTACCAAAATACTTGAAATAAGAATAGAAGTCAGAGAAACAATTTGAAGTTAGCGGATCTAGTTTTTCTTCTCTTCGATCTCGATCCTAGGTTAGAGCGATATCACCGTCTAGTCAGTAATAATCCATAGCCACTCTTAGTGGATAAACAATTATCATATTTTTAATGAATGACAATTGTGCATTGCTTGGTTTGGAGTTAAGACACTAGAGGTACGCGAGCCGAACTCAAGCTTCAGGGCGGTGCGATGCGTTTTCGTAACTTTATCAACCATTTTTAGCCTGTGTGTTTCATGGGTTCCTGGCAATGGATAATGCGAATCACGGGACTTAACGGTACAAAAAATATGCCGGTTAAGGTTGCGAGGAAGCGTTAATTTGCCGGTACCACTTTGATTGGTACACGGTACGGATTCCTCCGCTGCGGTTAGATGCAGGTATGTTTGAAGTGAATGCAGTTCCCTTACCTTGCATCGTAGATGCACGGTACCGCGCAGTACCACGGTACCAATACATGTTGCGAGAAAATGTCGGGTTTGGCATTTTCTTATTTTCTTCAATAAACACTTCATTCACCCGTATCAAATCACCATGGAATCACCCAAAACAACTCCAAAGGTGGTTTAGAATCAACGAAAACCCTTTTCTCTTAAGTTAGGGCTTTTTCCGAAATCAAGATCATAAAGAGGAAGTTAATTTGATTTTCTTTCTCGCTCTCTTCAAAGCTCCTCTTGTAGGTTGCTTGATCCATAGGAGGAAGAAATGGGAAGCAAACCCAACCAAAATCACCTTCTTGCAAACCTAACTTTCTCTCCTTTTAACTTCTCTCTTCTCTCCCCAGCGTGATTTGCTCACAATGAGCATCTAGATAGTTTGGTCTTTTAAATCTCTTTTAAAGTGTAAGGCCCATGTTGGCTACACATTCTCTTTTCTCATTTTCTCTTTTTTTGGTCTTAAGGTGCACTTATTCTTCATAAGGCCTTGTTTGTACAATTATCCCATTTTCCATTTTGGCATTCTAACTCTTTATTTCACTTTGCTTATCATTTTATCATTTATTTCACATTCTTTGTTCAAGCTATCATTGACCATAGGTTACTCATTTCAAATTTCACATTGCACTTTTTCATGGGTTTATTTTCGGGTTTAATCAATTTCTTATTTTAGCAAATGATATTCAATGCATATACTCACGCTAATTACATTTACAATTTATCAATTTGTCGAGTTTCTCAAAAAAAACCCAGTTTGGTACCCAGATCATCTGAATATATAATAAAATTATTATAAATTCTGAATATTTTGAAGCGTTATTAGGATAGGAACAAACAAAACAAAGAGAAAATAAAGAAAATGACCAGAGATGAGTGGAAAGTGAGGAGAGGAGGAGAGAAAAGGAAGAGAGCTACCCACTTGGAGCAAAATTAATTGGGAGAGAGGAAAAAAAAGGAGGAAAAAGAAAGAGAATGGGAAGGAAAAACAGGGGAGAAAAGAGGAAGAAAGGGAAAGAGAGGAAAAAGAGAGGATTTCTCGGCCGTTCCGGTTGAAAGCAGACGGTTCGAGAAGTAAGTTGGATCCAGGTCGATGCGTGACCAGGTGGATCGGCAAATTTATACCCTGAATTCCTCCTGCTGTAGTAGTAAAACTCTTTGCGACATAGTGGCTCTAGGATCGAACACTGGGATGGGTTTTCGTCTTACAAATGATTTGTATAATGATTCAAAATGGTGAGGCTTTTGTTTGGATTTCGGATTTGTATAAAAAGTGTGGTTGTATACTATATTGTGAAAGGTAATTTGAAATAAGTGTAGGGAAGGAACCTTGAGTTTTGAGCCACTGCAGTTTGGGTATGATAGGGTTGTAAAGGTGTCCTCGGGTTATTTCCTTGCATTAGGGCAAATGACCTATAGCATTTTCCAAAACTAGATATTTGTTTATCTTTAAAAACCAACCTTTAGTACCTTTCCTCTTTGAACCATAGCATTTACTGAGCATTAACTGTTCCTGCTGTTGAAATCTAGCATTTAACCTATCCCCGATGACTCATAAATGACAGTGTGGAGTAATACTGTACTATCTAACATAAGAATACACTGAACCTAAAAGCTTGCCAAGTATTGGTGAAGAAAGTACATCAAATAGCTTTTAAACCTTTGTTTGAAGTTTTAAACATAAATACCCGATGCTTCCTTATTGAAAAAGCAGGATGCTTTGTAAACCTCATCAACCAACCTAGCAACCCTCCTCTTCAAGGAGTTTAGGCTTTAGCTAAACATCCTGAGTTGTCATCCTCAAAGGGTGTGTTTAGTTACTAGAAAGTGAGAGAAGAAAGAGAGAAAGAGAGGGAAAATGGGAGGCTAGAAAGCGAGGGCGTAATGGAAATGCCTTGATGAATAGTTAGGTTACAAATTGTTCATAAAATGGCTTATATAGCCTTGCAAAGAATTAGCTTCCAATTTATCATAATAGTATCATTACAGTGAGAGATGAGATGGAAAAAAACCAAAAATGAGGTCGTTTATTTAAAAACGAGGAAGCATGAGATTTGCTATAGCATAAAATTTAGCCTATGTAAGCGAAATTTTTGGCTAACATAAGCGAGAATTTTCTATATGTGAAAGTGCTACATAGCGAAATTTAGCTATAATTCTTGAAAATTTACATTATTGAAAAATTCTATATCACGTGAGGAATTTCGGCTATGTGAGAATTACCCAATACATAAGCGAAACTTTATTATTCTAATGAAATTTCCTTGTCTTCTTCTGCTTGCATCTTGAATATTCCAGCCTGCATCTAGCTTGTTTTATCTTCAATTCCTTCATGCTCGGCTTGATGTAATCGAATATAAATCATATGAACTCGGTGTAAATCAGCTCAACTTCGATATGCTTAGCTTGATATGGTAGGATAGGTTTATGAAACCCCTGCTTAAAAAACTACCATAGCTTGACCTCGAAATACAATCATTAGTACAAAGGTTCACACATGTCAATTAGCTTAATTAATATGATTAGTGCACAAAAATTACTAGAACCTATCTTAAATATGCACCAAGAAAATAGCCTTTTGGGTGCTAATCCCACTAGCAGACACATTACTGATACACGCGACAACGATGAAATCAAATCAACAAGCGAGAGCAAAAACATGTGAGTCAAAAGGTTTGTAAAAGTAATGCATAGCTGCGATGAGAATCCACAGCCTATTAAAACCATCTCGAGAAAAGAATGAAAACTATACCGCGTCGATTGACCAACAAGCTCCCTCCTCGAGGGGCATGAACGAGGCTCTTCTACAAGCTACGGGTTTGTGTTTGGTAGTCTCGATCTGTAAGCTTCTGAAATTATGCCCCCAACCGAGCTAATGCCATGGCAACCTGTGTGTTAACAACCTAAATAGATCAGACTTTGGCTTCTATTACATAATTCTTTTATGCTAGTAGGCGACTGCCGAGGGTTCACATTTCACCAAAGTCCGTGCAACTGTGGATTAACCGACGACCCCAACCAAAGGAAGGTTTAGGCATCAAGCCATGAGGATCTTTCAAATCACAAACCTATAGGTTTCACTCTCGACTCCGAATGATTTCGAGCCTCCAAGACCTACACTAGCAAATTCTACTCCATCCAACTTGCAATGAACACTAAGTCATTTAATTTCAACCGTTGAAGGCTTGCAGCACTGGGCTTTAAAGGCTACTATATACTCCTCGGACTGCAGTGTTTCTGGTTTCAAGGCAAAGCAAATGCAATTCTATTCTTTCTTTCTTTTCACTTTTTCTTTTCTCTTGTATATTTTTTTTTTGTTTTTCGTGGAAGACACATCGTCTCTATTCACGGGGTCCATAACCTATTCGAGGGAGTAAACGATATTAGGTAAGGGTTTGCATCAAGAGGGGGCTTCGTTTAGCCTACTATTGAGACCTAATATGCTTAGTGTGTGGGTGAGTTAAAGGTAAAGAATAGGTAAATACAATAAGAATTTGACGACAACTACTCAACTCTAAAAGATAGATCCTCTAACGTTGACACTATTAGGGAAAGGTTTAAGTTCAACACACTACAAGGCTAAACATTATGCATATACAAAAGTTATAAAAAAAAATGTAAGCAATAGTAGAAAAAGTAAATACCGCTATAAAGTTTTTAATATGACTAAAGGGGCTAGTACAAGCTTATCGATACCAACACCATACATACGGAACAAATAAACCACCGCCTACTATCACAATACATACAAAACATTCCTATATTAAGACAAGTACGCTGACAAAACTAAAACAACAAGTATAAAACAAAACAAAAGTAAGATAAATGCCACTTCCGACACTAACTCTTTCTCCCCAACCAAAGCATAACTGTGTCCTCACGGGGTATGGATAGGAAATCTAGAGAAGGAAGTGTGACCACCTCACTCTACAGGTGGTGTAGATGGTAGGATCCGTCGTCATGGCGGCCGCGAGCAGCATCTCAACGAGGTCGCCGACAAAACAAAGAGACCGCCGCGAGTAGGGTCAGATAGGCCTCGGGTCACTCCGTGAATCGCGGAGACTTAGGTGGCCTGACTCTCAATCTCGACCGACTCGTCAGGGTGGATCCGAACCAGTCCGGATGCCACTTAAAATCACCTAAATCACTCAAAATCATATCTCGCGGGTTGACATAAAATCAAAAGCCCATAAACATTTATATTTAACAAAATCCATTTACAATGTAGGCATCCGCTCTTGCAAAATGATTACAAAAATAGATGTTCGTGATTCAAATTGTTTATACAAAGATTCAGAGACAAAAGAACACATGAAATGAGTGCAATAGTTGGAGCATACCGAGATTTCTTTCTTTTATGATTCGACGCTTTGATCTTGGGTCCGCTGACATCACTATTTATCACCTTGCACTGAAAGCATTGGTAAACAATACGCAATCGATTTTCTAGTGCTTAAGGGTTCTATACAAATCCATTCCTGGGCCCCAGCCTTTAAATCAATTCATGCAATTTAATAATTCGTAATCCTAATCTTTTTGGATGAGATCAATATAATATGATTATTATACTTCTGTTATATATATACAATAATGAGTAGTTCATTGATCATCCCATAAATACATTTTCATAATCAATATTTCACAATCTCAAATCAATCAAATATGCTCACAAATTCAATTTAGTTCGACATTCAATTCAATTCAAAATCAATTCGGCCAAAATCAATTCGCTTATGCTAATCAATTCAGCTATGTCAATCACTTCGCTTATGCTTAATCAATTCGCTGAGGTCGGTCAATTCGGGCTTATGCCCTTAACGAATTTAACTCTATGTCTTCGATATACGTGATATCGTAGTTATCGGGTACTGGCCCCATAGGTCAGCAGCCAGATTACATGGTTTTATAATACAAGACTATTCTCGCGGGTCATTGACCGTTATAAATAATCAAATAGTGAATATCACTGATACGGTCTCACTGGTCGCTGATCGAGTGACATCAATAGCTCGGCAAAGATCGCTATTTGACCCTACGTATACCACTTTATCCTACGCGCAAATAAATGGTTACCGATTTCATTAAGGGCCATGTCATAATCCTTTTTATAGCAAAAATATAGTACAATATGTACGCTTGTATAAACAGTTGATTTTCACAATCATAAATTTTTATATGCAAATATTTGACAATCATTTTCTTTCAAATCAATTAAATCAATTCAATATGCTTTTAGAACAAACATGCAAAACTTGAAACGAGGAATATGAGGCAAGTAGAACAAACCCAAAATATTTGCACTTTGATTCCAACTTGGAATCTCAATCACAAGCTATTCTTTTTTCCTCCTTTTCAGTCTCCTATTCCAAAACTATTAAAGAACAATATTATTCATGTACTAGCAGCTTTGGTTAGATTGATTTCCGGAGTGCTATTATGAGTTCCAATTTAAACAAGCTATATATAGATGGATCTTTACCCAATGGGCTCATAGTAGTCAAAGAACACTCGACTGAGTTCGATGAGAGTTATGACCTTCCTAAGTTGAGGCCACATACGCCAAATCCCCGAACGACGAGAAGACCTTGAATCGACGAGTCTACCACCCTGGCCAAACATCTTCTATACTCCTCAGGAATATTAATGCATTTTTGACCCAATGGGATTTCCATAGAGTCCAAGAACACCTAAATCGAGTTCAAACTGAAGGAGATATGACCTTCCGTTGGAGGTAAACATGGGAATAACTTTGACGAAAGCACTGAACCGACGAGTCGGCACTGAAGTGACGAGTCTATCTAAACACCCTTTGGCCTCGACATCTTTAACATCTCCTCGTGCATATGAATGTATTCTTGATCGATATGGGCTTTCCATAGAGTCCAAGAAATACCCAAATCGGAGTTCAAACGGCGAGATATGACCTTTCCTAAAAGTTGATATCGCGAGTCAACTTTGACGAGCTGATTCTGAACGATTTGTTAATCGCTTGATTTACCATCGCTGACGTACCGCTGGATTTAATTAATCGCTTGACGACTAACGCTTGACGACACCGCTTCGACGATCGTCGCGGACACCATCGCTTGACTAATCGCCGATCAACGATCGTTGATGATTCGATTTGATTGACCATTTGCTGATTAACCACTGCGACAAGACCGCTTGGATGACCAATGCGATTAATAATCGCTGATCAATTCATCGCTTTATTTACTAGTTTTGATGTAATTTCGCCTGAGACGCACCAACGGATCTATTTGACCGCTCATAAAGACCATAACTGATGTTCATAAAAGTCTAATAAGAAATTCAAAAGCCCAACATCGTCTACGATGTACTATGGTTTCGCGTACACCATTACTTCCAAATTTTCTTTATTTCGATCCAAACCCGTTCGGCGGTATGGCTAGTTGACCTAATCGATGAACCGACCGACCAGATTTAGCAATGAATTCTCATAGGGAAGATCTATAACTTAGTCTACAAGAGGTCCAAATTGAGAAATTCAAAAGCCTAACATCAAGTTAATTGATGTGGCTTAGTAATTACTTAGAAGGGACACACTACCAACCCCTTTCCATCAGAATCAACAATCAGTCTATGTTCAAGAATGCAAGGACTTACACACTGGGGCAAAGCCCATGGTTTAAAAATGCAACCAAAATTTCCGCTAAGGTTTAGAGGTCCAGAATCTCTACAATCCTTAGGGTAGAAGAAGACCAAGTAGGAGAAGCACTCACTCATGCGGAGTTTGGTCGAAAGTCCCCTGCTCCTAGCCTCTACTAGCTTCATTACTCAGAAGGACTTCCTTCGCTTCAATGAGACCTATGAGCCCATCGTCGGAAATCTATAAGGAGCCTCTAATCTTTCCCTTTTCATTTTTCTGGATCACTTAATCGTATTTTTTAAAAAGGAGGAAGCCTCTCTTCCTATGCCACATGTCATTCCTTGAATTTGTTTTTTGATTCATTTATTTCTCCTAATATCACTTAGACATATAAACTTATTTACAATTGACCCTTGGGTCCCCATTCTTACAATTTCTAAGAGTTTCTTTCACTGGTTCATTTCTCGGATCTTCAATCATCTAATCAATATTAAAAATTTCCAAAAATACCCAAGTTTATTAATTATAATGGAATATAATAATTTTTATTATGTGCCTGGGGGTATTTGGGGTGTTAAGGTGTCTAGGATTCAGGAGAATAACTCGATTCGCGCTTAGAGGCGGGACTCTGCCTCGGGCCATCCGCTCAGCCAATGCTGTCTGAGTAGCCGCTAAAAATGCAGTAGTAGTAGCAAGTGCGCAGACATCATCTATAACAGCTGATAAATCCTTAGAAGTGATGTGATGTGCCTAGAGTTCTGGCCAGATGCAGAGACGGTCAGCCTCAAGAGTGAGTCGCAGGAGCGGAATCCAGGGATGAACTTAACCCAAGTCCTTCCACTCACCACTGATCGGCTGCTACTCCAAGAGTGCAGGTCCTCTGCAAAATCATCCTCACTCCTCTTGCCGTAAAAGAAATGATGGTATAGACAGGTCCGCTCACTGATAAGAATTGAGGACAACTCGCCGACGCGATACGTGGCTCCGGAACCCAAGATGCTCACGTGGCATAAAGAACCCCTGCATCAATAGTGGAATAGCCTCCACCGAGCCAGTCTGCAGGACCTTCTCCTTCATGAAGTAAGGCAAATGGCACCATCATTGGATTGAACCAATAATTTCGATATCCAGACAGAGCTCGAATAGCCCTTCCACAGAAGAATACTACAAAAGGGGAACAGATTGATCAAGTAATGTGGGTCCGTGAGGAGCATCCGCGGAGTGAAGTTGTCATATGAGGTGCAAAGTGGTTAGATTCGGCCATGATTCTAGAGAGGAGCGACTCATTCTCTGTAGTTAAGGCCAAGGCCACTACCGATAACCGTGGAGTTTGCCGTAACTATTAAGGTGCCTAAAGCAGCAGTGATGTCCGGGAGGCTCGCAGAATTAGACGACTCATCTACGCCAATCGGCTGCATCTCGATCTGACACTTTAGGATGTCATAGTGATAAACTCAAGTACCACCCGATAGAAAAACCGCCTTGAGACATAAACTAAGATAGTGAAATACCTGGACTAACCGTCAAGATAGAATTTCAATCGCGGTCCACGCAAGGTCGAGACATCATAGTAAGACTCTATGAAAGTCCTGGCACTACAATCATGTTCTCGTATCGGCCACGGTATTTAAATATCGACGCCGATCTCTGTCGGGAATAACTAGGTGATGAATCTTATAAAGAAGAGAGGCGCAAGGCTCGGGTCGAATGCAAGACTCCCTAAGCCAGGAGGCGCGGCCCACTGGAAGTGCTCAGGTGGCCGATGCATGTGAGAGGGCCGAGGTCCCACCGGTGTGATATCGCCAGTGGGGGCCACATTCGAGCCTTCGAATAGGCAAAGCAGAGGCCGACCAGATATAGCCGCATCAGAGTCAACGCAGGAGGTGCTCAGATCCCGAGCCAAAGAGTGGTCACGCAGAGTCTCGGCGCTCGCACACGCCAGGTACGGGGTTCGAACCTCAGGCCGAATTGGCTCGCTGCGTGGCAACTGGCCGAGAACAAACTGAGGACCAAAACGGAGTACAGAAGGTGCAAAGCGATAAAGGGACTCATAGTGACTCGGCCAGAGCGCTAGGCCGATGGGCCGCGGCGTGGCCTGTGCAACGCCGGGCCTGTGCGTGAGAACAGTGACAGCAGGAGAAAGCCGTAGTGCTCAGGGAGGCTCAGCCGGATGTGTAGATCAGAATGAGGGGGAGGGGGTGGGCCTTTTATGCAGTATTCTGGGCACTTGAAAGGTCCCTGTGCAACATGAAATGCAGGGCTAAGATTTCTCATGATGAGAATTTGAATACCCAGGATCATTATCCCGCAAAAATAAAAACAAAAACAAATAATTAAAATAACAAAATAAAAAATAAAAAAATAAAAATATTAAACTCTAATATTTAAAAAAAGGCTTTGATTAAAAATGAAATAAATAAAAATACTAAAAAATAAAATAACTAAAATTGACCAAAAAGTAGTGACTGGTAATTTTGATTTGTAGTTTGGCCCCGCCATATCAAACCAAAATTGCGGGATGGAATGCTTCCAACATGAGGATCATGAGGGAAATTCTCCTCCTCTTCTCGCAGTAATGGCGAACAACATGTATTTGACCATACTTCGTTAACCTTGATATTTTCTTGTCTTTCGCTGGTTGAGAAGGTTTAACTTAATCATTCAAGTGTATGCTTGCGGATGATAAATGGCCTGGCCCAACGCGATTTGAGCTTTTCCTGGAAGATGAGTTTAAATCATACAGAGGACTTGATCCCCGACAAATTTTGCGAGCATTTTCATCAATCTGGCGTTATTTTTTCATCTTTTCCTTTGCAATCTTCGAAGTTCAAGTAGGCATCATTTCGCAGTTCCTCCAACTCATTGAGATCAAGGAATTGCAGCCTACTTCTCATTTAAATCCATGTTCAGCCTCTTGATTGCCCACCATGCTTTGTACTGATTTCCACTGAAGATGGTATGCCTTGCCATACCAAACGTAAGGGACATTCCAAGAATTGTCTTAGTAAGCTGCTTCCGAGGCTCAGCACAAAGAATCGGCAGCACCGAGACCAATCTTTTCTCAAGGTCGTTTCAACACCTTCATTAAAATGGTCTTTATCTCCTATTCGCAAGCCCCACTTGATCCATTTGTTTATGTGTAAGTGTGGTAGCCACTTGTGTTTAACACCATATTTAGCCATGAGGTTTTCAAAGGTTTGTTACGTATGTGAACTCATCACTGATTAATGGCTTTGGTACCCCAAACCTGAAGATGTTTTCTTTCAAGAATTTGAGCACCACCCTGTAATACATTAGCAGGATTGCCTCAACCCATTTAAATACATAAACACCCTACAATATGCATGCATGCCCATAAGACGGGGGAAGGTCCCATGAAACTAGTCTCAAGATCAAAAAAGCCCGACTACTAAAATCAGTTTAGGGATGATCGATGGATGATCGCAGATTAATTTCAGCCTTGCATCGGACACATACTGGCACATTCGTGTTTTCAAAAGAGGTATACAAGAGAAACCGTATCAAACACCTTCATTATCGCCTTCCAGCAAAGACCACCATTGTGCACTCTCATGGCAAGGGCTTAAATTCGTTCTCTTCAGCACACACCTCCTAATTATCCGATTTGCATAGTATTTAAACAAGAAAGGTTCTTCCCAATAACAGAACTGATCTTCAAGAAATATTTCCTATCTCTGCTCTTTCCAATCGCTTGAATTTCTCCGTTGCTAGGAAATTGGCAATGTGAGCATACTGTGGAGCATTCTCCAATTGCATTAGATTCTTTAGAAATTATCGGCGATTAGCAGAGTGTCATATGGTTAATCTAGAAAGATGGTCCACACAACATTCTTACCCTTTGTCTTTAATTTGCAAATTAAATTTCAAAGGTAATAATTCATCTGATAAGTCTTGCCTTAGCATTTTGCTTGGTTAGAGATAGTTTCAAAGCTGAATGATCTATAAAATGACTATATCAAACCTAGTTCAAGTATGCTCAAATTTGTCTAAGGCAGTAGATCATCGCCAACAATTCTCCGTAGTATGTAGTTCCTTTGTGCTTCATTCGTGTTTTGTCAAGAATAGACTACATGAAGGTTTTTCCAATCTTCCTTTGTCCAAGAATCGCTTCAATAGCAAGATCACTTCGCATCACATCACCTCAAAGGCAACGCCTATTGGGTGCCTCTTACTATTGGTGCAGGTCAATGGATCTCACTTCAAAGCTCTTTCTCATACTCTTTCCTGTTAAATAGCATCTTTCGTGAGGCAATAGAAGGGGCTTAGCAATCTTCGAAAATCTTGATAAATCCTCAGTGTAAAAGCCCGCATGGCCAAGGAATCTGCCTAAATGTTTTTACATTAGCCGAGTATGCGCTTGGAAATAAGTTCAATTTTTTGGCCAGAGTCAACTTTAATTTCTCACTGGAAATGACATGTCCATACAACTCCTTGATTCACTATAAATAGCATTTCTCCCAGCTTATAATTGTGTTCTTTTCAATGAATCTTGCAAGACACTAAGATTAGTCAAACATTCTTCAAAATCACCTCCGTATATAGTGGATGGTTAATCCATGGTTACTTCATTATGGGCAGTCACCACATTTCATCATTATATTACATAAGATCTGAAGGTGGCAGGTACTGCAAAGACCAAAAGGCATCCTCCCTGTAGATTGGTGCTCCAAATGGACAAGTAAAGGTGGCATTTTCTTGGATCTTCTAGCGCACTTCATCAGTACCCCGACATCCATCCAAAGCAATAGAATGTCGGTTTAAACTCTCTCAAGAAAGTTTCTACTAATAAGGCAAATGGGAAGATCTTCTTGTTACAAAAGATTATTCTTGCAGAACCATATACACCTCTAACTATAGGTGACATCCGCCTTTCATTTTTTACATAATACCCGACTTCGTACCACCTGGCGAGGTTTATCTAAGTGTTATCGATACGGGTAATGATAATGGCTTGCAAATAACTTCAGACTTCAATGCTAACTACAATTTCGCATGCAGAGGATTCAATCTCCTTGTGGTCGCTAATGCCTTTTGACTCTTCTTCTAAATAAATGTGATGGGTGCAGTTGTTAATGATGCCTTTAAATCGGAAATTTTTCACCCAAAGCTTGCTTGTCATATCTCTGGGAGAGGCAAAGCAGATTGTCTTCCTATGGAGGTCAGAAAGGACGATATTACAATCGATACCGCTGTTTTCTCCAAAATGGTTATTTTAATTCCACATGCAGGTTTGAGATCCAAACATGAGTCTTTTCCGATTTCCAAATACACAGTTGCACTTCCACTTTTTCTCAGCACTCCCGCACTAGGCTCATGCATCGAGGTTCCTGCTCTGTGGTGACCTAGATAACCCCGGTTAGCACATCTTGCACTTGCTGCCATTGGCTTGAGTTCTTCAAGAATTGTGTCTGTTATGCAACTTCTTTCACAAATATCCTCCACGGTTATATATGCTTTTACTCATGAAGATATTTGGAAAGTTCCAATGTCATATTTCCAAAGGTAAGCTGCATCACCCCATTCCGACAATTGATGATTGCATTGGAAGTGGCCAAAAATGGCCTTCCCAGGATGATTGGCACATGATTAGCCCCTATTGCGACCGGTTCGGTATCAAGCATTACAAAATCCACTGCAGCAGAACTTTGTCCACTCAATAAAACATCCTCAACTATCCCTTTTGGTATTTTGATGGACCTATCTCGCTTAGAGACAAGGTGATAGGCTGGCTTAAGTTCACTTAGCCTAAGTTGCTGGCATGTGAAAAAGGCAGATTTACACTTGCCCCCAAATCTAGCAATGCTTTTCCAATAATAAGTCTACTTATGTTCACGCATGAGATTTAGATACTCTGATCTTTATATACTCACAAGAGTCTTGCACTCAATGATGACACTCACTTGCTCGGTCAAAAAGGCCTTTTATTCACATTAAAGCCTCTTTCACCGGTATAGTCCTTAAAAATTTTTCATACGTGATTCTTTGGTTTCTGATCATATCGAAGGAAGAGGGATGTTAACTTTCACCATTAGTACTCTAAAAATTTCAGTTTGGTTAACTGAATTTTTCCTTTTTCGGCGCCTCGTGGAAAGGAGGGTACACTGTGAGCCACCTCTTCCTCTGGCCGTTGGTTGTTCTTCCTCCGTGGTTTAACCACCGTGGGAGCTGCTGGTGTCGGGATTGCCGGTCTCAGCTTCGTACTAATTTCTCAAAGTCACACGCTTGACTTCATAAATTTTGTGATTGGATTCATCAAGTGAGTCTATCTCTATGCATTCCCTAGGGTTTTGTCAGTCCGGGAAGGGAATTTCCTTTTCAGACTTCGTCGCCGGTTGATAATTCTGGAATGGAACTTTGCAAGTCAGTCATATTTGTTGAGATCTCTCGAATGCATAATTGGCCGATCTTCTTGCCGAGTGAGCCTTCACTGCTCCTGCTACAATTTTTTGATTAGTTTGAACATTCAACAATTTTTGTTCCTCCACAAAGGTACTAACTACCTTGCTTAAATTCAAAATTGCCTGCTCAATAGGAGAAGATGTGAGGGTCGCGCCAGACAGGTGGAGCGCAACCTGGGCCAGGCTCTCGTATATATGCAGAGGTTTTGGCTTCCATGGATAGGTTTGGATGATTCTCAAATTGTGCTATAGTGCTGCCATATGAGCATTTGCAGGTGGCTTATTTTGACCCAAGACATCGGCATGCTCTTGCATTTTCAAGTCCTCACCTAAGGAACTAACGGATGTTGTTCTAGATGGCTACTTGACTGAAAAATTAAAATAAAGTCAGGAGATGCAATTCATATTCCATCGCACTTTATGTTGATTTTCTTCATTTTTAAGCTCCTCAACCTTTGAGTCAAAGTGGTCAATTTGCTTATCTCTCAGTGCATGGAATGCCTCCCCTTTATGATGGTTGGTTATCGATTCTTTCAAATTTCTCGATTTTTAGAGCATCCACGCCTTTGGGAGGTTTCGACCACATAGTTCAAAAGTCCATGGCTTCATCTGGTGCTTTAGCTCAGAAGTCCTCCACACATGGTTTCCAAAGAGTTGCTTTCCATGGTCGGAGACATACCATCATAGAATGATTCATTAAGCATCCATGCACGAAACCATGGTGTGATATGTAATCGATGGTCTCCATGAACCTCTCCCAACACCGACAAAAACCTCTACTGTCATAGGCGCAGTATGTGTAGATTTGCCTCTTCAAACTCGTTGGTCTTGGTTGTACTAAAATTCTTCAAAAACTCAAACAAGTTCGCCCACCCCACTGTTCTCATTTTTATGAATGAGCTAAAACTTGGCCTTGTCTTTAGTGTCAATGGAAAATGCTTTCATTTTTAAGGCAAACCATGTCGTGCACACCTTCTTAAAAGTTGTGCAAACTTCCTCGAACCTTGGATATGTGTGATATGGATTTCATTCCATTCCATGAAAAGTGAAGTAGGCACCGCATGTGGTCTCATACTACCACATCAACAGTGGTATGATGTAGAAGGCACTCACTCCTAGAGGTGTATGTGGTCCTCATCGACCAGATGTCAGAGGATTCACCAAGCACCTCGACTTGTTGCTTCGTAGAGGATCCATTTGTTTGATTGTAAGTACACGACTCACAACCTTGTTTAATTAGTGCACTAACTCTTTGCAGTCTACCTGATATATATCTATCCCAGTGATGCATAAACACATGTGACACAAAAGAGACAAAGCAAAGAGAATAAATAAGGCTTACCAAAAGACGCCATAGGCCAAAAAATAAAATGATCATATATTTAAAAACCTGATATTCTAAAACGATGAAATTCAAAAGGTTTGTGGGCAGTCACCACATTTGTAATGAAGATTACAAGTACCATCAACTCATCATCTCAGAGTTCGGCACCATCTCTCGCGAATTGCTTCATTTGGATTCAAGTGCCACAATAGGGTTCCTCGATCACCTCAAATTTATAATTTAAATTCCTCACAATGTGAGTAAAACCATCGCTAAAAGATAAAGTGGCTCTGTGGATCAACACCGACGGGTTTCATCTTTACAAAATGACGGTACAATGATTCAAAACGCGAGGCTTTGTTCGATTTTGACGGTATAAAAAGTGTGGCGCAGGCTACTTATGTTAATCAAGCCACGCTCGACTCTTGGCCCAATTCGACACTTGATTCGAATCGGTTTCGGTGCGAAACCATATATCTTAGGATGCTTTACTCGTTTTTTTTTTCGTAGTCGAATTTATACCTGTGGTATACAAACAATTTTTAATAACTAAAATCTATTTATGATATATGTTGAATCCAATATCGGAGTGGTATCCATTAAAAATCTATACATATGCCAAGTCCCATTTTACTTATACAAATACTATACATGTACATCGACAAACATCGAGACGTTGGAAAAAGGTGGTGAGCACCTATCTCTCGAGACGACCCGCATCACGGTGTGGAATGTCCCGCCTCTTTATCTCCTCTTCTTCAGTACCTACACGGATTGAACACTGGGCAAGCTTTACGCTTAGTGGGAACATATAGACAAGAACGACCAACAACAATAATCGCTATCAATTATCTTTATATTTACTTTTCCTATGCATATAACGGCTTCATTGTTAAGGGACTTCTAACTCATCATATTATACAAGATTTTATCATTTTCAGATTCCATATCATTATCTTGTTCAGATACTTCCCCGTCATGTCTTTTACTGTGTTTGTAACTCATATTTTTATATGTACATGTATCGATCATTCAAAGTAAATTTATATCGTGATATTAAATGCAAAGTCGGAACAGATCAAGTCATATTAAATACATACAGGGTCAAATCAGACTGATACCGATACATATTAGACTCATATCATTATCACGACCAAAGCCATTAATCAAATCCATTTAGCAATTACATTTCATGATCCTTGACGTCTGCTTAATCTCTTTTAGTTATCGCTTTATTAAATTCTATTTTCAAAAGTAAGCCAGACCTAATCCCCGACTGATCATTGGCGGATACCCAAGCTGGAGTCTTACTTACTCGACATTTTCAATCGCAAACATTTTATGATAATTTTTATTAAAGTGTTGGCACCCGACCCCTGCACTCACCCCGCTAGCGACTCGTTTCGAGCCCTACATTCTCGACATTTTCAATTATCTTCTCAAACATTTTGTTTGTGTTATTCCATTTTGTGACTTTAATTACGCTGAAGCACTCATTTCTCAAGTAATCCCCATAAACATTTTACATTTCAACAAAAAAACGCATTTACAAAATAATGCCTTTAGTATTTAATGGTCCGAGTAATGTAAAGATACTTAAACAAATACAATTTTTAATGTTATTTTTCACTTTTCGGTTTGTGATTTCACATATAGCTATAGAAGTCGACATTCACGACAGATTCAGTTGGTGAATCTCGCTTGCTTGTCATTCAAAGAGCAATGCATTTTGCATTCACATTTACCATCTCACATATGACTATAGAAGCACATTCGCGCATGCATTCAATTGGTGAATCATGCCTGTCATTATCTCAAAAGAGCAATGTGGTTTCATTCAATAGCTACTTCATTTCACATATATGACTATAGAAATCGACATTCACGACAGATTCGCTGGTGAATCATTCCGTTTGTCATTCCAAGAGCAATGTGGTTTCATATTCAATATTACCATTCACATATGACTACAGAAATCGATACATCACCCATGCATTCACTTGGTGAATCCGGCCCTTCCGCTTGTCATTCAAAGAGGCAAATGTGGTTTCCCATTCAATATTAATATTTCACATATGGCTATAGAAATCGACATTCACGCATCCGCTGGTGAATCCTGTCCTATTTGTCATTCCAAAGAGGTAATGTGATCTCATATCTAAGAATTACGGCATCTTCATGACTTAATTCGCTTGGCGACCTGCCATGTCAAGCCATTCAAGCAAAATGTGTGATTTCTACATTCAATATTTACGATACCTTCATGACGGTAATCTGGCCAGAATCCCACATGTTGGTCATTCAATATACATTTCAAATCAATTTACTTATGCAATAGTTTCACTTATAGTCTAAATAGCACACATGTTGTTATGCATATGTATGACAACATTTGGAATAAATAAGCCATCTAATCGATATATATATATATATATATGGTATATATATATATATATATATATATATATATATATATATATATATATATTTCACAAATAGCATTCATAACTGATCATAATCACATTCTGTCTTCATATCATTTATGTAGATTTTACCAGTTTCTTATCTATTCATGTTTCGAATGGCTATTAATACTTGTCTATTCACGATTTCTATTATTTGTTATCTTTTTCTGGTTATATGTGATAATAATCATATATAACTTTACCACATTACGTGTTCATGCCAAATTGCCTTTTATGTTCATGTTCATGTTTAAGTTCGTTTTCATTTTCCATATCACATTCATGTTTCATGAATGATTTATACATATTATATTTCTTGTTCATATATCTATATCCTTTTCAGCCTATAAGTATTCTAATTGTCTTAACCAAGCCGACAATACACTGGCTACAAATAACTAATTTTCAGACAAGATGTGGGCACCAAATGCCATTAAATAGCATATGGTTAGATTATAGACTCAATGAGCTCGTAGAGTCCAAGAATACCCATAATGGAGTCCCCAACGCATGAGTTATGTTGCAGCAGGACAAAAATCGCCAACTCACAAAGACTCGCAGTTAAGAGCAGCCATCGTCTTTGCCTTTTTGGGGATCTTAAATTTCACATTTGACACTGGTCTTTTTGTACTAATTTGAAGCTAAGGTGCTAAGGGTTTTTCTCCAACTGGAATCACCCAAATCGAGCACCGAAACTCGAAGTTATGTCCTAAATGAATCTGGACATTTATGTTCAAAACGAATCGTAGAATTGGCTTGAACATGGGCCCACTTTGAGTGAATTTTTGGGCTACATAGAATCAGAATTTGAAGGTATCTATTTCCAGATGTTTGGTTCTCCTTGAAGTCTATTTTAACCAACTTGAATCACTCAAATTGGATCAGAAATGAGCAAGTTATGGCCAAAATACAAATATCGTGGCTCAAAGAAAACAGAACACTACCTATACCGCGGCTGTAACTTCACCGCACTGCACAACCCTGAATTTTGCCCACGTGGGTTTTTTCTTCACTTTCTTTTTCCATACATTGCTACCCAACTAATCCTCATAATAATTTATATACACTTTTAAAACTAATTTTAAATTATCTTGTAATCTCAATTTTACTCAATTCATCTATTACATATCTTTCTTCAAAACTTTTCCATGAATTACTCTAAAAGAATCTATAATGGGTCATAACCCATACATAAACCAACATAAGGATTTGGGGGTTTGTTCTAACCTAAACTCCTTTACTTGTATATTTGAACCATGAATCCAACCCTGGGTGGAGGATTCCATACTAAGATCTGGTTTCACCCACCCACTACAATTTTTTTGCTAGGATGAAATCTCATCAAAACCCTAGAAAATCAAATGCTAATAAGAAACTATAAAGATGAAATTTATCAAACCCAGGTTTGAAGTTAATCATGTAATTGTATGAAAATTCACGCGCATCTATAGTTCCATACCTTTTTGCTTTTCTTTTCTTCTTCTTCTTCTTCTTCCTCTTCCTCTTTCCTTCTTCTTCTTTCCTTTCTACGTTTTTCCCATTCTTGAGCTCTCCCTCTTGTTTTAGACCCCAAAAGATATTTTGCCTTAGTATATGCCATGTTTGGCCTTATGCCAATTTGCCTCTTTTCCATTTTTCTTTAGTTACAATATGTTCTTCGTCTTTGGTGACTTTAAATTCTTTTTTTCTATTGGCATTTTAGGCCTATTCATTTTTTCCAATTCTTCTTATTCCATATTTCTCAATCTATATTTGCATATAACTTATTGTTTTATGCCTTTATATCTCTCAAGTGGTAAAAGACTACTTTATCTTTGTCTTCTATTTATGACCACTAGAAGTCCACAAGTAAATATATATTTACCCATTTGCTCTTGTTACTCTGAAATATCGTTTTATTTCCTAAAAATTCCCTTTAGTGCTTTAATATACTCCCTAAACAAGTCCTAAACCCGCTAGGGCATATTTTTGGAAGGCATTAATCGAAGGAATGAAATAAAATATAAAAAGAAGACCCTTGGAAGTTTTGGGCCACTAGTTTGGTGGCGGATAGGTTGTAAAGGTGTCCCCGGTTATTTCCTCACATTAGGCAAATGACCTATAGTCATTTGCCAAAAACCTGATCTTTGTTTAAACTTTAAACCAACCCCAGTACCTTCCTTGAACCATAGATTTATCAGCATTAATCGTTCCTTCGCAGCCTGAAATCTAGCATTTAACCCACCCCAAGGCTCATAATATATCTGAATTTGATGTCAGCATATCTAACATTAAGAATACACTGAACCCTAAAAGCTTTCCAAGTATTGACCGAAGAAAGTAAATCAAATAGCTTTTAAACCTAGTTTTGAAAGTTTTAAACATAAATACCCACTAACTACTTCGTGAAAAACAGAGGATCACTTGTAAACCTCATCAACCAACCTAGCAACCCTCCTCTTCAAGGTTTGGAGGCTTTAGCCAAACATCCTTTGAGTTGTCATCCTCAAAGGGTGTGTTTGGTTGTCTAGAAAGTGAGAGAAAGAAGAGAGAGAAGAGAAATCTGAGCCAAAACAAATCTCGTAATGGAAATGCCTTTCAATGAATAGTTAGGTTACAAATTGTCTACAAAATGGCTTTATAGCCTTACAAAAATACCACACTTGATTCAATAGTATCATTGCCAAAGTGAGGGTAGAGATGGAAAAACCAAAACGGTCGTTAAAATCTAAAACAGAAGGTGAAGTTTCAAGAGAAGCGTAGCTCTCACATGGGGAAGGAACTTTCGCTTAAGATATAGAATCTCGCTTATGTAGCGAAAATGCACTACATAGAGAAAATTTCGCATTATAGCGAAATTGCACTACATAGAGAAAATTTCGCTATTCTAGCGAAAATTCCTTGTCTTCTCTTGCTTGCATCCTGCATCTAGCTTGTTTTATCTTCAATTCCTTCATGCCCAGCTTAATGTAATCGAATATAAATCATACAAACTCGGTGTAAATCAGCTCAACTTCAATATGCTTAAATTTTTGATATGGCAGGATAGTTTGCGAAACTCCGCAAAAACTACTACAAACAAATTCGAAAATACAATCATTAGTACCAAAGGGACCTTCACGTGTCAATTGGATTAATTAATATGATTAGTGCACAAAAAGTACTTAGAACCTATCTTAAATATGGTTCAAATAATACTTGAATAATCATCCACACTAACGAGCTACGTGGTGGGTACCCAAAATAATTGGTTTTGTCAAACCCAAGAGGTGTGGTTCTTTCCTACTCTAGTTATTCTGGGTCTGTTTACTTAACGGCAATGGGTCTCTTTTCAAATATGAGTGGGTTCAAGTGTGATCCAGCCCCAAGATTTTGGGACTGAATGTTGGAAATGTTTAGGACCATTTTCGCGCTCAGACTGTGTTGAGATTGTTTGGTCCCGCATCGATGTCTTCAAGTTTTGTCAGTTTTGTGTTCAGATATTTACGCCAGCCTGCAGATTCGGTGATGAATCTAACTGTATCGGTTCACCGTCGTGGAGGGACCAAGGGTGGCCTGCAAAGAGATTTAATCTATTTTGGGGTGTCTGCTTGATTTGAATGATATGTTGATCGTGTGCAAAAATTCATATTAATATTTGCTTATTTGATGTATTGATATGAAATACATGATGGATATGAATTATATTTAGAAAAATATAATTATCCATGATTTTGTATTAAGCGTATATAGCTCATTATGTATGTAATATGATATATATGAAATGAAATATCCAAGATTTCATATGCACGACACCGTGATAGTATTGATGTGGTGTGCATGGTCAGGGTCATTTACCATTCCCGTGAATGGTGGTGAGCTTGAAACGGGACAACGCTCAGCACCCGAGACTACTGCACAACATGAAAAAGGAAAAATACGTGTGTTGCTTGAGCGCCCTCCCTCTCTCTCTCTCAGAGTAAAGACCCGCACTATCATAGGTTAGATATGATCACCGGCGGAAAGATCAGAATGTTGAAAGGCGATGACGCCCGCGATAAACCCCGAAATCTACATCTACAAAATGCATAAAATTATACGTAGATTGATTAATTGAATAAACATTGAGGGTTGTCTAATGGGTTATGAGTTTAAACACAAGTTTTTGTTTTGAAAAAGGTTTGCTAGGAATTAATTCCATGATAAAGCTACACTCTGGCATTTGCACGTGGTGAGTCACGGGACTCTGCTATGGGCATGAGGAGTCCTTATCTCATTCATGACATGTAATGTTCCATGGTAAGATTGTGCATTCGATATGGAATGGTATGATGTGTGCATGTGCCATTTCATGTGCACTTAGTGGAGTAGCCCTTGTGAGAATTCTCTTATCGTGGGCATTGCTTTCACCTGGCTTCGTGGGTATTATTTTCAAAATGAGGTACATCAGAGATGAAACACATCCAAGATCTTAGTTGTGAAAAAGGCTAGATTATGGCTTATTCATGTCTTTTGTTAAATTATGGATAGAATATCCAGTTTTGTATATGTAAATGAGAAGTTTTGTAATAAAAAACATATTTTTGGACTTGTTTAGCGTAGTTTTTAAAGTTTTTACCAGATTTTATATGTAAGAACTCGATTGCCGCCCTGTACCCGACCAACCCGATTGGCGGATATGAACCAGATCAGAGGAAACGTGGTCCTTATTTTCATTTCCAATCCAAATACAAAAAAAAAGAAAAAGATTCAATACAAATGTGAATATTGCCACATTAAACACATTTCCAAATACTCATAGGTGAAGGTGTAAAAATATACATGAAACATTTTTGCGAAACTTAACATTTTACTTTAAGGCCCATCATTTGACACCCCAGAGTTGAAATATCATTTATGCAATTTAATAGAGTGTTTCAAATATAAAAACATTTACAAATAGAATCATAATTTAACTTTCACAAGATACTTTATACAAAAATGAGTCAATTCAATTTCATGTATGCGTGCACTGAAGTTTACTTTCCTCCACTGGCTTTGACATTGGGCTCTCTGTGCTTGTGCGTCTCACTTTATAATATATTCACACTTGGTACCGCTGCTGATAAAACAACACCCAAGCATTTCTTTATGCTGAGTGAGTTCTCTGATATAGTTTATTATCTCTTCATTTCATTTTAAATTGAAACATAATATGAGGTAAACACATATGAAGAATTTTTCATCACCAATGCAAGTATTAATATGTATCTATATTTATTAAATGAGTCAATATAATTCATTGGTCATCTCAAGCCATATTTTCATAGGCGTAGAAAGAAAGAAAAAAATCATTCAAAGCACAAATCAGGCACTTTCAATTCATTAATATTTTGTTTCTTATTGAATTTAACGGCGCTTTCTCGCATAGGATAACGAACACGTACGGTCCTCCACTGGCCGTCGTATATACATACAAAATGCATCACATCAAAATGCAATACCTGATATCACCCCAAAGAAACCCACCCAGAGTTATATAGCATGTTGTCATTTAATGGAATATCACTATCTTAACTGAATTTCTTTAAGGGCATTAAAATCATTCAATACAATTTCTACAATATATATATACACATTGTGGTAATAGAACATTTTCTCATTCATGCAATTTTTTTATGCAAACTGCACTCACAAGCAATTGTCTCAAATCACTTAAAACAAATCATTTCAAACACAAATCAATATGCACATTCTCACAATCATTTCCAAAATTCAAATCATTTCGTATTTATTCAAATATTTTAGAAATAGAGAGAGTTTGAGAACAAACCAAAAATTTGCCACTTTGATTCCAATCTTCTAATCTCGACTTTTCACGCGGCTTTCCTCCTCGTCAGCCCTATTTAAATACAATTACAATCACATATTAGACGGTCATTCTAAGAGTTCTATTTTCAGTAGGAATTGGAATCATCTTATTTGGATAACCCCAAACTCAAGTTACGACATTTTAATGCTAAACTAGTAAATATGCTCACTTCATCAATCACCTTAATCGTTTTTTTTCATTTATTGTGGTCTTAATCTAATTTGCAATAATTTGAAGCTTATGGTTCTAAGGCTTCTTTCCAATTGAATCATTCACTTGAATCACCCAAAATCAAGTTATCGTGATTTTAATGCCAAATTAGTCGATATGCTCCAAATTTCACTGATCACCCACTGCTTATTTATTTATTTATTACAGGTTCAATCTACAATTGGTAATGGTTTCTTCACTCATTTCAAGCTATGGTTCTAAGGTTTCTTCTCCAATTGGAATCATCCAATTTGGATAACCCAAACTCAAGTTACGACATTTTAATGCCAAATTAGTCGATATGCCCAACTCACTGGATCACACACTATTTTTTTCGATTTATGGGGTCTTAACTACATAAATTGGTAATGGTTACTTCACTCATTTCAGCTATGGTTCAAGCTCCAATTGAAATCAATTGTTTTGGGATCACCAAAACTCGTTATTTGCATTTCATCTGGGCACTACCCTAATTTGCAAACGTAACTGCACACAACCCAATTTGACATATTTATGAGAATTCGTTACAATTTAATTACACTTCCTTCACTCAAATTATTCCCTATAAGTCTAGTTTATCTTACAATTTTTAATCACTCAATTTGGATGAGCGAATTCAACTTATGCTTAAAACGCCTTACAACTACACCCAAAACAAAGCATACCATGAGCTATCTCAACTCACCTCTTGCTCAGACTAGAACCTTAGTGCTAGAATTTGCCCCACTTCTATAAATTTGTATACCTAATTTATATTCTTACCAATTAGAATCACTTCATTTGATATTATATCTTGATCTATAGCCAACAGAATGGGGAGTTTTGGACAAAATTTTGACAGCATTTCCTTTGAAAACCAAACATTTTCCTTTTACAAACATTCCTCAAAACCAATCCAAACCAATACCAATCAACAATAAACTTCTAAACTCAACCCAACACAAGTCCAAAACTGATCTACAACCAATCAAAATCACCTTTACATAAGGTTAGGGTTTTTCCCCAAATCCAAACACAAGAAAAAGAGGTTGTGGTTTTAGTTTTTCTCTTACCTTAAAGCTCTTCTTCCTTTTTCTTTATTCTTCCTCCTTCTTAATCACTTCATCTCTGTTTACATGGAGAAGAAATCACTAACAATGGCTTCTCCTTCTTCTCTCTCAACCGTGTCCCTTTCCTCTCCAAACCCAAAATGCACAATCGAGAGTTATGCCCTTTACAAGACCAAATTCCGTCTTAAGTCAAAATCCTCTATGTCTTGTTTGGCCTACACACTAATTCCCATTTCATTCTCTATTTCTCTGTGCTTTCATTTCACATTCATTTTCATTTCATTTCATTTCATTTCATTCATATTTTTAACACTACACTCCTCATTTAGGATCATTGGGTCCTCATTTGACATTTTTACTAAATTTATTTAGGCTTCCTCAGAATTTTTCTAAGTTGTATATTTTTTTTCGTTTCAGATTTAAATTCTAAAAATTAATATTTACTGCTTCAAACATGCTCCAAACTGTTAGGATATTTTTAGGGCGCTACATTATACGACCTGCATAATGTGTATAAAGGTAGTAGTATGGAATTTACTGCATGTGGGTGAGAGTTAGAGGTACAGAAAAGGCTTAGAAAGGCTACTGCATGCTGGGCAGTTTAGGTCGCGATCGAGATTTTTCTCGGGACGCCACAGCTGGGTCTTTGTCGCCGACATGGTTCTGCGTCGCGGCTATTTTAGGCCGCGTGGCTGTACGGTTAGCGCATAAGGGTTTTCCGGTCACGATCGAAAGGTTCGTCGTCGCCGCATTGCGGTCCCCATGGTGTCGCTACGCTGTTTTATTTTCTCATCAGCGACGATGTCGCTGACAGCAGGTTCCCTCGTCGATCGAGAGTGGTCACGAAAAGAGGTCAAGGTCAGGACGAGCCGCCGGGCGCCGCAGATTTCATGTCGCTGGCCGCAGATTTGTAAAGGTCGCCATAGGGATTTCACGGAGTTGTTTCATGACAGGTATTCTATGTCGCGACAGAGGTGGTCATTACCAAAGGGCCTGTGGCGGACACATCATTTTTGCCTGACGTGAGTCGTCAAGGCTAGAGTTTTATGTTCGGCATTTTGGCCTTCAAGTGTGGCTTTGTTATGTATAGAATATTTCAGCACAAATAGAGTATGGCCAATGAGAGGTTACAGGTAAGGCGCATGTAATTTAGTCATACATAAAATGGCCAGCTGGAAGATTTTTTTTGTCACGATCTAGTATTTTTATGTCGCGACAGAGTTTGATCAAGGCTGTGAGTTTCAGCGTCAACAGAATCCTCTCATGTCGCCACAGTATTTGATCTGATTTTCTAGCGTCGCGACAAAGTTCCGTGACATGGTTTCCATGTCGCGACATAAAGTTCTATGTCTGTGACATCACTACCGTGTCGTGATCACAACAAGGCAGGCGTGCCAGACAAAGACAGCCTCGGGCGCCTAATAGTGTGGCATCGTGTCAGTGTCACGGCTGCAGGAGGCCTCAGGCACCCGACAGACTGTGGCACGCATGCACGACAGTCTCGTGCCCACTGGTGGACTCATGCGATGTGAGGAATTTTTGTCACGACAAACTTGTCCAGTAGCCAAAAAAAAAAAAAAAAAGACCCCTGATTAAGGCTACAAAGACCATTTGGTCTGTAGAATGAGGGGTGTTTTTCTCATTTGGAAAAGAGGGAGAGCTTAAATGTCCAAAGGAGGAGAAGCAACAGATTAGTTGGCTGTGGCTCTCCAAGGTTTTTATTCAAGCATAAGGAGAAAGCTGTGGTTTGAAGCTTCAAAGAGATTTATGGTAAGGAAACTAGCCCTAACTTCCTCTTGATTGTGTTCGCTCGTAAAACCCTACTTTTGGGTATATATATATATGTCGGAGTTAGAGTTCGCACCTTTTTTGCTTGATTAGATTGGTTTGAGGAATTTTGCAAAGGAAATGTTGCTTCTTAGGAGATGTCACAAATTTTCCAAACCTATTTTTTGTTTTTTGGCCATAACTTTACTATTACTCATCCCAAATTGAGTTATTCAAATTTTCGTAAACTAGACTTATAGAGAACAAATTCTACTTCTTAAGCGTACTTCAAATTTGGACCACATTGAACTTAAATTCTTTGAGGCTCCAGTTTTCGTGCAACATCGATTCCGGTTCGGTATAGTTTTGCATTTGGCCATAAGTCGAAGTTTCACTCATCCAAATTGAGTGATTCAAATTTCTAGGCAACTAGACTTCTATGAGAACAAAATTTCCTTAAATAAGTGTATTCAATTAATTCGATCGGACCCGTAAATCTCCAGTCAAAGTGAAGCTCATGACAGGAAAATTTGGTTATGTTTTGAAATAGAGTAGTCCCGATTGTTTAGAACATATCTTGAGTTTTGGTGCTTTGAATTGGATGATTCCAATTTTTGAATAAAATATAATTATAGAGGAACCATGGACTTGAAGGAAGTTGGGTAAAATATGTCTCATTTGTTCCCAAAAATTTTTACAAGTGAAGGTTTAATGGGTAGAAATCAACCAAAACCAAAAACACTAGCATGCACAACTGATATTTTTCTCGCTTATGGCTGACTAGGTCAGGACAGGAAACCCGAGTAAGATCAGGATCTCCAAGGATAGGAGTCAAGGAGCAAACAACCTTGGTCGTTCTTTCCCATTTTTTTTCTTATTGCATTTTGTATTGATTTGTCAAACCGAAATGATTTACATGGGAAACTCGTATGTGTGCTTTGTTTTTATCCATAAACAAATTTGTTTTAGGTGATTGGGAAATTGGTTACAAATGGATTGCCATGAAAACTACATGAGCATCAAAATGTGTTTATTAGGGTATATATGTATATACAATATCGTAATTTACTATGATCGAGTATTAATTCCCTTAAGAGAATGTTACCCGTTATATTCGAGTTAAGGATAGATTGATATACTAATAAGGGTCAATGCAGTAGTATTGTGAACGAAATGATTTATAGTGACATACCGATCCGTAGCCCAAATGACAAGATTCGTGAGCGCATACAAAATGAATTTGTAAATAAATTGGGCCAAGAGCGCCCAACTGGATCACATTGTGTTATTAAATGGTTTGCATCGCTCAGAGTCAAATGAGACCGCGTTTGATTCTCGTTATCCTCTACACCAAAAGTCATGGTTAAATTTGTTTAAGGGCAAACTTATAAGTAAATGTGTGAAATGCATAATTTGAGTTTTGAATTAAAAATGAACATATATATTGTTTATTGCATTAACCATTGAAAATGTGCCAACATGTTGTTTTTGAAAAGATACATATTTTATGTTTGATTGAAATGAGATAGAAATGCATAGAGCCACTAAGCATGAAAATGCTTAGTGCGTTGTTTTATCACGCGCAAGTACCGAGTTAATAAAGGCAAGATCAAAGACCGTAGAGCTCGGAGTCATTGTCAAATCATGCGGACTATAAGTAAATGCTCCGTCTCATGCATATATTCCATTTCAAAAAAAGAAAAAAAGAAATAATGTAATAGTTTTGTATTGCAAACAAAGATGTATCAATTTTCATGGGAAGAGTATATTTTGACTTACGTTTGGACATGAACTACAATGTTTTTGTAAATGAATTAAAAAGGGCAATAAATGCCGTCTTGTATAAATGTGGGAATTGAGCAAATGATGGGCTCTCTACCCTGATTAATGTATATTTTTATATACATAATGCGTATTAGTAATGAGACCATATTTTCATACATACATAAATATGATTTAAATGGATATTAAATATCCCATCGAAAATAATTATATGAAATGTGTTTTACAGATAAATGAATTTAGTGGTTTGCATCACCGGGTTTGGTCTGACCGTCGGGTTGGGTCAGGGGGCGCGACATGATATGTCTCCCAATTATACTTGGGGCGTCCTCGTCTGTAAATTAAATGGAGCTCTTGCTCTATCGAGAAAGATGGAGGTATCCCTTGATGAAGCTCAAAGTGATGCATGACTCGCTTTGAATGATGCCACTCTATAGTCTTAAAGTATATAAGTGGTGACATTGTCTGCCAAATCTCCTAATCAACTAGACATATATTAGGTAGATGGACAATCGACTCTCTGATGTATGGCTCCCATAACACATACAAACATCCACATTACGTCAATGTGAATATGACTAAAATTATCGTTATTGTAAATATAATTAAAAATAATATATATTAATATACAATTAATTGATCATGAGTTCAGGTAATCCACCTT
This sequence comes from Tetrastigma voinierianum, assembly GCA_016808115.1. Classification (NCBI taxonomy): domain Eukaryota; kingdom Viridiplantae; phylum Streptophyta; class Magnoliopsida; order Vitales; family Vitaceae; genus Tetrastigma; species Tetrastigma voinierianum. The sequence continues at coordinate 127,282 of JAEQBH010000748.1, forward strand.
AGTCTCCATATAAGGAACAATGGATGTTTATGGTACTTTGTCGCGCCCAGATTCAAACCCGCCAGGTTTAACTGCATCCGGATCGCACTAATTTTACCATATATACATTTTCGAATATGGTAAAAATAAATGTCGTATAATTATTTTAGTTAAAGAGGGCCCACCGTTTTGTTAATTAACACTTTCATTCAATATGACATGCTTTCCCTTTCAACATTATCATTTACAAAACATTATCAGAGTTCATGTCCACAAATAAATCAAATATGTTCTTCCCATGAAAACTTATACATTTTTGGTTTCATTACAAAAAAGATCAAATAATGTCATGGGATGAAATGTATGTAATGACACTTAGCCGCATTTACCCGCACACCCTGATGATGACTCGAATCCTACAAATTTTGCTCTTGTCCTCGCCATCAGGCCTGGGCATGATAAAATAACGTATAAGCATTTTCATGCTTAGTGGTTCTATGCAATTATCTCTTTATTTCAATTAAACACAAATATGCAGCTTTTCTAAAACAATGTTTTGACACAATTTCAATAGTCCATGCAATATACATTATATAAATGTGCTTATTTCACATAGTTTCATTTGCAAATCATTTGATCACTTCAAAGTATACAATTTCATATGCAATATTTCATTCGAACTCAAATCATGCATTTCACACATTTACTTATAATTTTTCCCTTAAACGAATTTAACCATTTCTTTCGTTGCCTAGGATAAATGTAATCACTAGCATGGTTCCGGCCACAAGTAGACCGGTAAAAACATTTTATAACACGCATTCTGGGCCCCGGGCTGAATGGGCCGATTGGTTATTTAAAAATCATTGTGTGTACACTACCGATACTCTCCTGTTGGGCTACAGATTGATATGCCACTTCAAGGGAGCTGGTTTCGACTCCAGTTCCTCTAGCTAGCAGTCCCTTTCGATCAGAGGCCATGATCGTCTGGCCCATCCTATTCGGCCCGCAAGCCTAACTTAGGAGCCCAGATCCGGATACCCTCTTATAGCCAAAGAAGGAGTCGACATTCCTTGGATGCCATTTTCCGGAGAGGTTTATCTAACAAGGGTTGATGAATAGGCTCCCTCAGAGGGAGGATGAACCATCCCATGCCTTGCCATGAATTCAAGATGGACAAACCCCTTCGAGGTCCTGCATTCGAGAAATACGCCCCACTTTCTCTCATCTCTTCCGTCTAAAAGGAAGAATTAGTGTAACACCCCGAAATATACCCTGACAGTTTTTGGACATGTTTAGGGTTTAATAAAAGTTAAATATGAATTTTCAGGAAATAAAACGAGAAACTCGGAAATTTATATGAGAGCAAAGGGTAAATATGTAATTTACCACTTGAGGACCTAGTGGTCATAAAAGGGAAAGACTAGGGGTTTAAATAGAAATATACCTAACTTGATTCAGAAAAGAGAGGAATTGAAGGATTGTAGTGAAATAAGACCAAATTCGTCTCTACATTGCAAGAAAACGAAGAGGAAAAGAGAGTAGTTAAGAGAAGAGAAGAGAAATAAATGAAGAGAGCAGAATGGCAAGAGCAGAAGATCTCCCAAGGTATGGAATCATAATTATGATTATGAACTTGTTAGTTTTGTACGGATACATGCTCAGGGTCAGGTTGTAAGAAACCTAACCCTAGAATGAAAGAGTATGGATTCTAACATTAAGTATGAAATTTAAATTTTGAAGTGATTATGTGTATTCGACTATGGTAGGGATTTCCTATGGTTTTCAAAGCTAGGGGTTTTGTCAGATTTCATCCTAACCCTAAGATTACTCAAGGTAAGTTGCTAGTAAAACCTAAATGGTACAAGAAGAATGTGGAATCCTCCCTTTGAGGTTGGATTCATGGTTTAAGTTCAAGTAATGGAGTTGGGGGTTAGAACAAACCCTAACTAATCCTTGTGTTTGGTTTATGGCAAGTATACTATATTAGAGTTGTTTCTATATAATTCATGAAAGGTTTTTGAAGAAAGATATGTATTGGAAAGATGATTTCGAGTATAATCGAGGTTACAAGACATTATGAAGTAGTTTTGAAGTGTATACTGACATATCGAGTTGACTGGGGTAGCAAAACAGGAAAATGGGAGAAAACCACCATTATGGGGAAATTTCGAGTGGGCACTTGCATCAAATGTAGTGCGGTACTCTGCATCAGATTGTGTTTTATCCACTGGAAAATGCAAGTACCGCATCCCATGCTCTATTTTTTGACACAACAGAGTTTACTAAGGAATTCTGCCATTTCCAATCCGATTTGAGTGATTCAAGTTTCTAATTAAACTAGACTTCAAGGAAAACCAAACATCATGAAATAGGTACCTTCAAATTCGGACTCTAAGTGGCCTAGAAATTCACTCAAAGTGGCCAGTTCTGCCACTTCGTTCGCTTGATCATATAGCAATCCACTATTTTAGATATAACTGAGTTTCATGTCTGATTCGGTGATTCCAGCTGGAGAAGAACCCTAGCACCTTAGATTCAAAGGAGGCCAACAACGCTGGTCAAATAGTCACATTCTCGAAAAATGACAAAGATGGTGGCTGTCGCCGTGGGCGCCGCAAGTCGCTTACGTCGCTGGCCAGAATCTCTGCATAACTCATTCGTTAGATCACATGGGTATTCTCGGGATTCAAAGAAAAGATCAGGTCTAGAATCTAAACCATATTATTTAATAATCTGGCACCAAGATCTTGTCCGAAAAATTGAATTGTCGTACTCAAGTGTACTAATCACTGGGTTAAAGTTAATTGAACATATGGTAAGTGAAAGGATGTAGATAAGAAACTGTTCAACATGATAGATGCTCTTAAACATGAAAATGATATGGAAAATGAAACTAACTGAAACATGAATATGAATATGAAAGGAAATATGTCATGAACATTATTAATGTGGTTAAGTTATATATGACATATCACATATGTCTAAAAGATAAATAAAATGATAGGAAATACATGAATGAACGCGATAGCCAATTAAGAAGGCTATGAATAGATAAAGACCTGGTAGATCTACATAAACAGATACAGAACACAGAATGTGATTAAGATTCTGCAGAGTTCTATTTGTGATATATATATATATATATATATATATATATATATATATATATATATATATATATATATACATCTTAACTGAAATTGAATTGGTTGCATCATATACTAATCGCCGTTAAAGTTAATTGGAATACATGGTAAGAAAGGATGTAGAACAAGAAATGCAATATATAGATGTTCATGAAACATGAAAATGATATGGAAAATGAAACGAATCTAAACATGAATATGAACACATGAAAGGCAATATGTCATGAACACATAATGTGGTTAAGTTATATATGATTATTACTTATTATAACCGTAAGATAACAAATGATAAATACATGAATGAACAAGTGATATCAACAATAAGGCTATGTGAAGGATAAAGACCTCGGTAGATTTACATAAAATGCATAAGATGAATGTGATTAAGATCTATATGAGTTCTATTTAGAAATATATATATATATATATACATATATATATATATATATATATATATATATATATATATATATATATATATATATATATATCATTTGAATTATAGTTATTCGAAATGTTTGTTCTTTGTTCCCTATTTGTTCTCTATTTGTTCTCTGTTTGTTCTTTGACTCTATTCTTATTTCAAATATTTTGGTAGTTTACCAAGTAACTATGAAATGAGTACATGAATGAGTATATGAAACGAGTACATAAATATATATAGAAATGAATACCGAATGAAAGTATAAGGAAACGAAAAAGCATGAATGAGTATGGTGAATGAGTATGTGAATGAGTATATAGAAATAAGTAATATAGATTGAGTATATCTTTAAAAGGATAGTACGAAAGTGAATATGGAAATTGAAATGTGAATATTTGAAAAAGCAATCAATAAATGTGAATGATGATAAAGACGATTCATATGAACTAACTGGCTATAAATGAACTGGAATGATATCAATGAACCACCACGATGACAAATCGACATCCGTCACAAGGCACCCTCAAATTTTCCAATGTCCCACTTTGGCGGATGCACGAATCTGACATTCGCCTTGACGGCGTATATGGACAAAGAAATGTCCCACTCGCTGATGCAACACTGGGCATCCGTCATGATGGCTATGGCATCGTTATGATACCACACGCCTGGTGCACCCAAACCACATCCGCTGCGATGTGGAGGATCTGAATAAGTAGATACCACATGCCTGGGTGCACCAAACTAAGATCCGTCATGATGGGAGATCACCAGCAAATGCACACATTACCGAATGATAATAAGCGGCTGATTCATCAAACTAATCATTATAAATGTGATCGAACAGTCAAAGTGAAATAACCAACATTGACATGTAAATGAGATTTTTATGTATATGCTTAAACTCATAAATTAATTGTGATTGAACCGTTGTACTGAAACGCAAGGTATATGACAAATGACTTGTAAAATGTTACGTCGCTTCAAAATGAAATGCTTCCGCGTAATTAAAAAGTCTAAAATGGAATAAAACCAAACAAAATGTTTCGGAGGTAAGATAATTGAAAACATGAGCAACTGCCCCACGGATCCGCCGATTCGTCATGACACTTTTTGAAAAACGAAAATTTAATAAAACGTATAACTTAAAAGAATTAAACTAAGGTCCCGATCATGAAATGTAATTGCTAAAGGATTTGATTAATGGCTTCACGTGATAGATATGGAACCCCAAAAGGATAAAACCTACATGTGTAAGAGCATAGGATATGAGTCAAGTCACATACGATCAGCTCGCTTATAAGACATGAAAAAGAAAACTTTAAAGACGTGATCGCGATTGTTATTGGTCGTTATCGCTATTCCGCCACCTAAGCCGTAAAGCGAACACCAAAATCTTAACCCAAATACCAAGAGGAGATAAAAGGACGTGACATTCCAATACCAAAGAAGATGGGCCATCTCGTAGACAAAGCTCACCAAAGACTGCTCGACCTCTCACGTTTGTATTAGATATGTACATGCATAAGTATTTGTATAAGTAAACGTGGACTTAGTATATGTGTATAGATTTTGATGGACACCACTCCTGGTAGTTCTTTTCAGGTATGTAAATGATTTTGTTATTACAGTAAATTGTTTGTGGCTACCTGATAAGTTCACAGAAAAAAAAAAGGTAAAGAGTCCCAACATATGGTCTCGCCTCGAGACTTGGTTCTGATTCGCTAATCTGGGCCGACCGGAATCCTACCACCTGCCTCCCCTCCCAACAGATACGCCCATGTTTCTCTCCTCCCTACCTAAAATGAAGAATTGGTCTCCGTCCTCGAGATATGCGCCACCTTCTCCTTCCGATTTGGAAGGAAATCATCCACTTACCACGAAGAGCGATCCCTTCCTCCCCGATAAAAGGCCACAACATAATAAGGCCAACGAAGGCCCAGCAAAACTCTCAACCTTGGAAAGAAGAAAGCAGGGATTCAACTGAGCACGGAGGTGATGGAGGAGACCCTCCCCATCGCTTTAGTTTTGCTTTTGTGTCAAGACAGACCGATGCATGTCTGACTGGGCCCAAACGACTCGAATTTTCGAGACTACAATTGGTTTCGCCAGGGGAAACGCCTAGCAGGAAATCTCAAAGACGATACATGAGAGCCTAAGTTCACCCGCCTCCTGCATCCCTGCCACCAGGTTTAGCTCCCGCCATCCACCCGGGACCAATGAGCTTATCAAGAATTATACCAGCAATCCAATATTTGAATTATCTAAGATTCGTCATTACAAGAAATGGAGGCTAAGGAAGAAGAGCAGCCGTATTAAACGCCGAATCAAGGTGAGCATGCAAACCATTTACAACGAGAAAACAGCGCCACCGCTCTCTCGAGACCAACGCATCAGTAACCCATAAGCGCGCCGCCAACCCGTAATTTCTAACCCGAGCAGATAAGGGTAAAGGGCCCACCCTACCTGACCGCGCGATCATCCCACAGATGACGAATCCTCCTCGCGCCTCCCGCTTCCCGCTGCTCACCACCTCAATACGGCCTAATTTAGGAAGAGACCTCGCAGTCCGCTTCTGCCATTAGGGTGTCACGCACTGCCGACATGAGGCCAATGGTAGATAAAGCCCTTCTGAATTCGCCCAATATATATCACCCGCCTGGTGGTGCAATTCCGCCCGCCTTCAGCATGCCCATTCTACACCTCCGCCTTCGATAATGATTTATCCCGCTGGGGTTTGCGATGATACAAGTCGCCTTTCCCGGGGTTTGATATTTCTGTGGACAATGAGCTCCTCGCAGATTTATTATTCCATCATTTATTGTACACTGATCCTCCATCCAGATGATCATATGTTGCACTTAACTGTAATGATCCTTAACGCCGGAACGACGACTGCAAAAGCATTCAACAGCCCGGGAAGGTCCCGCCTGCTCGGGTTCCACAAAAACCCGCCAATACCCCAAACTCATTTGACAATTATGGCCGATTCACTCAAAGATTTGTGCTCCAAGCCAGCAAGGGAACATCGGGCCAAGCTCCAATCCATCTTCACAAGGATGACAGTCCAGTCCCGGACTTCACCCAAAGATCAATGTGTCGCTCAAACAAATCATACCTAGCGATGGATGCGGGCCTTGTGTAACTTTGCAGTGAGCCGGTTCTCGAGGAGTCAACGCTCGTTGCAAATGGTTAGCGGATCCAGGTTCTGACTTTATCAACATATCATCTATATACTTCCTCGATTAGTGTCCAAAGTGCCATTTATGAACCTATTTTTAATAGGTTTTGAGCGCTTTTTTGTGTACTAATTATTATAATTAACCCAATTGACATGTTCAGTCCCCAGCACTTCACTCATTCTGGTGGTCGTTGTGTTTTGGGTGAATTGAGGCCAAATTATCTGTCAACCTCATTCATACCAAAGCGCATTTTCACTTCTCAATTTCATATGGTTCATATCAATTTCCTCAACAAGCCAGAATGAAGACAATTTCAAAGTGCAAAGAAATTGAAGGAAATGCGGGGGCAAGAAGCTGTGTGATGCAGCTGAGTGCACGGTGCGGTGAAGCAGAATCAATGGAACAAAGTTGATGAACAGAAGCTGCACCATGCTTGATTGGAATTTTCATATTAATTACTGCAGACAATGAAATGCAAATTTATACGTTGTTTTCATTAATAACAAATTTCTATTAGCTGTACGCAATGATCGTGAGATAGCTTAAAATTTCCATTTTCATTGTCTCAGATTTTCGCTAGTTTAAATTCTTCGCTACCATTTAAATTCGCTAGTTAAATTTCGCTACACAATTTTCGCTTATGCTAGCGAAAATCCCGCATAAAGGAAAAATGGCCGCCTCGATTTTGATATTTTGATTCCAAACGAATCTTCGCTTTTGTATAATTACCACTCTCATTCCTATCATGATTTCATATTTTAGGCTCGTCATTTCACATCGGGTCAAGATAAAGCCAACTTATAGATTTTTGTAACCCTGTCTCATTTCTACATCATACTTTCTTTATTTTCTTCTTGTTCCAGCTTTTTTCCTTCTTTTCTCCTCTTCTTTTCTTCATCTAAATTCTCCAAGGATGATAACTGATGAGAGCTACACCTTCTCCTCTCGAGAGTGGGAGAGTTGTCGTGGATAGCGCTGGAATTTCCTCGTTAGCAAGCAAGAGTTTTTTATTTAAGTTCCCAAATTTCATTTTCTCTGTTTAAAAGTTGCCATTGGCAAAAGCTTATTTAGTGTTTCTTGCTTTGAGACATCAACATCTATTGTTGGCGCTATTGATTTAGTCATCGGTGTGTTATGGGTTAGAAAGCGTTAGTATCACTTATCAATACTGTATTACCAAGGGATTTTTAGAGTCCATCGAGACCACCTCATTAGTTACTCTTTATTTATCAGAGGATGAGCTGCAGGCAGATTCAAAGGGAACTGCAAATGTTAACAGTCTGCTTTCTTATCAAAAGTGCAGGCTGGTTGTGTTTGTTTTGATGCCAAATAAAGATCTGCTTCTAAGATGACTATATAATGTCTCCTCTCAACATTATAAAGGCCCAATCTCCTCAGCTAGCCTGTATCTTTAAAATCTTGCCATTCTAAATGCTTCTCGCGATATTTTTATATTTTTGATTTAGCTTTTTGCCAGGAACACTGAACTGGTCATACTTCACCTTGGGTCTGGGTTTTTGTTCACTCAACATTTATTTTAAGAAACTCTATCATCAGAAATGGATTTCAGACGCAAGTTTCGACTACTGAGGAATTATGTAGGAATATAAATTTCATGACCCACAAACGGCGCCATTTGGATTCGTGCATGTGATAACGGAACAGCAATTTATATTCTATAGCCCGTCCCCACTCGTAGTCAAGCTACCGCAGTATAGCGGCTTCAGTATTAACACAGTACGGCTTTCATAAATGATTTTGAGGAAACAAACTGTGAATTTGCCAGATTTTAAGGTGGTAAAACAGTGGTTTGGTGGTTTGCAAATCAAAGAAATAAAATAAAATGTATAATAGAACTCAAGCTATCACCGAAGCGAAAGATCCTAAGCACCGAGAGGTCTCAAGACTTCTTCAGCCAGAGGATGAGACATAGTTTGGTCTTCTCCGAACCCGATCTTCATTCGGGCATTAAAACCTAAACCCGAACAATTTTCCTTTGATAGAAAGCATTTATTTAACATTTTACTGCCCTTCAAAGGAAAATCTATCTCGACTCATCCTACAATGATCTGCAAAGGGTAATTCAATGAGTCTCAACGGATCTAAAATAAGAATCCACCTAACCCTGCAAGATTACTACAAGTATCGATTAAAGTGGATGCACTTGCAAAGGAAACCTAGCCCCCTTAACCTACCTCGGCTCAGAATGGCAATCTGACTGATATTAGTGTATCTAAAGCCAAGAATTAAACCCTAAAGCTTGCCAAGTATCGGGCCAGCAGCACATCAAAGAGCTAAACCTAGAAATGGAAAACTGGGAACCAAATGACAAAACCACGCTTGAAAAACAAACCACCAAGATCCCACCCCAAACAGAACTTCCACTTCAAGGAGGAAAGCATGAGCCGCCATCTCCGGTTATTATCCGGGAGGTGTTCGGGGCACCCAAGAAAGTGAGAGGAGAGAGAAGAGAGAAAGTCGGAACAAAACAAAAGCCATATTCAAAGATTAAAGAAGTTACACTATAAGTCGGGCTTTTATAGCCAACCCAATGTGTGAAATGACAAAAGACTTAAAATATGAAATTACAATAGGGACAAAGTGGTGAATTACTACAAAACTATGGTCGTTTTTTATCAAAATATCAATCAGTATGTTTCATTTTCGCTATACTATCTTTCACAGTTAATAATAAAATTTAAGATATAGATTTGCTGGTTAGCGAATCTGACAACAGATACCATTGGAAAATTCTCATGATCATGTTAATTTTCACAATGAACAATTATTACAAACGATCAAAGATAGCTTGTAATTTTTCATTTCACATACAGACTTTCACATCATGAGAAAATCTCAAACATTTAATTTGGCTTCCGTCTCATCAATGCCCATCGATTCCTCATCTCATATCATCGTCATCAGATTCTGTAAACTGTCACACATTTTTCTTCAATTTTCTTTCCGCTTAAATTCTTTATTCCACACTAAATTATTAAGATAATCATACAAAATTTATGAAAATCCAACTGACTTTGGTTGTGACTGGATTTGACACTGGTTAATTTTCCATTCCACCTCAGAAAACTACAAAATAATTTGAAATGCAAATTGAATGAATAGGGAACTTAATTGATGTCATCGTTGATTTGATAATATTTAAGACACAAAAAGCGCCAAACTCACAAAAACAGTGGTTCAAATAGCACTTTCGATACCAACTGTTCTCATATAGTTTTCCTGTTACGTCAAATATCTGCCAATGGAATCATTATGTGGCTCATTATCTTTAACCTAAGGGCATTATTGCCAGAGCGTGAGCCCGAGATGATAGCATGCTTTCTTCCGTCAGTATACAGATCCCCGATAATGAGAATGTATCTAATATCGACAAGATGTCGCGCTCGCCGATGCATCAACAATTTCCATTAACGCGGGCAGAGTGTTATCCTTAAGATATGGCGTCGTTAAGATTCCTGTAATGCACAACCACTACCTCCTTTAGAACTACTACCACATTAGCAAGCCATTACGGTGATTTTACTTTTCTTCATAAACCCACTTTAAAGATTCTTCTTCATCGCCCGATGATCAAGAGGTCCGGTGGAAGGTCAATTTCCGCCAATGACCGAAACACGGAGACGCTCAACTCGTGGGAGGCGCTCACGCGGCTTATCTCCCGCGCCATGTCATGAATGTTCCGGTGCGACACACATGTGTTTGTCGCCACGCCCACAGAATTCAGCCTTCTCCTCAATCAGAGAACCCACAAAGACACCTCGTCGCAACCACAACCACGTGGCCGCAGGGGGACGATAATAATTTGCCCCCGTCTTCCATGTTCTGACAACAGCCCAATTGCTATGAAGACGGGTGAGCTTCAACTGACAGTTATCGTCTTATCTTTTCGCGCCCGCGAACCGATAGCTAATAACGACGACCAGCCGATAACTGGCTACCCAGTCAACTTGCCCGATGCGCTAGATAAATAACAGTTTGGCAGGCCCAGGAATCGTCGCCAGAAAAAAATGTGTCTGAACCACAAGATTGTACGCTCCAAGTCTTCGACCACCGAAAATAAAGACTGGCTGAAGTTAATGTCCCGCTCATAAAATGTGCAATATCACCTCCGCGAAGGTACCAGATCAACCGATAAAACTCTACCTACCGAATCCAAGATAACTAAGCTTGACTCTCCGCGTAAGGTTGAGGTGCAATAATTCACAAGGCCGCCGGACGTGGTAGGACCTTGGTGCACATCAAAATTTTTAATATATAAGGTATACGCGCAATTAATGTATGATGATCCACTGACCATACAGAAAAGACACATAATATCATCGATCATCAATAACGCATACCTTGCGGGTATTGATGGTGTTTATTCGACCGACAGGTCGCTACGGCATTATTCATCTCGCCTCGATCGGTATTATCACTTAATCGGCTCCCAGATTTTAAAGTTGATGGTAGTCTAGTGATAACAAGGCATCCAGACAACCGTGGTGGGCTGGTTTCAGCCGAGAACTTCATGGTCTTCGGGACAAGATCGCGCATAACTGCTCAGTTCAGCAGCCTCAATTAACCAGCCCAACACGAGCCATCTCTAAATTTCGCTCGAACCGGTACGCCTGTCTGTGAGACGCACTCTTGATCTCTGAGTGACCCCAACTGGTGGCCTGGCAAGTTAACGGCAACTAGGCCCGAGACCCCCGAACGGGCGAACACGCCTCGTTAAAACAACCGAACAGCTTCCCACTGGAAACCGAAGCACGCTCGCGACTTTTAATGAAAAGGCAGACATTTGGTCCCCGCAATAAGTTCTACCAATCAACAAACCATATTTATGCCTTCATTTATCACACTGTTCATCTATTGCATCCCCCCAGATAAACCGCATTAAGGACCCTCATCCGATGTTGACCCATCATTAGATTCTGGGTTCATGAATCTCATCCGAGAGGAAACAACCGTGCGCTTCAAATTCAGCACCATATTTTCCTGATCGGGATGGGCAACTGTTCAAACTGGCCCTTCCTACGATCCGTGTGATCTAAAGTGTCGACACCCAAACAGTCAAGATGCCAATGAGCCGCATGAAGAATGATGGCAATCACTCACTTAACTCCCTCGCTCCATCTGGGCTCACACTCAAGGTTACTATCACAAATCCAAGAAAGCCGATGCTACCAATTGTCTTAAAGATCGCCGCCGCCGACTCGCCCATCCTCAAATCACGTGCAAGACCCAACTCATCTCAGTCTCGCCCTGACAATGGGGATCGAGCATAGTCACCACTACCACCGCCTCCAACCTCAAAGTAGTTACTACCAGGCCACACCATTTCAAGAAGGATCGAGAGGTCACGATTCTCCTCGATTAAAGATCTGATGTCACTCAAATATCCGAAGAATATCAGGTGCCAATTCCTAAGATCCCCAAATCAATCGTTCCAACAATCCAAGCCCCCAATTTGACAAATGCCCATCGAAACCACAAATTGAAGGCATCGAGATCGCACTGCTACTACTGCAGAAAAGCAATACTTAAGAGGTCAACAAAACCCACCTCGGAAAAACTAATGGATTCATTATGGAAAATAAAGATTGAACCCCATTGGCCAATAATCACTCATATTTAAAACCTGATCCATGAACACACAATCTATGAATTATTTCATTTATCCTCACTAATCGGTATGCCACTTATCCAACAACATCTCCTGAGCGGTAACACAAAATTCATTATTCATGAGTTTCATTAATAATCGGTTTGATTCTATTGAATCCACTCTATTCATCCGATAAGATCCACGCAAAGATTCTAATGTTGAAAAGATCGAAAATAAACGGGTCAAGCCTCGATCATTCCAACCCGGACTTTCCGTAGCAGAAGAGATTTGAGTGGCACAATCAATCTAAACTGTGAGGGAAAGTTCCAAGTTTCAACTGGAAAATCATCTGGTCACATAAGTCTGAGAATCAGGCTGGCCGCCTGCATAAACTAATGTGACCTTGAAATCAGAATGTGAATGCAACATCCAATAAAGCATTACTCAAGAATGATCCACATCAACGCACAGATGTTCATTTTTTCTCCTTATGATCAACACCAAAAAGTCCAACTGATTTAGTAAATGACTCATCCGCCCTAAGACAATCTTCACCAACAACCTAAGTCCAGATATGAGTAAATGATTCCCGCCAAGATAAACTCAATGGCCAACCTAAAAGTCCTGACAAGTGAAGAAACACTGGTTCCGTCTTAGATAACGCCTAGTCTGCCAATTTGCAAAACTAATGGAGCAAAGAAACACCTGTCTGTCCCAGAAGATAACTTTGCTTGGCCAACCTAAAAAGTCCGGAGGTAAAGAAAGGACCGTCCTACCCCAAGAAGATAACTTTTACCTGGTCAACATAAAAGTCCGGGATGACTGAAGAAATGGATCTGTCCGCCCGTGAAGATAACTTCTAGCCGCCAATTCAAAAGTCCCGATGCAGATAAGAAATGACCGTTTGCCCTGGGGTGAAGATAACTTCTAAATTCACAACCTAAAAGTTCTTGACATGAAACGATCTGTCAGTCCTGAAGATTCTAGCTTGGTTAATTCAAAAGTCCACTGTTAATAAAATGACCCCGGTCCAATTCAAAGAAGATAACTTATAACAACAACTAAAAGTCCTGATATAAAGAAATGACCATTCTGCCTCAGGGTGAAGATAAATTTTTACCTATTGAACTCAAAAGTCCTGATGGCACAAAGAAATGACCATTCCGCTTCATGAAGGATAATTTTACCAACCAAAAGTCCTGGACACATTAAATTGACTTGTCTGCCCCGCAGTTGATGGTCCTCACTGCCAACTTGAACTGATTGATTGCTAAAGAATGATCACCGCCTCTGATGGATAAATCCCAATTCAAAGAAATACACCACAGTCCGTATTATGAAAAATAATCCATCCTACCAGACAAACAACATTTGCCTAGTAAACCTGACACTTAAATGCCCTCTTTCTGCCAATTTAGAACTGGTTGACTAATTCAAATAGCATCCCGCAAAGATATCACTCAACTCCAACCCTAACGCCCCACTTTGGGATCATGGGGGCAAGGTGATTCTGCCTGATAAAGAGCAACATAGTTTCATATAACTTGTATGGTTTTAAAGAAGTACTTTACCCAAAAAAAGAAAAAGAAAACAAATGTCAAACACAAAAGCAAGAGAAGAGATTGTCAGCAAAATATATTTACATTTTTCGCCTTTGTTCCTCACAAGGAAATGAAGAGTCTTGGGCATCGAGTATCTGCCTAAAAATTCTGTTAGAGGAGTAGATGTATCCTGCATCCCAGAGTGGATTTTAGGCTCACTCCTCGCGGAGACACTGCAAAGGGCACACCAACCATAACTGAGTTAAAAATCACGTTGTTTGCCATCAACTTCCTGTCACAGACTCGCCAGAACTCTTTCCTCCCCTTCTCTCAAAATGTCATTCTGCGGCCCTGAATGCTGCAGCAGACAAAGAATTAACCGTTGTGTGACTGCTCTCTTCCCACCTTTCAAGAGCTCTGGCAGCACCGGCATTTAGCTGAACTGAGTTAAGTTCGAATTTCTACCTTCACACGCTCGAGGTGTGGTCGAGAGCACTTGACTCAGGATAGCTTCAGCTAACCCGCGCCTCGGGCGCCTTTACTACTCTTAATTTCTAATCAAGGCCGCCATCACCTCAAGGGCTGCAGCACCTCTTAAGCTTCCGCCACAGTCGCCCTATCCGCAGCCTTTCTTTAGCTCGCAGCCTCCACGCAGATGGTCAATCGGGTTTCTTTCAAAGAGAGGCGCCTAAGCTCTTCAAACCCGGGACTCAACATATACCACCGCCAAAGATCCTCAACCAGCGATGAATCTACTGCATGGAGGGACATGTCATAACAATAGTAATGGCTCGCGAAAAGAAAGAGTGTGTTTAATCAAATAAAGACAATAGCAACTTCGTAGTTTTTTATATATATATATATAAGATTACTACCACTCATTGACGGTTCCAAATGTGACTTCATCCTGCCTTCGACGATTTGATAAATATCCTCCTTTGCAGTATCGACAGGAACAACAACCGAGTACTCCTCACCTTGTCCTACTTCCTAGGCTCTCACGGGCAATTGTAACATCCTCGTACAAACCATCGTAGACGATAGCCTTAACAACTTTTATTGAGTCACTTTCCTAACTGGGTGATAATGGACTCGATATCGTCAGTCCGGTACTACCACTTCCTCCACCACCAGCCCGCCACGGAGGGCAGATAAGAGTTGAGCAAGACCTGTCAAGGCAATGGCTTTACGCCTGAAGAAGGTCAGGCAAGACTCCCGGCTGGCTTCTGGCCATGCTGGAAGATGGACCACTGCAGCTAAGTAGAGGACTGAGCTTCTCCCTTGCCTGCGCGGGCAATGTCCTCCGAGCCTGCTTGATCGCAGACCTCATTTCTGGGAGGTCACTATGATGAGCCAGGGTCTCTAAACTCATCCATAGGGAAGGATCAATCTTCGCCTACCCGCTCCGCCAAATTTCCTCCATTCTTTCGCTTCCGCGATATAGCTTACCTAATAACCCTACGGTCTTTCTGAGAGAGAGGGTCATTTACTAACTCAAACCTATAAAATCTTCCACCGGCCCATGAAAGCACTCTTCCCGGTGGTCTCTCGGATTGCCAACACTGGTGGGCAGATCAATCCTTTTCAGCTAAGCCCTCACGACAAACACTTCCCGCCTCTAGACCGGGTATGGGTAGGGCAGAGCTGGAACCCCCGCTAGTGGACGCCGAGGGGACAAGACGCCCGTAACGCTTGTTCTCGCCAATGCTTACTGATCCCCGCGCGAATACACACCAACCACAGCAAATCGGCATCGCTGGTGGCAACGGCGTTTCCGCCCACAATCTCTATGGCAGCCAACCCAAATGCACTGGCATCTATAGGGAGCGGCCCGTTTATTTACGCCAGTGCCTTCAAAGTCGGTTAACTCACAACGCGCCCTCTTGTTAGAAACCCAACATTTTTACTAATTTTCGTCGCCACCGAATGCACTCAACTCCGCTCCATTTTTTCCTGCGACTGCAATCCACAATCAATGCGCTGTAGTTCATGGTGTGTGTATGAATCTAAAATTTAATCATTGCTCAGCTCCCAAAGGTTACACACACACTGTGTGCTGTGGATCCTGCCATTAAAACAGAGGTTTAGAGTTCAAGTCCCGTCCCCGGCCCCTACTAGGATAACCCTCGCCTCACAGAGAATCCCGTGAGCCCATTCACTAACCCGCACCAGAGTCCAAAGATTTAAGAAGGACAACCACCTCTCACAACATCAAAGAGTAGGTAGCAAATCCTCAATCACGTATGTCAGCCATGAGTTCAAAAAACACCACTCTGATAAGAATTTATCATGCTGATGACAAGGGCTTAAGCAGTGTTCTAATAGCGCAAAAACTGCTTAATTGGTGGGCCATGACTGAAAAATGGTCTACCAAGTCGCCGCAGTAAAAACACGATTATGTTCCCCAACTGAGTGGACTCATCCTACAGTCCATTAATCACGCCAGCACTCTCAGATTTAATAGACTCACCTTCCACCACGTGATCAGATCATATGACTTAGGTAACGCCCCGCAGATAGTACCCTCATCCCCGCGACATGTCTCGATCAGAAGTTCCTCTTTCCTCACCTCTCATTATGCTACAAATGACTGTGGAGAGAGTGAAGATATGAGATCACCCAAGTCGTACACTCAACAGAGTATAAACCACTAAACCCGGGGCGAAAAACCGCCCACCAATGCTCTGTGACCTACCTCACCCCGTGACTTTCCACTACTTCTGGGCAGGCCGGGATGAGGAAGATCCAATACATTAGTCGCGGTAATATTTCATTCCAGCGAAAAACTGAAAGGTGATGCTTGGAAAGTTGTTCACAACCAAACGCAAAATCGCAATAGTGTATACGCAGAAGGTGCCAAACTGTTAAAGGGGATGCTAACTCAAGGATGATAGGAAAGGGAAAAGGAAAAATCTAATAACGACTCGCATAATGTCCGCTAGACCTACGAAAGCCATGATTAACGGACGCTCATCCATCACCCCTCCTACCATCGCATTTCTCGATCCACTCCATCCGCTCCTAGGGCACAATCGGGGAATACGCTTAAGGCTCCATCTATCGTCCTGACCTGTTAGGCCCAAATCCATTCTGCATTGGCCAGATCACTAAGTATCCCCAGCCGATGGCCACAAGTCATCATTCAAACAGAAGGCACAAAGTGCAAGATTGCTAAAGTACAACATAGTACATAAATGCTGTGTGTCGATGACATCAAGGCTAAACTAAAGATCATCAGCACATTCAAGTAACAAACTGGAACTGAGATCAAGTGGCTACATAGTTCATCCGAATCAAATACTAAGCCAGGGCCAAAGAAGAAGCAGAAGCAAGAGTCGAAGAGGAAGACGGCAGCAGCAAAACGCTTACTAAAAAAAAAGGTACAGAGTGAAAGATGGTGGGGCTCGGAGAAGGGAGAAAGCCTGATTCAGCAGGGTCCTTGATGCAGAGGATTCCATTCCGCCAGAATCCAACCGGTGACAACTGGCACCGCTGAATAATTTATTCACTCCGCTCAAACCATGCAATCTTTAGTCTCGACCTGCTTTGAAAGCACGCCAAATGACTCATCACAACCATCCTTCATCTACTAACTCTAATTTCTGATTCTCAACGCCAATTATCCTTCTTTGGTCAGAACATGGATAACCAAAGTGGACGAGCAAACCGCCACCCTCAGCTTTTATAGCGCTCTTCCACCGGATCAACCCAAGAGATCCACACATTTTAATGCATTTTCAAAAAAGTTAGAAATCCAATAAAGATTGACGTCAATTTTCCCCATGATACGACGCATCAAGCCGTGTCCTTCTTTTTTTTTCTGGCCGGACGATCGCCTCCCACAGAGGTGGGGCACTGGCAGGCGCTGGCCTCGACCCAGCCCCCAGCTAGCCGGGTCTCTTTCGACCAGAGGCCATGATCGGGCCTGGCCCATCCCGTCAGCCCAAGCCGCAACTGAGGAGCCTGCATCCCGATACCCTCTCTATAGCCAAATAGTGAGCTTCAGACCTGCATGCCTATTTTTACAGGCTTTATTCAATGAGTAACAACAGGTTCTCGTGAGGGAGGATGCACCATCCCATGCATTGCCATGAATCTGGCATGACAAACCCCTTTCGATCAGAGGCCATGACGCCTGGCCCATCCTCGTCTGTACCGCAAGCGTAACTTAGAGCCCATCCTGACACACTTGGCAGCCAAAGAAGGAGCTCAAGACTTTGATGCCATTTGAGAGGCTTTATCTATCAAGGGTTGATGAACAGTTCCCTGAGGGGAGGATGCACCATCCCATGCCTCAACATGACCAAGATGCATGCAACCCCTTCTGGTCCCGTGAGGTGATTCGAAATACGCCCACTTTCTCTCATCTCTTCGCCTAAAAGGGACTTAGTCTCCCCCCCTCCGCGATATGTGCCCTACTCCCTCTCCTCTCTCCCGTCTAAAAGGGGAAGAATTGGTCTCCGTCCATTTCACCTTCTCCTTCCGATGAAGGAAATCATCCACTTACCACAAAGAGCGGATCTCTTCCTTTGATAAAAGCGAGGCCATGACACACTTAATGTTAAAACAACGAAGTTCAAAACTCTCAATATTTGGTTAAGATCAGGATCTAATCAACTGAAGGTTGAGAGACTGAGTGAGACCCTCCTCACAGCTTTGAAGTTTTCTGCTTTACAGTTCACGATCAATGATAAGTTCCAGTCTGCCCAAGATCTGTGAGAATTTCGAGACTACACTACTATTATATGTCATTTCACAAAAGATCGCTTAGTTTGACCCTTATTGGTATACCAATCTATCCTCGACTCCAAATATGACTCGATAACATTCCCATTAAGGGCATTAAAACTCGATCATAATAATTTACAATATCAGATATGCTACATTTATACTCAAATAATACATTTTGATGCTTATGCAATTTCTTTTTTTATGGCAATGCATTTGAAATCAATTTTCCAAATCACAAAACAAATCACATATGAAGTTTTCCAAAACTACTTCAAATCCAATGATCACAAAACTTCAAACACAAGAGAGTGACTGGTAACAAACCCGAAGGTTGCGCTCCTCGAGTCCTATCCTCGGGAATCATTTTTCGTTAGGGCTTCCTCACCAACCCCTAATCCATATGAATTGTAGAACAATATTATAGTCAATATTTAGGTTTCTAGTTAGCTGCTTTCTACCCAACTCCTTCCTAAGTAAATTTTCTAGGAACAAATGAGCCACATTTTACCCAACTTCCTTCAAGTCCATTGTTCCCCTATAAATCTATTTTATTCATAAATTGAATCATCCACTCCGGCACCGAAACTCAAGATAGTGTTCAAAACAACCCGACTACTTTATTTTCAAAATATGACTCAGACTTCGTCTAAATACAACTTCTTCACTTTCGACAAATTTTCGTCCAATGGGGTCCAAATTTGAATACACTTATATAAATGATATTTCGTTTTCCTGTTTCAGCTTTACCTGTAAATTTTAATCACTCACCTGATGAGCGAAAATCAACTTCTACGGCCTAAATAAAATTGTTTCAAAACACCAAATTGCATCGTATCAACCAAAATTTGCCCATAAAACAGAGCTCACTCGACGAATTTCGGGTCCAATGGGTCCAAATTTGAATACAATTATTTCAAGGATATTCATAGAATTCTAGTTTATCTAGAAATTAGAATCACTCAATTTGAAGGAGGAAACTCAATGGCGGCCTGGGGCCACTCAAAACCGCTCAAAACACTAAACTATATCAAACTGAACTGCACTTACCCGAAACAGTAATCTCACTTTGATGAATTTATGGGTACATTGGGGTTTAAATTTGAATACAATTATTTCAAGGAGATGTGTTCTCCAAGAAGTCTAGTTTACCTAGAAATTTGAATAACTCAATTTGGATGAGTGATGGCCAAGTTATGGCCAAAACAAAAACATGGAATTTGGAAAATTTTGACAGCATCTCCCATAAAACCCCAACATTTCCTTTATACAAAAATTCTTCAAAACCAATCCTAATCAAAGAAAAAAGGCTGCTTGAACTCTAACTCAAACATATACATATTGAATCATGGTTTTACCAATCCAAACACAATCAAAGAGGGAGTTAGGAGGGTTCTTAACAAGCAAAAGGGATAATCCATACCTTGCTTTCTTCTTAAAACCTTCCAATCAAGCTTCCTTTTTCTTCTCTTTTCTTGCAAAACTTTGAACAATGGAGAACAATCTGACAATAGCTCTTCTGAACCCATAACCACTAAATTTGTCTCCTGCCCCAAAACTTGAAATACCCATTCTAAGACCAATTTTTGGTCTTATCCGCTTATCTATTACAAGGCCTTGTTTGGCTATCTCTTTTTGGCTTTCTTTTCTCATTTTTGCATTAAAGCCCTTTATTTCTATTTCATTTGCACCACAACTTATCACATTTCTAATTTTGCACACACTCTTCTTCATTTATGACCTTTGGGTCCTCATTTTGACATTTTACCAATTTAACCTTGATTCTTGTATTAAATCCAGTTTTATTTATTTATTTTATTTTTTTCACTTAGCATTTAAATTTCGAAAATTTCAAATTTAACTTATTTTATATCTTAAACATGTTATAAAACTGTTAGATTATTTTTAGGGCATTACATACTCTCCATCGAAACCTTAATGGATCAGCCGACTCAGGCTCAACCGGTAATCCATGCTGTAGACTCTCAGCTTCATCTCCATCAACTGCATCAACATCATTGTGTAAGTGCCGAGTGAGTTGAGGTGCTGGTGATCGGCCAAAATCAAGTCGCCCTACAGGTAGTCTCTCCTAAGACTAGAGTTGGATAAAAAATAATTCAATATTAGCATACTAATGATTAACTTTTATGTGTGTTTATTTATAAAAAAAAAAAAATCATCAATAGCTGTAAAAATGTCATACAACCAAAAATATTAGTAGCACGATCGTATCTCGCTTGGCGTAACTCCGATATTAGTGTGTTAGAACTGCACTACCCAAACTATAAGTAGATGTCTACGTCATATCTTGTAGTTGTGGGAGAAAACAGAGGTGGAAATGCAGATCCTTGTCTGTAAATAGAAAGGATCCTAGCAATGCTAGGATGAAACCACGTGAATTGTGCTCTAATGTCACCTCATATGCGTTTATGGTTGGAGCCGATAACTATTGAGACAACCAGCATGTCGAGATAGTAGATCCTCTAAGTTTAGCTGGCGGTGGGATCATACCGTGAAGCTCCTGACACAACAACGACACATCAAAGTCACATGTGCTAATGACTGGTGGTCCATGGATATGGAGGCCTAGAATGATAGCAACATTTTATAATGTGATCGTCATCTCCCCAACTGGTAAATGGAATGTGTGCATCTCAAGATGCCATCTCTCAATTAGACTAGTGATGAGTCCCCAATCGAGTGTGACGTGTCTGATGTGGTACAGACCATAGAAGCTGGATCATATCACATGAGGGCAAATACAAGGATCCATTCGACATCTACTACCGAGAGGTGAGTACCAAAGAAAGCTACAAATTACAAAGATATCAATAAATCAATTCCTCCCCTTACGTTACACAGTAATTGAAAACAATATTTATATTTGAAAAATGCATACCTGAGTAGTGTCCACTAAATGAGACCTATGTTTGTCTTGTAAAACCAAGACAGATCTATTTAAAGGATCTGTATCATAAGGCCCTCCAAATGACATATCTGTAACATATAATAATCAATAATAATTAACAAATGAACAAATACTAGTATATAAATAATAATGCAATTATTAAGGCAATTTAACAACAAAAAACATACATGTTTCAATAAACTTGATTCCTATTTTGATAAGAGCGGCGATTGTGACCAGGTTGTTGACACAACACACATGTAATAGTAGTTTTCCCCTCTCTAACGTCCATTTCATTTTGCAAACGGGTTGATTTAGGATGTCCATGTGATATGCATTTCATTGACTCAAAAGGCGCAGTGGTTGGACCATCATAGGGAGGTCATTCATATTCATTGCAGATGGAATGGAATAAGGTTGCCCATGTATATCATAGTACGATTGAGTACTGTAGTAGTCTTGAACAAATGACAAAAATCTAAGGAGCAAAATTGATTGTTGGGTTTTAGAGGTGGTAACAGTTGCCAAAACAATAAGAACAACAAAAATATTTTCCAAAACCCCACCCAAGGACCCCTTGAGACATCAAATCCGGTTCAAGCCCATGAGAAGGGTGAGAGATTACCTTGTGTTGGTTTCAAAAATGATCCAATGGTTGAGGCAACAAAGACCGAAGTGAACCAAGTTCTAGGTTCGCTGTAATGCCCCAAAAATACCCTAGTATTTTTATGATATATATATATATATATATTTATTATGTGTTTAGGGTATAAAATAAAGTAAATGGAAATTTTTTTGGAATTTAAATCCTAAGAATGAAAAAAATATATACAACCTGAATTTACCCGAATGAGGCAAATTTGGAAATTTTAAAAATGAGGACCTAAAGGGCCAAAAATAGAATAAAGCAGAATGCTAATGTGAGTTAAATGAAGTGAAATAGAAGACTTAAATGTCAAAAAAAAAAAATAAAGAGAAATGGGACTTATTTTGAAAGCGAAAGAATAGGAAGCCAAACAAAGGCCTTGACATTAAATGAATTAAGGGCCAAATGTGGTCTAAGATAAGGCACATGTATTGCATTTTTCGTTCCTTGGAGAGCAAAGGGAGAGAAAATAGAGCTAGGGTTGAGAGAAGACCAAGGTTTTGGTGGGAGATCTTCCCATTTATGGTTTCCAAGTGATCAAGAAGAAGAAGGAAGACTTGTTGTCTAAACCCTAACCCCTTTTCTTGTGTTTGGGTTGGGGAAAACCCCAAATGTGGATAAAGGTATTTTTTATTGGTTGTAAATGGGTTTTGGTATTGGTTTGGATTGGTTTGGAGGAGTGTTTGTAAAAAAGGAAATGTTTGGTTTTCAAAGGAAATGCTGTCAAAAATTTGTCAAAACCCCTGTTCTTGATTTGGCTATAGATTAAGTTATAATTAACCAAATGAAGTGATTCCAATAGGTAAAGAACCATAAGAGATAGAGCTACAAATATATAGAAGGGACCAGGAGCAAATTGTAGCACTAAGGCTCCCAAAAATGGGCTTAAATGTGAGTTTCGGGTAGCTCACGGGTGTACTTTGTTTGGGAGTAGTTATCAGTGTTCGACCTTTAAATGAGTTTCACTCATCCAATTTGAGTGATTCAAAATTCTGGGTACACTACAATTCTAGGGGAATAATTTACTTGAAGGAAGTGTATGCAATTTGTAACCCCAAAGTGCCCATAAATCTGTCAAAGTGGAGCTATGTGCAGATTTTGTTTTGCAAATTAGAGTAGTCTAGATGTTAAAGTTAAAAACTGTACCAATTGGTTTATAATCTGATTTTGGGTGCTTGGGGTTGGTTAGGCCTTGGTCTAAGCTAATCAAATTAATGATTGAAGTTAATTTTGGACAACATTAAGATTGGTTTTGGTGACACGTTTTAAAGGTACTGTTGTCTGAAAAAAAACAGCATGTTTTGCCCTGTTTGTGTTATGTGGTTGAGGGCCCTAGAGAAGGAATTTTAAATTGAAAATTTTCAGAGATGTCATTGGATATATAGAGGAATAAATTGGAGAGTTTCATAATTTTTGAAGACCGTTTGAATAATTTTTGGTTAATAAAGTCTAGAGAGTACAAAACTGGAAAATAACAATCCTTGCACGTGGTGTTAGTGGCTGTTTGAGGTTTTTGACTTAATTTTCCTTTGTGGATGGTTTAATTGATCAAGAGTACCGTTGGAAAAGAATTATAAGGCAAGGCAAAAGTTTTAGTATTTTGGTTATGTGATGGATTAAAGTTTGGGAAACTAACAACCATAACGGACTTGTATCTTACCCTTATTTGCTAATGAGATTAAGAACATGATATTAAGCTCCGAAAATCAACCCTAACCAAAATCACTAGCACGCACGAATAATATTGTTCTTTAATTGTATTAGAATAGGGGCTGATGAGAAGGAAAACCTAAGCGGGAATCGAGATTCTAAGTTGGAGTAAAGTGCAAAGCTTTTTAGTTTCTACACCTTTCTCGTTATTTTGAATCTATCTCCAAAATGTTTGAATTGCATGTTTAATTGTTTTAAAATTGATTTGATGCAAATAAGTGTGAAATAAATTGCAAGATGATTTAAGTTAAGAATTTTGCGAAATTGATTGATTCTGAAAATGAATGACATGAAAATTGCATGAAATTGAAATGATTTGTTTGTATAAAAATACATCTTATCTTTGTATTTTCTAAAATGAATTGAATACCCTTAATAAAATGTTAAGCTGTTAAATTCAAGTTAGGATAAATTGGTATACCAAAAAGAAATTCGACGGATGCTATTGTGGCATCTGTCCATGACCCAACGAGGACAGTATCGATGTCGCCACCAGTGAGTACATATATATATATATACCAGCTACCTTTGCGACCCGATTAATTTGTCTTTGGTGATTTGTTATCACATTGCCGCTGAAATTATAGGTTCATCCCGACAGGCTAAAATGCAAAATGATAATGAGATTGAAAAAGTGCACGATTTGTGATTTGAATGATTTAGTGCATATGAAAATGCGCAAGTTGAAAATGCCATACAAGTAATAAAGTGGACTCTAAGTCGGGATGTCGATACCACGAGTTGGAGGTTCTCCCCAGTGGAATTTGATGCCAGATTACAAAGGGTTCTTGCTACTATTTAGGCGACCAAGTAGGATGTCGAATAAAATCAATTTAATTGAAACAAAAACTGATTTTAAAACTAATCCTAAAAATCTGCAAAAATAAACAACTACTTGATACAAAGGTATGAAGAGAGTCACTAGGGATGGGGATAGTATTTACAAGCAGTTTGCATTTCCTTGAAAGTGCAACATTTGGGGTTGAATCTGCTGGATTTGTCGAGAGCAATGTAGTATAGCTTGGATTTCTCCATACCTATACATTTCACTATCTAACACACCATATTCCTTTCGGGACAAATGGAGTCTAAATAGCTACTTGTAAAATTTGGCACTCTTTAAAGTTTAATTGTTTTCTTTTTCAATACTTTGACCATTTCTTGGGGTGAAAAATTCTTGCCCACAATAGGCAGAAAATGCAAACCTTCTCCAATGTGTGGTATCTAGATCCTTCAAATCTAATAAAATTCTCTTGATTGGATCTTTGCTAACAGGATCGAATCCTTTTATCGGATTAAGGAGAAACCTCGATCAGCTAAATTGATCATCATCAATTTATGCTCACACCATGAGTAAATTGTGCGATCATCAAAGTAATTTTCAAGTTCATTGGTTCCAGATATTAGTCTAACATGCCCACTAAGTTGCCGCTCTTTACTCGAGAATCTCCATCTACTGTGTCACTCGGAGGACTCTTGGAAATCGAGCAAAGATATAGGCTCTTTTTAGGTATAAGCTCTTTTAATGTTCAAACAATTCATTATATGAGCGATTGCCAATTATATAAATTTAGTTTTCAAACCCACAAAATAGCGAGAAAAAAAAACTGCAAATCTGAATGTTGACAATTAATCCCACTCTAGGGTGTTTAATGTTCTATTACTGAATTCAATCATCACTAATCAAGTAAGTAAGAAAATGAAGAAAAATCAAGAAAAGAAGAAAAACCCGATTTGAGCTTAAATCTTCCCCTCAACAGTAAATAAATTGAATATCTGAGTACAACACCGAAATCTCTTTAATAAAAATAAAAATCTGCTCTAAAACTACTCTAAGATCTATTAAAAATAAAAATCTGCGGCAAAAACTAAGAAAATGGGCGAGTTTAGAGGAGAAAACCCATGAGAGAAAATCAGTTTTAGCTTCAATCTTTGTCTTAACCTTATTGAAATACGAATCTGTCTGACACCGAAATCTCTTGTGAAACAAAAATCGCTAAATCTAAAACAAATCAAAATATGAAGAAAAACTGGAAAAATGGGCAGTCTAGAGAGAGAAACCCCAAGAGAGAGGCTCTCCAATCTTCTCGCTTGCCTCTTTACCTAAAAAACGAGTATATATATGGTCATATGGTGAAATGGGCTTGAAATTAGGTCAAAATATCACTTTTCGGCCTTTTTTAGGTTTTTGCAGCATTTTTGGTCGCGACACCATTTTCTGTCGCGACACCATTTCCTGTCGCGACAAATTTTCTGGACAGCAACTGGTTTTTCTTCTCTAACTTGTCGAGGCCATAACTTCTTCGTTTTAACTCGGATTTGGGCGTGTGAGTACTCTTTGGAAAGATCTTTGAATGTAGAATGCAGCCATGTGGGAATTTAAACCATTTGATGTTCCATATGGTACAGAAAAATTAATCTTCCCAGTAGCGCGTTGTGAGACTCTCGGTTGACTCTTCTTTGATATGTGCTCATTTCTTGCCAAATCACTTGCTTTTCATCAATAATCCTACAAAACCAAGTTTAGAAGAAATTTTATGAGTTTTACATAAATATGGATATTAAATGCACAAAATAGCATGTGAAATGAACTCAAAACATAGATGAGTTTTGCACTCCAATTAGCTGACCGTAGTGTAAAAATTCCTAGGGGGATAGTGAAGGATGTATTGGTACAAGTGGACAAATTTTACTTCCATGTAGACTTTGTTGTGCTTGACACTCAACCTGTAGTGAACCAAGGAACTCAGTTCCCAGTAATTCTTGGTAGACCATTCTTGGCAACTGCTAATGCCATTATACACTGCAGGGGAGGCCTAATGGCACTATCGTTTGGGAACATGACTGTTAATCTGAACATCTTCAATGTTATCAAGGGAATGGGGGATGAAGAAGATATGTGTGAAGTCAACATGGTTGATTCTGTGGTACAAAAATACTTGGATAATGTCTCATATAATGATCCTCTTAAGTCATGTTTGAGTCGACCCAGTTGGAATGAGAAGTGACCACCTTTGGAGTCGGGATTTCTACACTCTATAATGGAGCATATGAAGTATTCGAGTTAATGGGTGGGCACCTAGTTTGAACCAGTACCACGAATGAGGGACAGAGGCATTTACGAGAGGCTACCTAAGCTCGAGGCTAAACCTTACCAACACACCTCAAATATGCATTCTTAGGGAGGGAGGCTGGTAATCATATCTTCTTCCTTAGAATTGAATCAAGAAAACCAACTTTTGGAGATATTGAAAACCCACAGAACTGCTCTAGGCTGGACAATTGCAGATATTAAGGGAATTAGTCCCTTGATCTGCACACATAGAATTCACTTAGAAGAGGATGTTAAACCTTAGGCAATACAGGCGATTGAACCAATGAAAGAAGTGGTAAGAAGGAAGTTTTACAACTCTTGGATGTAGGGGTTATTTACCTAATACGGATAGTAAGTGGAGTGGAGTCAAGCACAAGTAGTTCTAAGAAGTCTGAGTCACAGTGGTGCCCGGTAAATAATGACTCATTCCTCGTGTCACTTAGGATGGAGGGTGTGCATAGATTATAGGAAACTTAATGCGGGTACTAGGAAGACCATTTTCCTCTTAGTTTGTTGATCGGAAATGTTAGAGAGTTGCAGGGCATGAATTCTATTGTTTTCTTGATGGGTATTCAGGGTACAATCAAATTGAGATAGCTTTGGAAGATCAAGAAAAAACTACATTCACTTGTCCTTTTGGTACCTTCGCCTTTAGGAAAATGCCCTTTGGACTATGCAATGCACCCGGAACCTTCCAACGATGCATGATGGGAATCTTCAGTGACATGATAGAAATCATATTGGAGATTTTTCATGGATGATTTCTCGATTTTGTTGACTCGTTCGAAACTGTTAGAGAACTTACGTAAGGTTTTGGAGGGTATCGAAAAATCTTGTGTTAAATTGGGAAAAATGTCATTTCATGGTAACACAAGGAATTGTCTTAGGCCATATAGTATCAAAAGATGGAATTGAAGTTGATAAGGCCAAAGTTGAGCTGATTTCAAACCTACTGGCTCTAAGTGTGTTGTTAGAGACATAAGGTCATTCTTGGGTCATCTTTGGTTTCTATAAATTTATAAAAATTTTAATTACTGTAAGCTCGACCCTTATGTACTTTGCTTGCGAGATGTTCCTTTCACATGGACCTTGAAGCTTGTGACATTGCTTTACTAAGCTTCAGAACATGTTAGTGTCACCGCCCATCATGCTGAGTCTCTGAGTGGGACCTTCCATTTGAGATCATGTGTGATGCTGGCGTTATGCCATAGGGGCTGTGTTAGGACAAAGGAAAACAAAAGGCTTTGTAATCTACTATGCCCAGTAAGACACTAGACTCGCCAATGACTACACCACCACGGGAAAGAGTTTCATTTGTTGTCTTTGCATTAGAAAAGTTCAGATCATACATTGTAGGCTCTCCTGTGACCATTTTCACAGATCATGCAGCCCTGTAGTACTTGCTCGCTAAGCAAGATACAAAACCCCGGTTGACTAGGTGGATTTTACTTTGCCAAGAATTCAATTTGACTATTAAAGATAAAAAGGGGGTTGAGAATGTGGTCGCTGACCATTTATCTCGATTAGTTCGAATCCGAAACTCCATGGCATACCCATAGGTGATAGTTTTCTGATAGGCAATTCTTTTGCTCTTGTTCGTACCCGTATTGGTATCGTGACATTGTAAAACTACCTAATGCTTGGCCAGATTCAGTGATGGACTTACCAGCGAAGAAATTTCGACATATATTAAAAATCTTGCTTTGATGATCAGTATCTATTTAAATATTTGTCGAGATCAAATAATGAGAAGATGTGTGCACCCGATGATGGCTTGATTAGGATTTTAACTTTGCCATTACGAAACTGTGGAGGACATTTCTACCTTGAAAAGCGGCAGACAAGATTTTGCAAGCTGGATTTCTTGGCCCACTTTGTTAAAGATTGTTTGATTTTGCAAAACTTGTGCTCAATACCCGACAAGCTAGGAGGGTCAGCGAAACATGATGCCTGCTGCAAATTTTAATTATTGAAATTTTTGATTGTTGGGGTATAGACTTCATGGGGCCTTTTCCCCCTTCTTGTGGGTATCTTTACATTCTCTTATCTATTGATTATGTGTCTAAGTGGGTTGAGGCGATTCCAACAAGAACCAATGACCACAAGGTTGTTTTGAAATTTATAAAGGAACATATTTTTTCTCGTTTTGGGACACCTCGTGCAATTATTAGTGATGGTGGACTCCACTTTTGCATCCGATATTTTGATAATCTGTTAAAAAAATATGGAGTCACCCATAAAGTATCAACAGCTTACCACCCACAAACCAATGGTCAAGTTGAGCTAGCTAATAGGGAGATAAAACATATTTTGGAAAAAACGGTTGCCCCGAATCGCAAAGATTGGTCACTCCGTCTTACCGATGCTCTTTGGGCCTACCGCACTGCCTTTAAAACTGTTCTTGGTATGTCTCCCTATAGGCTTGTTTATGGAAAGGCTTGCCATTTACCAGTTGAAATGGAACAAGACTTCTTGAAATTTATTAGAACTTTTAATTTTGATTTGCTCGAAGCGGGTAGCGGCTTGTTGCGATTAAATGAACTTGAAGAAGCGAGGAGAGAGTCATTATGAAGCTCGAATTTACAAAGAGCGCTCAAGTTGTTCCATGACAAATCTATTGCTAGGAAAACGTTCGAACCCAACCGAAGTATAGCATGCGGCTCGGTTGCGTTTATTTCAGCGAGCTCATTTCTCGTTGGTGGCCCATTCTATCGTTAAAAGGTAGTTTATCCATACGGGCCGTGGGAGATTGAAAATCGGACATGGAAAGCCTTCAAAGTGAATGGTCAACGCCTCAAACCATTCCTCGGCATTCGATCCTGAGAGCATAGTGAGGACTTGGTAGACCAGCTCACGGGACTCTCTTTCGAGTAACCTCGTTCTCAACTTGTTGTATATAGTTTTGATTTTGTTTTATTTTCTGTTCTTATTTCTATTTCTCTTGTTTCACTTCATTTGCTTTTCACTTCATTTGTTTCTATACTGCCTCCAATTCTGTTGTGGGGGTACCCTTAGTTTCTATGCATTGAGGACAATGCTTGTTTCTGTTGTGGGGGTAGGTGTACACTGGTTGAACGTAACTATGCGCTCGTTATATGTTCAGTGGGTCAAATTTTTCAAAATATGCCTCTTTTGAGTATTATGTTTCACATGATGCACATACACTTGTGATTTCATACCTCTCTACATCATCTTATTGCATGCACATCTTAACGAGCATACACGACAAGCTTTGTGTTCTAATACGTGGATTGTCACTCTTTTGCGTTCTCTTCTTTGCTCACACGAGCCACAGGACTTATGGTCAAATTTTCTCAGATCTTGCTGCTTTTGTTCCCGATTGTTGCATCGATTTCTTGCTTCCATTGTCTGTCGATTTAGGCGGTCATGTTAACTTCATGCATCGTAGTCTTTATGGAGCATCTTGCATAATTGGAAAATGATTAGAGGCCATTATTTCTTTGTACCTGGGTCGTATTGTCTCATCCCTTGCACCCATTTGAGCTTAAAGTTGTCAAGTCCCATTAGCCACACAAGGAACCACGAGTAGTGTAGCAATGGGTGGATCCCTACGGAGAGATTGAAACGTATCCCGAATGAATTCTGTTGACTAATTCCTACGAGTATAGTCGAGTTGTGGAATCGCATAAGAAAAAAAGTGAACATGCGCGGCCGGGATGAAAGAGCGAGTTAGAAAGGCCATTGCCTTCAGCTACTTGTTCCAAAGTGAAATATATATATATATATATATATATATATATATATATATATATATATACTATATATTCAAAAATAATAAATAAATAAAAGAGAAAGAAAAAAAAATCGGTTTGGAACAAATTATGCGGTACACCCTAAGCGTGTCTGGGTACAACACTCAGCTAGCAGTGGCAAAGTGTCCCAGAGTGCACCCAAGTAATGTCTGGTACAACTTATTCAAGTGGGCGATGGTTGTGTGTGTCGTTACACCATTAAAGTGTGCCGGTACCGGTCGGATTTTAGGCAAGTAGGCACTAAACCCCAATTTTTGTGAGCTTTGACATTCCAAACCCTTCTCCACTCTCCTGGCAAGCCTAGCAAGTTTGTGTCCTCTCACAAGCCTTCCTGGCCTCGATTGTACCTTGGGGTTTTCTTCGTCGGCGGATTACGTGCGATCATCGTCTTGACTTGGTAAGCCACCTACAAATCCTTGCTAGCATTTTTGGGCCCCTCATTGTTATATATGGACTTGTTTTGTTGGATTTGGGTGATGTTGTTTTGTACTCGGTGGTTTGGAGTATCAGCTTACGGTATGGGCAGGAAAGTGTTGTCTGATATGCACGGGTCCGGTGATCTTGTTCAAAGAAAGCGGGTTTACGGGATTTGATTATATATATTTGGGCCAATACGGGCCATTATTGCCATCCTTGCCATCTACATGGCATGATCCGAAATGTCGGAAAGGAAAGGCATCTAGTTCCTCATGGGGCCATTTGTGAAGAAAAATCGATGCCTCGGAGCCGGTAAAAAGGAAGGAGCGATAAAGTCATCTTTAGAAAGTGAGGAAATGTCTGATAGTGATGATAGCGAGGAAATAGGCGATGTTCTTGAGGACTTTGAGTCGAACACGAAAAATGGACGTTCGATCGCGAGGGGATTTATTTGTGAGAGGGGCGTGGAGTTGGAGACATTTTTGTATTCTCACTTTGTCGGGGGGTTATTCAAGCGAGAATAGTTTTGTGTACCTTGAGGTGCAAGGATACTTACCTACTATGGTTCGGGAGTTATGCTGCTGAAGAAATCAACGGGCTAGCCGTATTGGAGACTTGTTGATGGGTAGCGACTTCGGATCGCTCTTGATTCGATAGTGCATGCGCTACCGAGTATATCGCCTGATGCTTGAATGAAGCCGTACCCACTCAGGGCTATCACTGATTTTGATGCCCAGTTGTTCACTGAGGCTATGTGCACCCACCCGGTGCCCATGAACAGGTTTATGAAAAAAGAATTCGTACCAGGGAAGCTCAAGTTGGAATACGCTTTAATGAATAATATTATTCATGACCGGATTGGACCTAAAGGCAATGAAAAATCTCCCGGTAGGGAACGAATCCGGTTTTGTATGAGTTATAGTGGAAAACTCATCGATTATGCATTGGTCATATGGTGTGTGATGAGGGATTTTTTGAAATTTTCGCATGAAAGCAGACACATTCCATTCCTTATTTGGTAACTAGTATTTGTGGAAGGCTGCGGGGTGGGAAGCGATCGGGGGAAAGAAAGGTGCTACCTAGGTTGGGGCCTATCACAAATAAGACCGAGACCAAGTTTTATGTCGCGACACCATTTTCTGTCGCGATAAATTTTCTGGACAGCAACTAGTTTTTCTTCTCTAACTTGTCGGGGCCATAACTTCTTCGTTTTAACTCGGATTTGGGCGTGTGAGTACTCGTTGGAAAGATCTTTGAATGTAGAATGCAGCCATGAGGGAATTTGAACCATTTGATGTTCCATATGGTACAGAAAAATTAATCTTCCCAGTAGCGCTGTGAGACTCTTGGTTGACTCTTCTTTTGGAAATATATTGCTCATTTCTTGCCAAATCACTTGCTTTTCATCAATAATCCTACAAAACCAAGTTTAGAGGAAATTTTATGAGTTTTACATGAATATGGATATTAAATGCACAAAATAGCACGTGAAATGAACTCAAAACATAGATGAGTTTTGCACTCATCAAACACCCCGAACTTGAGTTTTGCTTGTCCTCGAGAAAGAAAAGAAAGTTCTTGTCCCCAAGCAAATGAAAGAAAAGAGTTCATTTCACCATTTTTATTTAACCAAAGCGAGTAATCCAAGCTTTGCAAGGGGTATGTGATATGTGTCTCAAGAATTACCCTTACAAGAAATAGAGAATATGATCCAAAATTCATTTTAATAGTGAATTAATCTCATAATAGAAAACTTTAGATCATGGTTCTCACTAGTGTGTGTGTGTGTGGTCTTCCTCTATCCAAACAATTGCAAGCTAGATGAGTTTATGAGAATTGAGATAAGTGCGCGGATCTCTAGAATAATTTATTTAGGTTCCATAGGCTTGTTCTTATCAGCTCTCCACTAATGTAGGCACACACAACTCTGAATCAAGTAGGTCTTTATAAGCTTGTAATGTAAGGCTTAGGTAGGGGTAGTTGAGTAGTCATTTTAGGCTAAAACTTACCCAAACATACATATTTTTCTGCATTTACAGCTCCTACTCCATCCTGGTTTTTACCATCAGCATAGTGACACTCTCAAACACCCCAAAATCTGTTTAGGTGCATCCTTCCATACTCCTCATATCACTTTTCTACACAAATTCTGCATTCTTTCAACAAACACCAAGAAGCCTTTTTCTTTAAGACAAGATTATTAGAGTGGTGCAATGTCAAAACCCCCTTAAGCTTTCTACCAACCCTTAGCGAGCTTTAAATCAGTAGCTCCTAGACCAGTTGGCCTTAGGGTACTAGGTGTTGAGACACCTCTTAGGATTTACTTGCTCTAGGGAAGGAAGGCTACTAGGCTAGACTCACTCCTCCTTGACTTTTTATTGTATTTTTGCTTCTTTTACACTCTATCTTTTTCTGTTTTTTTGACAGCTCTTTGATTTTCAGCAACTCCACTCCCTCACCACATTTCTCAGGTATGTTTCAATCCTCATGTTATGGAGTGAGTTTGGTTCTTGCTATTGAGGGATAGTGATGTATAGGAAGGTTATTGTTGGCTTCAAACTTGGTTTTTATAAACAGAATTTTGGCTCTTTAGGCTCAACGTCTTGGTACTAGAGGAATATGCATATGCATATTAATAGGGTTAGCTTGAAGGCACAATCTTCCAAGGATGGCACATATCATTTCTCAATTGTTGTGTTGCCTAGGATTTAAGCCTCAGCGATAATAGAACAAGTTCTAGAACCTGGAGATCAAATTAGATGGATTCTCATAAACCTTCTCTAACTTAAGCAAGCGCTTTTCAAGGGTACTTAGTGACCACGTGCATGGATTTTGAGAAGGCCAATGACTAAATAGCCTATTAAAGAGATAACTCATTAAGCTTCAGTAAGTCCTCTATTATCTCTATTGTCCATAGCACCAAGGGGTTCATTTATGGTCCTTATTGACATCATAACAACTCAAGCAAATAATTAACTTCAAATAAACTCTAACTAAAAAAATATACCAAAATAAGATGTAAGTTGGAAGCATCAAGCAAAGTCATTATCCATAAGCGCAGAAAATTTCATCTTCAAAGTTGTCATTTGCAACATTTGGGGTGTGACATGATAAATAACAAAAAATAAACACCCCAAACTTTGAGATGAACATTATCCTAAATGTCTAACAACGAGCAAAGGAAGCAATAAGTAAAAGGGTAATAAAGAGAGAGTTGGGAAAAGAGTGAACTCCCTTTGTAGTCTTGGCCACTTGAATAGGAAC
Organism: Tetrastigma voinierianum; assembly: GCA_016808115.1. Lineage (NCBI taxonomy): Eukaryota > Viridiplantae > Streptophyta > Magnoliopsida > Vitales > Vitaceae > Tetrastigma > Tetrastigma voinierianum. The sequence goes on from JAEQBH010000748.1 coordinate 161,708, forward strand.
CTTGATGATTTTCAGACATTGACATTGGTGTACTACCCTTTGATATATACTCTTTTTGCTTCTTTGGAGCCATGAAAGTGGCTTTGGCATTTTCTCAAACACTTGGTGTGCATGACTTCCTTAGCACACTCAAAATGAGTGAGGTTTGATTCTTCAAACACTCCTTCAATACATACAAATCACTCCACAATCAGCAATGATCCACAAAGAACCCAAACAAACAACCAAGCACAAAAATTTTCTTCATTGTAACTCCTCTTTGATACTTGGAGATGATGGATGGAAAATTGGGGGTTGACAAAGGTAAGTTGTGGGTTTGTGATGGAGTTTTGAAGCTTGAAGATGATGGAGATGGATTGAGGAGGGAATGTGATTTAGGATTTGAGTGGATGGGAAATGAATTTGAAAGTGGTTGGAAGTTGCAAGGGTTGGAGGGAAAGAGTATGGCAAGATAGAGTATAAAGTAGGAAGAAGAAAAATGGGTTTTAAAGGGTTAAAGATAGGGTAAGATTTGATTGTTTTTCTTTTTCAATACTTCACAACCATTTCTTAGGACTGAAGAATTCTTGCCCCCATAGACAGGAAAATGCAAGCCTTCTCCAATGTAATTGGTATCTCGTCCTTCAAATCTAATAAAAATTTCTATCTCCTTGATTACGCCCTTCAAATCTAATAAAATTTTCATCCTCCGATTAGATCTTTGCTAATGCACGGATCAAGATCCTTTATCGTGATGGCAGAGAAACCTGATTGTTTAAATTGATACATCATCTAATTCATCCACCATGAGTGCAAATTATATTTATCAGCAATTAAAGTCAGAGCCAGTTCCGTGATGATGACTACGCCCTGTTGCCGCCTTACTCAGAATCTCCATCTCTGTCACCCGAGGGCCTGATCGGAAACTGTACAAAGATGTTTTGGGTAAGCCACTAAGATTCAAACAAACACGAGGCGAACAAGACTAATGCATAAATCACTTTTTCAAAACCACAAAAATAACCGAAAAATCAAATTGTTGTCTGTAATGAATTAATCCCACCTAGAGGGTGTTTAATGTTCCACATCGATCTAAATCATCTAATCAAAAAGTGGGGAAATGGAAGAAAGAAACTAAGAGAAAGAAGATAAAACTGGGATTCTGAGCTTTAACTTCGCCAATGAAGTGAAATAAATGAAATATCTGTGCAACACTCAAATCCTTCAATAAAAATAAAACTGGGTTTAAACTACTTAAGATCTATTAAAAGCCGCACCGTAAAGAAAACGCGCCAAGAAAATGGCAATAGAGATAGTAGAAACCTGAATAGAGAGAGAAAAATCCATTTTTAGCTTCAATTTTGTCTGAACTAAAGAATCCTAATCTCATTATACAGACCAAATCTTCAATAAACAAAATTCGCTTCAAAATCTAAAAACAAATCAAAATCTGAAGAAAAACTGGAAAATGGGGCAATCTAGAGAGAGAAAACCCAAGAGAGGGCTTCTCCAATCTTCTCGTTGCCTCTCTTACCTAAAAACGAGTATATATATGGTCTGGCAGGGGTGAATGTAATGAAAATTAGCCCAAATATCACTCAAGTCTTAGGTTTTTGCAGCATTTACTGCACCAAGTTTTATGTCGTGACACCATTTCTGAACATTTCCTGCAATTCTTCTATTATGAACTCGCTTCTTTCTCACTTGTCTGTGGGCCATAACTTTTCTTAAGTAAGATCCCAGACTTAAAGTGTGAGTACCGCGGTGGATCAGAAATTTGGTAAGGCAGTTGTAAGAGGAATTTGAACCATTTGATGCTCCATATGGTACAAAAATTAATCTTCTAGTGAAAGCAAATCTTTCTGCTTGAATTTTCGGAAGAGCATGCTCATTTTGCCAAACAGTTTAAGTTTTCATCAATAACTACAAAACCAAGTTTAGAGTGGAATTATGAGTTTTACATGAATATGAGTATTAAATGCACAAATAGCATGTGAAATGAACTTCAAAAAGAGAATATTAGGTTTCGCACTCATCATCGCGGAGTGTGGAGCCGGAGGAGATGAATCGAACTACAGGGTCCCTCCACCTCCCACCCACCTCCTGGAATAGGATGCCCCTGGTCCTTCCACATCATCTGGCTGCCTCATGCCGTCGCTGAGAAGAGGACCGGCATGTATGAGATCGTCGCAGATAAAGACTCGAGCAATAACCGATTCGCCTCTAGTATGGGTCTCAGTGAACTAGATGCTCTAGGACCACCAAGAACCTCGGCATCAACAATGGAAAAGTTCGCCTGAGCCGTGTCCCAAAGTAACTTTCCCCTAAATGTAGCAATGAAGTCAAGACGAGCTCGAGGACCAGAATCGTAATCCTGATATCCCCGCAGGGGATGAGCCTCTCTCAGTGACGGCCTCTACGCCATGAGAGCGCCGGGCGAAATAGGCTGGTCCGAGCATCGCGGGCGTCTACGAGGAGCATCTACGGCGAAGCCGGCCGGACGGAATAGTATATGTTCACTAGCAGATTTCAGCGTAGACAATGAACTATCTTCAGGATGGCCGAGCTGTACCGTCAGAATTCATGAATTTACAATTATCGCAGCGACAAAGCTGGCGATTCAGATCGAGGTACCCCCCCGGGCGGCCGTCGTTAACCGATCTCCAATCTACCAAATTTGATGTCATAATGCGGTAACTCCGGGGCGTCAAACCGGATAAGAACCGCCTCATGAACTGGGAGAAGTGGAATACCCACACTAATTCGAAGATCAGTTCAACCGGGCCGATCCAGAGTCACCGCCGTATCGAATACGACCATATGAAATCCCGAGCACGTAAGATCCACGCTCTGGATCACTACAAACAGATATCGGCGCCCGATCCGTCAGTGGATAACTGGGCACAGCCTCAACACAGCTCGAGGAGGCGATGGTCGGGCTCGGCAGATCTCAAGACTCACCGGCTCTGATGTTCGGGGCCCGCTGAAGTAGGTTCCGGCCGCGGTCCTTGATGCACCAGGCGGGCCCGAGGTCCCGGCCCGGGTCCGATATCGCTGAGCGTCGCAGCCTGGCTTCCCGCCGGCCGGTAATGTTAGGGCCAATGCGTGTGGTGTCTTCGGCAGCTGCTCCAGAGCAGCATTCAAGGCCCGAAGCGTCGCATCGGGCCTCGGGGTATCGAACCGACCGGCCATAACGATGGCTCTACGGGCACAACCGCGGACAGCCAATCACGGAAAATGAACTCCAGACGCAAGGCGCCAGAGGTCCCAGTGAATACACCTACTAGAACTGAGGCGCGCAAGCTGGGCGCCCACCAAGAAGGGAACGCAGGTCGCCGGGCCTTAGGACAGGGCGGTTCAGCCATTGGGTCAGCTTCGCGTGGCGAGGCGCGCAGATAGACGCAAATGCCACGAGTTAGTTCAAGAGCAGCCCGAAGAACGGGGCTCTACTGAGTGCAGGTCGCAGGGCAACTCGTAAGTATGAGGGGCTTTAAGACTGGCCAGAGGAATGAACAAACATGAGGGAATAAATTCACCTTTTATAAAACAGCTTCAGGTAACCTAAAGGTCCCTCTGAAGCCAAAGAACAAATTAGATGTTTAATTTCTCATGATAGATTCATAAATTTTTGCCTCGCATCAGAATTCATTTGCAAAACGATAAAAATTTAATTAGGTAAATTAAGAGTAAATAAAATAAAGTAAATAAAATAAAATACTTAAAAATTAAAATTTTTATATTTAGTTAAAATTAAGATAGTGAAAATCATCAAAATGTCATAAACTAAAATTAAATCAATTGCTGTAATCAAAATTTTTGAGGTCGTAGTTTGGTCTCAAAGGAGACCAAACCAGCCTTAACACTCAACTGTTCCATTCCAAGAGGATCCGTGAGGAAGGAGCCCTCTCACCCCAAGGATGTAGCCAGATATGCCTGGCTGCTTCACCGCGAGGCTGCTTCTTCACTCAGGTGTCATGTGATCATTGGCTCATAGAGGATCAGTACCCATTCTCCACCTAATTGTCATTTTTCTGCAGAATTCACCCCACCTCAGCTAGGAGCCTGTTTCGCACTGACCACTCTGGAGCGACTTCATCGATCCTTGGTGGCATTCTTCATAGTTTGTGTTTGTTGCTGTGTGAAAATATCGAGCCTGTATTGGTGCCCGCTAAATGTGAGTCAGAGACTCCATTCACAATTGATTATTCATTGGAAGTGGCCAAAATGGTCTTCCAGATGATTGCATTGATAGCCCAATTGCGATTGTTCGGGCATCAAGTATCACAGAAAACCCACTGGTAGAATTTGTCCACCTTTACCAAACATCCTCCATTGTCCCTTAGGAATCTTTAATTAATGATCACTAATTGAGAGAGTGATGTTAGTAGTTTGGCGCTCCCTAAACCCAACCGCTATACACTAAGATATGAGGGCGCTTACACTGCCCCAAGTCTAATAGTGCTTTGTCTATGCAAGTCCCTCCAATGCGACTGATATTGTGTGGGGATCCCGGACTTTTGTATTTCAATGGTCTGTCAATGAGGTGCACTCATTTGTCTCTGCTAGAAGGCTTCTTCCTTTTCAATGCTCTAAACTTCTTGATCGTATCAGTCCTTTCCTGTAAAAATTTTTCATGTTTGACCTTCCGCTTAATCATGTCAGTTAAATGGATGTTTACCTCACTCGCCTTAGCACCTCCCAAAATTCTCTGTGCCTTTTGGTTCACGTATTTTTTTTCTTTGCTCTATGCTTGAGGAAATGGAGGGGGCATGTTTTTCTTCATTGAACTTCTCTCATTGTTATTCTCTCGTGCTGTTTAGGCTTCCTTTTCTTTTCTTTTCTTATTTTTAAGAATGCAAAAAAACTGTTGTCAATTTCTTCCACACTCTCAAAGTGATGGATAGCTTCTTTACTTCCATCCATCCTGACAGTCGAAGAACCCATCCCATGGACCCCCCGATCAGCAAAGGTTGCATGAATCTTCCTTTCTCCCAGATCAACAAATTCTGAAGAATCCTCAATATGGGAATTATATCGAGATTATCAATCTCTGATTGCGTTGTCAAGCCCATCTATTCTTTGTTCAAGTCATGATTCTATCTTGCCAATTGCGAGATGATCTTTGCTCTTCCACAAAATCACCCAACCACCTCGCTTCTCAAATTCAAATAGCGCATGTCGAATATAGATGATGATGGCATGGTTGTGGTCGAGGACGAGGAACCAAACTCGTCATGCATAATCAGGAGGCCAGTAAAGTAGGTTAGCTCTCAAGAGAGACAGGGTGGTTCTCTCCAACTGATTATATGCATACCATATGTGGGGCATTCGTTTGGCTTTACTATCAGCCACAGATTTGTGAGTGCTCATGATCAAATCTCTCATCGAGGGAGCAAATGGATGTTGTTCTTTAGGTGGCCAAAGGATTGTACTGATGGCTGGTCAGTCTAAAGGTTTTTCTACCACCGCCCAAAGACCATAGCCTTTTCCTTCTAGGCTCTTCCACCTTCCTAGCTATGTTTATATCTTTGCTTTCATCTCCATATCTTCTGTGAAGAATGCCTCCCTTAGTCGAAGGCTTCATTCTTTCAAATTTCCGCCAGATCTGGCCTGATCCTCATGCTTTTGAAGTTTCAGCCACATAATTCAAAAGTCCAGGACATCCTGGCTTTGCCGAAGTCACCTCCACAGGTATAGAGTTTCAGCAGGCCAACAAACAGTCACATACACACCATAGGTTGATTCACCACTAGCATCCGGCGTTTAAACCATATGCGACAAGCACCGATGGTCCCCATGAACCCCTCCCACATCATAAACTTCTGCCATCACGGGCTGCAAACGCGTAGATACATCTCTAACGATGTCATTCTAGGGAGCACCAAAGAATTTAAAACCCGTCATAGCCGTTTGGCCTCACCTGTCCTCCTAGTCTCAGAGTTGCCGTATTTCTGGCTTTATCCTTGAGGGCGAATGGAATGCCTTCAACTTCATCAAAACTACAGTTACACCCTCCTTGAAAAGGAGGCCACCCTCTCCTCAAAACCGTATGTGGGGCGGATTTTCATTTTCCATACCATGAAATGCCAGCTGTGGGTACCTAAATAGGGTCTTACAAACTATTTATTCCAGTGGTATATGCAAGAAGGTGCACTCACCCCGAGGCACGTGGTCCCCCAACACCGCATGCTGTCGATTCATAGAAGCTCACTATCGACTCATGTTCTCGTAGATGATCCATGTGTTCTCTATGCACACCATAATCCACAACCTTGATCAGGCAGAAGTGACTCAGGCCACTGAGAAGAGTATCTCATCCAATGATGGTTAAACACTTGTAACACTTCAGAAGTGATGCAAGAACAAATAAACAAGTGCTCTTTCGCTAAAAGGATCGCAAGTTAGCTTAAATATAAAATGATCAGAATGTGGTAAAAAACAAATTCAAGAGGATCGCTAAGTAAAGAAAACTTGAAATTTAACAAACGAAATGGGTGGAGGTTGTGAAAGACAACAATACTTGTAATGATATCATAAGACATCAACCCGTCATTGTTTGCACCATCCCCTTAGAATGCGCCATTAGATTCAAAATACTGATGGGGGTGATCCTAATCAATGTAAAATTCATTTCTCTTGTTTTTTCCTTACCACGTGAGTCAAGCTGGCCAAAGATAAAGCGCCAGTCAACACCTGGACGGGTTTTCATCTTACAAACATTTGTACCATGGTTCAAAATGCAGCGCTTTCATCGACTTTGATTTTGCATTTAAAAGCCGTGTGCTACGCGGCTTCGTTTAGCACCATGCCGGTTAAGGCAGCTGAGAAGACCTAAGTCTCTGGTCACTTCAGCTTTTATGAAAATGAGGTTATAAAGGTGTCCTCACATCAGATAGCAAATGACATATATAGTCATAGCCAAACTCTAATTTTTTATTAATCAAATAACCCTTAAAATCACTCCTATTTGAGCTAAAGCATTTATTGAGCATTTAATGTTCCAAGAAAGTTCAAGATTTATAACCTAATTTCAAGGTTCGTAAAATGATATTTAATGAATGTCGTTGTATCTACCATTAAGAATAATCAACCAAAGGCTGTTGGCATTATTTAAAGAAATACATTAAAGAACATTTAAACTTAGTTTAAAAGTGAATATTGATAATGCAAGACTGCTTTCATTTTGAAAAACAAAAGTAAACACCAGAAACCAATCATTAACTAATCCTTCAAAGCAACCCTCCTCTTCAAGGTTTTGAGGCTTACTGGGCATCCTTGAGTCATTATTCTGGTGGGAAGGCAGCCGAGGAAATGAGAGAAAGAAGAGAGAAGAGAGAAAACCGGGACTAAAGAGTGCCATGAAAACAGAGGCTGGCAAAAGAAGGCACTTGTTCAAGGTGGCTTATATAAATTTCACAAGATGTGAAAGACAAAAGAACTAAGAAATGAATATTACAATGAGGGGAATAACATTACACAAAACTGTGGTCGCTATGATCACAAAAAGAGGGTGCACACCAGGCAGGAATTTGCTATCATAGCGAAATTGCAGCATGAAGGAAATTAAATTCTCACAGCAGTTATTTAATTTTTGCTATGATAGCTTAAAGCATATATATAAATTTTCGTTAGGATTGCAATTTTCACATTATCATAAATTTTCTAAGCAAAGCATACCGAAAATCGGTCTCCATTGCTTCCTCCATCAATCAACCCATTCGCTTTCTAGTCGATATTTCTTCATCACGTGCTTGATGAACGTCGAGAATCCATAATATAATCTCAAGATAAAACATGTACATACGCCGCTAAGCTTCGAGATGATATTTAGTTCCCAAAACTACAAACCATCAAAAATAACTATAAAACAAATCTTGTAAGAGGTTTCAAAACGGACTTCGCATTAGTTACACTCACATGTATCAATGAAAAAGCACTCAAACCTATCTTGGGCAGGATCTCAAACAGTACTTTCAAAATTAATCAATAATATATATTATAATACATTAGTATTATAATTGTATAATATTTGTATTTTTTTTAATTCTTTTATTGCTACTAAGCCATGCTTTTTGTATTTTGTAAGCTTAAACTCAAATCTCATAAATTCGAGAAATGTTTGAAAATGAAACTAAAACAAATCATCGCCAAGCTAACTCATTTTTTTGGTTTGGTTTCATCAATTCGTTTCTTAGGTTTTGCCACCCACTTCATATGAGGCACCATTTAGATTGATTCTCATATTTGATCATCCAAACTGCTTTAGAAGACCCCCAAAATACAGAACTTGGTCGCTTTTAAACCTAATTGTGTATATTATAATTGCAGATTTAAATTTTTTGTAATTATTATTTTGCTAAGTGAGAAAATTTCAAACCCGAATTTTGTACAAGAGCAAGGGTAAAAGTGGAATTTGTCAAACAGGATATAAAAGCTCAAGAAGAAGATTATGGGCTAAGTGAAATAACATAACTAGCAAATAGGTGAATTATTCAAAGATAATAAAGAATAGATTCAATAAGATCCATTAAGGGTCTTCCATTGGCATTTTTGGAGAGCAAACGGAAGGAGAGGAGAGAAGAGAGAGTTAAAAGAGGAATAAAGAAGAAGAAGAAGAGGAAAGGTATGGAGACTCTTGTGTGATAATGATTGTGGTGTGAACTCAGATGGAGATTAGTTTGGTTCATTTTTTAGATTTGAAGTTAGAATTCATCCTAACCTGATTTTATAACAGCTGGGTTGGTAAAACCCTAGTCAGGTAAGATGAGTATGGCTTGTATGGATTCTTGGTTATGCGTGTAAGATTTACATGTTCGGGTGTTGTGTTAACCTAACTTACAAAGTATTTATAGCTCGAAAACTAATAAGCTCTATGTTTATTTTGGCTAGTTTAGAATGTTACTTAAAGGATGTTTTTCTGAAAGTATATGAGTATTCTTTTTTTTTTGGTTGGATTTGCAGGGTGTAAGAAATCAAGAAAATCCGAAATTCTCGGGTCCAATAGCGGCGCAGGATCCACATAGTGCAGTCAAGGTAGTCCACACCAAAGTACGGTATGTCCACGGCTAAGATGGCCTAGAGGATGCTTGGTCAAGCCTTAAGTATGCTGCGGCGAAGGTCTATGCCACAACGTAGTAGTGCTACGCCATGATGTTAGCTAATTGCCAGCAGCGGGCTGGCAAAATTTCAGCGTTTCTGCTTCTTTTGTTCTTTCCATGGTTGGGCATGACTTGTCCATTGGACAAATGATGACCCTATAAGTGTATGAAAGGGTCCATTCATGTTTGTAAGGTAAAGGAAATAGAAATTAGAATCGGCATTGCGCTCTCGGCGAAGAAAAGCTTTTCTTGAGCTTCCATGGCAACTTAATGCCCCTATGATAAAGATAGTGTGCCTTTGAACACAGCACTTAGACGCCAAACTAATATGGAAATGACACGACACCTCATACTTTGGAATGATAGTATTTCAGATTCTTCCGATTAGGTGTGATAAAATGACTTCTTTGATCGTGCTTTGACACATTTAGTATTTCACTACATCTATTAGTACTTCTGCATTTCTCGATTAGTGCAGCAGACGCCTTTGTTAGCTTCAACACTCGGGCTTGTGCCACGACACCTTGCGTTAGTATTAGTACCGTTACCTTCGTACTTATTGATAAGGCTGGGGTCCCACCATAGCTCTGTCATCGGTCTAGGAACAAACAAAGGTGGTAAGATAATGAATAATGAATAAGAAGAGTAAAGCGATATTATCCCGCCCGGTAAATTCTTGCAGTTTCTGGGAGGTGAGTAAGTCTGGGAGGCTCATCGGTACCTTCTTATAAGTATAATCCTTGCAAACTCCAATGAGATCCAAGGCGTATAAGTCTACTATAAAAGGCATGTGTGGCAAGCTGGTAAATGATAGTCGCTGAGAAATTCTCGAGACCGCATCAGATCCCATCGCAGGTCACCGAATGAGTATTGCCAGCATGTAAACGATAAGTCATAAGTTCTCCACTGGGTTAGTCTGTTTAGCAAGGGCTTTCAACCGTAGGCATGCAAGAGGACTGCTTATGCATCTTTCGCATTCCTACTGGTCAAAGCACTGTAGGGTTCATCACCTATAGGTTTTGTGCTTTGATTATGTAAATGTAAATGTACACCAGATATGTATATGTAAAGGACCTGATTTGTTGTAATGAATCAGGTCATCACCTGTAAAGGGTAGTTTATTTGTATCTTTGTATATGATATTTGATTCATATAAGACTCGGGGCTCACGAATGTCCGTGTGTCCAAGCAAGAGTCCAGATAGTTTTCAGACTCCTCTATCCGCTCTAGGTGCTGCAGCGACACATTTTATATAAGCCCCACACCTTTGTAAGTGGGTGACCTATTAGATCTGCAAAGAGTGAACACTAATCAACTATTAAATCAAGTGCCAGATGCGCTTCAGCAACACATCATGACACCTAATTTGTTGAAATGTTGTTCGAATATAACCTTTCCATAGACAAATACAAATGAATTATTATTTACAAAACTATGCCCTTCACTCCACCCGTATATGAACAAAGAGTGTAGATCCCATTAGGATCAAGCACGCCACACCAGGGTCAAGAGATCTTGGTCCTCAACTGGCATCATTAGTTATGCACTCAAGATACTTTTCCATGTATTTCACTATAGCTAGAGATTCTCGAGTAATGATCCTGGCAAGAGGATATAGGCATAATCTTATTTGGAGGTTAACTTTGTTGGCTACCTAATTACATTAATACCCTGCTATACCTAACTTACTACCAAAGAGCTAATTTCCAAGAGGTAACGTGGACTGAAATAAAAGATAAATCATCCAAGATATCCTGAGCATTCAGTTCATGACAAGGCAGCCCCCAGCCCGAATTCTTATGTGAATCATAGATCCAGGATGCGACCGTATGAAATCATTTTGTCAAACACATTTCATATAAACATACATATATATATCGATATGATATCATTACTAATACATTCATTAATGTGAAATACACATTATATCATTTCAAGATGGCCCATATCTATTCTTTAAGTCTGATATATTGATACAAAAATGGCATTCCATGCCTTCACATTTCATTTACAAAATATTACTAGAGTTCACCCTTGCTATCCATGAAGACTTAAACATCTTTAGTTTCCACAAAAATAATTACATGATATCATGAAACGAAGTGGTATGCATGAAATGGAGCATTTTCGTATACTCTAAACTATATGACGGTGACTCTATGCTCGACGGTCTAGTCTTGCCACTATCTACATGGTACCAGCGTGTGAGAATCAACACGCTAAGCATTTTCATGCTTAGTGGTTCTTTACGTTTCTATTCTCATGTCAAACAATCAACAAAACATATATATGTACATATAAATAATATTTGGCTATAGGCATACATTACTCATCACAACTACATTCGACATATTTTTTCCAAACAACATTTTATTATCTTGCTCATGTGATCAGTAATGTTATATATATAACGACATATAGTTTGTATTCGTTCGTTTTATCTCACGTAAAAACACGATAATTTCACATCTTTCATGCTCGCTTATACTAGTATTTTCGTCACAGCACAATTCACACGTTTATTAATAATTTGCCCTTAAAATGAATCTAGCAAAATTTTATTGTGTGATAACGAAATCATTGACATAGTCCCTTCTAGAAATTTGCTGGTGAGTTTAACACTTTTAATAACTATCTTGTCCCAGCTAGACTCACGAATTTGATTATTTTATTACATTTTTGTGCACATTCTGAATCACAGTCCCACTAGGCTACGGATCGATATGTCTCTATAAAACATATCATTTGTAGTACTGCTACATTTATCCTTATTGGTATACCAATCTATCTCTAACTCGAATATGACGACTAAAATTCTTTTAAGGGCATTAATAATTAGTCATAGTAAAAGTTGCTAGATTATATTCACAAGAATTCCACAATAACGCAAGTTTACAACCAATATGCCTACTTTACCACTATGTTAACTATCCGATTAACCCATTTTAAAAACCAATTTATTGAATTGATAATTACGCACGCAAAAAGTTACATAATCTCCTTAAAAACACTATCTACGCACATTTAGCATAATCCAATCACTTTTCTTCATTTTAACTCATAACACATGGGTTTCACGCACTATTTCAATTACACCAAATAACTAACATATTTGGAAACATAATTTAAAAGCACATATGCTTAGTAATTTTGCACTAAAATCGAACCATACCTATTACACATTGAACTACACATGATTCATGCATTAACATGTATTGCCTGCACCCTTTTCCCATGTTAATCCACTTGAGATCAGTGCTTGACACAGGCCAATTTATTTATGGTTCAAACCAAAGCAAACATGCAGATTTTATATCAAACTTCAGGTTTGATGAAAAAATAAACACGACATCGAAACAAGAAGAGAAATGTGAAGAACAAACCAAAAGAGTTGTCGATTCTTGTCTCCTTTGAATCCCGATTTTTGCTTAGGTTTTATCATCACCAGCCCCTAATCCATCATAAATTTGTCACAATCAGAGAACAAACAAAGAAAAATCAATCGTGCATGCTAGGGTTTCTGGTTAGGGTTGATTTATACCTAATACACCTTCACTTGCAAAAAATTTTGGCAACAAATGAGCCATATTTTACCAAATTTCCTTCAAGAAAATAATATCTCTATGAGTCTATTTTCATTAGAAATTGGAATCATCTCATTTGGATCATTACAACTTAACTTATGGCCAAAACACCAAAACACTAGAGTATCAGGTCATCCTTCTCTTTGCTTTTAGATGGGTATTCGGCTATTTCGAGATCAAGATGCTTTGCCAATGATCAAAGAAAATACCACTTTCCACTTGTCCTTTTGGTACATATGCCTATGGGAAGTTCCCTTAGTCATGCAATGCCTGAAGCCACTTTTATTGTATGCTCGGTATTTTGTTTATTATGGTGGAGCGTATTGGAGGTTTATATATGGATGACATAACGAGTTTACGAGGAAAGCTTAGATGAATGCTTCGGTCCATTTGGAAGCCCATCCTCCACAAATCATCGAAAATAACCTAATTACTAAAAGCGGAGAAAAATGCCATTTTATGGTAAATCGAGGGCATAGTGTTGGGGCACATCATTTTAGAGAGGGTGAGTGGATAAAGCGGTAAATTGATCTCGAGTACTTGTCTCTACTAGTAGCAGGGCAATCAAACCAGTTCTTGGGACATCTGGGGCTTCTATCGCGGGTTCATCAGAGACTTCTCGAAAATTGCACAGCGCTCTATAAGCTCCTTGAAAAGATGCAAAGTTTGAATGGGATCACGGAATGCGAGAAGGTTCGGAGCTTAAAGGCATATTTGACTCGACACCAGAACAGCGAGCCCCTGACTAGCACTTGCCTTTTGAGGTAATGTGCGATGTTAGTGACCTTGTTAATACGAGCGGTTCTCGAATGAGTAGGAAAGTCGTATGTAATTGTATATTATCTGCAGAGCAAAATGTTAAATGAAGCTCGGAGAAACTTCTAGCTGCTACGGGAGAAAGAATTCTTATCGATTAATTACATGCTTTAGATGAGATTCAGGTCTTATTTGATTAAGATTCGGATATTGTAATCTTCATAGATCATTGACATTGAAATATCTACTCACCAAAGCGAATTCAAGGCTCGGCATTAGATGGGTTCCTATTGCTGCAAGAGTTCAACATCAGTTAGAGATAAGAAGGGTGTGGAGGCGTTGTTGCCGATCATCTCTCGGATTAACCGCCTTCCTGATACCCCACAGCCCTCCCATATTTGATGAATTTCTGAGGTCTCTGCGGCGGTGAGTGCACCATGGTATGCTCACATTGCCAATTTTTTGGTAATAGGAGAGTTACCGGTGGAGTGGGCTGACACGGAGACCAGTTCCATACGAGGTTCGATTCATTACTATTGGGAAGAGCCGTATTTGTTCGAAATATTGTGCGATCAAATAATGAAATGTGTTAGGAAGGGGAAGAACGAGGAAGGAATTCTCAGCCATTGCCGTGATAGTGCGTGTGGAGGCATTTAACTCATAGAAAACAGCCATGAAAGTGCTACATTGGGCTTTTGTTAGGCACATCATTGTTTAAAGAATGCCTACACCATGTCGCCAGCCGGTGATAAGTGCAGATTGGGAAGATTTCCGTAGATCACATGATGCCCTTGAACCCCATTTTAGTAGTTTAAGTTGTTTGATGTATAGGGCATCGGCTTCATGGGACCATTTCCTACTTCCTTATTTTATCTTCACGTACTTGTGAAATTGGACTACGTGTCAGTGGGTTGAAACGGTGCCATGCGGGCGGTGACCATGAAGTCGTGCTAAAATTTAAGAGGAGAACATTTTCTCTAGATTCGAGTTCCCAAGAAGAAATTATCGATTGATGGGTTCTCACTTTTGTAACAAACCAGCACGAGAACCTCTTATCCAAATGTAGTGTTAAGCCTGAGGTAGCCACCCAGTATCATCCTCAGGCTAATTGGTCCAGAGTGGAGCTCGCCCTTGAGAGAAATAAAGACCATCTGATGAAAGTTGTTGAATTCTAACGGGAAGGGTGGTCTTTGAAGCTTCTAGATACATTGTGGGCATACATAACAACATCTGAGACCATCCTCGGCATGTCCACGTATCCACTTAGTTTTATGCATGAGGCTTGCCATTTACCAGTAGAAATCGAATACAAGGCGTGGTGGAAGCGATCTGAAATGGAACATATGGATATAGGCAAGGTTGGCCTAAAAGAATACTTGAGATTGGCGGAGTTAGAAGAAGTGAAAGCGACACCTACTTCTAATTCCAAAATTTCAAAGGATAAGCGAAGAGTGGCATGATCAGCTCATAACCAAGCACTGTCAAGGATCAAGTCCTCTGTATGATTCAAACTCCGTATTTTTGGGACGAGCTCGAATCACGATGGGCCAGACTGTTTATCATCCATCCAAGCATATACGAATGGTTCGGTTGACCTTATCAGCTTTGAAAGACAAGAGAGTATTCAAGGGTTAACGACGGCGAGTGAAGCCACATCTTTGTTGCCACTCTGAGGAGGAGATATCCCTCCTTGATCCTCCATGAGAGAGGCCCGACATTCGAGGCCAAATTGGTTTGGTCTCTCTTTGAGACAGCTGCGGCTAAATTTGTTTTCTTTATTGGCCAATTTTTAATTTATTTTATTTTTAGTATTTTTATTTTATCTTAGTTTTTAATTAAAATCTTCTTTGATATCTTCAACCTCATTTTTATTTATTTATTTTATTTTTGTTTTATTCTATGGAGGAGGCATGAAAATTTGGTCTGGAATGAGAATTTTAGCTCTGGTGTAAGTCGCCCCCTGTAGCGAAATTTACTACGGGCGAGATTTGAAAACAGGGAGGACCCTTTGGCTTATCGCACCTCTTCGGAGAAGCACCATTAAAGAGCCCCCCTCCCACTCCCCCGTTCTCTTTTAGCCAGCGCACCTCGCCTCACCCTAGGCCCTGCACTCTCATTTCGGTGGTTCCGCACACCCCTCTTCAGTTGGCCTAGTCCAAGCCTCCCACAATGGTTCGGACATGAGGAGGGGCATCGTCACGGGGCAGGGTTCGGACGTGCCCACACGGAGATGGCACTGGGCACTTCCCGAGCGCTGGCCATCTCTCCGGTTCGAGGGGCGAAGCACCTCCATGCGGTAGCCTCCTCTTATGGCCGTAGCCTCTGCACATGTCCCGAAGGAGCCACGGTCTTTGGGCCCCGTCAGGGCGATCCTGATGCCGGTGGGACCTCGGCCTCTCGCATCTGCATCCACGGCCTCCCGAAGGGCCAGCCTTCTAGCGAGCACGGACATCGACCGGGGAAGTCTTCACGTTCTAGGCTTGGGCCCATGATCTCAGAAGCTACCCAAAAAGTCACGGTCATACGCCTTAGTTTATCCACAGCCGAGGATTGGGCGTCCTTATTTCCTTTGTATTGATCCCGGGAATGTGGATTGTAGTGCCAAGGACTTTCATGGAATCCTATTATGATACTCTACCGAGTATTAGACGGACCCACAGTTCGGAGATTATGTCATTGGTCCACGGTATTATTGCGATACCATTTATGACTCGAGGCGATTTTCTATCCTCTGGTGGTTCTTTAGTTTTACCATACTATGACATCCCGGGTAGTGTCAATCCGTCTGACTTCATTTAATTATAGATGGCCAGATCTGGAGTTCGCTACGAGCCGGATATCCTGCCCAAGCGCTCCCCAGAGCTGTGGTCGGCTGCTTTCAGCGGATCTCCCGGCGTGCTTCGCCTTGCGGAAGATGGTGGCTCGCTCTCGAGATCTGACGGTAGATTATCCTTGCTGGGAGGCGACTTCCTCATACTCTCCTCGGATCCTATCACTGCGAGCTAATCTATTTCCATGACCTGTGGCGGCGTGGGGGGCTGATACAGGGGCTCTTCTCGGATATCGAGGGTTCTGGTTCAATCCATTGAGAGCTTATCATGATCGCCGCCCATCGAAGAAAGGTCCTGTGAGGGGCCTAACTCGGGCGAGAGACTATTCCTTTTGGTACCAGTTGTTTATACCATGTGTTTAGAGCACCTTAGGTTTCGGAGGAACCGCGTATTGGCGTCGAGGTGTGCCTGATTATATCCATGGCGAACCTATGCATGCAACGCTCTTTTCTTTCGCGACGGGAGGATGTCGTGGATGATTATGCGGAGGACCTGCCTAGGGATAAGAGCGGCTGTCGATGGTGGAGGTGGGAACTCGATTCTGGATTCATCCACATCGATTCAGCCTCCCTCACTTTGACTCCTCACAGGACTACAGACTGTCCTGGCATCAGCTGACCATTGGTACAATCCACGTCACTTAAGGGATTTCTTGTTGATATGGATGTCGTCCATACATTCTTTGCCATCTTGCATCTTTACGTGTCTTCTCGGGCGAAGAAGCATTGGCGGCGAATGGCCGCGTCGGCTCATTCACTCGCATAGAATCAGGCTATTCTTCTTCGGATCTGAGCCGCATGGTCTCCAGCTGGATTCTAAGTGACAACACACATACAGCCACCACTCATGGATGAGTCTGTTGTATCGACTTTAAATGACTTCTTTGGATGTGCTTTCGCGGTAGTAAATGGTATTACGATCCACCCGACACGGGTGAGGAAGGTCGCACTTCCTTCTCTAGCTTTAGATCCTACAGTGAGGACATAGTGATGCTTTATTTGGGAGGTTAGCGGGTTGGAAGTGGCATTTATCATACTTATGTTTTGTTTGTTTTATACTTGTGTTGTTTAGTTTTATCATTTGCTACTTGTCTTATGTGGAATTTATTTGTTAGTATGTTTTAGCGATAGTAGCGGAGTGGTTTATTTAACAGTTAAGTATTGTATTTACAAACTATTATAAGCTTGTACTAGCCTTTTTGGTTATATTAAAAACTTTATAGCAGTATTTGCATTTTCTATTTTTGTGCCAACATTTTTTTTTTTAATTAACTTTTGAATATGCATAATGATTAGCCTTGCAATATGATGAACTTAAGCCTTTCCTAATGGTGTCGGCGTTAGAGGTCCTATCTTAGGAGTTGGGTGGTTACGGCTAGTCGAATTCTTGTTGTCTTTAACTTTGTTTCTTCACGCCTTTGGCTAACCACACCTGAGCACGTTAGGTCTCAATGATAGATAAGCTTGACACAAAACCCCCTCTTCACGTTCAAACCCTTTCCTAGTATAGTTTACTCCCTTGAATAGGTTACGGACTGTCTGAAAGACCCAATGTGCCTCTCATTAAAGAATAGAAAGAAAAGAAAAGAATAGAATGCGTTGCTTTGCCTTGAAACAGAAACACTGATCCGAAAGGGCGTATGGGTGAGAAAGCCTTTAAAGCCAAGTGCCTAATGGCCCGGTTGGGAGTCGTCGACTTAGTGTTCGTTACGGGTGGATGGGCGGAGTTTAGTGGAGTTGTAGGTCTTTGGAGGATCGCGGTCGTTGAGAGTCGGGGTGAAACGCTGGAGTTTGTGAGGTGAAAGATCCTCAGCGGCTTGATGCCTAAGCCTTCCTTTGGTTGAAATTCGTGGAGTTAATCCAGATTACCGCGGACTTTGGTGAAGTCGAGACCCTCGGCCCATTGCACCTACAACTTCAAGAATTGTGTAATAAGGGGCGGGTCTGGTGATCTATTTGGGTTGGTTAACATACAAGGTTGGCGATTAGCTCGGTAGGGTGGGGGGGAGGGGGGCGTACGGTTTACGTGGTTTATGAGTTGAGACCCGATCAGACAAACCCGGCCCGGCTTTATGTAGAAGGCACAGTTCAATACCTCGAGGAGAGCTTGTTGGAATGATCCATTATAGTTATCATTCTTTTCGAGATGATTGTTAGCAAGTTTTCGTGATTAAATCGCGAGAACATACATTACTTATCTGAACCTTTTTGACCTCCGTGTTAGTGTTCTCTACTTGTTGATTACTTAAGCATTGCTACGGGACTAGCAATGTGTCGGTTAGAAGTGTGATTAGTGCCAAAAGTGCTATTTTGAACCTATTTAAGATAGGTTCTAAGTACTTTTTGTGTACTAATCATATTGGATAAGCAGATTGACACGTGCGAGTGCTGATGCTTAATGATTGTATTCCGAGGAGTTGTTTGTGGTAGTTTTGCGGGTTTCGAGGAGGCTATTCTATCATGTCGAGGCTAGGCATATCGAGTTAGTGATTTACATGAGTTTCATATGATCTATCTTCGATTGCATCAAGCCAGGAGTGAAGAAATTGAACCAGGAGCAAATAGGGAAATATCGCTACAAGAAAGAGAAAATTTCGCTCTTTAACGTGAGATTTAAGCTATGTAGTGAATTTATTTACTGTAGGAAATTTAGCTATAGCGAATTTTATTGTGTAACCAAATTTAGCTATGTAGTGAGTTCCACTGTTCCACTGTTTTTGTGTCTGGCGGCCGGATTTTTAGTGATTCATTTCTACCCTCCTTTGTAATTATACTAGTTAGGTTAGATTGGTATTTTCACTTGTTTATGTAAGGCTATAAGCCATTTCGAACATTTTGTAACCTAATTTTAATTCGAAGCATTCTAGATTCGGGCCACATTTTGGCCTTCACGTTCTCTCTTATATCTCCTCTTTCTCTCACTTTCTAGGAAACCAAACACACCCTTTGAGGATGACAACTCAAGGATGTTTGAAAACTAAAGCCTCTAAACCTTGAAGAGGAGGGTTGCTTGTTAGGTTGATATGTTTACAGGTGATCCTCTGTATTTCACGAAGCAGGTACTGCGTAGTTATGTTTCAAACTTTCAAAACTAGGTTTAAAAGCTACTTGATGTACTTCCATTGGTCAATACTTGGCAAGCTTTTAGGGTTCAATGTATTCTTAGTGTTAGATACACTGACATCCATTAGTTGTCATTTATGAGCCATTAGATGAGTTAAATCTGAATTTCAACTTCGGGAACATTAAATGCTGGAATTAAATGCTATGTTTCAAGAGAAATGGTACTAAGGGTTGAGTTTTTAAAGTTAAACAAAGGTCTGGTTTTGGAAATGACTAGGTCATTTCCCTAATGCGAGAAATAACTTGAGGACACCTTTACCTTTATCATACCCAGTAGTGACCCAGAAACTTGAGGACTTCTTTTTGCATCTTATTTCAAAGCACCTTGATTAGCATTGTGAAAACAACCCTTTATTTTTATACAAATCAAATCCAAACAAAAAGCCCCTCACCATTATAGTCATTACAAAATCATTTATAAAATGAAAACCCATCCACGTATTCCGATCCACAGAGCTCTCTTATCTGCGGTGAATTACGCTCTGATAGTAGGAGTAGTTTAGGTATAAATATGGTTGATCCGGAACCCTACTGTGGCACGAATCAAAGAGCATGAGGGAAAAATCTACTCATGTATGCCTCCACCGGTTCTTTCCAAGTGTTCGGTAGTCCCAGCGTTAGTCGAGTGGGTTCTTGCCCGTCTCGCAGTAAGCGGGAAGAGTTGAAGCTTGATCACATTTGGTCTCACCTCATTCAACTTGACTGTGCTTTCCATCCTCATGAATCTCCCTAGGTGCTCATTGGGATCTTAAAAAGGGTGGCCTATGAACTGATGTTGCTGCACCATAGTAATAAAAGCAAGCTTCAACTTAAAATTATTTGCTTCAATGGGAGGTTATCTCACAGCTGAGTACTCCTCTTGGAAAATAGGCCTCCAAAATTCCTCCATAGTGTTAGGCCTTTAAGGTCTCTCTACTACTTCTTCTTATGTGCAAAAGTAACCTCTGATCTTTCTCTGATTTCTATTTACGGATTCTGATGGTAATTCTTCTCAAATTACGTAGGGTTCTTTCCAATTTCGATTAATCGAGAGGCAACATATCGCATGGTCTTCTATGCATTAAATTCTTCTATGATAGAAACACCCTTTGAGATAAAATGGAATCGGTGATATCCAAAATTATATCTGTTTAGGTTTCCAAAAATGAGTGGCTTATTCGACCCACTTTCTTGTTATATTTTTTGTTGTTTTTCTTAAATTTTTTAAAAACAAAGAAAAATGTCCAAATTAGCATTTCTCTCCTTTGTCAGAATATTGATTTTTAAATTCCTTTGATCCCCGGCATCAACGCCAAAAACTTGTTGACTGATTTTCATATAGACCAAACTGTGCAAACAAAGATATGACTCTGCTACCAAGGACTAAATAAAGTCCCTGGTAACAGCGCCAAAAACTTGTTGACCAAGATAGAACATGTATGCTCATAATAAAAATGATTTGTCATTGAATTCATTGAAGATTTAGTTTGGTCAAAATTCTACAAGTGCACAGGTTGTACAAGTAATAAAAGTGGACCTATAAGTCCGGATATCATTCCCACATAGATAAAAAAGAATTTAAAGTTTAACTACTGATGAGTCATAAACTCATCTATTTTTAATCCATTTTTTTGGCCTGTTTTTAGTATTTTCAGAGCTGTTTCAATGCCAAATTATGGAATATTTACAAACTTTGTGTTTTGCAAGAGTTAATTCAAAAAGGAGAGATTTCACGAAGAAGAGCAAAAACAAGATTGCATCAATCTCTGTCCTGTGAGTTTGATGTGTCGTAACAGCTTGTCCACAAGAAAATGGCTAGAAAGAGCGTAACGTAATAATAATATTTTCTGTGTCGCAACACAAGATCTAAAAATTGGAAAATGAGCTATGTCCCAACAAAAGACAGCATGTCACGACCGGAAATGGGAAGAAGCCACCTGAGACAAAGATCAGTTATGTTGCGACATAATGAAAGATCAAAAGGCATAATCTATGTCGCGACATAATCTACTTTAATGTGACACTTGACTCTTAACATGGAGGAGATGGATTTGAGACAAAGAGAGAGCCTTTGAAGAAGAAGTTTAGTTGCGATAGAAAATTTATATCACAAAATGATGCTCCTTATTGAACTTGCACAGTCGCAATAAGAAACTGACGTTCGACATACTTCAAGTTGAGGAGATAAGTCTATGCGACATGGATCTTAATGTCGCAACACTAAAATAAAGAATTTGACAGAGAGGAAACAAGGTCGACGGACTTTTTCTAGGTCCTGACAAGGAATTCAACACAATGCAAAAGAAGTTTTATCGACACCATGCTCAAAAATTTGGAGTGTGACAAAACAAATGCGAAACACGAAAAGTCTTGTCGCGACATGAAAGAAACTACAGGTGTGACGACCAAATATTGACAACACTAAGAGCCATGTCACAACATCGAACAAAGTTTGAATGATAAGTCTAGCTTCAGTGTGACAAGCCTCTATCTGATAGACTTTAAGATTGCGACGAAATACGAGGATAATACAAGACGGTGTTGCAACATAACTTTGAACGAGATGATGTCGACATGAAACTTGGAGTCACGACGCGACTTCACGGAAAATTTGCCCGAGCGTGTTGCGACATGATTATCGATGTTGCGACATAACTGTTTGAGGAATGCACAAAATATTGTCGCGACAAAGGAAACTCTGTCGCGACAAAGTTGTCATGCTGAAAGAAAGAAGATTGTCGAAACAAAAATACGTTGTCGCATCTAAAGCAAGAAGGAGCACAAGATCTTCAAGTTGCAATAGGCATTTGCATGCTTGTAACAAAGAACTCAAAGAGCTTCTGTATGACACAACTTCTAGGTCGCGACAAAGAGAGGCAAATCACAGGCCATAATTTTTAGGGATTCACCACATGTGTAATTTTAAGGCCCGAGCACTAGGGCTCTCTAAATAGAAAGCATTGCGGAAGCCGAGTTTGTCGATCAACATCGGACGAACCCAGTACACAGGGAGTGAGGACTCTTTTTATTTATTTTTATTTATTTTTTTATTTTCTTTTCTTCGTAAGATTAGATTTAGCATAGAGCCCCTTAATTTGTTTACTAGATAAAAGCAGTAAAATTATTGAATTTTGAAGTTAGAGATTTAAATCCTAAAATTCATTCTGATTACTATTTAGATTCAATGAACTCGGACAAAATGGAACTCATTTACCTAAAGTAATTACCAGTCTAATCAGTGATTTCAGCCAATACCTGAGTGTTATCTTGTAAATCAGTTCAGCAACCGGCGGGATAAGTGTAGTTATGTTCCCATGTTGAATTCTCAGGTTAGGGTTGAATTTATTGTTGATGATGTTGTGAAATTAATTGTTCTCAATATTAGTAGCTAATACCCATTAAAGGACAATTATCTGGCTCTGATTTCCCTTGAGGCCCTCTGAGTGACATAGAGATGGAGATTCTTGAGAGCATAGATTAGTTACTTGGGGGTATGCTAGACTAATATTGTAGAACTAATGAGCTCTAAAAGGTTACTAAGATAAATCCTCAATTTACTCATGGTTAAGAAGGGTTGAGTGATATATCAATTTAATCAATTAGAGATCTCTCCTTGGTCTGGAGGAATGATCTTGATCCCATGTTAGCTGAGATCTAATCAAGGAAAAGGAAAACTCTTTCAAATCTTAAGGATGAGACATCATTCATTTTGTAGAAATCTAGAAATTGCCCTGTCTTGGGAAGCAAGAAACCTACAGTCATAAGAAATGGGTATGAAGTATTGGAAAAGAAAAGTACCCAGATCTTATAGAGAAATTCTAATTACAAGTAATTGATTAGAATCATGATTGATAGACATGAATCTACCTTTCGGTGAAAAGTATGGTTAGAGGAGGAATCAAACTATACTACCTTGCCTCTTGACAAATTGATTCAGCACGGGAAGAAATAGAATTAGATTATATGATGCGGAATTGATAATTTCACCCAGCGTGAAATCCCGGTGTCTACTTCGACAATAATGCAGTTCGATCCAGTTTATTTGGATTTAAATTTTTCCCTTATTTTAAATGTAGGATTCTAGCTATTAAAATTCTTATTAGGTTACTAAATTTTCTCTGAAATGGACGTTCAAATAGTGTGGAACTTGAGTAGTTAGGGCAGTTGAAGTTTAAATTCTTTTCAATATTTATGGGAATGATATCCGAACTTATGGGTCCACTTTATTACTTGTACGACCTTTATTACTTACGATTTTAAGACCAAATTAAATACGTAATTGAGCTCGGTGAGCAAAATTATTATTCTTATGAGCATACAAAGTTATATTTAGTTTTAACAAGTTTTGAGCGCCAGTTAAGTGGATTAATTATATTGTCCTTCTAGTAATGGTTTCATAAATTTGAATATGCACAACTTATGGTTGTAACAAGTTTTTGGCACCGTTGTCGGGGATTATGAAATAGTCCTTTGCTAGTAGTGTCGTAAATTTGTATATATCATTTGGTCTTAACAACGAGCCTAACTATTCAAGTTCCACACTATTTGAACTACCATGTCATATAATTTTCAATAACCTAACTATAATCCTACTGTTTAAATTTCTACATCTATAATAAAAGGGAAATTTTAAATCCTAGACCTAAATTGGACATGAACCAGATTATCGCTGGAAGTAGACACTGAGATTTCATTGCTGTGAAATTTTCAATTCCTACAACATAATCTAATTCTATTATTTCATGATTTGGAATCTGAAAATGTCAAGAGGCAAGGTAGTATAGTTTGGATTTCTCCCTTAACCATACATTTCACTATTAGAGAGTCATGTTCATTTATGAAACATGTATCTAACCAATTACTTATGTCAGTTTTCTAAGATCTAGGTATTTTCTTTCCAATACTTTATACCTATTTCATGACTACAGTTTTCACTGCCTTCCTAAAACCAGGGTAATTTTCGGATCTCTCAGAGATGAATGTTATCTCATCCTTGAGATCTTAAGGGAGTTTTGGTTAGATCTAAGCTAACACGAGGATTAAGGAATCATTTCTCGAGACCAGGAGAAATCTACAATTGATTAAATTGATAGATCCTTGACTAATTCTCAAAACATGAGTAAATTCGATGGTTATAAACCAGCTTTTAGAGCTCATTAGTTCTTTCAATAATAGTCTACCATACCCCTAAATAATGCATCCATGCTCTCAGGGAATCTCTCGACTACGTGTCACTCGGAGGGCCTCACAGAAATAAATCTAAGAAAATGGATAACTGGTGAAGTTAGTTACTAATATTAGAGACACTTTGCTTCATGAACAACACCGACAAAATAAATTGAAATTCTCAATCAAGAAATCTCTTTCTAAGTACGCAGGAAAGACCATAACTAACATCATATCTTTCCCAACATAAGTTGGGTTTCCCATAAAAGCGAATGTGATAAACAAAAATACGATCGGGGAAATTTCGATACAGTTGTAATCAACTAAAAGTAAATTCCAGCTTTTCTCTGGACTTCATTAGATTCAAACAGTAATCAGGATTGAATTTTAACAATTTGGCTCAACTTTTAACCTTATGAACAATCCACTATTTCAAGTCCAGTAAACAAATTGAAATCTTACACTAATTCTAATCGACCAAGAAAAGAAAATAAAAAGAAAATAAAGGAAAAATATAATACAAAAGAGTCCTTAGCTCAAGTTATTGAGGCTACATTGTGGATTGAAATTACGGCCCGGTGCAATCTTGGTCGCGGCTAAGAAATTGTTGTCATGGCGAGGTTTTAATTCTTTGTTGTAGTTCGCATTTGCGGCATCACAGCCTGATGCATCGCAACGATGTTTGTTTTCTTCAGCATGTTTATTAGTAGCGTAAATTTTCCTTTGTCGCGGCAGAGATCTTTCTTTGGCTCTTTAACACTTTGTCCTATGAGGTCGATGCGATTATCCATTACAATAACCAGCGACACTCATGTATAGTTCACCGGAACATTTATGTTAGGCATTGACAATGTGTTGCGACATTGTTTGTAATGCGGCTTCCTTTAATTTGTGTCATGACCAGTTTTTATGTCATGACCCGGTATTTACATTAGTTCTTCTGCAGCCCAGTGTTTCTTGTATTAACTCCGATATGCGCCTTGTAGCGACGGAAAGTCTATCCTGACAAGGAATCTTGTCTCCGGCCAACGCGATTCTTGTTGCGACTTCATTTTATGTTTCTGACATAAGTATTTTATTGGTGTTTGTAGATGTTTTACGCCGCGACCTAGTTTTATGTCGTGCGAGACTTTTGCCTTGACTCATCTTTACGTATAATACCGCGACTAGTTACATTATGTCGTGACAAGACTTCTCTTATGTTGGAATATTTGTCGCGAGATGGAAAATTCTGTCATGACCTTGTTTATCTATGTTTAACTTATTTCTGTGTCGCGACCTTAATATCTTTGTCGCGACATCAAAACTTCTCTTCATCTTGTAGTATGTCGTAACATTGAACTCTTGTGTTGCAATCAGGTCATTTAAACAAGTTATCATCAAACATCCGCGACTTTGTTTCTCTGTATCGGAGATGGGAAACCTTGATATCTTTTGGTGTGTTTTTTTAGTGTCGATATTCATCACTTTATCGCGACATAACTTCTTCATACAATGTCTCAACAGGATTTTCCAAGTTGCAATAATCAATGTCGCGACAGGATATTTTATGTAAGTGACAAGATTACACTTTCTATTTTCCTTGTGTCCACGAGCACTGCAAAGCGATCGTCGTAGCATTCATCTGTATTGCTCTTTAATTTTATCGCAGCGCAAGATACCTTGCTCCGGGACCAGGAATCTACGGTACTCTTCGGTTTTTCTAGTATCATGACGGGAGCTTTTATGTAGCGACAAGTTCCTCCACAGTTTTGACATCGGCCCATAAGAAACCTTTATAACATTATCTCTACTTTGTCTCAAGCGACTTGCATTGCTCTTCTCATGTTACATGCGACCGCGGCTGTCTTTTATCGTGACATAGCTCTTCTTCTATATTAAGTCCTTTGTGTTGCAACAGAAGAAATATTGTCGTGACAGAGTTCCTTAGCCATTTGCATTGAACATTTTTCATGAAAAACATAACTATGTCGCAACATAGGTTGCTGCAATTGCTATTTTTCTCTTCTTTCTTGCTTAAATTTTCTCCTTTTTGAACTAAAACTTGCAAAACACAAAGTTGGTGAATAATCCATAATTTGACATTAAAACATATCTGAATATACTAAAAATAAGCCAGAAAAATGGATTAAAAATAGATGAGTTTAAAGCAGAAATCACCTTCCCAATGCATGTTGGACCCTTTGGCGTCCTTTGTGCTTAACACATTCGGTGTCTTCTTCTCTTCTTCAAAATATGCTTCTTCATCATTCACATCAAGATCCATGATTGTCTCAATTAATTCCGGGCTTAATGATAGATCTTCAACATCCATTTCAGTTGTAGTAAGAGATTTTGTCAAGCATTGTTCGAGAGAATCTCTTTTCCCAAAGTCATGAAGTAATTCAACTCGAGATGGAATCAAAGTATCTATGCTCATGCAACTAACATTTACATAATTTTGAAATTCCATGCTCTTATACAAGTTGAATTTTACTTGATCTTCACCCACTCTGAGTGTGAGCTCTCCGTTTTTCACATCAATTAGTGCTTGACCAGTGGCAAGAAACTATCTCCCTAAAATTAGTGGTGCTTCTTGATCTTCTTCCATATCTAGTACTACAAAATCAATCGAAAAGATAAACTTGTCAATTTTAACCAAAACATCTTCAATAATACGCTTTGGGAAAGTCATCAATCTATCCGCCATTTGAAGTAAGAGAGATGTAGGAGTGATCTCTCCTAAATTCAGTTTTTTAGCTATTGAGAAAGGCATTAGATTAATGCTTGCCCCAAGATCGCAAAGTTCCTTGCTAAAAGTATGTTGATTACTACCCAAATAGTGCTATTTTACACCCTTATTAATACATGTTTTGAGCACTTTTTGTGTAGTAATTGCCCTAATTAACCCAATTGGCATGTTAAGGACCTAGCGAGACTACTAATCAAATTTTTTGGCAAGTTTTGTTGTTTTTGCAGGCTATTTATACCATAGATAAAGAGTCAGCTCTAGCACGAAGAAGTCAAATTGAATTCAGAGCTACAGTTTAGAAACCAGAAAAAGAAGAGAGGAGCATAAAGAGTAGAAGAAGAGAGCCTTGAGAAATCTCGCAAGGTTGCGAAAATTTCACAATGATGCGAATTTTCGCAGCATTGCGAAATTGCCTTGCCCCTGCCATTGTTCACCTTTCCTGCGCCTTTTGACTTTTGTTCCTCCTTTTGATTTCTTCCCATTTTGTCCCTGTATTAGTTAACTGCTTTTGTTCATTTTGGTAAATTGTATTGTTTTGGGCAATATATAAGCATAAGAAAGCACTGTAACCGGAGACCTTTTGCTCATCAATAAAACTTTTTGAGCGGGAAGCTTTCAACTCTTCCCGTTCTTTCTTATTTTTCTCTCTTTTTTCCTAAGCTCTCTCCCTTTCTCTCCTGAAACTGAAACACCTGCAGGGGATGACAACTTCGAGGAGGATGAGTGGCTAAAAACCCTTCCTCATAACGAAGGAGAAAGGTATTGAGTCGTGATTCGAGAGACAGCTGAGGAGTTCTCATGGTTTCACGCGGTACTCATGGCGAGTTTGTACTTCCTTTGAACTCTAGGTTTAGATCATATATTCACCTTGAATGATCAAGTGTTGCGATAATTTTTAGGGTTTAGTGGATGCTTGTGCTAGATCCACTTTGAGATTCATTAGTTATCATCTATTAGTCATTGAGGAAGGTGTAACGCCCCAAAAGCCCTAAATTTTATAATAATTTTATTATATATTCTGGGTATGAATTAGACAAACGTGGAGTTTCAGAGAAAATTGATAAATTGACAAGTTATAGAAATGTAAATTTAATGAACCGGAAATTTAGGCATTTAAACGAGGATAAAATTATGAATTACTTGTAAGGGATATAAAAATCATAAAAGGAGTAGAGATGGGCCATAAGAGAAATAAAATAAGTTGATTTGCAATATTTAAATGATCAAGGACCTTTTTGAAATTAAGAGAATTAGGGGAGTATAAAAGAGGGAGATAAAAACCAAAATTCATAATTTGGTCTCAATTTTTTCCCTAACAAAAGCGAGTAGGAGAAGAAGGAAACGAAAGCAAAGAGGAAAGAAGAGGAAGAAGAAGGAGAAAGGAGAGGAAGACCAAAACCAAGATATGTTTGCATCTTAGGATCAGAAGAGTGTGTTTTGATTTCCTAAGGCTTTGGAGTTGGGGAAATGTCCTCCTTTGTCTAGGGTTTTGTGGAAGATACGCTGAGCCCTTAATTATTCGAGAGTTATGTGGGTAAAACCCCAAATGGTAAGTAAACATGGAATCATCAAAGGTGATGTTAAGAAGAATTGATGGACCTTTGGGTGAATTCATGGGATTTTTACCTAGGGTTTTGTGGTATAAGGTTCCAGCCCACCAATACAAGTATTTTGAGTTGACTTTTGGATGATTTCCATGATGATTTTTGAGGAATTAAGAAATGGGGAAGTTATATAAGGAGAATTGGTATCAAAAGTGGCAAAAGAAGCAAATCTGGAAAATTTGCCGAACATGTCTTAGAATGCAGTGCGAGGGTGTCTGGAATTCCCACCACAGAGGCCAACATGCGTTACATGTCCAACGTAATACCGGTACATGTCAGGAATGCAACATGTAAGGTAGAGGTCGAGTGTCTTAGGTACACATGTGAGCCCAAAATGACGGAATTGTATTGTAGTTTTGTGTATTTGAGCCTAAATTCATACACCATTAATATAGGAACCTTATTAAATGATTAAGAGAGGTTCAAATAAGATTGGAACTCGACGAAAAACGTACCGTACCTCGGCGATATTTGTTTAGTACGATTATTTGCTTAACCACTAAGAATGAATAAATTGTATTTGACTAAAGTACGGTGAAAACTGATAACTGACCTAGGATTGACGCCGAAAGCGGAATCGATAATTGGTTTGTTCTCTAATGGTTCTCTATTCAGTTTGTTCTATACTTGTTCTTTATTCTCATATTACTCTATTGCAGAATATACATATATATCGATTGAATGATTAGTATTTGAAATGTTTGACAAATATACGCATGTATGTGTATTTGAGCTCCTGGCCAATTTATGGCATAAAGAATTTATTTGAACGTATTATTGAATGAAAGCCAACATGGCCAAGTTCACCAACTGGTCGTCGAGGTATATATTTGTCTAACGCGAAATCCACGTACTCTTGAATGATGAGACAAGGCCAGGTCGCGGTGAATCACATGCGTGAATGTCGACTTCTATAGTCATATGTGAGATGGTAATATTGAATGTGAGCACATTTACTCTTGAGATGACAAACGGGACAGGATTCATAAGCGAATCATGGTGGATGTCGAATTCTACTCTAGCCATATGTGGAAATCCACAAATGAAAAGCAAATGATGGTATTGAAAAGTGTATTTGTATAAAGTATAACACATTACACTATTTTATAAAGGCATTATTTTTGATAAATGCATGATTTATATAGACATAAAATGGAATCTGAGTACATATAGAACCACTAAGCATAGAAAATGCTTAGCGTATTGTTTTATCAATGCGCGGAGTAAGTGATAGACATTGAAGCAAGACCCGAGATCGAGGAATTTCGAGTCATGAGAAGATATCACTTTGGGTATGCTCAGTCGTATCATTATCATTTCTTTTGAACGTGACATTTTGTAAAAGCAGTTTTGAACTACGAATCCCATTATTTTTATGTAAATGTATCTTGTTAAATGTAAGTGGTAGCAAGAGCCTTTTGAATGTGTAAATGTTTTATGGGCACCCGAAATGAAAACATACTTACGTAGTGCAAAATTTAAAGAATGAATAACCACAAACGAATGTTTTGATAAGATAATTGAAAATGTCGAGTAAGTCAGACTCGGCTTGGATCCATGTCGGGTCAAGTCGGGGGATTCGAATTGTGCACTTTTGAAAACTAAAATTTAATAACACGGAAAAATAAAAGAAATAAAACCGGCGTCCTGGGGTTCGGTTCAGACTTCATGATCGAATTGAAATTTGAGTTCGAGTCGCCACAAAGGTGATCAAGGACATGTTTTCCTTGTATGAAACCATTGATGCTCGGTGAGTACCATTTCCAAAGGATAGTTGTTTTGGGTCAATTTTTATAGCTAAATGAAGATCCGGTTCGGGAAATGACTATAGGTCATCCTCCCCAACACGAGGAAAGGACCTTGGAAACCCTCAGTTGTCCTAGGAATCAAACCCCAGCGACCTAACACTTCAAGGAGTTCTCTTTTACATTTTAACTTATTTTATTTTCAATTTCCAAACATTACCCCTCACTATTTTTATCAAACCCCAAAATCCAAATTGAATTCACCAATTTGAACTTCACTGCAAGTCATTTGTGCGAAGAAAACCCATCCTTGTGTTCGACCCTAGAGCCACTATACTGCAGTAGCCATGCTATGGCAGTAGGAGGTATTAGGTTTATAAATTTTGTTGATTCAGGATACCCTACCACACACGAATCAAATGGCGTCGTTGCTAGGGATGGTGCCTAAGTGCAAATGATGACATACCGAACACTTGTGATCCTCATCACAAGTTATGGTGAATTCTCTTTTATCACTCTTTTTAGTATTTTACAGTTAGTTTTTTTTTTTTTTCATTTCACTGTTTAAAAAAAAAACCTTTAGGTAGGATTGTTTCTTTGTTGTCTGGTATTGTCATGTCTTTCAATCAGGGGTATATGTTCTAGTGGAATAGGAATACAATAGGCAGATTGGTGAGAATCAGTATTCCATAGGGAGCATATTCTGAATCAAGCCTGAATTTAGATAAAATGGAGCCTCCATAGGAAGAACAAGCGAGCAGTAGGAGTGGAAGACCTTATGCATATAGGTGTGAGGGATTACATGCACCCTCTACATGGTGCCTCTAGCGAGGCACCATATATGATATTCCCCAACCATAGTTGGGGGAACCACCCAAATTTCTCATGGAAACCAAGACCTCCACTATATGAATTTCCTGCACATCCATAGTATCCTTCAACTCCTCATCCACATCACCCACCACAGTTAACTTCTTCAGTTAAGCAAGAAATACTGAGATTGAACAAATTTGTGGGTACTTTTATAAAGGAGCATAAAGTGATGAATGTCCAAACAAATCAAAGAATTGATACTATCGAGAGCTCACTTAACCAAAAATTAGATGGGCTTCAAATTGACCTTTATCATAAAATTGACATTCTACAGTACTCCATTTCAAGGCTCACTAATAAGCAAAATGTTCACCAAGAGGAAGAGAATCCAGAGGAAGAGTGCCTGATTGACACCACAGTGGAGGAGCATTGTAAGCTTGACAAATGAAACCCAATCTCCCCATTCTTTGTTGAGGAGAAATGGGTGGAAGGAAGTAGCGGAAGAAGCTCAAAGCCTATTCTTAAACCACTTCCCTAAAATTGAATCATAGTCTGCCTTAAACCACCAGTGACCTTGCTAACAACGCCTCTCACGACCCGATTGCACATCCCGCCTACACCTGCACACATTCAACACATGAAACACCTACTACTAAGGCCATCCCATCTGCACTGCCTGTGCAATACTTTAGGAAGTTAGTGGCCTATGTTCAAACTTTCGCCACTATATCACAGACATTGGCATCTGCTCATATTGCATGGCAAAGCGGATGGCCGATACCGAAACCATCTTTGTTTAGATTTGGAGCACCTAGACCTCAACAATTACACCAACTCCACCAGTTTCGGCAGCCTCCAAAGGCTTGAGAAAGTGGTTTGGGGAGGGGACTCAGTCTCCCGCACTTTTTGTTTTGATTTTTTGGAGTTATTTTATTTTATTTTATTTTGATTAATTCAATTTTTCTCTTTAGATTTTCTCTAATTTTAAGTTAATCTTTGTTTCTAGCTTATTTTTCATTTTTCTGTATTTTTTTTATTTTTTCCTATGTTTATTTTTGTAGTTTGTGTCAAATTTTTGCAATGGGGAGGGTCGATGTTTCGAGAAGAGCCGAAATTTCGCGAGGGGTTGCGAAATTCTCGACCCTTCAATTCGCAAACAAAACAATTTCACAGTGTGAAGTTTTGCAATCATTTGTACTAGCACATTACCTTTTTCCTTTTATTTTATTATTGTTCATTTATTAAAAAAATTTATTTATATATTTATATATATTAAAATATATATTTCAAAAAAAAAAAATCGCAAGGTTGCGAATTTTCGCAGCCCCCCTTTTCCGCACCCCTATTTTGTTTTGGTCATAACTTTTTCATCCGAACTCCGTTTTGGGCGATCTTGGTATTGTTGGAAATATTAGAGAGTGCAGAATCTAAATATAGCTTGAAAGAACATTTTTGATATTATTATAAAGGCATAATTTTCAAAATGCTCCAACTGGTCATTTTTTTCCTCCCTTTTCTTCTTCCAACTTGTTCTCTTGAATCCCAAATGGAGTGAATAAGGTCTCGGTGGAAAGCTTGTGAAGTATCCTATCCAAGAATGGATACATTTCATCAAGGAGGTATCACTTCCTCCCTTAAATTTCCATTCCATAACCACATTGAGGACAATGTAGAATTCGGTTGGGGGGAGAGTTAAGGATGTTAATTCAATATTTCAGCAAATATGAACTTTGTTGGTTGAATGGCTTGCTAGTTATTTTTACAATATAATACATGTTTTTCTTTTGGTTTCTAGTTTCGTACTTTCGGTTCTGATTTTAGAGAAAACTTTTTTTGTAATGCCCAGCTTGCAGTATGAGAAATTGAAATTTTGTTCCAATGATTGTTGATGTTAGAATGGTGTCACGCTTAGTTGAGTTGATAACATGTTGAAATTCTTATGGTATTCAACTTTTTTTCTTCCACATTGAACTAACCACCTGATTATTGCACATTGTTCATTTATAGGTTTGAAAAAGCGTCTTGCCTTCTAAGCCACAAAAGTCAGGCTGGTACCTTTGACCCTTTAATAGGTCGGAACCACACGAATAAAGACCAATGAGTCTTTCCAAAAAAAAGAGAAAAAAAGAAAAGAAAAATAATTGTGGCCTTTTGCCTTGAAACCGAGCAGTCCAGGGGTATATAGTCGAAAAGTCTTTAAAGCACAGTGCCAAAAACAAAGCGGTTTGGTCAAAACTTTGTGAATGGATTACATGGGTGGATGGGTAGAGCTTAGCAAATTGTAGGTGCTGAAGTTTTGAACTCATTAAGAGTCCAGGGTGAAATTTGAAGAGTTAGTGGTCGAAAGATCCTTATGACTTGATGCCCTAAACCTTGGTTGGGAGAGTCATCGGTGGACCCTCGTTACATGGATACTTGTGAGTTCGATACCCTCGACATTGCACCCCCACAAAAAAAAAAAAGAAAAAAAAAAGGAAGTTATGAAATAAAAGTGGGTCCTGATTTATTGAGGTTGGTTAGTCTGCTAGGTTTTAGACAAAGAGATAGAATTTGGGGGAAACGGTTTAATGATTATTTTGAAAACTAATCAAGTTAACACTTAGGTTTTTGTGGAAGATGTTAGGTTGGTTCTCTAGGAGTTGACACTGTTTTGACACTTGATTTTGCATAGCACACAATCTTCTTGAGATGGTCATTGGACAAGGTTTTGATAACTTGCGTAGTAGGTTGGGTTTTATCACTTCATTGATTTTGAAAACCTTTTTTTTTTTTTTTGTGTAGTTATATTTATATAGCTCATCTTGCCTTTGATTGCTTTCTTCTTCTTTCATTGCTGAGGGACTAGCAATGTGTCGGTTGGGGGTGTGATTACTACCCAAATAGTGCTATTTTACACCCTTATTAATACAGGTTTTGAGCACTTTTTGTGTAGTAATCTCCCTAATTAACCTAATTGGCATGTTAAGGACCAAGCGAGGCTACTAATCAAATTTTGTGGCAAGTTTTGTTGTTTTTGTAGGCTATTTATACCATAGATAGAGGAGTAGGCTCTAGCCACGAAGAAGTCAAAGTTGAATCGGAGAGCACGGTTTAGAAACTAGAGAAGAAGAAGATAGGGCGAAGTGAAGGAGGGCCTGCAAAATCTTGTAGGGCTGCAGCTCGCAGTCTTCATGAGAATTTCTCAATGGCTGCGAAATGCTCTTTCTAATCCTCTCTTCTTCTTCTGGTTTCTAAACTACAACTTTGAATTCAACTTAACTTCTTCGTGCTAGCGACTTTCCTGCCTGTATAAATAGCACACTATAACAAGCTGCTCGAAGTAACCTCGGCCCAACTCTAACATGCCAGTTAATGATAGGGTGATTAACACATAAAGTATCACTTCCCTATATAAGGGTAATAAGCTAACACTAACTAGTAATAATCATATGCTCCCTAATAATACATGGGATAGTAAAACTACCCAGATCTTTGAGTTTTTCTAGAAGTTTCCTTTGTATAATTGCACTACAGTTTTCTAATAAGTTGATTGTCCCATAAGCATCTAACTTTTCTTATTGCTCATAATCTCCTTCATGAATTTTACATAATTCGGCATTTGAGCGAGGGCATCGGAAAATGGAATATTGACTTCAAGCTTCTTGAATATGTTACGAGGCACCGTGTTCGTCGGCTTAGTCTTTAAAAATCTTTGGGAAATGTGAGGGTGGAGTATACAATGGAGGGTTGTCGGGAAAAGTGATTCTCCTCGAAACACCTTCATCATTACTCTTCTTTTCTACCTTGTTCTTTTCAACTCCCTCTATATCCTTTTCATCTCTACTCTTCTCTTTTTTAGCTTCAACCTTTCTCTTCTCAGTTTGTTCTTCTTCATTAACAATATTTTTAGGCTCTTCAAGCTCTTTTCTACTTCATAATGTGACTGCCATGAATTGGTTCGAATTCTTCTCAGTATCATTTGGGAAATCTTTCAAAGGATTCTCTCTCAAAGATTGTGCTAATTGTCCCATTTGAGCTTCCTCATTCTTTAACGATGCTCCCAAGTTGACCTAATTTGTCTCCATATTCTTCATGCATCTGCCAATATATGCTTGATTATGCTCCAGATTTTTCATACAAGTTCCCATGGTCGCTTGAATACTTTCCATGTTCTTCATTAGATTTCCCATAACATATTGACCATTTTCCAGCTACATAATTCTAGTATCGGTACACTTATCACTAGCAAGAGCTCATTGAATCCGAGTTTCCTTATATTTCCTTGATAGTTGGAGCTTAAAGCTCCTTGGTTATGAAAACCTAGGGGTGCCATATTGGTGCTTAACTGATAAAGCTCATGGGGAACTATGGCTTGATTATTATACAAGAGGTTCTCATGATTCCTCAACCTCGGATGATAATGAGATGGTAAGTTGTTGTTGGGGCAAAATTTGTAACTTCTATTATTCACATAGTTTGCATCCTCAATTTGAAGTGGAGGATTAGCCATAAGAACACCTTGTGCTTGCACATATGCAATTTCCCTAATTGTCGGCTCCCTTAGAGCTTGTTGGTTCAGCCTATTCATTAAAGCATCAAATTTCACCTCTAAAGAAGACATCCTATCCACTTAAATTAAATCTCCTTGTCTTCTTCTAGTATTTCTTTCTGAAGGGGCTTGGTAGTTGTTGTTCACCAACTCCTCAAATACTTGATTAACTTCCCTCGCGGGTTTAGTTATGATAGAACCTCGACAAGTCGCGTCAACCAATGCTCTTGTAGAATAATTTAGACCATTGTGAAAAGTTTGTACTTGGGCATTTAGCTCGTACCCATGCTGTGGGCACTTTCTCAAAAATTCTCTAAATCTGTCCCAAGCATTATATAGTGTCTCTTGGTCACCTTGTCTAAATCGTGTGATTTCTGCTCGGAGTTGAGACGTGATTTGGGGTGGAAAGAATTTTTCCAAAAAGACTTCCACTCACTCTCCTCATCTATTTATGGAACCCGACATCAAATTATGGAACCAACTCCTTGCCTTGTCCCATAAATAGAAAGGAAACAGCTTCAACTTTATCACATCATGATCTACCCTATATATTTTGATCGTACCACACAACTCTAAAAAATTTGAAAGATGACCATTGGGATCCTCAGAAGGATTTCCCCCAAACTCATGCTATTAGACCATTGAAATTAATGCAAGTTTCAGCTCAAAATTATTTTCATCAATAGGTTGGTGCCTAATCCCTGAAAAATTTTCATTCAGCAATGGTCTCCAACAGTCTCCCAAAATTGGTTCCCTCCTTTCAGGTATCTCATTCTGGTTTGAACGTCCCTCACTATATCGGTCACTGTTCTATTCCTCCATTATGATATTATCGGACTTGATCTTTCTATTTCTGAACAGGGTTCTTTCAATTTCTGGATCAAACAACAATAACTCAGACATAGATCTTCTATGCATACAACTGAATACCTTAAATTACCAAAAACAACTAGGAAACAGAGTAAAACAAAGAAAACTAAATAAAACTAAACAAAAAATAAAATGAAGCTTTTGTCAAAAAAGAAATTCTCAAATTAGAAAATGGCACTTTTGTTGTAGTATCAATCCAACACCGAAAACCAAATAAAATCCCCGGAAACGGCACCTAAAACTTGTTAGGCTATTTTTCGGCTTATGCCAAAAGCTTGATGGTTTGCAAAAATGTTATAAAATTAAAACAACCTAAACCCGCAAGTGCACGGGCCTCAAGTAATAAAAGTGGTTTTCAATTATGAACTGATTATTGTTCCCACGAGGATTATGGGTTTTCAAGGGGGATTGAGTACCTCGACTACTTGATTAATTCACTATTTGAGCTTCTAAATTATTTGATTGTGAAATTACCAAACTAGTCTAAAATAAAACTAAACAAAAACAACTAATGCTCTATGAGAATCTTGATAAGTAACTAAGATATCATCAAAAACGACTTATAGAGAATTAAGGTTGATTATCGTCTATGGTGTTTCATGTCTTGTCTTTTTAAAGCCCGGATTGGTTGATCTATGACTCGAATTGATCCTAGGAATTAGTACAAGGATCCCACTCTCGTGTTCCCCCTTGTGTTTTCGTGTGCTTCTATTCAAGGGATTACGTTCTGGAGTCGCTATTACAATGCTTTTTTCAACTACATTTTCTAAGAGCTCTATTGGTCGCGATTATTTCTTACAATAGAACAACTGGACAAAACTCCCGGATGGTCCCGCGTGCAGCTCTTGCAATCCTTACTTGTACTTAATGTCCCCTCTTAGTGAAATCCACATAGTTGTGAAGGCTCATGCCCCATCTGAGACCCGACCGAGACCTTTATTGGATCAGAGCCACATCCTCTTTTCAAATCAATTCCTTTCTTTTGTTAGTAAAACACATTTCCAATGATCATTTTTGTGAGATATTTATCTTTGTAGAAAATATATTTGTATATACTAATTCAACTTAAAGGGGGCCCATCATTTTGTTTTCATTACACATTTTCCATTAAATATGGCATTACATGCCCATTTGGTCCATTTACCACCTTTATACATTATGGCATAATAAGCCATTTTCAATACCAAAATATTTACAAAACAAAATTGGAGTTTGTACAAAAAGTGTCAAATATATTTCATGAATGCCCGGTCGGGCTTTGCTTGACTCCGTGAGGCCTTGGCGTTGATTACGAGATCGCTCACGGTCTTTTCGCCGTACACATTTACTTAGTACACAACGCGATGATAAAACAACGCGCTAAGCATTTCATGCCTAGTGGTTCTATACGGTTCTCTCTTCATTTCAGTTTAAGTAAATCATGCATTTTTCTAAATCGATGCCTTTGTATAATTTTTCAATGACGTACGGTGCAATACATATATGTATATATTTTCATTTCGTATACATTCAAATTACGAATTCAATGGATTATTTCAATCATGCGATTTCATATACAATAAATCATTCTAACACAAATCGGCCATTTATAATTTTCTTTCATTTTTCCTTAATGAATTTAACCTATGCTTTCGGTTGCATAGGATAACGAATCAAACGCGGTCGGCTGAGCTTCTAAGCCCGGTATAAAAAAGGTTTATAATAAAAAGGTTTTATAACATGGTGCGATCGCGGGTTGTTGATTGGTTATTAATCATTTAGTGACCTCTCCCGGATGTTGTCCTGAGCCTGGTCAGTGATATCATTACGTTCGGCGCGATGCTTGCTCATTTGTTGACCCTTATTGATATATCAATCTAATACGCCAACTTCGAATTTAGCGGTTAACATTCTATTAAGGCGCTCAATCATGCATAAAAAATTTACAATAGTGTATATACATTTATATCCAATACTTGGTTTTTCAATACCCATTACAGAATTTTCATGTCGCGATTCATTTTCTACAATCAGTTATTATCAAATCTAATTTAAAGCAAATCAATATGCCATTTATCACAATTCATTTCAATAAATCCACACTTATTTCATAATCCTTCAAACATTTTAGAAATAGAGAGTGGCATAATTCATTTATGTGGCTTGAGCACACATGCGTGATGTAAAACCTTTTGTTTATTTTTGTCAAACAAACACAAGCAAAAATAAGGAAGGAAGTGTAGAAGAACAAACCAAAAAGGTTGTCGCACTTCGATTCTATCCTTGGAATCCCATTCTTGGAGTCGGCTTCACGTCACCAACTCTTTAATCCATCACAAATATGTCCGCGATCAAAACGACCCGAAAAATCGGTTGTGCATTATAGGATTTAAGTTGGGGTTGATGTCTGCAAAACACCTTCACTTTCAAAATTTTACGGGGACACATGAGCCATATTTTCTCATGATTCCTTCGAAAGGACCCAGCTACATGAGGTCTATTTTCGGTAGTAATTGAATCATCCTCATTTGGATCACCCAAACTTAAGTTATGGAATTTTAATGCCAAGCGGTCGGTATCTTGACTCACTCGATTTTCCCTCTTTGTTATTCTTGATTTCAGGGGCCTTAACTCTATATATTGATAATGGTTTCTTCTACGCATTTGACGCTATGGTTCTAAGGTTTCTTCTCCAATTGGAATCATCCAATTTGGATCACCAAAACTCAAGTTATTGCATTTTACATCCATCAACTCTAATTTGCAAAACATAATCAAATTGTTCGCACATAGCTCCACTTTGACAGATTTATGGGCACTTTAGGGTTACAAATTGCTTACACTTCCTCCAGGTAAATTATGCCCCTAGAAGTCTAGTTTACCCAGAATTTTAATCACTAAATTTGGATGAGTGAAACTCAACTTACAGCTAAAACACCACAACTACACCCAAAACATAGCATGCCCGTTTACTACCAAAAACCTACCTTTAAGCCCATATTCGGGAGCCTTAGAGCTACAATTTGCTCCTAGTCCCTTCTATACATTTGTAGCTCTAGCTCTTATGGTTCTTTACTAATTGGAATCACTTAATGTGGATGATTATAACTTAACTTATAGCCAAAACAAAAACAGGAGTGTTGAAAATTTTTTGACAGCAACTCCTTTGAAACTTCATCATTTTCTTTACACAAAAATTCATCAACAACAATCCAAACCACAATATAACAACTTAGAGCAACCCCCAAAACTGAAATAAACCAATAAAAATCCATTTTACCACACAAAAACTGGGGTTTTTCTAATTCAAACATAACCAATCCAAACCACAATACACCATGAAATCTTACCCAATACAACCCCAAAACGAACTACAACCTTTCAAAACACTTTTATACCACATTTGGGGTTTTATTAAACCCAAACATAAGTAGAAAGGGGGTTAGGGTTTGTTTTTTCATACCTTAAATCTTGATTCTCTTTCCTTTCTTCATCCTCCCTTCTTTATCCAACTTGTCCTTGATTACATAGAGAAAATCATAAATCACTCTCTTATTCTCTCAGCTGAATGATAACCTAGCCTTTCTCCTTCTTTCCTTTTTGCCAAATAGCAATGGCATTACAAGACAAGTGGTCTTAAGCCTTAAGTCTTCATAAGGCCTTGTTTGGCTTGCACATAAATTCCTATTTTCCCATTTTTCTCATTTTAACTCTTCATTTCACTTTCATTTTCACTTCATTTCATTTCATTTTCATTTTAACATTTACACTCCTCATTTATGACCCTTAGGTCCTCATTTGACATTTTTACCAAATTTATTTGGCTCCTGTAAAATTTTCGTGTTTTTATCATTTTTCGTTTTAGCCGTTTAAACGACAGAAAAAATATAATTTATTTTATTTTACACCTTGAACATGTTATAAAACTGTTAGGGTATTTTCAGAGCGTTACACTAGTACTAGACTTTTCTAATTTCCTAGGTCCCTTTAACTAGGTTATTTAGTATCCCAAATGATTAAATCTCACCTTAAGAGAAATTAATGTATTTGAGGCTTGATTCGTGTCACCGGAAATATTTGTAAAGGATCGAAAATCGAATTCTCAACTTAAATTTAATCAATTAAAACCACTTAATCTGCATCCACTTAGTCGAAACTTAAATACAACAAATAAAGCATATACATACCAATCAAACAAAGATTAGACAAACATTAGCACCATATTTGATAATCAACCCTATAGATGTTTAGCCTGACATTTCAGCTAATAAGATCACAAATTCATATATAAGATAAACATGAAAATGCAAAAATTAAAGAAAATAGGAAGAATCAGAAATACAAAACAAAGTTGTAAGCCTTGAATGATTGTAGATCCTCACTTTAAGCTTAAATACTTTATCTACAAGATTTTATTTCACAGTAGTCTTCAATTACAAGCAGAAACTCTTACAAAACAAAACTAAATCTAATAAAAACTGGAAAATTAAGCCTAATGAAGGAACAAAGCTCTCAAGAGAGGAGGAAACCTACAGAAAAGCCTCTCTCTATCAATTTTCAAACCCTAATCTAAGAGAAGAATATCATATATAAACATCTCGAAAATTGGCCCAAAAATGGGCCTAAAAATCGAAAATAAACTTGGATTGCATCTTACAGTCGTGACCTCACCGAGAAAGGGCTACTACAACATTCAAGAGGATGCTTCATGGTCACAACTTCACCGATATGAAGACAAAACAGTCTTGTGGTCGCGACCTGGGTCGTGACCTTACCAAGAGTCTTTTACATAGGGTGGATCTTTCAGCTGCATGATCGAGACCATGAATGTACGAGTCACGTTCCGCGACCATGAGTGATCAGGGTGCGACGCCATGGTTCTTTTTTTCAGCGATCTCCTTATTTCTTCACCATTTTTCTTGCTTCTTATCTTCTTTTCTTCATTTCTACAAAATACACACATTTTGGGAGTTAGATATGAAAACAACTAAAAGGAGTGCTTTGTTAGCTTCAAAACAGTAAATTATGTTATGTTTTGCACCAAGAAAAGCTAACCTAAAGTGCTCCTAACAATTTCATTGGCCAAACTTGGATAAGGATGCTCATGCCTTTGTGGTTGCTTTTGATCGATGTCAACGGATGAGGACTGTGTCCAAAAGAGATGAGTTTCCATTGAAGGGAAGATTGGAGGTAGAATTGTTCGATGTATGGGGGATCGACTTCATGGGACCCTTCCCATCTTTGTATAACAAGTACATATTGTTGGTGATGAACTATGTTTCCAAATGGGTGGAAGAAATTTCAACCCATATAAACGACGCCAAAGCGGTACTCAATTTCCTTAGAAGGAACATATTCACCAGGTTTGGGATCCCTCAAT
This sequence comes from Tetrastigma voinierianum, assembly GCA_016808115.1. Lineage (NCBI taxonomy): Eukaryota > Viridiplantae > Streptophyta > Magnoliopsida > Vitales > Vitaceae > Tetrastigma > Tetrastigma voinierianum. Next base: position 203,873 of record JAEQBH010000748.1, read on the forward strand.
CAATAATAAGGGATGAAGGTAGCCACTTCTATAATATAATGATGGAAAAGCTTTTGGAAAGGTATGGAGTTCGACACCAAAAAGCATTAGCTTATCACCCGTAAACCAATGGGAAAGCGGAAGTATCTAATTGGGAAATCAAAACAATCCTAGAGAAAATAGTAAATGGTTCTTGAAAGGATTAGGTGAGAAAAATAGATGACGCATGGTGGGCATACCACACTGCTTTCAAGACACCAATAAGGATGTCTCCCTATAGGGTAGTCTTTGAAAAGGCTTGTCACCTCCCTGTGGAATTAGAGCACAAAGCATATTGGGCAACAAGAATGTTAAACATGGACATGCAAGCTACTGATGTTAAACATCAAGCTAGTAACGTTAAACATAGCGCTACTTAGGAGGCAACCTAAGCCCCATGAAGTTTTCTTACTCTCACTTCAATATTCTAAAAAAGGTATTAAAGCCCATAGGTGGCTCCTTGGCGTGAAATCTCACACCTCTGCGCCAACAAAGGCAATTAAAGCTCATATGTGGCGCCTTGGAGCCAACAAAGGCACTTAAAGCCCATATGTAGCACCTTGGCATGAAATCTCAAGCTTTGGGGCCAAAAGCTAGGGTAAAAAGCACTTGTGTGACTTTTTTTTCGTCTTCTTCTCAAAAGCTACCGCCTCTTCTCTTCTTCTTGAAAGGTTATCCAAAGCACTGCTTCCATTGCCTCACCGCCTTAACTATTTGAGAATGAACATTTGATATAAGGGAAACCAATTTTCATCTTCAATACCCAATCATTGATGAGTGTGAAACTCATATAGCTTTAAGTTCATTTTTGCATGCATAATTGAGGTCTTAATGCTTATTTTTTATGCAAAACTATGGAACCTTCACCAAAATTATTGTTTTGCAGGAATCAAGATCAAAGGAAGCAAAAGAACAAGAAAAGGTGCTGAAAAGACTAAAGTAGGAAGCAAACAATGTCAAAGGCATCTCAACACATGTACTTGACACATAACTAAAGAAGCGATGACAAAGATATGTGGCGACATTGCAGCTTATGTCGAGACAACGAGAAAGTCCTTAGAGAAACGCGCGAGGGCTCTGACCATATGACATTCAAAATCTTGTATCGGCGCGACATCCGCAAGAATGTCGTCGAGAATGCCACAACGATTGTCACGACACCTAAAGACACGCCGGTAACTCGCCATGTCCGCGAAAAATTTATCTATGTCGAGACAATCATTCCTGAGGTCAACAATTGCACATCAAGAGGACATTGTCATGACAGACATGGAAGACACAAGTTCAGAAGACAATGCCGTGACAATTAACATAATGTTTCGATAATCTCAATTCAGTATCAAAGGCACAATCATCAATGGAGTGCCGCGACAACCTCACGACAATGTTGAAGACACATATGAGGTGCAACAATGTCGTGACATTGTAACTCTTGTAGCGACAAATCATCCTATAGGCTTGCATTAAAGTCCATAAAATCTACCTCGAATTCTGACCCAACAATGATTGGACTATAAATATAAAGAGATAGGGCACAAAAATGAAGGAAGAACGGAATGCAAAGTGAGAGTTAGAGTAGAGAGTAAGTTAGAAACAGCAAAGTAGAGTATAGAGAATAAAGTTTTGTAAATAGCTTTCTTGTTTTTTTCTTTTTTGTAATTTTTTGTTTTTCATTAGAATAATTGATCCGAACTGAGTTTTTGAGGAGAGATTATTGAAAACCAAGCTCCATTCACTATCTGAACTTGTAGTAAAGTAGAAAATATTGTTTGAATTCTTCTTCCTCATTTTCTTGATTATGATTGTAATGGACTTGTTTAAACAACTTGTCATTGTTATGTGTAATCCAGTTATGGCAGGCTAAATCCCTTTTGGGAAGGGATTGGTGATGTGATTATTATGTTTGCAAGGCTTTAATGTAGGCTATGGTGTTGGATTTTGAATTGACATAATTAGTTCATATGTGTATTTTCTTGTGCTTGACATATTAATTCCATGAACCAAACGAAGAGCGTTCCAACACGGTGATATCGGGATCCCTCTGAGTGACAGCGGGTGTGTTCCTAAGGCTAACAATAGTGATCTCTTGGTACATGAAATTAGTATTTTAAAAGCTTGTCTGTTAATAGATGTAGCACCCCTTTTCGGTCCAACCCAATTGGTGGGTCCGAATTGGATCCGGGATGCTTTGATACCACTAAAGTGTAACACCCTTTTTTTTTTTTTTTTTCAAAAGTGTTGAGACCCAAATCCCCCACATGACCCAAATGGCAGATCCGAACCAGAGCCTGGTTTACTCCGACCATTTTTTATCTTATTAAAAACATTTTATTTATGTCATTTCATTTTAGAGTTTCAAATTACATGGAAGCATTTCAAATGGTAGGCCCATAAACATTTACTTTTATACAATACGTTTACAAAATGGTGTATCATGCCTTTACAAAATGGTATACAAAACAACAGTTCAGAGATTAACTCTTTTGTTCACAAAATGTCACATGTTCAAAAAGAATGGTATGCATATGACGGGGTATATACTTATACGCCGTAACTTTCTCTATGACTCTGTGCTTCTTGTTCTTGGCCTTCTTTCTTGCTTACTCGATACCTACGCATGGATAAAAACTACACGCTAAGCATTTTCATGCTTAGTGGTTCTATACAGTTCTCTATTTAACCAATGATTCATGTGCTAGTAGGGTATGCCGGAATCAACAAAATTTATAAACCTAATTCCTCCCCCAATGTCGTGGCACATAGCTAGTAGTACTTATGATGGCTCACAGGGTTGGTACCACGGGGGATGGGTTTTCTTCGCCTGAAAATGACATCTGATGAGGTTCAATTTGGTAATTCAGTTTGGATTTTTAAGGTTTGGTAAAACGGTGGGGTGAGAAATGTTTGGAGCGAAAATAAAAAAGTTAAATGTAAAAAATAAGAACTCCCTTGAAGTGTCGGTCAGCGGGGTTGGATTCCTAGGGCAACTAAGGGTTTCCAAGGTCCTTTCCTCACATTAGGGAGGATGACCTATAGTCATTTCTCAAACCAAATCTTCATTTAGCTATAAAAATTGACCCTTAATAAAAATCCTTTGAAAAATGGCATCCACTAGTCATTAAAACACAAGTCACCTTAACTCACCTTACAATGGATCATAAATTATAACTAACAAACATCAATGGATCTAACATTAAGCATCCAATGAGCCCAAAAGCTTACCAAGTAATAACCATTCAAGGTGACTAAAAAGGGACCAAAACCTAAAGTTAAAAAAAAAAAAAAAAAAAACAGTAACGGCAATGGTTACCTACGTGAAAAACATGGAACCTTCAGTTGCCTTTAGATCCTGCACCCAACAGCCTTCTCCTTCAAGGAGGAAGGGTTTCTAGCCACTCATCCTCCAAGTTGTCATCCTTAGAGGGTGTTTGGCTACCCAGAAAATGAGAGAAAATGAGAGAAAATGGAGAAAGAGGGGGAAGTATTGAAAGCTTCCTGCCCAAAATTTTTATTAATGAGCCAAAAAGAGGTCTCTTTACAGTGAGCCTGGGGGCTTTTATAGCCATCCCCTCATACAAAATACCAAAAAAACCAAAAGCAAAAGCTATTATAAGGGGACAAAACGAGAAGAAAACCAAAAAGTGACCAAAAGAAGTTAAAAAGTCAAAAGCGGGATGAACAGTCAACGATCTTTGAAACTTGAATAGTAGCGAGATTGAAATTTCGCAACCGGCGAGAAATTTACAGATTCGAAAATTTATAAACACCTCCATTTCATACCTTCTCTTTTCGTTTTATTTGCAGTATGAGTTGAACTTGGATTCTCCATGGTTGAGTTGAATCCCTATCTACAGTATAAAAAGCCTGCAAAAACAAAAAAAACTTGCCCCAAAATTTGATTAGTAGCTTTGCTAGGTCCTTAACATGTCAATTGGGTTAATTAGGCTGATTAGTACACAAAAAGTGCTCAAAACCTGTATTAATAAGGGTGTAAAATAGCACATTTTGGGTAGCAATCACACAACATTCCTTTATCCAATCATGCTTATTACTCTATTTCAATGGTCAATGCATAAACAATACATATGCTTATACATTTGTACATACTTTCATTTACAAACATGCATTTTCAATTCAACAATTCCTTCACAATTCAATTCATGAGATTTAAGCATATACTCATATAGATGTATTTGGTTTAGAATCTCATTTTCACTCATCAAAGTTTGATATGTCACCTTGATTATTCAATTTATTTTCATGATGGATTTCACTTGGTGAATCCCGTCTTGTGTATCATTTGGTAATGTGCTTACCCATTTAGCAATTTCGGTTCAGCATCATGACAAATGTCGATTGGTGCATCCCGACATGTGGGACATTGAACAATTTCGGTTTGCCTTCATGACGGATATCGGTTGGTGCATCCCGCTCTGTTGGTCATTCGGTATATCTATTCAATTCAAGATGTCAAGAATTAACCAATTCATTTATAATTCAATTAATCACTCACATGCAATTAATTGTCAAACATTTCAAATATCATATTTCCAAATCCATATGCACTTTCATATGCTGCGACAGATTTATTTGGTAGCTACCAAAACGCGAAATCAGAATAACGATTCTGATGAACAAGAACTAACAATACTTGAATCGAATAGAGGTTCGAAGAACTAACGGAAGTTATCGAGTTCTCGTTTCTCTTTCTTCGATCTCGATCCTGATTAGGTGATCTTCACCAACCTAGTCAAACATAAATACACCACTTTTGGTAGGGTAAACAATTATCACATACGAATCTGTCGGGCGACGAAGTTTCATTCTTATTTGAACCCCATTAATCCTTTATTAGGGTTTCATACAACAATCGGTGGCACAACCACGGGACTTAGTGATTAAAGTATGCAAAAATAGGGTTGTTGGAAGATCCGGTACCAGTACCCCCTTGTTCGGTACCGGTACCAATCCCTCTTTGTTGAATGGGTACCGATACCACTTTGCCTCTGTCCAATGGGTATTGGTACCCACTTTCGATATCGATTTTCAATTGTGCGGGTTACGCTGCCAGCGAGATTTTACCATTTCTCCACCTAAAAACTCAAATAACTACATCCAGGCTCCCTTGCTCATCACCAATGCCATGGAGATCCTACTGGCACTCCGATAATGGGTTGATCCAGTGTGCTTTTCCCCAGAGTTTAAGGGCTTTTCATAAAATCAAAAATCACAAGATGAGATTAAGGTTATTGTTCATACCTTAGTCTCTTAAAATCTTCACTTCTAAGTTGCTTGATCACAAATAGACACAAGAAAATGGAGAAAAGCGAACCAAACACAGTGTTCTTCAGGCTATTAAGCTCTTCTCCCTTTTCTCCTCTCTTTCTCTCCCAAAAGCGAGATTTGCTCAAAATCAGCTTAGGATCAAAATTGAATTATTTCAAACTATTCATTAGCAAAGGCCATGTTTTGGCCTTCAGCTTAGTCTCATTTCTCATATGTGGCATTTAAGTCACATCCTCCCAGTCAGGTGTCACCACTTAACACTTAAATCATTTTAGCATTTAAGCTCATTTTCATTTGACCCTTAGGTCCTTATTTCACAAATTCCAAATTTTCCCTTTTTCACTTGGGTTAATTTTCGGGTATCATTTAATCACTTAGCATATATCATTCAATCATATACTCATTTTCGATCATATAACATTTAACATTTTCATTTAATCATTTATCAATTCTTGTAAAATCCCCATTTTGCTCGATTTATACCCTAAACATACAATAAAATTATTATAAAAATTCTGGGGTATTTTTAAGGCGTTACAATAGAAATGAATGTATTGGTTAATCTGCAGAGCGATGAATTGAATATGTTGAAGAGAACTTGTGTTACCCTTGTTTTAGGAGCAAGTTGACTTCAGTTCTAAGAATTGGTTGAAGAGTCCAGGTTTAGGAAGTCATCCAAGTCTTAAAGGGAACCATATCCTAAAAGTATCTTTTTAGACACATGTTGTCTTGGTTTTGGAACATGGTAGTCTAAATTGTGAAATTTATGGTGGTTGAAGGTTATTTCAAGACTGTACTAACATACCCTTGGACAAGTTCAGGATTTAGCCCATAACAAATTTGTTTTTATGAACAAAGTTCAAGCTAATATTCACATTATTAATTCCTTTCTGGTGTTTACTCAAACTCGGAGAAACTTCTAGTTGTTAAAATCTGGACCATCTTGTTTAACATTTAAATATCTTCTATGTTAAATAGTCAATTTTAATTTAGAAATACGGAGTTCAAAATAGTCATTGAGTAAGTTTAATTACTTAATCTTTAAATTCTTATTGATCTACATTAGGAATGATATCTGGACTTAAATCATGACTATATTGTGGCCTATTGCCTTTGCGATCAAACGGACAAGTTGTATTTAAATAGTTTAAAATAAGAAGAGTAACAACTTGGATCACAACAAGTTTTTGGTGCAGCTACTAGGGACTTAACAAGTCTATGGTTGCAGTGTTAAAAACTTGGGGTCAATCAATCATAAGCCAAGCTCTCAAGATCTCAAGATCAAAAAGCTAAACTCCATAGCTAAGAATTCGTTCGCTATAGGTGAGTGGTACCAACTAGTAGAAATATATCCCAAATGGTAAGTTTTGAGTTATTTTTGTTATGTTGAGAACCTTATCATGTGTATGCTTTAGCAAGGAATATAAATGCGTGCCTTCTATTGACATGAATATTTCCAAAGTATATTGTGAATACCATTGTTTCATAAGTGTATAGGTGAACTAAAGGTAGGTGTTTGATCAACAACCACTTCCAAGATGTTATGAACGGGAAATGGAATCCATGGCAGCAAGGTGAGCCCTCGAAACCAGTCGAGATTGTAAAACCAAAAATTCGAGTTCTAAGGAAGTGAAAGAAGAGTTGGTGGAGAAAAGAGTGCTAGTATAGTGTCATAGGACCAAGAGTAAAGTGACCATGGGCCCTCAACCTATATTCGACATATTAAAGTTTGTAAACTTGGATTATGATGCAAGATACGATCGCTTTCTAAAGATAAAGTGGATAATGGAGAAAGGCTTCTTCAACCCTCTTGATTACTTTAAGAAAGACATCCACTGAAAAGGTTGGAACACCTTCAGTAAGCACCCCAAGAGAGGTAGCGCAGTGATTGTGCATGAATTCTATGTCGATCTAACCGAACAAGAGGGGTATAAGGTGTTCGTAAGGGGAAAACAGTGTCATTTGATCGACACACAATTAACGAATTCTACCAGTTACCTACTATTAATGATAGTGCATAACAACAGCCAGTAGTAGTTTCAGATTATGGCTCCATCATCAACTATCTAACAAAGAACCATGGATCTTGGAAGAGGAACATCAAGAATGAGCTGGTAAACTTTCAGACTAAGCCTCTTACCACAGTTTGTAGAATATGGCACCACTTTTTGACATCAAAGATTGCACCAGTGGTATCGAGAAGTCACAAAGAAGGCGTCATATAATATCACGATCCTCAGAGACATCAAGTCGCGTGGAAACTAATTGAAAAAGCAATTTTGGCAAACTGAGGAGGGCATAACAATATGGGTTACCCTTCCTTATTTCCAGCTATGCAAAAGGGCAGGAATAGAGTTCACATGGCACGAGGAACAATTGCAACTCACAAAACCAATCCATGTGAAGAAACCAGATTAGAGTATTGAGGTAAATGCAGAGGGAACATACGACTCTGGTGTGGATCTAGACTAGGTTTGGGGTCAAAGGCAAGAGGGTGAACCCTCCAACATAGATGAGTACATGCCTAATCCATTCATGGATCCTTTTGATTCGTGCCACAGTAGGTGTACTGGAATCAACAAAATTTATAACCTAAATTCCTCCTACTACAGTAGCAAAGCTACTACAGTATAGTGGTTTAGGGTCGAACTCAGGGATGGGTTTTCTTCATGCGAAATGAGTCACAGTTGACTGAAAATGGTGTTTCCACTTTGGATTTGGGGTTTCTTGTAAAAATAGTGAGGTTGATGGCTTGAAAAATCGTAACTATAGAGAAAAAAAGTATAAAAGAACTCCTTGAAGTTTTAGGCCACTAGGCTTAGGGTTCTAAGGTAACTGTAATGTCCTCGGGTCCTTTTCCTCGCGTTGGGGAGGATGACCTAAAGTCATTTCCCAAACCGGATCTATGTTTAGCCATAAAGACTGAACCCTACAAGTTTTTCTCCTAGTATACAGCATTTATTAACCATTAATGTTTCGAAGTAGTTAAAACTCGCCCTTGGATCTAACCTACAGGAGCAAATAAATGGCAACTAAGTGAGCATCAGTGGATCTAGCAATAAGTATCTACTGAGCCTTGAAAAGAAACGCAGAAATCTGCGACCACTCAAGGTACATCACAGGGATTCAAACCTAACGTGAGATGCAGAAACATAAATGAAAATAAATGCCTGCGTTGGAAACAGGAGGACAGTGTTTTACCTCAAAACTTTAACCCAATGGCCCTCCTCTTCAAAGATGAGGGGGGTTTAGCCAAGCATCCCTTGAGTTGTCATCCTCAAGGGGTGTTTAGCAGGTGATAAAATGCGAAAAAGGGAAAGAAAAATGAGAGAAAGTCACACAGCCAGGAAGGTAGAAACTTTGGCCTTGATTGTGGTGATGGATTGATTAGTTTCTGAGCTTGGCGAAGGCTTATATCTTTCCGAGAGCCAAGGAAATTACAAAAAGTACATGGAAACAAAAATTACATTGAGGAATTTTGGTACAAAACCACAAGCGCGATGAAAAAGTGGTGACATATGAAACGAGGCGATTTGCGAAATTTCGCAACCTGCGAAATTCTGCATGTTGCAAAAATTCGCAACACTGCAAAATCTCTGCAATGCTCACTCTCCTTCTAAATTTAGCTCCAATTGCCTTCTGATTTGTACATGCAGCTTCAAGTTCGGCTCAGGTTCTTCGTATTTGAATTGACTCGAAGATAATGGTGTAATTGGCTTGCAAAACTACAAAATATCCATAAAATATGATCAGTAGTATAGCTGGGACCTTAGTGTATCAATTGGGTTATTTAAGTTGAGGATTAGTACCTGAAAAAGTGTTCAAAACTGCAATGAACGCGACCATGGCCATTGGGCACTAATCACTCCCCTGACAAACTTTTATTACTAGTCCTTAAATGATAATGAAAAGAAGGAAAAATGACGAGGTTATGCTTATCATTAATAGTGCTTTCTGAGCCTTATTGTATGGACATGGTATTTTAACCATTTATGAGAATTAATTATTATGATGATTTGCATGTTTATTATATATAATGTCCTTGAATAATATTATTAATTATTCTAAATGTCCTTAATCTAAGTATCAAGTATGGAATAACAATGAATTAAGATTAGTATAAAGTTTGATTGATATTCACGGATGAATATGTGTATGAGATACAAATCAAATTTATATCTATTTGTTGAGAACAAATATTGGACAGACCTGCCTTGAGATTAATACATGGATCAAAGTCATAAGTTAATCTCTAATAGTTGTGTCATTAAATCCTTTGACTTGAGATCGCTATAGTTCTCAACATAAGGAATATTGTGTTTTGATATAATCAAACGTTGTCTTTAATCGGATGACTATAAAGGTTATACTTGAACATAATAAGAATTATGTAGTGAGATATGAGCGATTAAGATGGAATTTGTCCTCCTTATTATAAGAGAGATATCTCTCGGGGTCCCCCGACAATTGAGACTCGAGAACATGGTCGTGCTCAAATGAATCTGATGGAGATCAATGCCATTGTTTAGCCGCCTAACTGGGTTTCGAGTAATCAAAGATAGAACGATATAAGGTCGACTTTATCCATGCCTTATATTCTATCAAGATATCATGAGACAAAAGGATTATGTCATTAGCTATATTAAGGTTGTCTCGGATCATGAGCTTTTCATTTAACTCGGGTAGTCATAATGTCTTGCTAGAGGCCACTTATGACTTGTAGGATCAAAATGTTATTTAGGCCTACTGTCAATGTTAATTGAACCTATAGGGTCGCACATTACGAACGAATAATAACGGTTATGGTTTTTCACTCTCTGTAGTAATTTAAAATGATGATTATTTTACCATAAATAACAATTAGTTGTTATTTAAATTCGAATTTAATTTTGAGAAATTTTAAATTCGTTATTTAAATTATAACAAATAATTAATTTTTTATATTTTCTTATTGGATAAGGAAATAATCCAGAAGGGTTTTTTTTTTTTTTTTTTTGTGGATGGGAATTTAAATTGCTATTATTTAAAAGATTTTTAAATATATAATAATATAAATTTGTTTCCTTATCTGATAAGGATTTGAATTTAAATTGTTATTATTTAAAAGAGTTTTAAATATATAATAAAATAAAAATTCGTTTTTTACTTAAACCCTAGCAGACTTATATAGATATATATATGTGAGACAAATATATTTTGTAGTAGTCGTCTTTTTACTCTAAGAGAACAACCGAAAACAGAGAGAAAGTAAAGAAAAACCTTAATTTCGTTTTGAGAAGACGAACCAGAATTAGCATTCAACAAGATCGTTCATTATTTGTTTGTGTGTGGATAGCAGCTTAGAGTGGTCGCTTTAGAAAAGCGACACCTTTGAAGATAGAATAAGCAAGGCCTTATGAAATTTACAGGCTTGTGAATCGATCTACAAAAATTAAGTTTAAGTTTACCCTTCCTTGGACTTTTATGAAGCATGTGATCATGTGGGTTAAGGATGAAAATTTTAAATTTCAACTGCATTTATGTTCCAGTCATAGACTGGATAATGCACCTTAACTACAGCTGATACTCATGCGGAATAGTATTTTGAAAAGTGTATGGATAACGTATGCCTTACCTCGGTGTGAATGATTGACACCTTACACAACAACCGGATTTGAAGTGCAATGCCATCTGGGGACCCAAAGACTGAAAGTATCCATGAGAATCGACACGAAACTTCCACTGAAAATCTAGTGTTTATACATTCGGTTTTTCGTAATAACACGCTAAAAAGCGCTCCACATCAAACTGAGCTCTTGCCAAGTCCTAGCACATTATTGACCCCCTAAATAAATCTGGTTCCTCTTATTTCTTTCTTTTGTACCTTTAGGATCTGATGTTTAGAAATCAACCTCGCGAGCTCATTGTAGGGTCCACTATGACTCCCAAACCAACTAAGGCTTAGGGCATCAGTCATGAGGATCTTTGAGCACTTCTGTCCATGGGTTTCACCGGTTTCAGGAATGAATTTGAAATTCAGCTCTGGCTGTTAAGCGCCGCCGTCCACCCGTGTAACGAGCATTAAGCGATCTGATTTGGCTCTGACTAATTGTGGTTTTAGGGCTCCGGGCTTTAAAGACTTCATGAAGTAAACCCCTGGACCCAGTGCTTTCGGTTTCAAGGTAAGAAAGCATCGCGACTTTATCTTCTCTTTTTCTTTTCTTTTCTTTTGGAGGCTGTTGTTCTTCTTTTACGGGAACCATAACCCTTTGGTGAATTGATGAGAGCTAGAACAGGTTTACGGTAGGGGTTATGTTCTCGGTATTACGAAGCGATGTGCACGGTGTGTGGCTAGCTAAAGGTGGAAGAAAGATTGAATACGGGAACTTATTGACCAACCACTTATTCATATGGAACTAATCTAGCATCACGGCATTGGCGGTGTTTTGATTTCAACTTGCATGCCAAGCGAAACACACAAAATGGGCAAATTATTGCAAATGAGTTTGAAAGCTATAGTATGCGATATGTATAACGATGTGTGTCCTTTAAATTTCAAACTTTTCATGACTTTCTGAAAGGAATGTAGCCACTAAACGCCAAATGGGCTTTCATGTAGTGGAGAAAACAAAAAGTGTAAAAAATGATATCAAGTATAAAAATCACTTCCAGCCCACTAGCTTCTCACACATTGAGTGTGCCATTAATTGCTTGATAGGGTGGGGTTGGAGGGTTAAGTGGAGGAAGTCTTACCTCCTGGTCGATGGCAGATGGCGGCGTCCTCGACTGGATGTTTGAGGTCTTGGTGGGTGGGCATGGCTAGCGCAGCTACTGGGACATCGAGGGTGCGGGTTTGGCGGTGGAGGGGGTAGCCGATCCTGTGGGCCGGGCGGAAGTGGCTGGCGAGCACGTATAGGAGATTGTAGGGAGGCCCAGATGACTCTGAATCTGCATGAAGATGGCATGATTCTGTGCGAGTATGGTGCTGGTCTAAGCCGCATAGCGACCTCGGTGCAAATCATCTAATCCACGGGCTACATGGGCGTCGCGAGTGATGCGTGTAGAGGAGAGCGTCGCGGTTTGCATCCATGATGGTCGGGAAAAATCCGGGTGGAAATGGTGATATCTTCGCGGAGGTGGTGCGGAAGTGCTGGCCATGACCATCTGTGGGGGAGTGTAGGGCGGGGGCCTTGAAAGACGAGAGAGGAGCGGCTGAAATTGCGGGATGCAGGGCAGAGGGAGATCAGGTATTGAGGTGCGGAGCACGGATCCGCAATATGCTCCGTTGGAGGTACGCTCGGCGGAATATCGTGGTCGGCCCGGTCCTCCGGTAGGCCGGAGGCGGAAGGTGATAAGAGTGGGGCGTAAAAGTGCCTACGTCGATGGTAAGGATGGCCTCCACAGTCCACGGCGGCGGCTCCAAATTTAAACTCGTCGGGGATGCCATGTCTCTAACATCGTAAAAGTCCTGGGGCAGAAGAGGCGTGGGCTAAGGCTAAGGTAGACTCTTGCGATGGACCTTGTCCTCGAAATGGAACAAGGAAGTCATAATAAGCTCCGCTGGGCTGAACCTAAAGCCCTCTGAGATGCGGTATAGGGCCTCCAAGATGGCTCCTCTCCTTTGAATTATATCTTTGGACGGAAAAGATTACCCAGTAGAATGTGATCCTATAAGGCAGCGTGCATGGCGAGGCCTCTGAACAAAATTGTTCCAACGGTAGTGTCCCCGGAGAGAAGATGGACCATTTCCTGATTAGGATGGGGCCGCCAACCTATAAGCGGCCAGAGTTGGCAAGGACCAGGCGAGATTGAATGTAGGCTGCGATGTGCAAGGCCACACAGTATCCACTGTAGGTCGTCGATGGAGAAATGAAGAGAAGTCGGGTTGGACTTGCGCCTGGATGTCATCATGTGGTAGAACTCGATGACCAGGGTAAGCAGGCAGTGTCATCAGACGGCTCCAGGGAGTACCTCTGCACTAGGAGCATCGAGTCTTAGAGCTCTAGGTCTTCAGAAAAGGACGGGAGATCATAATGAACCTCTGCATGCAGATCCCTCTCACTGCAATCAGCATTCCCTGGAATAGGGTTACAGTGGAAGTATGGTCGCCTGATGATAGAGGCAAGGACATGTCGAATGGGGGCTCAGCTGGCATACGATGGGGTGATGGCCCAGCAGCTCTTGAGGTCTTGGCTTTGGGAGGTTCCACAGACTGGGGTTGGGCTCTTGGATGGTGGGGCCCGCCGAGATGCTTTGAGATGATGGAGAGGGCGGAGTGGGACTGACCACGGTGTGGTGCCTCCTTGGGGTGGGGCGATAGTACGGGGACAGGGCGGAAGCGACGGAGAGGGAACACGTAGGATGCTGAGTGGCGGCGGGGGGCGATCATAGGCGGCGGGACGGCTAGAAATTTGGGTACTTGGTAAAGGGAAGGGAAGAATGGCGTGCAGGATGGAGAAGGCATCCTGGGTCTTTCATATCTTAGAGACGAAGAGATGAGAAGAATGGAGGGACCTTGAAGCCCAGAAATGGGGATGTGAAATAAAAATGAGAGAAAAGAAAAGGGGTTTTATATAGGGAAGAGGGCAAATGAAAGGTCTTGGCCAATTAATTTAATGGTTGGTTCGGAAAAGGAAAATTAATGGTGGGTCACGGGAAAGCGAAGGGTTTGCGGTGACGGAAGATGAGAAAGGGCGGGTGACCCGGTTCGCGAGGCTGCAATTTCGCGTCAAAAATTCCTGGCTGCGAAAATTGCAGCTTAGAAAAATTTCTAGACGCGAGAAAAACAACACCCCCATTAACTACTGACACTGTAAGCAGAAAACTTAAAAATTGTAGAAGACCAAACTTGTAAATGAGAAAAATTTCAAAGAAAAACAGAAAAGCGAGGGAATTAAGAAATCTCTAAAAGCAACAAATGAGTAAGAAAACCAAAATTCACGTAAGTTTTGAGGCCCAGAGATGCGTAGAAGCCACTTCACGTAAACGGTTTTATGATCATGGAGGAGATTGAGGAGGATCTCATCGCTATCAGGTTAGTACTACTTTGCATATGGTTCAGCCTTTATGTAACCTTGAATACCTGTGGTCTTTGGGATTGAGCAGATCATGATCCATTGAGATAGATATCACGGATGGTGAATGGGCGGTCCATCTTGATTTAAGCTTGCGGAAGGAATTGGAGCTTGGAGTCGTAGAAGCGACACTTGGTATAACCGTTTTTGAAATGTTTTAACATTTATTAGTTGATCATGCCACCTCTTCGGCTTATCTTTGCGATTTTGAGTTGAATTAAACTCGGTTCTTGCTTCGGCCCGATATTGAGGCCTATTGAGACGGCTACGCCCGTATCAGTTCAATTTTCCTTTGCCCACCATGCCTTATACTTTCGATCTCCACCGAGCGGGTGACATGCTTTTCCATAAACTAGAGTGATAAGGAATACTTAGTGGTCTTGTAGGTTGATACTGTATGCTGAAAGGTTCGGCTTAAGAGACGATCCTTTCGGTTAGAGTTCACCACTTTCATCGACTATTGTGCGGTCTCTCCTGTTAGCTAACCGACACAGCCTTGGTCGAGGTGGTATGGAATTGGCTACTTTTATGTGACACCATACTTAGTGAGGGAGAGGCTCTCAGTTTATTTGCAAAATCTGAACCTCAAGTAGCTAATTTATGGCTTTAAGGATTTGAATAAGAATATATTTCTCTTTCAAATTCAATTTTCCTGCGTAGTCTGGCTGCCTATGAGCTTGCTTTAACCATGGACACATAGTCGACTCCTTTGGTAGAGAATTTCGAGGGAGGAGGGAATGGTCCGTAAATCGATCCACCGCCACATGACAGATAAGCTACGAAGTGAGTTACAGGCATCTCATGTGACGAAATCTTCCCGGCTTTGGCATTTGTCTCATTCACGCATGTATGGGCATCCTTGAAAAAGAGAGGGCCCGATGGAATCAGGCTATGACACCTTCTGCGATTCTAAGGAAGCAAAATGGCCTCCACGTGCATTCTCATGGCGGTGGTACGGTATTCCTGTTTCTCACCTTAGGCTACCTCTGGATTATATGATCGACACGATTATTTATCTGAAGGGTTATTCCAATGTAGGAGTGAATTTTGTGAAGAAGAATTTCTTGTCTTGTGCTTTCCAACTCTTGTAGCTCCACATAGCCAGTAATTTGCGATGTGGTACGGTGCCTTCTCAACGAGGCGATGACTCCTCGGGGAGCTCATCATTGATTGGAGGTTGTGGTGTTGTATTGTGTGATTGTTAATCTCGATAGGTGATTAATGACAACATTTCCACACCCTTTTTTGTCCACCCCGATTTGCTAGTTGAACTCTTACGGCGGAGAACCCTTCTGATAAACTGGCACCCAGCATTTTTATTTGGTGGCGGTATTTGAGGTTGAATAATCCATGAATATTATTATGCACGACCCACGACGAATAAGCTCATTGTCCCCAAGAGCATAAACGGCGGCGGCTCCTTTTACGTGGTTGTGTAATTCCTCACATGCCTCATTCGATTGTCTTGCTGCATAATAGAACACGTAAGGCTTTCCTCATTCTTTGATTATTTGCTCCGATGGCTAGATCGGCTTGCATCGTGCGTCACTAGAAGGGTAGCTACTTGGAGTTGGGGCTCTCCTTGTGGTGTGAGTGGTGAGAATAGGCTTTAAACCGCCGAAGATCTTTTAGCGGTCTGCATCGAAATAAATTTGGCATCTTTCCGAGTTTGTAGAGAGGCAGCGAATTTTTGAAGTCCATGAAGTGAACCTCTGTAGAACCACGCATGCCCCAGGAATTGCCCTTCGGTCTTTGACATTTGTGGGGAGGCGGTTTCGAAGAGTAAGTCAATTTTGCCTTATCAGCGATCCCTTTTACGAAATAATATGCCACTAGTACGATTCCACTGGTGACCGTAAAATGGCATTTTCTGAGTTCGATGCGAGTTTTTCTCATGCACTATCTGGGGACCGAGTTTCGGAGTTGATTAGGCATTCTTGGCTCCCTCATATTGTAATGTGTCCATGTAAACCTGTAATGCGCTCTACCAAATCAGCGAAAATGCGAGCACATCGTTGAAAATGTGGCGGGGGGCATTACACGAGGCGAGGCATTCTCTTGTATGAATATGTGCGAATGGGCGTAATGCGGAGTGGTCTTTTCTGAAGGTCTTCTGCGGCAATTTCAATTTGAAAGTATCCTAAATAGCCATTCAGGAAGCAGTAGAAAGGGTGACCAGAAATCCTCTCAAGAAGTGATCCGCCGAAGGGTAAGGGGAAGTGATCCTTCTTGTCAACCATTTATCTCACATGTCGATACATGCCCTCCGGCCAGGTAAGCGAAGGTAGGTGGGCATCTCACTCTCCTTTAGTTATGCAGAGTGGTTACCCCAGTTTCTTAAGCACTGGTAGGTTGGACTCACCAGTGCTATCGATACTCGGTGAATGATACCCATTTCTACAATGACTTTAGGACTTACGCCTAACCCTTTCTTACATATGTGGGTGCGATCTTTACTCATATAGTACATCTTCTTGACTTTACTCCTCCTACAGGTGATCTTGATGGGTGCAGCTGTGACTTGCAGGCTAATACCCTTGGATCAGTAATCTTCCACCACAGGGCTTTACTTGTTCTCCCACGAGGATGTCGCGGCTGACTACCTTCTTTGTGAAAGTGCGGCCGAGGATGAAATATTGGCTGGACACTGCTGCTCTTCAGAATAGGCATATTTCAACTCCCTTGGGCAAGGTTTAGCTCGATTTATGGGGCTCACTTGTTGATTAAGTTAAATTCGAGTAGGTTCGGAATCAACAAAATTTATAACCTAAGGTTCCTCTCACTCTTACAGCGTGGCAAAGCTCTTGCAGTATAGTGACTCCCATGGTGAACACAGGGATGGGTTTTCTTCGTGAGGAGATAGAGTGATGTATTGAAAATGGTGTTTTCTTGTTGAGATTCAAGAGTTTTATGGGAAGCAATGTGGCGAATGGTTGCAAGCTAAAATAGGCGATGTAAAAAGTTAAAGAAATCAGCAAGTCTTGGAGCCTTGGGCTTAAAGGGTTACAGAGTTAACAAACATGTACTCGAGATTACACCATCTATAGTTTTGGGAGCATGACATATAGTCATTCAGGAACATGATCTTCATTGGCACTAAAACTTAAACCCCAAGAGTTTTCCTTTTGAAAATGGCATTTCATTGGGCTCAAGTATACAGCGGTGAAAACACATCTCAAAAAACACTACCTGGAGTAACTAATAGGAGGCAACTTCTTGGAGCTCGGTGGATCTAGAAATATCCTTAAGCAGCTTGCCAAATACATTGGAGAGCAGCCGCAAGTTTTAACCTATGGTGGCAGGAGCCTGAAATACCCTTAAACACAAACTTGAAACGCAGGAACATGTAGGTGAGCCTAAAACAACACCCGATTGGCCTTCCTGTGTAAAAGGATCAAGGGGCCACGGCATCCATGATTTGTCATCATCAAGAGTGTTTGGAAACGAGAAAATCTGAAAGTGAAGGAAAGAAGAAAAATCACCCAGCAATGAAGGAGGAAGCTTTATTACTGGCGATTGATTGAGTGACAAAAAGTTGATTTGATTAAGCATGGTTAAGCTTATATAGGCGAAATAAGGAAATTACAAAAGTGTTGCCAAAGGGCGAGAATTACATAAGGGCAAACTTGTATAAATACGACAAAATGATCAACGTCAATAAACACAGGTGTGACACGGGTGGCTTGATTTCGCGGTTGCGAAAATTCGCGAACCTGCGAAGTCTGCGATTGCGGTACACAACCCTAAATTTCTGGCGACTTACTCATTTCTTCGGTAATTTTGCTCCGGTTTTCCTCGATTTGATCTTGCGTCTTTGGTCGGCTCGGGTTCATCGTGTTTAAATCGAGTTGGTGGGAGGTGTTTGACTGAAACTCTTATGATAACTTCTGAAAATGTCATCAGTAATGAAATAGGGGCCGATGCTATCAGATAGGTTATTGAAGTTGATTAGTACGCAAAAAGCGCGCAGGCTGCCATAAGCAGGGTTCAAAATTGCCATATTTGGGTACTAATCACTCCCCAGTTTCATTGCTAGTCCCTTAGCTCAACGAAAGAGAAGATATCTGGGATAACTGCGAAAATGTGTTTGCTGTTAAAAGAATGTTTGCAAATATTACTTGACCTTCGGTATGACAAGAATTGGGACTCTACGTATAAAGACCGACTTAGGAGAGCCGCATACCATCGGAGCCAGTTTAGGCTGACAATTATTCTGAAATCGACACAGACTTTTGAAATCTAAATTGTTTTGGGTGGTAGGTTTGCAATAAACTATTAGCTACCTCCTGACTTAGTCTTGCCCAATCTGTAGATTCTTGACTGACCTAAATAGATTCAGTTCAGCTTAATTTCATCCTTGATTGTATTATAGGTGCAATGCTGGCTTCGACTTCACCCGTCAGGTGTAACGAGTTCCTTAGATGACTCGACGACTAAGGTTTTGGGCGTCAGTCGAGGATCTTTCAACCCTGAGCTTCTACAGGGTTTCACGGACTTAGTGGTTTGAAATTCAGCACCTCTGTTCAGCTAAAATCACGGTCCGCAGCGAGCACAGTTGGTGACTCCTGACTTGATTAACCGTTTGGGGTTTTGAAACTACGCCCGGATACCCCTCGGGCCCAGGTACTTTCCGAGGTTTCAAAGTAAAGCAGCGACTTTACTTATCTCTTTTTCTTTTTCTTTTGACTTTTCTTTTCTATAGAAGACACATTGACTATTCACATTCTTGAGGAGCTCTAATACTGACCATGGTGTGAAATGGGTTGGTTTTTCTTGGTAAGGGAGTATCGACTTCTTAGCCAGTGATGAAAATATGTGGTACGTGTGTGTGTGACTAGAGAATGAAAGGTGGAAGGCCAGGGGGTAATTACCGGGGTCTTCAAGGCGACCAAAAAACTTCGTCAGGCATGGAACCATTCTATCATTTTGTATCATACATGCTTGATTTTCAATTCTGGGGAAAAGCAAAATCACAAATATAGGAGGTCAAAATGAGATCTGAAAGTGTAGAAAAATAGATTTGTATTATATATGTATCAAGGTGGATTTGAAATTTTTTGACTTTTGCAAAAAGAATAAGCAACCTCTTTCATATAAACCACGAAAAGGGCTTTCTTTGGGTATGATGTATACAAGTAAAACTAAAACCAAAAGTGAACACATCACTTCTGACACTAGCCCATCCGATAGCAGACGAGAGAGATTAATTGGAGTATCTCTCGATGTGGCTAGAGAAGGCTCATCCTCGGCTGAAGGCGGTAAGGTGTTGTGGGTGAAGTAGGCGATCTTCTTTGCGGTATACAGGCTATCTGAAGAATCTGCGAGAAGTAGATGGTGGAGGCGATGCTAATGCGGGAAGGATAGCTATGATGCAGTAGGGGCTTGAGGAAACGAGGGAGGCCAAGTGGCTCTCAGCCCACGTGATGTTAACTGGATCTGACATGGAAGCCTTGGTGCGGGTGAATCCTCTCTGGCCCAGCGTGCTTTGTGAAGCTGCGAAATGAAGTAGTGAGTGGTGAGAATGTGCGGAGTCTCCATGAGAGCCCGGAAGTCTCCCCAGCGAGAGGAGGTAATGCTGGGGACTGTGTGGAGTGCTGACCCAGTACGGCCAGGCGATGGGCATAGGGCCGAAGTCTTTGGAGGCGGGAGGGGCATGTCGGAGCTGCGGTACTAAGATGGAGCTCTGCGGAGGTGGCACAATGGGGCTAAAGTGGAGGATCTTGGTAGAGTGGGTGGAGGCTCCCCGGTGTGCTGGCCATCCAGGGATGAAGTCCCTCGGGTATCATCGGCCCAGCTCGTCCTCCTCAGTCCTGAGGGAAGATGGAAGCTCGAGGCTGACGCCGTCGATCGATGGTAAAGATTGGCCTCCACCGGTAGCCAGCACTCAACGAGACTCATTGGGAACTTAGATATGCTCGGCTTTGACATAATAGGCGCGGAAAATAGAAGAGGAGGACTTCGGCTCGAGGCGGACTCGACGGTGGACCTGTCTTCGAAATGGAATAAATGGGTCATAATCAAATCGTGAGGCTTTGAGACGATATCCTAAATGTGATCACAACACACCTCGGGATAGCTCCTCTCCCTCATCTGATATCTTTGGAAATTGGAAACATATTAGACCTCAACGTGGTCTATCGAAGCATCTGTGCGGAAGGTGTCTGAATAATATAGGCCGCTGATGCGTCACAGAGGAAAGCGGGACCAGTACCCTGTCGGGGATGGGCCGCTATACATAGCAGAAGGCAGCATTAGGAAGGACCCTTTGGTAAATGGAGGCGGCGGGTGATATCGGAGGCCGGAATTATCTCTGGCGCGTGAGCCGGCGTGAAGCCGGTCGGGTTGGCGCTCGCTGGATGTCATAGTATGGTGAACTTCGACAACGACTAGGGATAATAGTCGCGAGCGGCACCATGAATGGCTGGATGGTATCTAGTGCGAGAAGCATGGAGTCTCGGAGCCGGGTTCGCGACGAATGCGGGAGATCATAGGCCACACCTCCCATGGAAATCTCATTCACTGCTGACTAACATTCCCGAGATGTGGTCGCGAGAGTAAGATCACTTGATGATGGACCAGGAGGGAGATAGGTGCAGGGCTCAGCGATACCTTGATAAGGTGGAGAGAATTGGCGCCTTGGATCTCGATGTAGATGACTCCACATGGAGGCACATAAGGCGGCCCTCGGTACGGCTGAGATGTGAAGGGCGGTGGTGTGGAGCCCGACTTCAGAGTATGATATCTCCTGCGGGTGAGGCCCTGGAGGAACCCTCGAGCATCACCCGGCCCGGCGGGGGCGGGGAAGCATCATCGGCGGTGGTCGCGCGCGACCCAGACACCGGCCCAGGCGGGCGCTTTCTTCTTTGCGGCGAGCGAGCGGCTAGAAGGGTCGGCGGTGGGGGCGAGCGACGTGAGGCTAGCGGCTGGGGGTGGGACCACTGGCCCCCCGGGGGCTGAAGGAGTGGGCTCTCTTGTCTTCCTGCATTTCGGACCTAAGGGAAAGCATCTAGAGAGGAGATGGGTTTTCAGAAATGGATGGATGAAGTGAAATGAAATTGAAAGGGAAGAAGGGTTTATAAAGGGGAGGGGTAGGTGGGAAGATATGAGAAATTAATGGCTCTTAATGACCATTAATTGAATGGCTCAAAAGATTATCAAATTTAATTCTTGGAGAAATCGACAGGAGGGTTGCGGGAAATGAGAGTTGCGCGAGGGAGGAGGGAAGATGAAAAGTCTTGCGGGTTGTGAATTTTAAATGACACAAAATTTCCGCATTTGAGAAATTCTCGAGGCAAATTTTAACCCTCCACACCTTGGCTATACACCTTACAATAAGGGTGAAGTGGCCAGAAGTTAAGATTTAGAAAAAATAAGAAAATTCACAAAATTTGAAAATTAAAGGACCTTAATGAAAATCCTAAATTAAAAATTGAGATAAAACAAAACAAAAATCTAATTAGAATTTGGAGTGGTTTCCAAGTTCTGCCAGGAACACTTGTGCGATTAGAGGTCTGCGTAAGAGTCGAGGAGGAGAATCTCGCCATTACTTGCGATGAGGTGTCTTTACATTGTTGAGTTCGACCTGGCGCTCCTGGGTTATCAGCATTAGGCTCTTTGGCGGTCTTGGTGGCACGCCAGCGGTCTTGATTGGTACGGCTGATCACGGATGATCCTTAAGTAGCCCCACTTCTTGGTTCTCAGTGGGCTTCTTCTTGCCGGTTTATGAATCTGTTTTCCTTCGCTTGTGCCGCAGAGCAGACTTATTACGGGTGCATACATATCTCAGTTGGCTTATCCACCTTCATAAAGTGAAAAATGTTGAGCTCGAGTCATGTTCTTAGAAGGTG
Source organism: Tetrastigma voinierianum (assembly GCA_016808115.1). NCBI lineage: Eukaryota > Viridiplantae > Streptophyta > Magnoliopsida > Vitales > Vitaceae > Tetrastigma > Tetrastigma voinierianum. The sequence goes on from JAEQBH010000748.1 coordinate 226,077, forward strand.
GTAATAACCCCATTCAATGATTGATTATAGCATTAGCTGTGTAAAAATAGCTTTCCAGTATGATGGGCGCGGTGGAGTGCTCACGCCATTGGCTGCATGTCGAGAACCCTGACATACACCCGTATAATAGAAATCATCTACCTTTGCAGACATTCTCAACTATCATAGTATTTTGCTTGATCGTCTGTGCGATTAAATTTGATATTGGTGAGCTGGCCTCTCTGAGCTTCTTGTTTGTACATTGAGTATATGACCGGTTGTGTGGCTCCCCGAATCAACGGTGCGCGTATGCAGTCCTCAATGTTGGCCCGAGATGGTGGGGATCTGGATCTTTGTATTTCCAACAGGTTTTGGATGATAGGCGACTTGTTGATCGGGAAGACAGCCTTATTAATGCTGACCTTTTGAGTACCTGAGTCCTTAGAGACTAGCATAAGGTTGGACTTTGTTTGATCATATCAAGCGGGGATGTTCACTGGCACATCAGAACTTCCGGGATGCCTTCTTCTTGAAGCGCCTTTTTGCCTCTGATTCTTGGGAAATAGGAAATGCTTTTCTTTATCGAATCCTCATTAATGATTATGTGTTCCGGCTCCATATCTTCTTTTTCTTTGGTCTTTCTTGCAGGTTTAGGACCCGGCCGCTCAATTTCCTTAACACTCCTCAAGGTGATAATGGCCTGGACTTCATCCATTTTGTGTGCAGGCTCACTAAGAAAGCTTAGTTCATGCACCCCCTTTAGAAGTTGGGTAGTGTCAGAGGAGTCTCCTTTCTCCCGGCTTTTGAGGTTTGATTGTCGGGCTACTGATGGATGGCTGCATGGTATCGGATTTTTGATTTGAAACTTTATAAAGCCCATGATTCTTTTTGTCCATGGGCTTTACATTTTATTCTTTGGTTTATCCCGAGCATTGATGGTTCACGCTCCTCCACAAGAATTCCCTTACCTTGCTTAAATTCATGATGGCACAACTGTGGTGATGAAATTGATGGGTTCTTCTTCTTTGAGAGGTGGACCCATGTGTTATTCAGCGATGTGCCCCCGGTGGGACATATCTGAGGAGGTTTAGGCTTCGAGCAGGTTGGGGTGGTTCTTCCGGTTAGGTTATAAGTGTTGCACCATCAGGGCATCGGGTTAGTGGCACATTTTGGCCTGACATTTACATTTTCCCAACCATTAAATCCCGCATGCGAAGGAAGTGGACAATTCTCTCCTTGATGATTGGTAGATTGACACAATTGAACATATGGTTTGGCTAGGCATGGATCAATCGGTCTACGCCGTACCTGTGTGGTTTTTCTCTGCTCCAGTTCTTCCATCCCATACGTTGGGGTGGACGACTTAAGCCTTTAATTCCATCCTCGTCGATGCATAAATGCACTCGCCGGGTTTTCTTGTTGGTTTCATCCTCTCTACTCCCTTGGATTACGCTCGTCCGTCCTTTGTTTACGACCATGTAGTTGAAAGTCCAGCGGCAATCAGGATTTTGCTAAGGAAGTCCATCCACACATGGTCTCGAGGTTGTTTCATGGAAGGGAACATTCCATCGTAGAAATGGTTCTGACATCCATATATCAGGCACGCTGATAAAGGGGCATTACGCGATGGTTTAAGATACCTTTCAGCCTTGATAAAATCTTCCGGTGTCATGGTACAAAGGTGTAGATCTTCCTCTTCGAGGTTGTTGGTCTTATGAGCGAAGAACTGGCAGAGAATCACTTTGCGGCTCACCCGATTCGATGGTCATGGCCTTAGTGAATTTAAGCAAAATTTTGGCCTTATCTTTGATTGTCAAAGGAAAACTAATTTAAACTTGGAATATGTCGAATGCACCACTGTGAAAATCGTAAAATTCCTCAAAATCAGAATATGTGTGTATATAGTTTTCAACATACTATGAAAGTCGGGAACAGGGGCACGAATAAAGGTCTCCAACACCGTCTTTTGCGGGGTATAATGCATGAGGTGCACTTTCACCGCCCTGGTGGGTGAATGTGATCCCTGCGACGACCATATGCGTGGGTTCCACGATGAACCCTGTTGGCTCTCTTGCTCTTCGGTGGGAATTACTCGTGATTGGTGTGCGAGGCTAACTTCACCCGACCCTCTTCCCGATGGCTTTGGCCTTTCGATACGCTGCGGTGTTTACGTCCCCGCTGCGTAGTGCTATGATCACACCACGACGAGGCTTAGTAAAGGCCCGGACTAACAAGATTATTAGTTGGTAAAATCAAAGCGATGGTAGCGATGCACTTGCGGAAGTTTTGAACTCCTGGGGTGAAATCTTTGTTCACTTAAATTGCGCGGTAGGAAAAATGAATAAAATAAAGAAATGAGATTGCACAAGGCTTTGTGATGTGGTCCTGAGAGTTCAGCATTTTCTCCCAAGCGGGCGCGATCCCGGCCAATGACGCCATTTGATTCGTTCTAGTTGAGTAGGTGTTCGGAATCAACAAGGTACTCTTTGGGTTCACCCCACTACGGCGTGTAGTGCTATAGTACTGAATGGATCTGGTCGAACCGCTGGATGGGTTTCTTCGTGAGAGGAGAGTTCTGATGCAGTGAAAATGGTGTTTTCGTTGAATTGAGGGTTTTGTGGCAATGTGTGTGAATGGTTGCGAAACTAAAATAGCTGATGTAAAAGTTAAAAAGAAATCCTTGAAGTCTCGAGCCTTTGGGCTTAGGGTTACAGGTTAACTGACTTTCGAATTACATATCCTGCGCGTTTGAGCATGACATATAGTCATTTCTGAGCCAGGTCTTCATTAGCTTTGCAAAGCCCTAAACCTAGGTTTTCCTTTTGAAAGATGGCATTTCATTGGGCATAAATATTTTAAGCAGTGAAAACACATCCTGAAAAACACTACCTACGATAACTTATAGGAGAAAACTAAATGGGCTCAGTGGATCAGTGAAAGTATCCCTTGCCCGAACCCACAACTTGAAATACACATTAAGGAGAGCATGCGTAAGAGATTTTAACATGGTGAGAAGCGGAGCCTGAAATACCCTTAAACACAAACATGAAGCAGGAACATCTTAATTTGAGCCTCCGCAACCTGCAGTGGCCTTCCTTTAGATCTCAGGATTAGCGACATCCCTTGATTTGTAATCATCGAGGGTGTTTGGCATGCGAAAAATCTGGTGAAGGGAGAAGAAGAAATCCGCAGCGGAGAGGAGGAAACTTAGTGCATTGATTGATTGAATGACAAAGAGTTGGATTTGATTACAAAGCATGTTTGAAGGCTTATGCATAGGCTGAAATGGAAAATACAAAAGTGTTATAAAGAACCAAAATTACATAGAGCCAGGCTGTATAAAACCACCTGACAAATTGGATTGCAGCGTGACAGACACGGGTGAGGCCTGAGGTGAGCGTGTTGTTAGGTTGAAAATTGGCAACACGAAGAATTTTCGTAGTTTGCGAAGAGTGCGACTGCGAGAATTTGCAGGTTGCGAATTTTCACAACGAGAATTTCAACGACTTGCTCCTTCTTCGATAATTTTGCTCCGATTTTCTGGTGATCTTGCATCTTTGTGAGTGTCGGCTCGGGTTCATCGTGTTTGGTCGAGGTGAAAATTAGGAGTTTTGACCTGCAAAACTACTGAATATTCCTGAAATGTCATCGATAATGAAGCGGGTTGATGTGATTGAGTTATTGAAGTTGATTAGTGCGCGAAAAAGCGCATAAAACACACCATAAAGCGAGGTTCAAATTGCCTTATTTGAGTGCTAATCACTTGTTCCTTCCTCAAATCATCAATGAAATTTCTTGTTTTTCTCTCGGTGCCCACTGCCTGAGAGTTTCATGTCCTAGGCTTCTGTTTGCCTTAATACTTTCGGCTGATTCTTCGGTTATCACATCACGCATCCGCCTTTGGTCGACTGTTCTCAGATTGTGTCGATTATCTGAAACTTCTTCTAAAAATTTATCTTCCTTTGCGACATGTGCTTTTTACTCGAGTGGAAGATGTTGAGTTACAGGGTCATGTTTAGAGTGAGATTTGCATAACACCATTTCGGCGAGTTAATAATCGCATTGGAAGTAGCGAGAATGGTCTCCCAGATGATAGGTACATAATTTATACATTCTTCTTTGGACATGCTGTCGAAATGCAGCCAAAAAATCTCTTGGATAGTAGAATTTAACTCCACACTTAATATTGGACATCTTCCACTTGGCATCTTGATTGATCTTTACGAGGCAGTGTGCTGATGGAGGTGGGCTTTGGTTTCTCCCAACCCATTGCGCCCATACAGACAGGGGAGGAGATTCACACTTGCAGTGCAACGATTGCCTTTTCCACACTAGTACCCTTCCAAATATTAGCAAGATGGTTGAATGACTAGGATCTTTATACTTCATTGGAGTCTTGCATTGGATGATAGCGACTTATTCGGCCTTCTTGTCGACATTCGACCCTCTTTTTCATTGTACAAGTCCTTGAAATTTTGCATAGTGGGGGCTTGTTTGATCATGTCAAGACGGGGGATGTTGACCTGCCTCGACACTTCCTAACATTTCAGCCTAATTAATGGCTTCTTTTACTTTTAGTGCTTGAGAGGAGAAAATGTGGGGGTGTCTTTATTTTTTCACTGTGATGCTAGCGATTACCACTCATACAGTTCAGTCTCTTTAGCTTCCTCCCCTTATTCTACTGCTTTGGGTGCTAAATATTTGAGCTCTTTGCCACTTCTCAATGTGATGATTGCCTTAACTTCATCCGTCTAGGAATTTGTGGCTCTTGGAGAGCTCACTTCATGGAATCACTGGGGTTTGGTTGTGTCACGAGAGGAAATTTCCGCACTCCCTACACTGCTCTTTGGTTGGATAGTCTTGGGATTAGTCTGACCAGTTGTCATATTTTTGGGGAAATTTCGACTAACGAATTTGTCATGCTTTGAGAGATTTACAGTGTAGGTTGCTCGTTTTTATTGAGTGTGCTTTCCACCGTGTCAATTTTTTTCATTAGCTCCAAGATTCCATCGCCTTTTTGTTCCTCCATTAAAAGTTACCCAAATTTCAAATTTGCTCAAGTCTATATTGTTCAAATGGAGATGAAGATGGTGGTGGTTGTACGGGCCGAGGATCCATGCTGCTATCAGGCAAACAGGAGGCACATAGGGAGTGAGGTTTTTGGTTTCTAGAGGAGGGTTGGGTGGTGGTTCCTCCAAACTTGGGGTTGTAGGTATCATTGTAGCTGGGCTGTGGTTATGGTGGTTTGTATTAGCCCACCGCATTGGTTTGTTTAGCCACAAAAGTCCTCATCAAGGAACATTTTGGGCAATGCTCAGCTCAAGGATCGACGCTAAAGCATGGTTGGTTAGGCATAGATGTTCCGCCATCGTCGTACTTCATGTCGATTCCTCATTTCAAACTCTTCCAACTTCCTAGCCTAGACAAACTTTGCTTTCATCTCCATGTCCTCTAAGAGCCGTACATGCCTCCCTTTCATTCGTGTGCCTCATCCCGTCTCTGCTGGCCTCCCTAGGATTCGCTCATCCAGCTTTGGAGGTTTCAGCCACATAGCTGAGGAAGTCCATTTCATCCGATTCTTGCTCAAGAAGTCCCCTCCACACAGCAGGCTCCCTAATAATTGCTTCATGGCAATGTAATGATCTGATCACATGGCAGCTCGACCAACATCCATGTATCAAAGTCACATGTGGGCATGCACCGATGGTTTCCATATATCTCCTGCATTGGTAGAACTTCTCATTATCATGGGCCAAGCAAATGGCGGATCTTGCCTTCTTCAAACTAAGGGTCCCGTGTGCATCAAGAACTTTTCAAAAAACTTTGGCCTCGCAGCCTCGCCCAATTTCGGGATAGTTCTCACCTTAGAGAATTAAGCCAAATTTTAGCTTCTAATCTCTTGAGGGTTAAGGAAAGGCCTTCACTTAAGCAAATCCATATCGGTTAAAATCTCTTTAAAAGTTGTGCAACTTCCTCAAACTCCTGGATGTGTGTATGGATTCTCATTTTCCATACCATGGAAGGTTGGGAACAGGGGCACCAAATAAGGCCTGACGACTACATCTTCTGCAGGAGGTACAATGCATAAGGGTGCACTCACCCTTGGTGGGTGTATATGGTCCCTCATTGACCTGTAGGCATTGGGGTTTCTTGGTACCCCCTGATGACTTCTGTGTTCCCAGTGGAGGCTCCATCTGACACTGTAAACCCGACTACACACCCTTGTTCTTGTGGAGCACTGGTTCTCTCTAGCCTGCTTGCAATGTTCCTATCCCAGTGTTGCATAAAGTCCTAGGAACACAACACAAAACAGCAAGAAACCAAAAACAAGGCTACCAAAAAGGGTTATAGTTGGTTAAACTTAAAACAAAGAAAAACTGGTACGCATTGCATTTAAAATTCAATTTCCCTGCATGTTGAACTATAAATGGGGAATAATGGAAAATAAAAAGGAATGAGAATTCACCAATACTTGTGATGTGGATCACAAGTCAACATCAGCTTCTCATTTACACCATAAAGACTATCGCCAAGAACGGGCGCCATTTGATCTCGTGCCACGCAGGGTGCACCGGAATCAACAAATTTATAACCCAATTCCCTCTAATCAATAGGAAAGCTTACTCAAAGATAGTGGCCTAGGGTCGAACTTTGCAGGATGAGGTTTCTTCATGTTGTAAATGAGTCACACTGATTGAAAATGGTGTCACTTCTGGATTTTTGTAAAAACAAAATGTAGGTCGATGGCTTAAAACCGTAACTATAGAGAAATAAAGTGCATAATAATCCCTAGCTCTCGGGGCCACCGGGGCTATAATCCAAGGCAAACTTAATGTCCCTGTCCTTCTCTCACATTGGGTGGATGACTCCATAGTCATTTCCCAAACCAGATCTTTATGTTTAGCCATAAAGATCGAACCCTAAAGTTTTTCTCCTAGTATACAAAGATTTATTAACCATTACTGCTTCAAGCAATTAAACAATATTCTTGGATCTAACCTGCAAGAGCAAATAAATGGCAACTAAGTGAGCATCAGTGGTCTAGCAATAAGTATCTACTGAGCCTTGAAAGTTTGCCAAGTACTGACCACTCAAGGTACATCACAGGGATTCAAACCTAACGTGAGATGCAGAAACATAAATGAAAATAAATGTCTCGCGCATATCAGGAGGACAAAGGTTTTACCTCAAAACTTTAACTCAAACGCCCTCCTCTTCAAAGATTTATAGGGTTTAAAGGGGGTTGACCTTTGAGTTGTCATCCTCAAGGGTGTTTGGCAAGAGAGAAATGCAAAATGAGAGAAAATGAGAGAAAATCACACCCGCAAGAAAGCTGAAAGCTTTGGCGCCAATTTTATTGATTGATGGATTGATTTGATTTACAAAGTCGGGACCGAGGCTTATACTCGCCGAGTCAAGGAAATTACAAAAAGTATGAAACAACAAAATTGGTATACAGGGTAATTTTGGTACAAACCACAAAAACAATCAAAAGTGGTCAACATTCAGCAAATGTGGCAAAGCCGCGAATTTCAAGAACCTACGAAATTGTGATAAGTTGCAAAAATTCGCAACACTGCAAAATCTCTGCAATGCTCACTCTCCTTCTGAATTTAGCTCCAATTGTCTTCTTATTTGTACATGCAACGAGTCACTCATGGTTCTTCAGATTTGAATTGGATTCAAGGATAATGTAATTGGCTTGCAAACTACAAAATATCCACAAAATATGATCAATAGTACAAATTTCGGACCCAAAGCAGAACAATCAGGTTGCTTTTTGCTGATTAGTACACAAAGTGCTCAAACCCTAATGAATGGTGGCTCAAACAGCACTATTTGGGCACTAATCACATTCCTTCTATGAGCCATACACACCAAAACCACTAATGGAGTCGACCAATGCTCAAATATTGGAGAGGATGAATTCGTTATGGTTAGACAACAAAGCATTGCAAGACAAGGCCTGTAACACCCCAAATTATACCCTATTAGTTTATTACAGTTTAGTGGTATAATAAAAGTCAAAATTGAATTTTTCGGGAATTTAAGTACTAAGTACGAAATAGGATATAATCGGGATTTATAAAGAAGTGAAATGGAGAATGGTAATTTGCAAATTTAGGGACATAATGGACATTGAGTGAAAAGATTATATGTTAAGGTAGAATTTTGAGAAGTTGACTTGTAAATAGAGTCAAGAAAGAGGACTAAAATGTAATAAGTCAAACTTGGAGCCAAATGACATTAAGACAAACAACTTGTCTATTGAATGGATAAGTCCTCCATTTTTGGCTCAAAGAGAGCTAGGGCATATGGTTCAGGGAGAAGATGCCATCCTAGGTGATTTCACTCCTTTTGGTTGGGGATCTAGTCTTGTTCAAGTAAGAAGAAAGGAAGATTGGTTGAGAAGTTCAAGAAATCCAGGTATGGAACTCTTGTATGGAACTTTGGTATGGAACTTTTGTATGGAAATCAAGTATGGAACTCTTCCATAAATATGGTTTTGGTTGGTTTAAGTCCAATTTTGTGGTTTGTTCTAGTTTGGTTTTGTTTTGGTTGGAAATCACCCGTTGAAAATGACAAAAAATACCCATTTCTGTACAAGCCCGACGCCTCCTTGCCTAGGTGAAGGAAGCTTCGCATAGGCGAAGGTCTGTTCACCTAGGCGAACCCGAGACCCCCTCCTAAGCAATTTCTGCTCTGCCAGGGCGTAGCATTGGTTCGCCTAGGTGAACCTCTCCGCCTAGGTGTAGCACTTATTCGCCTAGGCGAACCGATAACCATGTTATTGTTTCCATCCTTCCATTAATTCTAGAAATCATCGCTCCTTCATTCGGACTCCGATTAAGGTGAACCATAGGCATTAAATTGGATTAATTGACGATCCTAACAAGTGAATGAAAGGGTCCACACATGTATATAAGCCATATGCTATAAAGTATTAAACAAAATGTACGTAATATGGAAAAGCGAATATTAAAAGTACATTCGTAAGAAGTGTCCAAAACTATAACGTAAATGTTGTTAAGACCGGTGTAAAATGCTCCAAACCTTGACACCTCGGCGACCTGTTTTTGGGCAGATTTTGATTTCTTACCCTCTTATTTGCTTATGTTATCCAGATAATAATGTGATTAAGAACAATATAACAAGCTCTGTAATACATATAATTGTATGTCTACCTAAGACCGAATAGTGAATGAATAGGGCACCTCCTGGACAATGGTTAATACACTCCTCGCTATAGTGCTTACGACACTTTTGTTACTGGGCAAAGTAAGTCTCTTTAGTGCTTCTAAGACTCCCTATTCGTGTTACAATAGTCTATAGTGTTATGGCACCTCTATTACGTGGGCATGTACTGTGCTTCGGCACCTCTATTCAATATTGTACCATACCTTTTGGTACCTATTGTGTTGTGTCCTTCTCATTCATTTTTACCAGGCTGTGCAGGTAAACACTTATATGTTGTGTACTTGAATAATATGATATATGAGATATGAAATGAAAGCAGTAATCACCCTTGTCAGAGTGTACCCATGGGGTACTTTCGTTATAAGATTTATATTATGTAATTCCTGGCTGAGATGTGAAAATTGATATATATTAAGTTTATATGTATACTGTGATTGAGGACCAGTGTATGTGGTCATTTATGTTATCTGTTTTCCCACTAAGTTATAAGCTTAGCATGGGTGCTTCATCCGTGTAGGTATTGAAGAGGTCGTTAGAGACATCTCTCATTCGCCAAGGCCAACACAACATTAGGAGTCCACCTAATGTAGGTTTTTTACTTTGTTTTGAAATGTAAATGTAAAATTTTGTAATAGTGGAACTTGTGTAAGTACAAGCAAATGGGACTCAAGAATTTATGTACAGGAACATTTAAACACCACTATAATGGTAGTATTACAAGTTCATGTTAATTATGATATCATGTTTTTGAAATGAGCCCACCAATATCAGTGTCTGTGTTAGAAGTCCCAGTCCCATGCACCCTCTCTGCCTCTACACGTGGAAGGCGTTATAAGGCCGACTAAGAGTTCACTGAACTAAGAGCATAAAATGAAACCATGATGGTTCAAATGTCCCAAATCATCGCTTGGAAATCAAAACAATCTGATCAGATGCCTCCTGAAGGTAGCATACCACTATAGAAGGGTAGGGGGTTCCTCATACACTCCTTTCCTTGACCAATCGTCCACACAAGGCGATGGTTAGTGACAAGACCCGACCCGAAAACCCTCCCAAGATTCCCCGGGTGATCCCGCCTAGTGAAGTTCCCACTTTACAACCCCTAGGGATTGTCCAATGGAACCCCAACTTTAAGAAAGAAAGTAAACACCTGCATTAATATAATACCTCAATATATGTATAAAAGATCCACAACCGCTCAAATCCACAACCGACCCATCTTACTGTAGGTCATAACCACAAACACACATATGATAAAGACTCATGTGAGTTCAATGCTAAGATCAGAGCATTCTAAGAGTGTTTACAATTTAGGGGCAAATGAAAAACACATAAGTCCAAATGAACAGCGCGAGAGCAGATAAGATAGAATACTCGCAACTCCGCCAAGATAACAGCGACGTAGAAGTCATACATGAGGCAGTCCCACTTTCGACCCTGCCTACTCTGTGAGAATCATTTTTAAACAATAAAACGTGAGAATAAACCAGCTGAGTGGCATAATTTATAAGGAAAATAATGTTTTATTTTCGAAAATTCCTTCTCTCTCTCAAGACCTCACGTCCACTTCTTTTGTAGGTATAAGGTTCCCGTTTGGAATCATTTTCACAAACCTTAACTTATACCTGGGGTGTCAACAATAAGGAAAACCATGCTCAAAAAAAAAATTTAACCGACATCATTATCAAGAACCTTAAACCCGAATTGGTTCACACAACATAAAAATTGAGCATGTAAAATATATATAACCATCATGTCGTAAAATAATCATGGAAATACAATAACCATAAATATTGAAATACTATACCTTACTAAGAAAACCAACAATGTATACCAGCTAAGATCTCATTTCAGAAACCCAACCTCACGATATCAGGGCAACTAATAAACCTTCGGATAAACCCGACATCACGTGGCACCACAACCGGGTAAAACCCGACATCACGCACGACAGTCCCAAACCCCGCTCTGAGAATTTGTCGGGAACCTCGTAAACCCACACCGCAAAATCAAACATTATTCTCGGGCCCACACTCGAAATAAGGTCCCATTCAAAAAAGTCCCAAAACCGTTCTTCTGGAACAAAGAATCTTCAAATATTAAAACCGGTCCAGCAAAACAATGTTCGAATATGTCACAAATTATCCACAACCCACAAAATTTCCAAATATTTAAAATGTTGATAAAATCCACATGAAATGATAACTTGTTTATATAAAACGTATAATTATATTTACGCATAACCAACCGTTTCGATCAAATAAAGTTATATATATAATAACAATCCCAATTACATATCATAATAATACCTAAAAGCATTTAAACATATAAACCACTCACGTACTACGATGCTCACCCTACTCCCTCAGGATCGCCTCCAGTTCGCAGGAGTACCAGAAGAGACACAATCTGCATTTAGGCTCCATTAACTAAACCAAAGACATTGCGACGCCCCAAATGTCTTAGGATAATTTTTAGAACTATGAAACTATCTTAAATCTCTGACTCCTGACGGTCCAATTATACAATGTGCCCCATGCAATCCGAGCATCCAAAAATTGGGGCTTTTCAAATCTCCTCGAGGCTAATTTTTCGAAATCAACCTCCAATAACCTCACCAAAATATCCACCCTCACTATCCAACTCAATTTTGCCTAATTCTTGACCATAATTGGTGTCCAATTTCGTCCAAACCTTTTCTAATACCTTGTAAGTGACCCAAAAATGAAAACATAATCAACGACGTCCAAAATTTACAAATTTATAGAGTCAACGGAAAAGCTCATAAGAGGCCAGAACACAAGCCAGCATTCTTTACCTTGGTCCAAAGCAGTTGCCGTGGTGGCCGAAAAACTCCCATCCACGGCCAAATTTTGCTTGGCCCTATCTTCAAATGGTGAGGAATCCGTGAGTGCCGACCGCTGAATGAGTGCAGAGGGTCCGTGGGGGAGAGGGAGGGTATGGCCGGCCCGAATGGCCGAAAATAGAAAATCGACGACCCACCGCGGGCAAATCCGCCAGAGGCCCGCCGCCCGACCGCGCCGTCTCACTGGTTCGCGGAAACTCGCCTACCAATCGTCGGTGGTGGCGCCCTCTCGGGCCGGTGCGCAAAGGGTGGCCGGTGACGCTCCCACGACCAAACCCATTTACTCTAAAAATGGTCGAAACGACCTGGGCCAACACTGTGACTTAGTGGAGTTTTTTCTAGGCTTCTGCCACAAAATGAGGTTTTTGGGGCTGGGGTCTCATTTCAGAACAGAAACTAGGTTTATATAGAGCCTAGGGTAGCAGGTTTTCGTGCAAAACCCATAGTGATTTGACACCGCAAATCGTTGTTTGAACTCCCAGCACAGGCAACTCGCATCCGTAGTTTCCGACGAACGCTCAACCCGCTTCATGAACTCGCATCGACGACGCCTTACAAAATGGTGTTTTAGTCAACCCAAAATTCTTCATCCTTGAAAAGTCAACTTGGGGGCCCACATACTAATTGTTGGTCAAATTTGGTCTAAACTTGTCAAACGCTTTAAAACTTGTATTATCTGGTACTCCGGTCGCATAAATCCTACCCCCCAAAAGAAAATTTTCATCCACGAAATCTGCACTGCGCCATGGAAGAGATGAGGGTAATCGGGCCCGCATTTGGTCCTCCCGCTCCCAAGTCGCCCGACTCAGGTGGTTTCCTCCAAAGGACCTTCATTAAGGATACATTCGGTTAGCGGGCTCCTTCTCTATCCAAAATCTCAGACCGGGCCGCTCCTCATAGGATAAATCATCTCGCCAATCTCCTCCTGTCTCCAACACATGAGGGGTCCTTCGAGATATACTCTATTTAGCATGGAGATGTAACACAATATGACACCTGAGAGTCCCTCCGGAGTCTAATCTATGGGCCACTCCGACCTATCCTCTCAACAATCCCACATCCAATGTAGCGAGGACTTAGCTTCCCGGCTCCCAGTGCCGCACTACCGCCTTCCAAGGAGAGAGCTTCAAGAATACTCGATCTTCAACCTCAAACTCAAGATCCTTTCTACGCTTGTCCGCATAGCTCTTTTGCCTATCCTGAGCTGCTTTCAACCTGGCACGTATAACATTTACCTTGTCCACTGCCGCTTATGGTAACTGTGACCTGAAATTTCTTTCTTCGCGCCCATTCCAACAGATAACTGAGTGCTACATCGCTTTCCATACAATGCCTCATAAGGTGACATCTCAATGCTTGAGTGATAGTCATGTTATGCGGAATCCCCGCTAAAGGTAGATACTCATTCCAATGTCCTTTGAATTGCGCACAGCCATGACCTCAACATATCCTCTAAGGTCCGGAATAGTCCTCTCGGGACGTCATCGGCCTCGAGGTGGAAAGCTGCACTCAACCAACTTGACACCTGTCTCTTCCATCAATCCCTTCCAAAACCTCAAGTGAATCGCGGGATCTCATCTGCAGATGATCAACATTGGCACCCCATGCAAAACCCAATTATATGATTCATAAAGAGTTCACAGTTTCGAGGATAAAACTTCGAATAGGTATGAAATGCGCTGGACTTGGTGAGAGGTCGATCAACTACCACCCAAATGTCATCATGTCTCTCGCTGTAGGAGGGAGTTTGAACAGCAAAATCCATTAAAATGCACCCATTTCCATTCCGGGATGGGGTAAGGGCTACAGGTCCGTGTGGCTAGCTTGCCCTCTTTCGCTTCACTTGCTGACATGCATTTAAAGACACCTCAGATACATACTTCTGGCACTTCTCTTTCATCCCTGACCACCAATAATATTCCTTCAGTGTACGGTATATCTTGGTACTACTGGGTGCATAGCATAAGCAGAACTATTGGCTTCCTCCAATATTTGACTTTTTAACTTTCGCCTATTGAACACAAAAGCCTAGAACCAATCACCAAGGTCTGGCTGCCTCTAATAGCAAAATCCGATTGCTCTCCTTCCTCGACTTTCTTTCTCATGCTCATCAAATAGGGATCTCTCTAGTTGTGCCTCGAGAATAACATCTACATGATCGGGTTGTAGTTGGAAATTAGCAAAAAAGTGCTCCCGCTACGATGCATCCTCAACTCAACACCCAACTCCTTAAATGGCCTTCACATCAATGGAAGTCAGATGGTCCGTGATATGTCAGACAGAGCCTCGTATACTTCGCTTCAAGGCATCCGCTCACTACATTTGCCTTACCTAGATGGTAATCGGGCGAATGCAAACATAATCCTGGTAATTCCATCCACCTCCTCTACCTTAAGTTTAACTCCTTCCGTAAACAAATACGGCGCTCTATGGTCGTGTAACATCCGACAAGTCGCCTCCATACAAGTAATGTCTCCAAGTCTTCAATGCGAAAAATTACCGCAAAGAAGTTCCAAGTCATGAGTAAGATAATCTCACCGTGGTTTCTTCTCAATCAACCGGAAGCATACGCCACAACTCTCTTATGTTGCATCAACACGCAACCCAAACCTTGGCGTGAAGCATCGCTGTAAACCTCGAACCCCTCGCGTTCTCCGCAATGTCAAAACAGGAGCTGACGTCAACTTTTCCTTCAATGTTTGGAAGCTTCCCTCACACCTGTCAGTCCACTCAAATTTAACTCCTTTCCTAGTCAAACAATGAAGTGGTCCTACTATCTTTGAGAACCCTTCTATGAACCTGCGGTAATACCCCGTTAATCTCAGGAAACTCCGCACTTCTATCACCGTAGTTGTTAAGAGACCAAAACACATATACAAATTTATGACGTTATTACCAAAGGACTATTGTCTAACCCAAGAATCTAAGTACATAAAACTTGTTAAGACCAAAACGTGTTGTACATTTATGCATTAGTTATGCATGCAAGATCATGACGTTATCACCAAAGGACTATTGTCTAATCCCATGAACTACGCCAAAAAACCTAAGGACATTATACTATAAACCACCAATCTCTTAGAGTAAATCATTTTTCTCAAAGTTGGTTTGAACCCCCGATATTCCTCGCAAGTGCACTGTGCTCTGACAAGTAATAAATGGATTTATCAAGATGATCGATCCTAACAGAGATCTCAAGAATTTTAAATCAACTACCCCTACCACTAATTTCCACATACTATTTGGACCACAATGATAAGAGATCCAGCATTACAATGGAAAATTTAAACAACAAGAGGAAAATTAACCGAACTATCCAACATACTGGAAAAGTGTAATAAAGATTAGCAAGAATAAAGAATTTGTTAAAAGAACTGGAACATCGAATAGTTATCCTCGTGCAGACACACTATACAGGAAACAAAGAATAGTGAACTACTCAATTCCAGTTACTCCCGAAAATCTCTTGATTAATTCCCGCTTCAAAATCATTCATGCTGTAGTACCGATTCCTCCGACACTCCACACATTTCATTATCTAATTCTATGACCATTCTCTCTTAACACAAAGTGAATCATAGATAACTACTTTGGGCAAGGACTCTAATCCTGATATTTTCTTTTCAATTCTTCACACCCATTTTATGACCCAAACCTTAGCCTGCCATCTGCACAAGCAAGGATATACAACTTCCAGACATCCCTCCCTCTAAATTAGAATAGACCAACCTTCCTTGATTAGATTCATAACAATGGGATTAGTCCTCATATCCGGTTCATGAGTTGAGGTGAGAACTTTGCTTGTTTAAATAGATAACCTATTCAACTCGTTTCTGATTTCAAAGGAGAAGAGATTTATCTAAGGTGAACTTACAAAGCTCAAAAGATCTCCACAAGAAAGTTAGTATACCTTCAAAGCAAATGCACATTACTCTCAGTATGTCTTCCCAGGTCACCTGTAGAGGACTCCTCATGGGAAATCTAGAGTACCTAGACGCAAATCTTAACTGTGTATACATGAAACCTGATAACTGCATCCCAAGACAATAAACCCAAAACTTAAATAAATTCATTAACCAAACTTCAACAGTCAGAACAATCTGGCGCAGGAAAGATAAATTGATTATCATGTTCACTTTCATAATGGAAGTCGTATTCCTCAATTCATCGAATCCACTGTTACAAAGATTCCTCCTGATCATAAGAATGACTCCAGAATGGAACTGAACAATCGAATTTCAGAATTTGTCCGAAATTCCATACCGCTCCGTGTAGTAACTTCGAAAAAGAAATTGATTTCAAGATTCACTTCGCTTTAACGATAAGATGAGATCCAAACAAAATGGTGAATCAAAAGAAAAAGAAAAAGAAACACAGAAACAACTGCTCTAAAATGACCCAAATGAAAAATAAAGAAAAATAAAGAAAATAAAGAAAAATAAAGAAAATGGGAGTTTCAAATATCCGCATTCTCGTCCGTCGCCGCCAAGTCGCATCGAGTTGGATAGCCGCAGATGAGAGGGTTCCCCAATCGGGCCCCAATCCCAATGTAGACTGCGGGATTTTAAAGTAGCCAGCCCAAGTTACGCTTCAGCTCCGTCCTCATTTCACGCGACCGGTCTCATGTCGACATTGACTTCCAAAGTTCTGCCTTATGAACCGGTTTCGCTCGGCGTTGTCACGGCAATTCAACCTGCGCGCTCCTTGTAGGTTTCGCTTGATCGCTGCATGTCGCGCGAGATCACGCCTTCGCACATCATGGCCTCGCGCGATGATCCATTCTAGTCCTTTGCCTTCAACAGGTTTATTCTTCACATAAACGCTACGATCACGTTGTCGCGACATGGGCCTCAAGTCTCCTCGCACCCTTCCGACCGCCATGTCATGACGCCGCGACATCAAACCCACGCGTATTAATATCAACTTATACCGTTACCTTGATTTGTCATTCCATGATGTCGCAATTTCTCTATATCTGGTCGACATCTTCTCAATGCCTTGGCTGGTCTCAATTTCACCTTCCTGATACACGCCACGCCTATCTTTGTCGGACTCTCACCGTTACATCCCGGCATTTTGACGATCGCCGATACGTCGCGACATCAATCTCCGCGGTCACGACATCGCCTAAGAAATCGTTTCCAACCGGTCGCCGCATTGTCAGCGACATCGATTGAGTCAAGAAGACGCTTATACTTCGCAACTTGACGAGAATGCCTCATGTCACGACATCGATATCTTGTCGCGACCTCACTTTATAAACTTCAACCTCAACCGAAAGCAAAACCTATGTCGCGATCGACCTTGGTGTCGACATCGCTTCCGCCATATAGCTCGCTCTGGATGGCTGATGTCGCGGACTTCGCCTCTTTGGTCGTGACAAAGAAGCTCATTTCTTCGCTTTCATCTCGATAGGAGTTCCTCGGCGTCGCTACATCAATCTCTTGTCGCGACATCTTGTCACGCTCTTTTGCGCATTTCAACCGTCTTGATGTCGCGATTCTCATTTCGTCAGTGATTAATATCAATGTCGCTAAGACTGATCTCACGCCGCGATACCACTAAGTTCCTGTAGCTTCATCAATCCAAACCTCTCATAGCTTAAAAAGGTGTTTCGCGATCGCGAATTTCATCCTCGCCACGAGCATCAATACTGCTGTCGCTGACTTCGCACGCCGCCGCGACGCGTTTCCTCTTTAGCTCCTCGACACCCCTTCACCGACCAGACTTACTGTCATACCCATCAAATTCCTTTAATTCTTTTTGTGTCACTACCTCGTAATTTGACTGTAGTCGGGACCCCAAACCGTGATCAATGAATCAGCCAATTCTTTTCATTTCGCTTCCGCCATTCGACCGCACTTTTCTTCCACTTATCGTATTTTCTACTTTCTTCTCTTCCCGCAACAAAAATTTGGTGAGTTTCTTCATACTGTATATTAATTATTCATTTCTAAGATGAAAATAGAACGTAAAAATGCACTAAAAATAGATAATTTTTAAGCTCATCAAACTCCCCTAAACTTAAAGTTTTGCTCGGGCCCTCAAGCAAAGAAAAGAAGAATTGTTTGTCCTCAAACAAATAATTTTTTATGAGTTTTTCTGCATTTGTTCCTCAGCTTCATTCAATTTAATGCAATGCAAGGTATATGCAATTCTTCAGACATTTAGCTTCAAGTCCAGCTCAAGGTTTGTCTCTACTATAAGTATGCAAACTATCATGTTGAAATTGTTTTACAAAACAATATACTCATTGGACTCGTTGAATAACAGAATTAAATTCCTTTCAATTTATGGTCAGCCATTTAACTCCCTAAAAGTTCTTCACAATTTTGATTGTTTCCTTTCTTCCAAATCTATAGGCTTGTTTTCATATCGATCTCCACTAATGTAGGTGAATTCAAATTTTCCAGATCAATCAGCCCTTTGGGCTTATATCAGGAGGCTTGGGCAATGGGTAGGATGGAAGGAATTTTAGGTTAAGATCACTTCAAATACTTTCTCTTCTCTTCTACCACTTCTTCTTATAGTTTCTTCAGTAAACTCCCCTAAACTCATGTTCGGGATAGATCTCTTTGATTTCCTTCTTTCCAGAACCAGATTCCTATTTTACTCTTATATAATTTCACCTGAGAATTTCCTAGTTTGATACCACTAAGGGGATAGTAAATGAACTTTAGCTTCTTAAATAACTCTTAGCGAACTAGTTTAGTAACTCCATACCTGCATGGCATTGGGGTAACAGCCAACACCCAAGAACTTAATCGTTCTGAAGAGATAGCCACAAGGATAAAAACCCTATCCCAGTTTCTTTTCTGGGCTTGATTTTCTGCTCCTGCCTTTTCTTTCATTCCCTTTTGAGTTCATCAAAACATAAACCCCCAAACTTCATTTTCTTCTCTTGAATTCCTGGTAATCGTAGGTTCTATCAAGGATTATGAGGCCTTAAGATAGCTGGGTTTCCATTGGTCTGTTTGAAAATAGGCTGTTGGCTCACTTCTGAATCCACTATGTCTCAGCATATGAATGTATTCATAGGCATATGTTCAAACTATCTAAGAATGGCCTGTATCATCTCTTGTCAGCCGAATCACCTAGGATTTCACTTCAATCAATAATCTAACAAATTCTAGAATTTGGATTTATCAGCTGTGACTAACTATAAGGAGTATTTTGACCCATTTTTATTTATGAGTAGTTAAGTTAATTGATATTCACAAAGTTCCTTGACTTATCATCACCACAAACTCAAAAAAATATGTTTGAACCCGATCTCGTCGATACCTTCCTCTAACTGGAATTACTCGCTAAATATAAGTAATTCTTTTTTTTGCCTTGTTTTTCAATTAAACTAGATGCATTTTGTCCTTATTCCTAATTTTCCTCATTTCTACCATCTACCTAACTTTCATTCAATTAAGATATGTCCCTCTCAAAGAAGCTTTTTATTCGGAACTATTTCCTACTTTGATTTCAATCATTCAAATCCACAAAGCAACACAACATTGAACAATCAAAATGCAAATAGTACACAACAATTCCATTTAACTTTCATTTTATTTCGATTTGATTTTCAATCGTTGGGATACATGATGGAGATAATGAACAAAGTGTTAGGTACAGAAGGCCCATTTCCTTTTTTAATTAGGCAAAAATATCGGATCGAGTCTAAAGTGTTCAAATGAGCTGGGAATGAAGGAACTTCTATTTCCTTCTTTCTTTCTCTTCTTAGTTTCCTCTCAAGCTGCTTCTTCAATGACAATCTCATTAGAGATCAACTTTCTTGTTCAAGACATCTTGTCTCTTCCCCAAGCCATTCATTGTGTTCCATTTCGTCATGACTTCAAAATTTAGAAAGATTGTTGTTAATTAAATCTAAATGTACTCATTCTTCCTCACTGAGATCTCAGCCTCCCATTGCTTTTTGTCTCTCTCATTCTTTGTTTTCTAAATTCCTTCCTAGAGATTTGTGGCAGTAATTTGAAACCCTTTTATCTCGCCTCCCCCACTTGGTGTCATGCTCTTTATCTCTTTTCTCTAGCAATGCTAGTGAGTTGCTATCCGATCAAACCGCTTGTTATAGAAAGCTTCAGACTTTGCAAATGGAGTTTCTCGCAAAGATCTTGACCCTTTCCATCTTTGAACTCCTCTGTCGTCAAAGATTTTTCCCCATCTGCCTCTTCTCGTCTGCCTTCCTTCCATCAAGTGTTCTCTTCTTTGATTCTCACCTCATGCTCCCTTTCTTTTATGTTTAATTCTTTCTTCCCACCATATTCTCTTCTTTTCAATTCTTTTTCATACATCCCTTCTCTCACCTCCCCGCTTTTGTGTCCCACTCCTTCTCTTTTCTCTTCTGTTCTTTCTCGTGATCAAATCTCAGATTTCCTGCACTGAATTGTCCTCTCAGGCTCCTCGTAGCTTTCTCCGTGTTGGAAATTTCTGTTTTGTACAGGATGGGAACTGGCCAAGGGGATGGAGAAGTCTATTGGGCTGTCTTCATCCCGCCTTCACATTCTGCAAAACATGTACCATTGTGGTCGTGATGTCACCCGGGTGCTCGCTCCTGATCGCCGGCCCTCCGGTCTCCTTTTCGGGTTCTTCACTGGGTTTCACCTCCTGCTCTCACCAAAGACTCTTTCCTCCGATTTCTGGTCCCTACTAACTCCCGTCAGGCGAGGGCAAAGCCTCGGGGACTTCTTCTTCGACTCCCAAACCCTTTCTACCAAATTTTCCGGGCAAAGAAACCGTGGATTGTTGCCGCGATGGGCGCACCTCTTTTGCTTCCTTCATGATATTCTCATGATAGAGTTCCCTATGATAACTCCTATGATCTTGTACTTAGTATGGTGCACAAAGAGTACAAATCTTCTGTTCCTCACTGCATAAATGTCTAAGTTGAACCAAAACACGCCAGAAGTAAACCATACCTCGCTTTCTTCACAAGAAGGCCCCTGTTCAGTTCCCAGTTTCCTTCTTTCAAGTCTAACCGCGCCTTCCATCAGAGCTGACAATCTTTCTAAGATTCGGCTTTTCCAAAATTTTGAATTTGGAGCCATGCTTGTGCGCTGTTTGGCGCATAGGCTTGATGGCTCACATCACAGATTTGAAACCCTTACCTTCTAACAAAAATAGCTCCATCCTTCCTTTCCTACCATGTTGGAATAAACCTCTCACGCTGTCGATATCCTCGCTTGGTGCACAAGAAAGACTCTCCCCACCTTCTATTCTATCATCTCCTTGAAAGGAGTCATAGGGCTTGGAATCTCCTCTCTCCGTAACAAAACCCTTCTGTTAAACAATACTTCTTCCACCGAGAATAGCTTCCATCGTAGACGGGTTCCTACTCTTCTTTCTCCTTTCCCTTCCCCTTTCTCGCTTTCGGTGTGTCCCCAGCTCGGGTGCTTCCTGATGGTGCCCTCTCCCGCTTGTTCTTCCTAATTCGATCTCATCTTAACCGTTCTCCTTAGATGAGTTTCTTCTTCTTCATTGTCTGTGTTCCCTCATTATCTCGCCGGTGTTAGGGACCAAAGGTGGGAATTTCAAACACATTGGAAGCAAGAGAAAAGCTTTTCAAGGTTGGACCGCTTAGGTTTTCGGAGGCTGGTGATCTCGTAGGAAGACGAAGGCGTAATGGGTTATGTAGCTTGAGGAATGAGATAGTTTCCACGCTTGCAATTCAATCAATGTTCGTGGGCTCCATTAATGTTTACGAGACTTGTCGCGACTTCAATTCCGCCTTTAATTTGAGATCATTAAATGAGCTTTTGAATGAGTAGTTGGCATGTGTCATTTATGTCGCATACCCAGGATGTCGCGACATGCTCAGTTTTCGTAGAATTATCGATGTGGCGAATTCCTTCCTCAAATTTGAAACTTAATTCACCTGTCACATACATCACAAGCAGTCAGCACATGAATCTCCTTTCCCACAGCCCAATTAATCGTTTCAAATCGGTCACGGCATCAATGTTATGTATGACAGCTTAATGTTGCACATAACCCTTCTGCCAGACTGCTCAATTCAATGACCCAAAAAACTTTGAATTTTGTTATTGTTTCTAACATTATTTCTCTAAACATCTATCCGTATATTTCAGCAAACGATTTAACAATTAGTAATCATAACTACAGGATTTGGTTAAAGAGAAGGTTACTCCCTTTTCTCATGTCACACTCATAAAGCGTCGAACATTCCAATTAGTTATGATCATATCTATGTTCTAACCTCTCATAAGATCACTCTGAATAATCCGTAAGATTCTAGTTAAAATACAATCAATTTCTAATAATAATAAAAAAAAGTTAAATCTATCCTTCTGGAAAACAAATTCGACTTAATTCATCAGCAACTAAAAGAAAAGAGATAATTCAAAATTTAAAATCAGCATTGAAATCCTAGGTTGCCCCATTAGTCGTCGCCTTGAGTCCTTAGCCGGACTCGTCACTGTTGTAGTTTCTTCTTTTTCCTTAAGAACCGGGCTGAGTTCTTCAACTCCTCCTCCCCGTTGAGATAATGCTTTAACCTTGTCCATCGGACCTTGAATTCTTCACTAGTAGCGCCTTCAGTTGTCACCGCCTCCAAATGTAGTACTTGATACTACCGCATGGCCCGCCTAATTGGATTTAATTTCTCGAAATAATTTCGCCTAGAAGTGCCAAACAACGTAACCTGTTCCCTGTTCTGAACTCTTTCAAGATTCTCCCACCATGCCATTTCTTTGTCTTATCTTTGTATATTTTGGAGCATTGTCATAAGCTTCATTTCTCGTTCTTCCAATTACAGACATATTGGAGCAGTCTCTCTCCCCTTTTATGTACCTTAAAATCGAAGTTTTTAACTCTCTTGAGCTTAGTCTACATTTGCCTTGTATTCTAATTCATGAGGTAGATGGATATGGTTTGCCAAACAACCTCAGATGGGACATTCCAATGGGAGTTTTGTATGTACTCAGAGGGGCCCAAAGTAATCATCAAGTTTGGAAGACCAATCCTTCCCCGCTGAGCTCATGCCTTTCAAGCATTCTTTTGATCTCCCGTTGGAAATTTCTCGCTGTCCACGTCCGGGACAGATGCTGCCAAACTCCGTGGCTTATACGCCGATCCCATGTGATCTCTTCTCATGGAGTTTTGGCAAACATTTGCTCTCAAGTGGGTGTATCGGCCTCCATCACAATGGCTCCCGGGTTCCAAACCTCGCCAAAACATTCTTTCGCAGAAACCCATAATCGTGTTAGTACTCATTCCCTCGATTAAGAAATCAAAAGCCCATCATTTGGAGACATACATCTACCTAAAGATATAAATGTTTCCTTAAATGATGGCGGAAGGGTCCCATAAAACTCCATTCTCAAAAGATATCAAAAAATTTGTATCACCATAATACCTTTAGGGGGCATTTCATTCGCGGCTGATATTTCCAACTTTGGCACGATCACAATAATTTCACCCGCATTCCCCGCACACCCTCAAAGATAGTGGCCAATAAAACCTTGATTGAGTATCTGTGAGTCGTTTTTCTCCCGAAAGTGTCCCCATACAGGCATGCACGGTATCTATTTAAAATGTTGCCTGTTCAATCTTCCGTAATAACACACTTTCTTACACACAGTCGCATTCTCTTTGAATAATAGCTGGTCATCCCAAAGAGTAATATCCACATCATACTTCCGAGTTTCCTCTGGTAGCCGAGTTCCTCAAGGCATTACTCCACGTTTCGCATAATTCACAATATCAAGATACTATGAAGTCGAAGGAAACCAAAACACTGCTCACCGGGAAGTTCTCTGTTAACTATATTATCATCTTCTTCACCGCTTCTTTCACCGACAGTGGTCGGCTATCACATTGTCACATCCCTTTTATCCTTTATTCAAACAAACTTTGTAGGCTACCCCATCTTTACTCAATCTTCGCTTAGTTTCTTTCACACCGTTACTACTGTTGCACATCCGTGAATTACCATGGATCCTATAAAATCAAGCCAAATAAATTTTCTATGCCAAATACTATACCTAGCATCTCCGCTCATAGCATGGAGTAGTTCTCAAGCTCATATCAATATTCTCCTACTAGCATAGTATACTTAATTCCTCGACACATTTCTCTCCTTTTGTACCTCCAACAGCCGTGCCTCCCATAGCAAAATCACTCACATCAACATTATTTCAATCCCCCGATTCCATTCTCGTGCAAATAGTGTATGTAATTGAATTCACCTTTTATCAATAAAGAATCTTACAGAATCATCAAAATCAACCTCAGATCCTTCAAAGAATCTCGCATAGTGGTCCAGCTATTTTTGAAAAGTCTTATGAATTTCCTGAAATCCAAACATGCTCCATGAAACTTACATTCCATCATGATAGGTGGTGCAAGAGTCTTGATAATGATACTTAATCGTCAACTTCACCCATGAATAGAATTAGTGCCCAAGAATTGTCACCTTTCCTCGTTACCATAAATGGCATTTCTCTCCCAATTTGTTAAGATAGGTCATTTATTGGCATCTTTTGATAATGCTTCTATTAGCTTAAACATTGATCAAAGCTCGATCCACAAAAGAAATCATCCATGAAAATCTCCACTACTTCTTCACCAAATCTGAGAAAATGTATAGACTATGCACCTCGAATGTAGTCGAGGATTACATCCAAAATTATCCTCAAAATACGCAAAGGTACCATAAGGGCATGTGAACGGTCTTCGATCCTCCGTGTGCAATAGCAACTGATTGTACCCCAAAGTACCCATCCAGTAGTAGAGGGTGTCCTCGTTAACCTATCCAATATCTAGATCAACAAAAGGCAAAGGAAATGATCTTTTCCCTTGCGTTACGATTCAACTTCCTCACTAATATGACACCTGATCCATATCGCTCTTGTCGAATTAATTCATTTTTTCTATTTCTCGATCACAAGAAACCCTCCTTTCTTTGGGAACCACACATGGACTGGTTTCACCCAGATTATCCGAATAGCGTAGATAAAACCAAAGATTCAACAATTTGAGTACTCCTTTCGACTACTTTTCAACACCTGGATCCACTTTCTCCCGATGTTCTTAAGCAGATGGTTTTGGAAGCCCTTCAAGCAGTAATCTTATATGCAAACCGTTGACTAATACCCAGCCTCAATGGACCAAGCTAAAGATTCCCCTTGTGATAAGCTCTTAATATTTTCAGCAATCTTGTTCCTCAACATCACCGAGTCCGGGTTTGAATGACTACCCAAGCTGTGCAATTCTAAGTAGGCATTGTACTTTTAAAAATGCGACATGGCAACTCCTTCAAAACTAGCCCTTCCGCATCGGGCTCTTGATGATTTTCCTCTTTTCACTATTTTCCCCATTATCTTTTCTGGCTTATTTCAAGTTCAACACAGCCATAGAATGAAAACCGCCGTCTGAAATTCGTAATAGACACCTTCAGATACCGGGAATTTAATCTCTTTTTCATTGATAAAACTCGGAGGTTACACCATTTATACACATCGAGCTGGAAGAGAGACAAAATCGCCTACATTGCAACCTTCCTGTCCCTATCTATATTTGCTGCTACTTTTGATCAAGTTAAATGTAGCGTACTCTTCTTCTCCACTAACCTCAAGATAAGAACTCCTTTTCTGCATGTCACATCCCAGTGTACCCAAAGAGGCTGTAGGGAATGGTCTTAATAGTAGGGTACTTGTGAATCTTTCTTCCATGTCCGTATCGATGAAGCTCTACCAAATACAAAACTTCCTGCAACGCTGGACCAACACATCTTCACGACCCCTCTTCCCGGTTTCACCATCGACCGCTCTACCATTTGTAGAGTAACAAGCCAGGGGAGTAAGCTCCCCCAAACTTAATTTCTTTATAACGTATAGCACGCATTGGATACTGTTCCTGAAATACGTAGAGCCTCTAACTGCACTCCAACAATACAAGAATCAGCAAACCCCCGGGTCCTTCATCTTACTCGGGGTAGCTTCTTTCCTAATTAATGCAGACCGCAAGTGGCGCAGAAGGAGATCTGTCGTATTCTCTTCTACTATTTTTCTTTTCTTACTAAAGATGTTCCTTCAATTTTGCATAGGTGGCATCTCCAGTCACTTCAAGAAAGGCATACCGATCTCTAGCTTCCGGAAAGTTCTCAAGAACCCCTCATAACTCAAGCCCTCCATCTCGATTTCCACGCAGCCTTGTGGAAATGGACCGCCATGATCCTGATGTTCTTCTTTTTCTACTCCTTTCATCATTCTCCATTGTCTCTTCCCTTTCCGTATTGCTACCTTTGCCATCATCAGTCTTTCCTTCCCCTCCTTCTAACTCCTTCCCACCTCAAGGTCGCACGCCCACGCAGCCTCAAGTTCTTCCCGATCACTTGGGAAGGCATCTTTCCTCCGGGCTTTGCAGGTTAGGGCCAATGGGCCTTCACTTGTGTCTCTCTAGGTTCTTCAGTGGATGCATTGGTAGTGTTCCCAAATTTGAGTAATCAGTATGTTCTCGCCCACCCTCCAAATTTTTGTCTCACGGAGGTCTGCTCAGCCTTTACACATTGCCCTCATAAACTCGCAAGATCTGGCCTTTCAAAAAGTCAAACCTCCGTCCCAGTAGTATTTTCATTCCTGTGCTCATTTCGCTTCGTCGCCGCCTGAACCAGTGGTCACTACACCCTGATAGTGGTTCCCGTCTCCTGCTTTGCCTATGAAAGCCCCTCCACCATACGAAGCTCTCATGATCCCCATAAAGCTGTGATAATGTGTCGGAAGGTTGATCGGGCTTAAAATGATAAGCCCCTCGCTCCCCATATAATTGAATCTCAAGAATTTATATAGAATTCTTCACATCTCTTCAAAGACTTCCTTATTATTAATCCTCTAATACTATTCCATTTCATGAGCAGCAGGTAGTCTTCTTTCATTATTCTAACCTGCATAATGGCATCCAGCTTGGCCTCCATGGCTGTCATCTTGCCTAGCTCCATATATCCCTTCTCCGTTGTTTCAGAAAGTTTTCCCATGAGTTTTTTACATTACATTTGGCCATTCCTTCCAATCAACTCAGCCTTTCATTCTTCAAAGATTTCGGTCATCGTTCCACAAGATAGTTACTCACGATCCCTTGATATCATTCATGCATGATATACAACACATTTGAGCTCCTAGTATTCATCCCATGCATTGGGACATCTTCTCAAATCAGCTTTGAATCTTTCCTAAGCTACATACAAGCCATCTTCCCATTGAACACACACACATTTCTCTCCTTTCTTCGTAAGAATGGGAGAATCTACCCGCAGAACTTAACTCCTCCAAGTATCAACATAACCATATGTAATGATCCACACCAGTAGCTGCTAGATTCCCCATGGGAGAATGACAGGTGGGCTTTTATGACTCCTGTCTCACACCCCATCTCAGCCTTAACAAGATGCACATCCTGAGCATCTTCCTGTGTTCAGTTTGGGATCTCAATAGACTTGAACAAAGAACCTAAGGCACACTTAGACCATTGTAATCAAGGTCAGGTTTTCAATTCAAATTTTTCACAGCACTCAACTCCAGCTCGCCCAAGCTCCACAGTATTCTTCCCAGATAATTGGTCTCCGTAAATCCTCCCACATTCCAAGGACTGGAGGCCTTCTAGCTCCCTTCCTCATGTATTTCAACCTGATCCTCGCCTTTCTTCTTCCATGGTTGAGTCGCCTCTCTTCTTAGTCTTTCAACAAACTTCCGAAAATACCCTTTCTATTTCTGCATCACCGGACCGACGTGTTTTGTTTCCTATGCATCAAAGTTTTTCTCGAAGCAAAACACACTTCCATTAATAGGATTAGTCAAATCATCATAAATATTCACGTGTTTCATAAGATGTTAGCGCCAAATCATTGAACCACTCGCTTGGTAACCCAGTTTAGGTTTTCTTTTAAAACCAAATTAGTATTTCCTTCTTTCATCCCGAATATTGATTTACAAAATTCTTCGATCTTCACCGCGCTCTATAAAACTTGTTAAGAGACCAAAACACATATACAAATTTATGACGTTATTACCAAAGGACTATTGTCTAATCCCCGGCAACGGTGCCATAAAACTTGTTAAGACCAAAACGTGTTGCACATTTATGCATTAGTTGTGCATGCAAGATTATGACGTTATCACCAAAGGACTATTATTGTCTAACTCTTGAACGGCGCCATAAACTTGTTAAGAGACTATAAAACACATATACAAATTTATATCATTTATTAACAGTAAGGACTATTGTCTAACTTCTCATGAATCTGCCATAAAACTTGTTAAGACTAAACTGTTGCACATTTATGCATTAGTTATGCATGGTATCGCGGATGCGAGCCACCAAAGGACTATTGTCTAACCCTGAATCCACATTTACAAAAACTTGTCGACATTATACCATATAAAACCTCACTCAATCTCTTAGAGTAAATCATTTTTCAGTTGGTTTCTGTCCGATATTCTATGCACAGTCGATAAGTAATAAAATGGATTTAAGTCCGATATCGATCCCACGTAGATCTCAAGAATTTTAAAATCAACTACCTCGACTACTCAATTTCCATACTATCCATCTCACAAACGATAGGTGATCCATTACGTTGTGAAACATTAAACGAACAAGAGGAAATTAACGAACTATCCAACATACCGGAAATAAAGATTAAAGAATAAAGAATTTCTATAAAAGAATCGACATCGAATAGTTATCCTCGGGAGGACACATCAATAGAAATTGGTGATTAAAGTGGGAACTATCAATTCCCCGATGGCCTCGATAAAATCTTCGATTAATTCCGCTTCAAAATTCAGCCCATATGCTTGTAGTACCGGATCTCTCCACACTCCACATTTCATTATCTATTCCTATGATCTTATTCTCTAATACAGGAATTAGATAACTACTTTTTAAAAAGTGGACTTCCCTTAATCCGATATTTTTCTTTCAATACTCTTATACCCATTTTATGGATCGTAAACCTTAGCTCCTGCCATTCTGGCCAAGCAAGCGATATACAACTCGTGATTACCCTCCCTCGAAATTAGAATAGATCAACCTTTCCGATTAGATCTCGCCTAACACGGATTAGTCTCACTATCCGAATCAGGTGAACTCTTGCTTTGTTTAAATAGAGCAATCATTCAACTCGTTCTTGATTTCAAGTGAGAAGAGGATTTATCTAAGGAACTTACAAAGCTCAAAAGATCCCTAATAGCAGTTAAGTATACCTTCAAAGAAATGCACATTACTCCCGTGTATGTCTTCCCGTGGTTACCTGTAGGACCTCCTTGAAATCAGAGCAACGAAATCTGAACTGTAAGAAACTGAGGATATTCATCCCAAGACAATAAACCTAAAACTTAAATAAATTCATTAACTTAATTAACAAAGTCGTCAGAAACAATCTACGGTGAGATAATTCACCATCATGTTCACTTAATGGAAGCTGGATTCCCCAATTACCGAATCACACGATACAAAGATTCTCCGATCATAAGAATGATCGCAGAATGAAATCAACAATTCAATTCGTAATGAAACCAAATTCCATAATGCCCGTAAAGAATCTTGAAAAGAAATTGATTTTTGCACATTCAAATTCTTCACTTAACGACAATGATTGATCCAAACAAACAGAATTCGAAAAAGAAAAAGAAGAAAATACAGAAACAACTGCTCTAAAATGACGAAATGAAAATAAAGAAAAAATAAAAGAAAATAGAAAAAATAAAGAAATTTTCAAACATCCGTACCTCGCCCGTCGCCGCCAAGCCGCTTGGAATGAGTTGGATAGTCGCTGCATTTACAGGTTCCTCAATCGGGCCCTAATCCCAACAGATCAGCCGTGGATTTGCAGCCAGCCCAAGTTACCGCTCCAGCTCCGCCCCACGCTTCTGTCGCGACACCGAACTCATGTCGCGACATTGACTTAAAGTTCCCGCTCTATGAACTCGGGTCGCCCGCGCGTCACGACACCAATCTTAGCGCCCTTGCAGTTTCGCTGATCGCTTGTGATGTCGCTGCGACATCATGGTCTTGTCGCGACATCATGGCCTTGTCGCCGACATCCATTCTGAATCCTTGCAGCCTCAATGGTTATTCCTCGGCGTCACGACATCGATGTTGTCGGCATGGGCTCAAGTCTCGCACCCTTCCATCGGAAGAAATGCGATGTCGCGACATCAACCTCACGTCGCGACATCAACTTACCCATGTTACCTTGATTTGTCATTCATGATGTCGCTAAATTTATATCTTGGTCGCGGACATCTTCTCAGCGTCTCGCCGGTCTCACTTTCACCTCCGATGTCACGCCACGCCCCATTCCTGTCGCGACCTCGCCACAATCTCAGCTTCGACGATCTTTCTCGGATGTCGCGACATCAATCTCCCCGCCACGCATATCGCTCTTAAGAAACTGCGAAGCTTCAACCGGGTCGCTCATGGTTTCGCACACTTATTGATGTCGCGATACTTTGATAATTTCTTCCGCATCTGATCTAGTCGTTCTCTCGACACGACATCGATATATCTTCAGGCGGTCGCGACACCTCACGTATATGCGAAACTTCAACCTTCAACTGAGCAAGTCCTATGTCGCGACTCACCTTATGTCGCGACATCGCCTTCCCGCTGCGCCTTCACTGATGGCTTTTAAGATGTCATGGATATCGGCCTCTTGTCGTACGCAGCTTCATTTCAGGTCATCCTTCGATGGTCTTCCCATGTTTGACATCAATCTCGTCGCGACATCTTTGTCACGCTCTTTTGCAAGATTTAATCTGTCTCTTTTGATGTCGTGATTCTGTTCGTCGGATGATACACATCATCAATGCGAAGATCAATCTCGTACGCCGCGGTCGACTCTTAAGTTCCGGTAGCTTCACGCCCAAACCTCTCAGGCGTATAAAAGGTACTCGTCGCACCATCCCCTCGTCACGACATCAATTGTTGTCGACTGCATCGCCGCTTCTCGACGTCGCTCTCTTAGCTCCTGACACCCTTCAAATTGGCCGACCAGACAACGTCGCTACATGCATCAAATTCCTTAATTCTTCTTGGTGTCACTTAATTTAATTGAGATCGTGTCACCCCAAACTGTGTATCATCAATGAATCAAACACTTTCATGGCCTCGCCTCCGTCTAATCACGCATCTTTTCTTCCAATCTATTGGGCCAGATTTTCTACTTTTCTTTCTTCCTCGCTAATAAAATTTATGAAGTTTCTTCATATTTCTGTATATTAATTATTCATTTCTAGATGAAAATAGAACAGAAAAATGGACTAAAAATAGATGACTTTTAAGCTCATCAGTAGTTGGTTGCTCCCAATTTTCCACTGCTTCTACTTTCTGAGGATCCACATAAATGACATCAGTAGAAACCACATGTCCGAGAAATCCCACTTGGCTCAACCAAAATTCACATTTGTCGACTTCAGATGAATTGGTACCGCTTTAAAGTCCGTGAACACCAAACCCAAATGTCTCTCATGCTCCAACCTTCCTGAGACAACAAGATATCGCCTTCGATGAAGACAATGACAAACCGATCTAAGCATGGACTAAGACCCACCATCAAATCCATGAAAGTCAAGCCGGCATTAGTGAGTCCGAAAGACATCACTGAAACTCATAATGCCCATATATCTCGCCCCCGAATGCCGCCTTGGGAATGTCCGATTCTCTAATCCTTAACCAAGGTACTGACAGCACTTGAGGACTATCTCATCTTATCAAGATCATCAATCCGGGTAAAGGATATTTGTTACGGTAATGGCGACCTTTATTCAATCGTCTGTAGTCTATAAGGCAACTCCAAGTATCATCCTTCTTCTTCAAAAATAACACCGGCGCTCCCTAAGGTGAAATACTGGGCCTAATAAATCCCCTATCCACCAGCTCTTGTAGCTAAGTTTTCAACTCTTTCAACTCAGCCGATGCCATTCTATAAGGTGGTAAAGAAATAGGAGTTGTAGTAGGGACTAAATCACGGAAAATCACTTTTCGCTTCGAGGCAAACCCGGAAGATCAAGCCGAAACACATCCGGAAAGTCCCTCACTATCGGTACATCCTCTAATCCCACTTCGCTACTA
This sequence comes from Tetrastigma voinierianum, assembly GCA_016808115.1. Classification (NCBI taxonomy): domain Eukaryota; kingdom Viridiplantae; phylum Streptophyta; class Magnoliopsida; order Vitales; family Vitaceae; genus Tetrastigma; species Tetrastigma voinierianum. Next base: position 258,217 of record JAEQBH010000748.1, read on the forward strand.
TGAGTGTCAACTACGTGAGCAGATTACCCTTACAACCTTTTCAAGTAAAACATCTGGGGCCAGAATGGCGTAATTGAACTCGTGCTCGCCTCGCTCTCCTCCATAAGACTACTACCGTATGTCCTGGCCATGGTTCTAAATATCACCTCCTACGGAAACAACCATTGAAGCATAGTTTGAAGCAAGCCAATCCATCCCAAGAATCACATCTAACCCTCGAGATCTATTAATATCAACTGCTTCCATAATCTCGTCTCAATAGAAAACAAGCTAGCCTTAAGATCCGACTAATAGGGCCATAGAGACTCTCCTGTGGGCGTGGCAATCTCCAAACCACATCCCAAAGGAACCGGAGTCATCCCGACTGCAACATACTAACGTGAAATAAAAGAGTGTGTGTACTCGGTCAACGAGTACACGCGTATCGTCAATGTGCCAGATAAATGCAATTGTCACAACGTCGGGGGTGGCTTGTGCCTCCTGCCTGGTCATAGCATAAACTCTGCCTCTAGCAGGTGGTCGTCCTCTCTGCCCCCTGCCTCTAGCCGCTGGTGCAGACTGTTGTCCCATGCTAAAGGAACCACCCGAGGTCTGCCCTGCCTGTGTATCCAGTCCTCCATGCCCACTAGCCCACTGGAACTGAGTACCTGATCCCGAGACTCTAGCGTCCGCCGGATTCGATGTGGGCCCTCGAAATGTCCCGGCTCGCCCGCACCGAAGCATACGACATCCCAATCGCATGGTCCATCATGAACTGCATCGCAACGCCATAAGTTGAACTTAAAACCGCCTCTGCCAGCACTAAAGTGGCTACTTCCACTACTCACCGAATGAACCGTAACCCCGTATGTCCACCTCTCAAACCTCGCTATCGCTAGCACCACGCCGCCCCCACTCGATCCCCTCACGCCTAAGATCCGTGAGTTGAAACTACCTCTGATGATCCTTTGACCGGCTCCCTAAAGATAATCCGGTCAGATGATCAACGCTTAGTCCGGGCGATCGTGTGGTCCGTTTCCTCCACCTCAGAGCAAAGATGTCCATCGACCGACACGCGGATGATCGAACCCGAGAGGCTCAAAGCTATCACCACTAATCCATCGAGAAACCTCCTCTTCCGGGCGACCTCATCCGCGAATCAAACACAAAACCGATAGCCTCCTCAACCTACTCATACTTTAAACTGGCCATGCTACCCTGAGTGAGCATCTCAAACTCTAGCCTCTTAGTCTCAACAAAGGCTAGGGGGCAAAACTCATTGTGAAAAGCAGTCTTGAACTGTGCCTAAGTGTGACGTTTCCTAGTCCTCTCATACGCCCACCACTTCCTTGCACCACCCCCAAGGTAAAAACCGCCTATCCCGACTTATCCTCATCCGAACACCAGATACCGTCCAAATCTTCTCAGGTCATCAGCCGTGTAAAGCTACCATGGGATCCCGCGGGGTTGGTCAAACCATCTACTCCAAGTCTACGAGCCTCGATCAACAAGAACACCAAGAAACCCACTCCTCTCGAGTGATCGAGCCAAGCGCTCGACAAGATTCTCCTCATAAGTAGGTTCATCTGAACTTTCCACCGAAGCCTACTAGGCCCTACGTCTACCTCTGGGCGCCATCAAGAAGAAAAATTGTTTTCAAGAATAAATGAAATAGAATTAATTTCAAGGATAAGGTGAAGAAGGTATACAAAACACTGGATGAGTTGCACATCAATGTACAACCCCAAGGAATTTAGGAACCTAGAGCTCTGATACCAAGCTGACAAGACCCGACCCAGAAACCCTCCCAAGATTCCCCGGGTGGTCTCGTGATGAGTGTCTAAAACACTCATATTTTACCCGCGTCGGTTTTTCCTTTTCATGTTTATTTTATAGAATTTCATAGTTTTTGTGGCTAGATTCGAATTAGTGTTTAGTTTGAATGCGTACATCGAGCAAAAGGCGCTCATTGGAAGCACTTCGTTAAATGGGGAGCAGCAGAAATACGTCACGCCATGACGCCTTAACGCTTCGCAACGCTCCTACCGCCGTGGACGCCCCAATGTCGCGACGCTGGGTCAAACAATGCAGAATCATTATCACAACGCCGCGACGCCTCAACGCCGCGACGCCACCGAGATCCGCACCTCATCATTTAAAGTATGAATGGCCTGCAGCGGGGAATCGAGAGGCGCACGAACTTAAGGCAATCTAATTCCGTGAGCGAGTGACACAGACTTCAAGAAGTGCCCCGATTTGTAATCGCTTCTCATTTTTTTGGATTCGGTGAATGATGTTTTTAATACTAAACATTCATTCTATCATTCATTATGTTCTAGGATCTATGGTTTCAGGTTATGTTGAACCTCACATATGTTGATGGATTAAAGTTTGGATCTTTATTTGTCTGCTTATTTATCAATTTGTTCGCATTCGCTCTATATCTATGGTTTAATTATATGGTGATGTCTCGCCAACACGACATAATCACACCGGGAGAGCCGAGATCTCGAGAGATGAGGTTATCCAGGATCCGGGCAGAGCAAATTCTCTCGCTTGATTCGGAAATAGAGATATTCGATCCCGAAGGTGGCATTCGGGGTTAGAACATTTAAGCATCTTGGAATACTGAGGGAGATGAGATATACCAACTCTATTCACGAGATAAAGTGATATACCTCGAGAGAGGATATTCGTAAGTAAGATCACCTCGCCACTGACAAATTGTAAATACATTGAATAATAATATCTTTAAAGAAATAATCCATTAAAAGGATGTGAGATATAACCCTAGTCTTCAATACCGTGAATTCATTAGAATCTAAAACTTTGTCGACTTTCACATATTCACTTTCTTTCCTAAAACATCTCTTCGTATATTATCTAAAGCCGAACCTTGTAGTTAATACACTGGCCCCTGTGGATCGGAGCATCCGCATCGTGAGTACACTATATTGCTTCGGGTGACGCGTAATTTGCGCACATAGTACATTTTACACACCGCTGCCTCGTCGCTTTTACGCCAAGCATTATCGCACCTGTGTTTAGATAGATATAGAGAATTAAGCAATTAGATATTATTCGAATTTCTTTTACTTTGCTTATTTACAAGTGTCGGTAATTTGGTTTTGTTGGTTCAGTGTGTTATCATAGTTGTAGGTTTCAAAGAAGTGTTATGGCATCGAGATCAAACTAACTAATACTTGTTTAATCTCGAGCTGAAAGACTCCCCGTACGATTGCGCCGAGAATGCGAGAACGCAATGTGACAGAAATCCAATAATCATGGAAACACCAAGAACAAAATCTCGCATTGAACGACCGAACCACGAGAGGCCGAAATGGGAATCACTAAGGAATCAAGCACCTGCACCGCTTATACAAAATTAAGACGATCCTTTCATGCTACTAGATGAGTTCGTTTTACCACCAACTGTTGTTCAGACAGCTATCAGACGACCACCTATTCAAGCAAACAATTTCGAATTGAAGTCAGTCACGGTACAGATGCTTCAGAATATCTTGTTCCATGGACTACCCCATGAGAACCCGAACATGCATTTGACCAACTTCCTTGAAGTCTGCGATACGACATACAACTGAAAGTTACTAAGGAGGCACTCAAAGCAAGGCTTTTTCCACTCTCACTAGGTGATCGAGCCAAGATTAGCTAACAAGTCACGCAATCGCATTCCATTACCTCGTGGAATGACTTAGTGCAAAAATTTCCACCAAGTTCTTCCCACCTTTCGAAAATTGCACAACTTTGTAAGAGATAAATTACTTTGACAATCTAGAGGGGAGAACTCCGCAGAGTATGGGACAAGATTGACGACCATTGCGAAGTGCCCACACCACCGATCGGAATGCGATGGATGCAAGTCCACACCTTCTATAATGGTCCGAGAAAATGCAACTAACAATGATTGATGTCACCGGAGTGAGCACCGATGAAGAAAACCACACTGCTTATGAAATCTTAGAAGATGTCAGAACCAACACTAATCGTTGGCCTAGAGAAGGCTACACCAAGAACGCGGTGGTGGCCGTATAATGAGGTCCTCAACAACTGGGTGAATCATGTGGCACGCGACTAAACAATTAAATAGACAAAGAAGGAACCGCGAACGCCCATCCGCACCAACCCATGGGAGTGGGACTTTGTGGGGGACCGCACAATCGAAGACGGACGTCACAGAAACCCTACAAGAGAGCAAGCCTAGTGACGCGGTCCAGTTTAATCGAATCAATCACAAAGAAGAAGGACCGTATGGGGGAAACAATTATCGACCGGACCAGGCTATGGTGGCGAATAATCGTAACCGCATTGAAGCCGAACAATCAAGGATATGGTTGGCGGAGTAATCAAAACAATACGTTATTGAACCGAACTAGTGAACCCACCTCCGGTAAGTCGATTTAGAACAAGCTCTTCGCACGTATGTTAACTTAGATATTTAACTTCCCGCGCTCACGCCTTCATGGAGATGAGGCCTTCATGACATCTTGTGCTCAGCTACAGGTTGGACAATCCAAGCAGCTGGCCCCAGCATGGAAGTTTGGGTACGAATGGGCGAATGGCAAACTGCGCGAGAAAGACAATCGGGTTCCTTACGAGCAATTGGAAATGACCCGAGAAGATGGGACAGGCATATTAAGCGGTCATGAGAAGTGGGAAAAGATTGAAATGGGTTCTGGCCGGTGTAGAAACGGTTAGAGGCGAGAGGTCATTCGACCAGGCCGGCGATGGACCAAGCATTTCGGGAGAAGCAGTCATCAAAACTCTTGAAGAAAAGGCGATGCTCTCGGTTCCTTACCCCCGTCTCAAGAAGCATAAAGCTGGATAAGCAATTCACTAAATTCATGGAGGTGTTTAAGTGCGCATCAATATCCACACCGATGCCTGACTGATTGCCGGATTATGTAAAATTGCCGCAAGACATTTTATGTCGGAAAGAAGATTGTGGATTGAAACAGTTCAACATTGAAGAATGGGTGCCATGTACTTGAAAGTGGCGAGCTGAGGGACGACGGTTTAACTGTCACCACGCGGTGAGTACTATCTTGACCTTTATGTGGTTGATTTTGACATTAATCTTATGCCTATCCATTTTCGCGTTTGGGATTAGGTGAAGCCCGGCTACCAGGCTACGGTGTACACTTGACTTGCAGACGGATCTTTGGAAGCATCGAGAGGGATAATAAGAATGTCTGACTAAAGGTGACAAATTTATCTTCCCGTGATTTTATTGTTTTGGATATGGAAGATAAAGAAATCACTAGATAATCTTGGGTAGACCGTTTCTTGCAACTGGCAGAGCAATGATTGATGTTCGGAGAACTAAAATTGATTAAAGAGTGATAAGAGTTCAGTGTGATTTGAAGCACGGTCAAGGTACCATTGAGAGAGTGATACTTGCTTCGCCATTTGAAATAGTAAATTTATAGTGTCTAGCGAGTGATGCCATGCTGCACAGGCCCAGCTATTGGAGAGTAGTGCAGAGCTGGCGAAGGCGGGAAGAGTCATATTATTGGATGGACTCTTTGAGTTTAATGAATGAAATATTGAATGTGGTAGAGAAGGGGTGTGGCAGAGTCCCATCGATTAATTGCAACCAGAGATGGAACAAAACCTCTACCTACTTCATTTGAAATATGTACCTTGGGTAAGAATCTCGCTACAGTGATTATCTTAAAGCATCTTTACATTTTGTAGAGGAAGAGAAGTTATTGAAGGTGTGAGGTCTGTGTGCACTCAGGATGGTGGCCGATCTAGGGATTAGTCTTTGTGTGCATGCATATTATTTTATTGAAGATGGACATAAGCCTTCCGGTGAGCATGGAGGATTAAATGAGCAATGAAGGTAGTTCGGAAAGAGGTTCGTGGCTGGAATCTGGGGTGATTTTGCCCGGGCGATTACGCCGTTAAGCCTGAAATTGGTGTTGAAGGAAGAATGATTGTCATCGGGACTAAAATAACGTTTCTCACTGTGGTGAGCAGTTCTTGGTGGAGGATTTGTATTGATTATCGAAAGAAGCCCGAGACAGGGCCCTCGAAAGTCAGAACATATTGTGGTTTCTCAGATGTCTCAGGTGATTAACGATTCATGGAATCACTATTGTACCTGGATGGATGTTCAGTTTGCGTCAGGTACATACAGCTCACGAAGATCGGGAGAAGGCGACGATCATATCCTTATGGTACATTCGCATTCAGCGGATGCCTGTTTGTGTCTTAATGCAGGTGCCTGCGATGTGTGGTGAATATTAGGACATGGTGAGGACAATTGAGATCTTTTATGGACGTTTTCCAGTAAATTCATTTGACAAATTGTTTAGAGAACTTTAGGAAACATCTGCAAGATGTGAAGAGGCAAACTTAGTACTCAATTAGGAAAGTGCCATTTTTGTAGTGCAAGTGCTGTCGCTGGACATCGGATTTCAGCGAGAGGATAGAGGTAGATAGAGAAGATTAGAAGCAATTGAAAGTTGCCTCCACCCTCTCATTAGTGGACCAGTTTCCTGAGCCACTGGATTCTATAGGCGGTTCATAGTTTTCCTGATTACCAAAACCGTTGTCTAACCTCCTAGTCGAGGATCCCATTTGAGTTTGATTGGCGAATGTTTGCATGCATTCCTGAATGTTGAAGGATAAGTTGGTTTCGACTCTATTGTTGTGGCACCAGTTGGTCTTTCCATTTTGAACTCATGTGTGGCGCGGCGACCGCGTTAGACAGTGCAGGCGAAGCGAGAGAAAATCTTTCAAGTAATCTATTATGCTAGTAGAACCTTGAATGATGCTCAACCGAATTATGCCACTACAGAGAAAGAACTGTTGGCCATTATGTTTGCTTTCGACAAGTTCATGCCATATTTGATTGGCAACAAGGTCGTGGTGCACCTGTAGATATTACCATTAAGTACTTGATGACCAAGAAGATGCAAAACCCTAGATTAATTCGATTGGGTCCTTTTATTTACCCAAGAATTTGATACGAAATTAAAGGCAGAAAGGCATTTGAAAACTGTGGCGGTCATCTTTCCACGTGGAAGGGAGGCCCAGATGTTCCAGTTGAATAGCCAATTTCAGACGAAACTCTTAGCTATTGATGAAAGAGGCGATTACCATGGTTGAGATTATGTGAATATTCATAATTGTTTAAGTAGTCTCTCTCTGAATTTAACTATCAATGAGAAAAGGAGTTTTTTACTTTGGCGCTCACTACTATTTGGGGAAGAGCCAATTCTTCTACAGACCTTGTCTTTGTCGGAGTGATAAGGAGAGATGTGTGCCCAGAAGATGAAATGCCTGACATTCTAAACCATTATCCTCTGATGTGGTGACTTTGTGGACGAGAACGACAGTATAAGTGGGTTTCTCTTGGCCTACCTTATTTAAAGATGCTCATCAATTCGTTTCCACTTGTGACAAATGTCAACGAATGGGGAACATATCTAGAAAGGACGAGCCACCTATGCATCCCATTTTGGAGGTAGAATTGTTTGGTTATGGGATGATTTCATGGGACCATTTCTGCATCATATAGCAACGCCATCTTGCGACGGTGATGTCCAAGTGGTGGAGCGATCCTGCACTTTTGATGATGCGAGGTTGTGGCTCGATTTACTGCGACAATATTCTCACGTTTTACGGAACCCCTCGACATTGATCACGGATAATGGTACGTTTACCGCGATAAAGGTAATTATTAAGGTTTTGAAAGTATGGGTGAGTGCCAATTTTATCTCTTTTTACCACCCACGGTCATGGACAAGCGGAGGTATCAAATCGAGAAATCAAGTACATTCCTGAAGGCGATTCTGCGGCTCGGGAAGGATTGGTCTAAAGAAATTGGTGATGCTGAATAAGTACCATCGTTTAAAACTCCTTTGGGTATGTCACCGTTCAAAATTGTTTTATGGTAAGCGTTGTCATCTTCAGTGAATTCAGAGCATCGAGCCTACTGGGCCACTCGACAGTTAAACATGGATAATACATTGGCCGGCGAGAAAGCGGCTTGCTCGACTCGATGAACTAGACGAATTCGGAAATGGCGTGTAACGCCGCATTGCAAAAAGACTGGCTTGGCATGACAAACACATCACGAAAGGAGTTCCGCAGTAGGACAACCGTTCTTCTATTCAATTCCCGCCTAAAGCTTTTCCGGAACCAAAGCTTTTTCCAGGGAAATTGAAGTCTCATGGTCCCGCCTCACGTTGACCAAGGTCTTTCACACGTAAAGGGCTGCCACATCCCGAGAAAGGCACATTTACGCCACCACCCAAAGATCGCTTCAGACAGGCGAAGCTTGCATACAAACCATCCCTTCGACAAATGCACGATGTAGTAATCGATCATTTGAGTTCGTTCCCGAAAGACATTGAGATTCGTGGAACGTTTGAGCTAATCGACATTAAACATAGCGCTTCGGGAGGCAACCAAAGCTTCACATTTTCTATTTTTCGAGTGACAATTTTTCTTTTCAAGAGCTTTAGTGATTGTTTTAACTAATATTATTTACCGGGTATGGCTTTTAATTAGTTATCTCATCGTTGTTTATTTTTCTGTAATCTCAACGCCGTAGGTACCCAGGAGGATCAAGTCTCGCGCAGCGCACGTCCGGCATCACTATGCGGGAGGTTCTCACCCAACCAGGTCGCTTCACATGTGTGTACCCGAACCTTCTAACGACGCGACGCAGTCGCAGAACGCCAGCGATTTTTGACGCCGCGATCACCAATTTTTTGAGTGTCTCTGCCACGCCACGGTTTGATTTCCAATCGCGACGTCATTTTTTATACTCTCCGAAGTCATGATTGCGAGTAATCAACGCCGCGACGCGGAATTTTTATGAGCTCGTAACGCCGCGACATTGCCACAAACGCCGCGCGCTGGTTTCAAATTTCATAAGCCAGTCGCCACGCGTTCCCCGCTGCTTTAAGGCCAAGAACGCCCATTTTGCCTCTTCACCCAGACACCACCACCCGAACCCTAGCCTTCTGCGTGACTGTCTCACCCAGCCTCTACCAAATAAGCTCCTCGGCCACGTCTGCCGACCCCATACACACATATTGCCTCCTCCGATCGCCTCCTCGTGCACCCTAAAGCTTTCTCACACACCGGTCCGGTCAGGGCATTTACCAAATCGTGCCTTGCCCAGAAGGCCTCCAGTATAGTCTTCTAGGCACCACTGCATTCACTGGGCTGGTCTGGGTGACCTTTAGCCCCATACTAAAGGTATTGTTAGGTTTATTTTCGGTCTTGAGTCATAAGGTTTTTTTTTTTTTTTTGCACACTTAGTAGTTTGGTTTGTTTTAGTGCACACTAGGTGTTTGTTTTGCTTTGCCCAAGTCAAGAGGTACTGGGTGTCACGTACCACGCCTCTAGGTCAATATGTTCGTAAAAGGCAAAATCGCTTACTGCTGATCGGAACCATGAGATCTCGACTCCCACTTTACACATTAGCGCCACGCGGCTTAGAACGCCTGACGGCTTGGCACCATTTGCAAAAACCGACCGTCATCATGAGGCGTTCACCACCCTGACTCGCTACATCTGGTCATGGCTAAGGGGATGGCGTACAGGTCGCAACCACCATCCGCCAAATGGATGAGTGTGAAGGCGCGAGTTCTGCCAATCTCGCCCCATGCCCTCAAGAAAGTCGTAGGCGTGGGCGTGACGCCTAGATTTTAAAGCGAGCCTATCAAACAATAGTTACAGCCTAGAGCATGTCCTTCGGAGTCGCTCGACGGCTTCCACGAGCACCTCGACTACCCGGTGTTATACGCCAGATTACCAATGGTCGCACACAAATCGATTAGCACAATGTGTCCACTTTAAGGCCAAGTGATTCGCTCATTCCTGGCTAACCGCACCACTTCATCACGCCGTCTCATTCCGACACCTACAACCGCAGGTGAAGTGATCCGCCAAAGTTCTCGCCAACATGCCATCAATACGTGATATACCTTCGATGTCAGCAGTTATCGATGATGCCATCCTCCATAACCCGACAAGCATAGAACTCTCAAACACCCTCTATTCCTTTGGCTTACAGTGAAACGTTGCCGGGTGCCACCATAATGAGGCCTCTGCCCACCTATGCGCGCTCTATTTCAATAAAGGACACACCCTGTCCCGCCACCTCGAGGGGTCTATGATTCGGCCATGCATCCGATTCCAGGATGATGACTATCAAAGCTCGTTATGGCTTCCCGCACATCCCCAAGGAGACATTGGGCCAATCCCTGCCCCACCCAACCCCAGAATACCACCACTCTACAATTTGAGGCACTCACCAGCTCCTCACATCCCATCCCAGGACCTTGCAGCTCACCCATAGCGCGCCGATGTACCCCGGGCGAGACCGTTGTTCGAGCTGCCTCACAGATATGGAGGCCCTCCGTGCTGATATGCGCACTGTCCTGGCCAATCAGGCCATCATTCTTCAGCGCCAGAGTCCCTGCAGCCCGCATCACCCGCCCGCTTTTCACTGGCCATCACGCCCACTTCATCGCGCGATCGTGGAGTCCTCTGTTTTCATTGTTTACCGCGCCACTGATGTTTTGAGCCTGGGGGAGGGGTGGTGATCGGGTTTTGTTTTGTTTAGTTATGCTTGTTTTTAGTATTTGTGTAGTGTTTTTGCTTGCTCAAGATATTAGTTTGTGATGTCACAGAAGCTCGGGGCCATTTCCATTTATCATGTTGTCATTTGTATGTTAGGTCATTCGCATATGCAATTCATGTATGTGTGCAAGTTGAAAGTCTGAGATTATAGTTTTTTGGACTAATTCGCTTTCGATGATAATATCGACTTTGATACAATGTTGGATGCTCTGGTAATTAGGTCGAATAAGGAAAGGTTTAGTGAACTTATATTCCTGCAAGCCAGAAACTATTTCTCGATGATCATATCACATTCACACACTACTAACCTTCAGTATAGACAAAAGTCGAGACCAACCACGAAAGCTCCTGAACAAAACTCAGATTCTAACCATCTAAGTGATGGGTCACCTCAATCAAAAGAGTATCGCCATCGAGCCCCAACAAAAGAAAAAACAATAATAAAATAAAATAAAATAAAATAAAATAAAATAACATAAAAATGAAAAAAAAAGTCAAAAAGAGTCAGACTTAGAATAAGCGGATCACCACCTAATCCCGTACAAACCGAGGGGCCTTCAAAGTTTAATGTCTGCCAACTGGTCAGAGTTTATTGACTGAATGTCGCACATGGGATTGTAAGATGGATTCTTCACAACTTAGCTCAGTTTGGCCTGAGTGTTCTGGTGAAGTTTGAAGGGAACTTAATGCCTGCGCTCCTTAACCAACTCGGGTGGGAGTCACCTGTGATCCCCACACAGAACACTCCAACTAAAACTTTCGGGCACTGTGTCTTCTTTTCCATTTTTTTTTCAGTACTTAGAAGTTTTTTGTGTATTTCGACACACAAAATGGTGTGTTCCTATCCTTTCTAGTTAGTTTCTTCCAAATGTAAGTGTCGAAGTAAGTTTGGGGGTGGCCTGGAGTCAGGCATACACCGGGAGGTCATTCATTATACGCACATAGGGCCTGGCTAGGAAAGTGCTTATTACACTTCATGGAATTGGAGAATAATTTAGTCACTTCCACCTGGCCAACTGAAGCTTTCCGAAGTCAAACATCTCGTATGCATCCCGTGGAACTTAGAGCAAAAGTAAAGAAAGGGGCAGGGAGTTGCATCTCAAATCAACCTGGCCAAAGATGTGTAACACTGCCTTAGTAGTTTCAGTATGTGAGTGTGTGTAGCCTCGTTTAGGACTCAGCTTCGCTTGGGGACTTATAAGAAACTAAGTTTGGTGTGACAGGTCTAAAACACCTATATTTCTGATCCATTGCTTTTTCCTTTTCATGTTTATTTTATAGTAATTTCATAGTTTTTGTGGCTAGACTCGAACAATTAGTGTTTAGCTTGGATGGAGGCATACCGGAGCGCAAGGCGCTCAAGCAAAGCACTTCGAGCAATGTGGGAGCAAAGCGCGAAATCGTTGTCACATCGTTGCCACCGCGACGCCCAACGCCGCCACGCTCCCATCGCCGTGACGCCCCAACGCCGCGACGTCAGTCAACAATGAAGAAATCAATAACAAGAACGCCGACGCCACCGAGATCCGCACCTCATCATTTAAAGTATCAATGGCCCAAAAAGGGGGAATTTAGAGGCGCACGAACGAAGGCACGCAATTCCAGAGAAAGTGACACAGACTTCAAGAAGTGCCCGATTTGTATCGCTTTCTCATTTTTGATTTGAGAATGATGTTTTAATACTAAACATTTTCATTCTATCATTCAGCTGCGTTCTAGATTCCATATCTAGGTTATGGCTAATTCATGTTGATGGATTAAAGTTCGATCTTTATTTTATTCAGTTATTTATCAATTTATTCTGATCTCGTCTATATCTATGGTTTAATTATATGGTGATGTCCGCCAACATTGACATAATCACACCGGAGAGCCGTAGACTGAGATGAGGTTACTGTGGATTCGCAGAGCAGCTTTCGCCTGATTCTCGTAAATAGAGATATTCCGATCCCAAGGTGGCATTCTAGGGTTGGGGAACATTTAAGCATCTCGACACCGAGCGAGATAGGAGATATACTCAACTCTATTCACGAGATAGCGCATATACTCGAGAGAGGATATCTCGTGGCAAGATCACCTCGCCAATAATAAATTGTAAATACATCGACTAATAATATCTTGAAGAAATAATCCACAAAAGTGACAGGGAGATATAAACCCAGCTCAAATACCGCAATTCATTAGAATCTAAAACTTAGTCGACTTTCACATATTCACTTTCTTTCCTAAAATCATCTCTTCGTATATATCTAAAAGTCGAACCTTTGTAGTTAATACACTGTCTCTCGTGGATCGATATCCGTGATCGGTGAGTACACTATATTACTGGGGCGACAGGCATCTTGCGCACATAGGCGCATATTTTACACACCAAGGGGCTCATTATCCCGCCTAGTGAAGTCTCTACTTACAACCTCAGTGATCCCCAATGGAACCCCAACTTTAAGGAAAGAAAGCAAACACTCCCATTAATATAATACCTCAATATGGCAAAGATCCACAACCGCCAAACCACAACCAACCCATCTAACAGAGGTCATACACAAACACACATATGATAAAGACTAAGAGTTCAATACAAAGATTAGAGCATTCTAAGAGTGTTTGCGAATTTAGGGGTACAATGAAAATACATAAGTCCAAATGAAATAAAGGCAGATAGATAAGATAGAATATCAAGAACTCCACGCAGAATAATCCAGTGATCGGAAGTTGGCGAGAGTAGGTCTCTACTGACCAAGCCAGACTCAGAGAACGACTTAAACAATAAAACGTGAGATAATAAATCTCAGTGAGTGGCATAATTTATAAGGAAAATAATGTTTTATTTTCGAAAATTCCTTCTCTCAAGACCTCACGTCCACTCTTTTGTAAGGTTCCCCATTGGAATCATTTCACAAAACCTAATCTTATACCCAAGTCAACAATATGAAACCATGCTCAAAAAAAATTTAACCGACATCATTATCAAGAACCTTATAACCTAATTATTCCACAACATACAAATTGAGCATAAAAATATATATAACCATCATACGTAAAAATAATCGCGAAAATACAATAACCATAAATATTGGAATGGTTATACCTTACCGTGAAACCAACAATGTACTGCATCATATACCCATAGTAACCGCTTCAGAACCTGAACCTCACGACAATCGTGGCAATTAATAAACCTTCAGGTAAACCCGACATCATGTGGCAACCATCAAAACCTTCAACCCGACATCACGCAGCAACTAATAAATCTTCGGCAAACCCGACTTCACGTGAAATTAATAAACGTCGAAACCCAACATCACGTGGCAAACTAATAATCTTTCCAACGATAATACGATTATAATCATTTCACAAAGTCTTCAAAATCCATTTCTTAAACCAATAACTTTTCAAATGGTTTAAAACTCAATCCATGTACCAAAAATGTTTGAATACTCACAAATTTATCCATGAACTCAAAGAGAAATTTCCTAAATATTTAAAATGTTGACAAAACCACATGAAATGATAACTTGTTTATATAAAAACAAATATAATTATATTTACGCATAACCAATCAAGCCTGATCAAATAAGCTATATATAATAATTAACCACAATTATATATCATAATAATAATAATTCAAAGCATTTAAAACATATAAAACACTCACAGACTACGCATGTCAGTCTCTACTCCCCCCAGTAATCGTCTCCGTGTTCGTGAGTGCCCGTAATATAATAACAATTCCATTTAGGCTCCATTAATCAAAACCAAAGATATATGACGCCCAAATGTCTTTAGGATACCTTAGAACTATGAAACTATCTAAATTAGACTCCGACGTGTCCAATTATATAATGTGCCATATGCACTAAGATCCAAAATTAGGCTGCACCGAGGCTAATTTTTCAAATTGAACCTTCCAACAACTCACCAAAATATCCAATTTCACTAATCCAACTTCAATTTTGCCTAATTTGACGAATTGGTGTCCAATTTCGATCCAAACCTTTTCGGTAATTACCTTAAGTGACCCAAAAATGGAAAACTAACCAAACGACGTCCAAAATTTACAAAATTTATATCAACGGAAAGCCCAAGAGACCAGGAACACAACAGTACCCTTACCTTGGTCCAAAGGTTGCTGTGGTGGCCGAAAAACTCGATCCAACCGTCGGCAAAATTTGTTTTCGTCCTATCTTTCAAATGGTGAGGAATCTGCGAAAAGGGACCTCGGGAATGAGTGTAGAGGGTCCAAAAATGGGGAGAGGGAGGAATGGGTCGGCCTGGAATGGCCGAAAAATAGAAAAATCCGACGACCCACCGTGGGCGGGCACCGCTGCCTCACCGCACGCATTCGCGCCGTCGGCGGCAGCTGGCCGTGAAACTCGCTCGACTCCGGATCGTTCCGCAGGCGCCCTCCCTGGCTGGCACGCAAGGGGTGGCCTATGACGCCACCCACCCGCCAAACCCGCTATCTAAAAATGGTCGAAACGACCCAATTCGTTCACTAGCTCGTGAGTTTTTCAGTGGTTTTGAGCTCAAATATGTTTTATGGCTGTGGTTCTATTTGGCATGCAAAACTAGGTTTATATATGGTAGAACCTAGGTCGCTTTTCGTGCAAAAACCCTAGATCGATTTGACACTCGCGAAAACACCGATGTTTGAACTCCCGTGTTTATAACTTCTTATCCTAAGTCTGATTTTTACCGCTCAACCCGCTCAACTGGTGACGACGACGCCTACGAAATGGTGTCTTAAATAACCCAAAATTCTTCATCCTTGAAAAGTCAATAATCTCATACCATACTAATTGTTGGTCAAACTTGGTCAAACGTTTTAAAAACTTGTATTATTTGGTACGGGTCGTTACAGTTAGGCTTGACTGTCACTTTCAAGTGAGTTACTAGCCTCACATTGTAGCTTTCAATAGTTATTCCCTTTCGTAGTTTATTTTGTTTTCTTCTGTCGATATGCTTGCTTTCAATTTTTTTTTTTTTTTTTATGTGTTTGGTCATGTTCGCGAATTACAGGTTGGGACCCATGAAGCATCAACTGGTGAGAAGGGTAACATTGGTAAAATCTTAATCAACTCTTCAAGGATAAGGTAACTCGACATAACCCTACTCAGATGATCATATCCATGAGGTACATGCAAACAATTCGTAAAACATTGAATGAGAAAGCACATCAATTTCATATCAAATTTGCTTCTGGTTGATTTATGTGGACACTATGTCACTCTTGGGGAACTTTCTTAAAAATGTAGTCACACATGTAACTGTGGTCGTATCTGGGTTGTGAAGTAAAGATTAGTCAAACTCGAGACTCGACTTGTAGGGAAATAGTTATGCAAGGAAGGACCGTGGATAGACACCAGGCTGCAAGTTAGTGGTTACAGGCAGAACTTTGATGGGTAAATGGATGTCTGGTCTTAAAGGTTATGTATTTATTTAAAGGTTTATATATGATGAAAATTAAGGGTCCGTAAAGAAGATTTTAGGTTTGGAAAGGTTCGGGCTTAGTTTGATGCAAAACGGCCCTATTTTGAGCTAATTTGAGGTTTTCGGGTTTTTCCAAGTTTGGCTATGGATATGGACAAATTTGGGTTTCTCCATAGTTAGGGATGATGGTTTTTATTGTTCCTAGAGTGGAACAAAGTATATGGACAGGTTTTAGAAGTATGAAACCAAATTTGGAAAGTTTTGGGTTGTGGTTGGAGAATTGGATTTGGAAAATTAAAAAGAGAAGATGATGAGATGGATTTGGAAAGTTAAAAAGAGAAGATGATGAGATGAGTAGAGGTTATAGAAGAATAGGTACTTCATTTTCACCACTGGCTAATCCACTCAAGCAGATAAAGGTTACTGATCTCGCCCACTAAGGAATCCACCCAAGAGATTAGAGAACAAGATATATACTTCACCACCTAAGGAATCAACCTAGGGATAAGAAGCAACGAACTCCCCACTCAAGGGAATCTACCCAAGAGATAAGAGAACAATTAAAACTCTATGAAAGATAAATCTTAAAATATTATTAAACTTGAACTGATTGTCAAAAGACTACATTAGGGGGGTATATATAGCCCCATACTTTCTAAATCAAATAAAGAAACCCCTACTTTGACTTGGAAAACGATACTTTCTAAATTAAATAAAGAAACTACTACTTGGGCTTGGAGAACAAATCTTTCTATAATGAAACAACTCCAAATCAAAATAGTAACAAGACTAACAATACTTGGATTTAGAAATATATTTGGTGTCTCCAAGGTTTCACAACCTTTGAAATCTGAATTTTCCATAATTAGGATCGAATTCCCAATATTTGTTATAGAAGCTTCCACATCAAATAGATAGTGGAATACCATGTGTTTGTAGGAGAATGATCTAAAATGATCAAACCTCTTAAGAAACTTTTTTTTTATTGAAACTCCCCCATATACATACGAGAACTCCTAGACATACTCTAGTTCTAGCGTCTCCTCACGAACACTACTTGCATGGGATAACTAGATTGATGGAGAAGTGAAACACCAAGAAAAAAGGGCCAATAAGCCCCACAAAAAGAAAGAAAAAAATAATAAACATGTGAGTTGACTCAATTGGAATCCTTGGTACAATCTAAGGAGCCTTTCAAAGCCTAATGCCCTGAGCAAACTGGCCAGGAGTCATTGACTTCTCATTGCTCTGCAAGTGAAAAAAAGATGGGTCACTCTACTAGTGTGAGGGTGCTTTAGGCTTTAGCCATGTTCTGGGTGAAGTTCGAGGAATTGAATGCCCTGGCAAGCCTCTTAACTAACCGGGCGTGTCGCCACCGATCCCCGCTATGGGCGACACAAAGAAACCTATAAAATTGTTTCCCATCGGTATTCTCGAATAGTATCAAAATAAAAGGTGTATTCTTGATCTATGTCAATGTTAATGTATAAGAGTGCAAGCTGAGTTTAGTTTAAATGAGGCCTTAGTACCATTGTATAAGTTCGGAGATCTCAACCTGAATCGAGCATGGGGTCTCATTGAGAAAAGTCTATTAAGGATTTGGGATTGTTAATCTCTAATCAACACACCATATGACAAATGTCCAATAAGAATTAAACTATGTTGGGATCTCGGTATGATTTCAATGTTTTTTAGAACACCCTCATTACATTCCTAAAAATCTAATTAGGAGCACTAGGTCATCACTCATTTATTTTCCCTATTTGCGTCTATTCTACCTTTGTTATTCTTCACTTGAGGACAAGTAAAGACTCAAGTTTAGGGGTGTGATGAGTACCCAAATGGTACTCAGTTTACCCCTGAACTTCTTGCACTTCTAGAGCTAATATACTCTTGAAACTAAGATTTTATATTACTAATTTCAAATATATACATGTTGACTCAATTTAGAGAAGAAGAAACAAAGCAAGCCCAAACTAATGCAAAAGACGAGTAAGAGCGGCTAGAAGAAGTCCTCTAGCATGCCTAGGCGCCACATGAAGTTGAAACTAGCACCTAGGTATCATATGATGCCAAAATTGGTGCCAAGGTGCTAACAAGTACCAAAATTGGTACCAAGGTGCCAATAAGAGCAAAAGTTAGCACAAAGGCACCAACAAACCCTAATCTGCCGCCTAGGGGCCATTTGAAGATCCAAAGGGGACCAAGGCGCCAACTTAAGCCCAACCTAATGCTGAGGCACCACCTTTTGTGCAGTCTCACGCCTTGACGTCTCCATGAGCCCATGAACCCATTAGCAAATATATAAAGGAAAGGAGGAAACCCTAATAGGGGATAAAGAACGAGAGTCCAGAGAAAAGAGTGAAACCAAGAGATCTTGAGAGGAGAAGAACGATCATGCAGTCGACGACACCATAAGAGATTTCCATCAAGTTCCTCTCAATTTCTATAGATCCTTGGCTCTCTATCCTCGATGGTTGGATTTCTCTTAAATATGTTCTAAATCATAAGGGTTTTGATGTAGCCTAAGCTACAAGACAATGGGTTGATCATACATTTCATGTTTGATGATGGTTTAAGTATTTTATTAAATGTTTTGTTTCATCTTATTTACTTGTTAATAATTGGCTACTATTAACATGCTTACTTTTTGATTGAATGTCGAGAGACCACAATCATTATGGATATGAACAAGACGTCAAATAATCAATCAGAGGGTAGAGAAACCCTAGTTTTATTCGCAGTGTTAGGTTTAGAGCTCTACAATCTCTTGAGTTCTCAAGTTGATGCAGAGATGAAATCTACCATACTCTAGAGAGAGTGACGTTGCTTGAGAAAGAGTAGCATATAAATGTAAAAGAAAACTGAAGTGGGATGAATCCCAAGTCACGTTCCAGGGAGAGGAATAAGCCTCAGAGCAAGTGTCGAAGCCTAAACCAAATGTTGTACATGTGAGCCTTGATCAGAACGCGCACAAGTGACCCAGAAGCCTAAGCCAGATAGAGCGCAATGATAGGAAGCGGATCAAAGTGATCACCTCAGCATAAAGGAAATAGCCTGGCAGCCAACTCTGACATGAAAGAAGACGATTGTCGCACATGCACATAAACCACTCTAGCTTGAGCAACAGCATTAGTTTAAGTGAGGCAATCAATGTACAAATGAGTGTGTAACGTAAGAAAGTGAAAGGACTCTCATCAATGTCTCAATTATGAGCATTAAACATGTAACCCCCAACCCATGGGAATAAAAAAGGAATAAGAAAAAATGAAAATGGGATAATTTTTCTGGGCTATTATTGCTTTTACTTTGTGATTATTGATTTTACTCTATGAAAGGATTAATAACTCTTTCATTAGCGCTGTCTGTGGGAACTTTACCATGATTTAGTGGTCACCAGTTCAGCAAGTCAACCAGGTCAATGAGAGATCTACCCTCCACTTTAGAACCCTACATGGACCAGCTCCTAGAGTAGCTGGAGAGGCTGTCAAAAGGAGCAAAATGACTCCCATCAAAGAATAAATAAGCTCTTCCTTTTCTAAGAAACAATACCGTTTACGCAAGAGAATGCCACCCTACGAACCGCTTCGCCCCAAATTTTTACTCTCGCCCCGACAACCCCGCCGCCATTTTGGGCCTGACCGATCGATGGAGCCCCACGCAGTCCGAATCCACAGAACACTTCTCCCCACTCAAACAACCATAAAGGCATGGGGGGGTCTCTTGGGGGGAATGGACGCCTTCACCTAAAAGGAACTTAGATCTCGCATTACGAAAGCATTGGGACAAACATCCCTGTCCCGTTTATTCATGCTATCTCGCCAGAGGCTCCACCATTTCTTTCCAGCCATATCTATGATGTGGGCTGTGTGACCCATTCACACCTAATGTATAATTCCAGATCATACCCCCTCCAAGAGAAACAATGCCCTCTCAGGGGTAAGGTGTTCCCATCCAGTTTAGTGGGTCCCGCTTTGTCTTGGTTCCATCGCTTAGCCCCAAACTCGGTAACGTCCTTTCACCTCTTGTTCGATAAATTTGTTTCCTAGTACATGTGCTCGGTCCAGCGGAAGCAAGGTGTCACCAATCTATTTCACATCCAAATGGGGAAGGTCTTAGACCATCAAACAGGTCATTCGCCCGGACAAACAATTCTTTGATTCTCTCTCCCTGCAGCAACCGACCTCGATCAATGAACTGTTCCAAACAGGTAACTAGTATGCAAAGCTCGAGGATGATGTCTTAGTTGCAACAAAGAGGACGGTGGCCAGTGCTTCCAGTAGCCGAGGTAGAGGTGGGGGCAAGGGCAAGATAAGCCAATGGGATGGAGACCTCGACCACAAGCATAGCGACAGTGCCTAAGTTCACGCCTCTAGGCACCAGGGAAAATCTAGCCCTAAATCTCAGTGCTCAGGTAATCCAAACCCGGACAATGACAGAAGTAGGTCAGACTCACAATCTCCCCTACAAAACTTCTTCTAATAATCCAATCACTCTCAGGTTTCAAATGGTCGCGCCCGCTCCGTGGCGATCCCGAGGGTAGAGACAAGTCAAGCTTATGCGAGTACCATAGGGACATTAAACACAAGACCAAGTCTTACTTCCAACTCCGGCACCTACTCAATTACCTTGTCAACAAAGGGCACCTCCAATAGTATGTGAAAGGCTCGGCCCTAAGGAGATCTCTGTCCCCATCTTCGATAGGCAAGAGGCTGATTATTGACACAATACTAACAACCCCTGCTTAGTCTCGGCTGGGAGCAACCGCATGTGGTGAGACTTGCGCCTAAGGCCTCGGGCCACAACTTTACACCTAGGATTGCCCCTCCTGTTGATGGGCTTCTAGCCTTCTCCAAGTCACCCTTGCGGAAATTGGCTCTGCCACATGATGACGTTATTATCCTAACCTTAGAGGTCTGGCGACATTTAATGAAGCATATATTAATAGACTCGGGTAGTGCAGCAGATTTTCTATATTTGCCCGCCTTGATTCGATTGGGTTACAAACCGGGCAACCTACACAACCTTGGAAGGGTCCTAGTCGGGTTTAACAGCACGTTAACCCACTCACTTAGGGAAATCATGTTATTAATCTCGACGGGCCCAGTCACTACTTTGGTTCCACTAACGGTGATTGACGAGTCATCAAACTTCAACGCCATATTGGGCCTCACATGGATCCACAAGATGAAGGCATGCCCTCTTCCTATCATCAAAGGTTGAACTTCTTAACCCTATAGAGATAAGTGGACATTGATGGAGATCAACAAGTAGCCTGAGCTTGCTGTGCACTTGACCTTCATATCGATGAGGCACTGGCCAAATAGCAACAAATTCTTGAGGCTCAGTCAGCCGTAGAGAAGGAGACAAGGGTCGCCAAGCCTTTGTAAATGCCCCCTTGTTCGACCTTGACAAGCCAGAGCACGTAAGCTTAAGGGTCTCATTGGCCCTAGAAGAGGTCACCTCCATGTTACATCTTCTTTATGAGTTCGCCGATGTTTTCACCTGGTCCAACTCCGATATAATTAGCGTCTTGCCAGAATTAGCAGAGCACCGGCTTAGTGTGTAAAGCGGTTGTAGGCCAGTTCATCAGAGATTAAGGCGGTTCCATCCAACTTGGAAAAAGGAGATAAAGAATGAAGTGGACAAGTTACTAGAGGTCTTGTTCATTAAGGAGATTCAGTGTCCAGAGTGGCTCTCCAATGTGGTGGTTGTCCCAAAAAAGAACGCCAAGTGGCGAGTGTGCGTGGATTATACAAATGATGCCTACCCGAATGACACTTTTCCCTTCCACCGGATTGATCAGATTATGGATTCAACAACCAGCCACGAGCTCTTATCCTTACTCAACGCCTACTTGGGCTATAACCAGATCCCTATGTACCCTCCCGACAAGGCTAAGACCACTTTCCTAACCTCGTTTGGTATGTATTGCTATAGGGTAATGTCGTTTGGATTAAAGAATGTCGAGGCCACCAATCAACGCATGATGTCTCGAGTCTTTGAACCTTTTCTAGGTAGAACTATTGAGGCTTATATAGATGACATCCTGGTAAAATCACGGGCCCGTGAAGATCATCTAAATCATCTTAAGGAAGTGTTCTCCTTACTTCGACAACATCGGTTGTGATTGAACCCAGCTAAATGCACGTTTGAGGTGAGCTCAGACAACTTCTTGGGCTTCCTAGTCAGCCAAAGGGGGATCGAGATTACACAAGGGCATGTCTACACTATAAGTCAGATGAAGCCCCCGACGACCTATAAGAGAATACAGTCCCTCACCTAGTTAACGGCTCTAAACAAGTTTATTTCGAGGTATTTATACCGTTTGTGGCCTTTCTTCAAAGATCTAAAAGGGGCGGATACAAAGGGTTGGGGGCTTGAGTGTTATGGCCTTCCGAGAAATTAAAGAGTACATTGCTTCCCACCTATCACTTTCTCAGCAGGTTGAAGAGGGAGAGCTATATCTTTACCTATCTTCCTCGACGGCAGCAATCAGCATGGCTTTAGTATGGATGGATGCGAAACGGGGGCAAAGGCCAGTTTATTTTGTCAGCAAGGAGCTCTTCTGAGGTGGAAGCCAAGTACTTAAACTTTGAGTGAGTGGCATTAGCTCTCAGGGTGGTAGCAAAGAAACTCCAGTCGTATTTTTAGGTCCATACCATTTTGGTGCTCACGGGCTCACCGATCAATTCCATACTCCACAAGCCAGATTCGTCTAAGAGGCTATTGAAATGGGTAATAGAACTTAGTGAATTTGACAATGAGTATCAGCCCATAACTGCAATCAAGGAGGTCCTGGCCAACTTCATCAGGAGAGGTCTGAGGTGATAACCGGCGTGGTAGGACGGTGCGGGTACTCGAGACTCACGCTCGCTCCTCGTGCATAGGGCGGGGCTCCGGAATAATCCTGGCACCGACAAGCTTCACACATAGCGCGAGCAATTAAACCCCGACTTTCCGCTTCCTCAACAATGAAGTCAATACGAGGCGATCATCTTAGGGCTAAAGGTGGCAAAGCATCTCTCAATAACGGAAATAGACCTTCAGTGCAGCTCCCAACTGGTTGCATATTAACTATAAGGAGAATACGAGGCTAAGAATGAGATGATGGAGCAGTATCTGCGGGTAGCCATGACCCTTCTAGGTGGATTTAAACGTATCGAGGTAACGCACGTCCCCAGGTCAAAGAATCAAAAGGCGAATGCTCTTGCTAACTTGGCAACAAGGTTTTGGTGACCAGATTTATGTGGAGGGTATCGGTGGATCAACCATCCATCCGTATAATAATTTGCTATATTATAGATTAGCAGGTTGAATAGTCTTGGATGGTGCCCATCATGGAGTATTTCATAAAT
This sequence comes from Tetrastigma voinierianum, assembly GCA_016808115.1. NCBI lineage: Eukaryota > Viridiplantae > Streptophyta > Magnoliopsida > Vitales > Vitaceae > Tetrastigma > Tetrastigma voinierianum. Next base: position 281,610 of record JAEQBH010000748.1, read on the forward strand.
CGCAGCAGCACCGCTGAATCATGTCAGGCTATCAAGGCGGCGCCTTAGCAACAAGGCATCATTAACGGGTACTGTAGAAGTGCTCGCTCTCAAGGTCGCATTGGTGTTGGCTCTGAGGGAAGGTCGCTGGTCATGGAGAAAAGTACATTAAGGCATGTGCGAATGCACATCGAGGAAAATGACTACAACAAATTATAACTCGAGGTTATTACTGTCCAACAATGAAATAGGATTCAGAGGCATTTGTGCCCAGGTGTGATGTGTGCCAAAGCTTTGGAAACGTCGTCCATGTTCCAGCCGAGGCACTCGACTCAGTGACAAGCCCGTGGCCTTTCTATAAATTGGGGATGGATATTATGGGGCCTCTGCCTTTAGCACCGCGGAAAGTTCATGTCGTTACCACCGATTACTCACCAAGTAGGTCAGCTTTGCCATTACGCTAGTTATTGCGACACAACTCATCCGCCTCGTGCAAAGATAGCGTGCAACCGCGATTCCTCATCCGACAATGGGTCAGTAGCTTTATCGCCAGGCATTCCGCAAAGAATTCTATGCTGGTATGAATCAAAATGTATATTCCTCACCTCAATATCCCCAATCCAATGGGGCAAGCTGAGTCACAAACAAGACGCTACTCGAATACTTGAAAAAGAGTTTGACTACGACAAAAAGGGCGGACGAAAGTTACCAAGACTTTCGGGGCCTACCAACAAACTCCAAGGTAGCCTCAAGAGACGCCCGTGATACCGCCTCGAGCTAAGGCACGGATACCAATCAAATCTGAGCTTAAGATGCTCCACTCAAACAACCATGCCGAGCTCGAACAAGCTTTGGATGGGCTCGAGGAAAAAAAATGAACGGGTTGCCATTCAGACGGGCCGAGGAGCACGCCCAGCCATTCCTGGTGAGGCTGAGAAGCTCAATGTGCCCGGGAAGGAATTTTTGCAAAGGGAGCTCTTCCTCCACTGCACTTCTCAAGAAGTAAACTCCAAACTAACAGAAAAACCCTACGTTATTGTCAGATGAGGGATGCAAAAGGCTATAAAGAATATAGTCACCAGGGGACGAGTTGGAGCCTCGACCTTAGAATTCTCTTTATCTAAAAAAGTATTTCTAGTAGATTACTTGCGATGTTTCATGCTATGTGGGGGTGTTAAAAGGAAGTTTTTGTAAAGTAACCAACACTGTGAACTTCTATTAGATTACTTGCAATGTTAAAAAGTTGTTCGCGCTATGATTGGTCCTTTTTGTTCATCTTTTTTATCACGAAGCCAACTAATTGGGCGAACTTCTTGAGATGAACTCCTTGAGACGAGCCTTCTAATCGGGCGATCTCCTTGAGATGAGCCTACTTATCGGGTAATCTCTTTGAGATGAGCTCCTTGCGACGAGCCTACTACTCGAACGATCTCCTTGAGGTAAGCTCCTTGAGACAAGCATACTACTCAGATGATAGGATTATAAGATAGCTTTTGAGATAAATAATACAAAAAATGTATATATAAATAAGGACCTAGATTTCAAGGGAGAAGAATAAAACATGTGCCAAACTAAACCATATGATATATGTTGATGCCAGGGACAAACTCCCTAAGATAGTCAATGTGCATCCTCATGACGAGGAGCGAAATTTGGGGTGGGGAAGAGACAACTATCAGAATAATAGTGACACTCTTGGAAACAAGAGACAGCTCTCCCTGGATAAGGGGGACAAACTAGGAGCTAGCCACCTTGGCCTCATGGGATGACCTTTCAGCTGAGGGCACGAGCACGGTCCATGCTTCTTCCATGGTGGAGTTCGGCCCCTTTTCCCAGTGAAGTCTGGGTCTTGCTCGGATGGAGGCGAGGAGAAACTGCGGTAGAATGCGGATGAAGGTGAGCACTCACCGGTGGTGAAGCCCGGCCCGGTAGCTAAGGTTGTATTGTTGCGTCGTAAAGATGGCGGCTTAGGCGTTATAATGCACTGCTGATTCGAGGCGATTACCACAACACTCTTCCTCGTAAAAAGTCCTTGGTATCATTGCTGCTTGAAACACTCTACCTCTAGTTTGTGAGCATCACGAAGTCCTTCGACTTCGGATTGATGAAGATTAAAAAACAACGAGTTAGTACACTTGAGTTCCATATTTTCTACCTCCAATGAGGAACTTTCTTGGCTTGGTTGCCAAGAATGTCATGGGCCCTGGTAACCTCGGAGAGCTTCATGAGCAAGTCGGATACTACTGCCTCCAGCTAAGGGACGCGTGACTCAGTCTAAACTTTAGTATATAGCTCCCACGCCCTATCACAGAGGTGGGAGAAGTGGTTGAGTTGGTGTTACCATGCGTCACAATACTTGGCCATGCAGACGCCGAATACGCTCATCTACATCAAACAATTCATAGTGTAAAGTGAGAGAGCTAGAACGAATGAATAGTGGACGAGGGAAAGGAATTACCGAGGCAGCCATCTAGAAAGGGGTGGAATCCCTTAGCAGGTCTAGGACTTTCTTTACAACAGCCTCCCTGTATTTGGAGACCGGCGTGGAGACAACTTCCTCTTCGGGGTCCTTTAAGAGCGACTCCTCGAATAGGCTCAAGTTCGCCATGAGGGCTTCTAGGGAGGGAGGCAACGGCGTCTCTGCTGAGAGAGGTGTTGGGGAGGACGAGGTCAAGGCCTTTCCCTTGCCCTTGCCTTGTCAGGTGCGCGGTACCAGTCGAAGGGTACGCGCAGCCCTCTCTGTAATTACAGCCCTCCACCTGGGGAGAAAGGGTGTTGTTCTTCGAGACCACGAAGGTAGATCGACAAAGGGGTGGCAAGTCGATTGGTGGCTTCGCTTGGACGCGTTGTAGTTTGAAGGGGGGATCTCTATGTCTGTCCCCAAGGTCTATCTGTCGAACTTGAGGAGCTTGTTAAGAGTCACCCGAGCCTCTTTCAAAATCCCAAGATGGTTTGCACGGATCAGACGGCTGGAGTCAGGGGAAGGAAGAATGGGGAAGTCTTCTCGGACGGCCATGGCTTTAGGTCCGTTGACCACAACAACCTCTTTGATTCAAGAAAGAAGCTAATGTAGAAAAGGCTTCCAAGCTCGAGCTTTTCCCGATCCCTCGAAGTTTAAACGTGGGATCTTGGGGACGATGAACTCCCCAGGCTGATCAAATATCGCATGGAGGTTGGGGGAGTAAGGAAAAGAATGCAGTCTCTCTCTGAGCTCGAGAGACTTAGAACCTTGACTAGTGAGTCAAATTACGAGGGGTTTAGGTCATCTACAAGTTTCCCTCAGCACAAGTGATGAATCTTAAACTCATCTATTTTTAATCCATTTTTCTGGCATGTTTTTAACAATTTTAGATCTATTTGTATGCCAAATTATGGAATATTCACCAACTTTATGTTTTATAGGTGTTATTTGAAAAAAGAGAGAAAACAAGCAAAAAATAAGCAAAAAGGTGGAAAATGCAGCAGTTTGTGTCGCGACATAATTTTTGTTTGTCGCGACACAAAATTCAAATAGGCCAAAAGAACTATGTCGTAGCCAGCAACTAAATGTCGTAACAAAGTTCAGACATAGCTCAATGGCAAAAGAGAAATTTATGTCGTGACAAAGAGTTTTTCTGTCACGGCATTATTGAAGAAAGGTGAGAAAAAACTGTCGCAACAATCCGTTGCTCAGTCGTGACAATGATCAAAGCAAATAGCAAAGGAGCTGTGTCGCGACAAGATTTCCTCTGTCACGATATAAAGGGCTGACGATTAATAGATTAACTCTGTCGCGACAAAAGACAACTCTGTCGCGAAACAAAATGCTAAGAATACAACACAAATCAATTGAGACAAGTGTTTTTATGTTGCGACAAAGTTTTCAGCACCAAGCCAGCTCAAGGGGAAATTTATGTCGGAATAAAGAAAATCCTGTCACGACATAACATTCAGAATTCATAACCAAGAGCAACAAAACCTCTGTCGCGACAAAGATTATTTTTATCGCGACAAACAAAACATGAAGGATGTGAATTCCCTATCATGACAAGAAGCTGAAGAGCAACATAAGAAGAATGGTGACAAAGAAATTCTTGTTGCGACATAATTAAGAGTTGATTGCAAAAACCTATGTCACGACAAAGAAGTTTTCTGTTGCGACAATCAAAGCTATGGAATGATAAAATTCTATCGCGATAGAGAAAAAGTAGGCCGCGATAGAAATTGAAGAAGAATGGAGAATGGCTAAGGCATTTGTGTCGCAACATATAATTTTATGTCGTGACAAACAACTCAGCAAGCGACAACAATCAGAGAAGAGAAGTCTATCGTGATCAAGGAGTTTCTTGTCGCGACAGAAATTGCTAAGGACTTAAAGAAATCTTATCGCGACAGAGAAAACTCTGTCGTGATAGAGTTGACAGGCTGAAAATTAAATGTTTGTCGCGAAAAGGAAAATTATGTCGCAACAAACTCCAGAAGAACAAGGACATGAGAAGCTAGGTGCAAACAGGTTTGGTGTCGCGACACAAGGAATTTCTATCGTGGAAGAACAAGGTACACTATTACAATTTATGTCCGACATTATCGAGTATGTCGCGACCTGATCAGCGAAGCCTAGTGTTAGAATCGGCGAATGAAAGCAGCGGCCCGAAAATAAAAAAATATTTAACACTGAACTTCATCAGGATCCAAGCGGTTTGATGAAACTAAACAAGGAATAAATGAAATCCAAATCTTACCTCTTGTAGAGTAAATCCTTTTCGACGAGTGCAGATTTTCTTGATCACGCCTTTATCTTCCGAAACACATCTGAGAACTCCTTTTGGAAAGCAGATCCCACTTGATAGAGCCAAGGCGATCACGGTGTGCAAATGCCCTCTAAAGGTATCCATGAGCGGCTAATGGATGGGATGGATGTCTTTGGATGTGCTAACTTATGATGAGTCTTTGTCCCCCTGAAACGAAGACACCTTAGTGTCTTCCAAAACTCTAAAAATAATTCTCTCTCAAGAAATGCTTGAAGAACCACTGCTTTTAGAAGATAAATCCCATATTTATATCAAGCCTCCCAAACCCTTTTATTAAGCGAATTTAAATCAAATTCCATTAACTATTAATGGCCTTAGGCTTCAGGCAGGCTTGAAGCAGGCTTAATCATGGGCTAAAGAGATCCTTTCTAACATCCACATAATAGCTCGTTCTTATGTGTGACCACATAAGTTCACTCCAATGTTGCTTGCGGAGCCCAAATCATATTCTAAGCCCACAAGTTATAATTGGTCTCTAGCAAGACATTATAGCTACCCGAATCAGTGAATTGATGACTAGAAAAACCTTACCATAGTATGATATTAGTCCTTTGTCACACGATGTCTCGATTAAGCACAAAGCATGGATGAAGTCATCTTTATACAACTTAATCGTTTCTTGATTCTCAAGTAGACTGACTAAACAAATGATATTCATAACTCCTATCAATCTCATTCAAGCAAGGCCATGCATTTCTCAATCTCACTTATCAAGAGGCTAATAGACATCTCACTCAATTAAGAAATTTGAATGGAGATTCATATATCGCTCCACATTCCTCCCACGTGATTTCTTTACCTTAGCAACCATGCTTTATATTACCATACACATTAAAAGATGTCATTAAGCTGTATCAGACATGAAGTTCCTCATGTGGAATCCATGGGTAGATGGTCGAAGGACTCAAATACCACCCTCTTTGTAATGAAGGAATTCTACGATGACATAATCCATGTAGTATTTCTCATAGCGGGTCAGTCCAATAACATGAACTTTACATGTATTTATGTTCTAAGTAACATCTTATGTTCATGACCAACAAAATGTGGTCTTTTCTCATAAGACATAATAGTCTTACTTCATTATTATTCCTACAATAATGATCGACTATGGACTATTTAGAATAGTGTTCTTATGCCTTAAGGTTTTACTATCAAGTCACATACTTGATGACATAAAGCGAAACCAACTATTCAAGGATTTGGATTTTATCAAGTTAAACCACAATTTAAATAACAAGATAAAATGATAAATGCCTCGTAATATATAAACATATTATGACAATGTTTATGCCACTAGGCTAGAGCATAATCACTAACAATCTCCACTTGCCCCTAAGCCCGATCGAGGCGCCATCAAATGCTTATCGATCTAGTATGACTATCATGCTTTGGCGTGGAAAGGTTTGATCAAAGGATCAACGACAGTATCGGTATGAACTCTACATATCTTAAGCATCTCCTCTCCAATGATCTCACGAATAAAGGGTGGAAACTTTAGTATATGTTTGGATCGCTGATGTGATGGGCTCATGGCTTGAGCAATAGCCCCATTATTGTCTGTGGGCGTCCGGCTGGGTTTGTAATGTAAGGAGCGATACCCGGTCTAAGAATTTTTGATCAAGCGCCTCATACTTGCATTTGACGGCCTATGTGCACGACCTTTGTAGTAGAATCGACAACGGTGTCTTGCTTGGAACTTCTCCAACTTATAGCACCTTCATTCAAACAAAACACAAAACCAGATTGCAATCTAAAGTCATCTAAGTCAAACTGAAAACCAGCATCGGTATAACAACTTATAACTACCTCGCCTTCTTGTCCACCATAGATTAAAAAAATATCCTTGGTTCTTCTCAAGTACTTGAGATATTCTTGGCTACTTATCGGTGGCATTCTGGATACATTTGGAATCTACTTGTCATGCTTAAGGCATGGAGGCATCGGCTCTGGTGCAAAGCATAACACTACATGATAGAACCCGATAATAGAAGCATATGGGATTTTTATAATGCGCTCTTTCTCGTCCTTCGTGGTTGGACATTGAGACTTACTAAGCTTAATGCCATGAGACATTGGCAAGAAACCTCTCTTGGAATCTTGCATGCTAAACCTCTTTAGCACTTTGTCTATGTACCCACTTTGACTCAGGTTGAGTAACCATTGAGATCTATCTCTATAAATCTTTATGCCTAGGATGTAGGAGGTTTTTCCTAAGTCTTTCATTGAAAAACATTTCCCCAACCAAGACTTGACACTCTGCAAGGTAGGGATGTCATTTCAATGAGCAGATATAGATCCACATACAACATTAAGAAGACAATTGCACTCCCACTAACCTTCTTGTATACACAAGGATCATCTTCATTTTTCATAAATCCAAACTCTTTAACAGCCTCAACCGTTTTCGATGGAATTCTATTCATTAAGAACGCAGCAGTCTCTAATGCATATCCCCAGAAGGATATTGGAAGATTTGTTCAACTCATCATAAATCGAACCATATCTAATAAAGTTCGATTTCTCCTTTCAAATACACCATTCCATTGTGGTGTTAGGTGAAGTGAGTTGTGAGACTATCCACAATCCCTTAAGATGATCATTTCAAAATTTTGGCTTAAATATTCACCACCTCGATCAGATCAAAGTGTTTTGATATTCTTTCCAAGCTGATTCTGTACTTCATTCTTAAATAATTTGAACTTTTCAAATGATTCAGACTTATGCCTCATTAAGTAGATGTAACCTTATCTACTAAAGTCATCGGTAAAAGTAATGAAGTACTAATAACCTCCTCTAGCAATTGAGCTTATTGGTCCACAAACATATGTATGGATAAGGCCCAGTCATAACCCCTCTCCTTTATTAATCGATAAAGGAGCCTTGGTCATTTTGCCCGATAAACAAGATTCACATGTTTCAAATGACTCTAAGCCGATGAATGTATTAGCCACGTCTTGATGGAGCTTCAAGATGCGTTTCGTTGACATGGCCCCAGCGACAATGCCAAAAGTAGGTTGGATTCAAGTCGTTGGACTTGAACCTCTTAGTATCGATGTTATAGATGGGCTTGGGTTGTTCCAAGTTTAGAACGTAGAGACCATTAGATAAATGAGCATTCCCATAAAAAAATGTCTGCATTATAGGTGGAGAAAATATTATTCTTAATAATAAAGTGAAATCCATCCACGTCTAAACAAGAAACTGAAATAATGTTTCTACTCACAACAGGCACATAATAATAATTCTTTAATTGGAAAAAGAGTCCACTAGGCAAAGTCAAATCATAAACTCCTACGACCCTAATCATGACAACTCTAGCTCCATTCCCCACTTTCGTAGGTCACTTAACCTTTGTGATGATACTCTTTGCCCTTGACCACGCACATTTACTCAAATCTTGAGATCACATCGATCTAATACCCATGAAGCATAAGTAGATAGATTAACTTCTATAATATAAATACCTGAAGTGGTAGCCTTGCTACTCTTCCTTTTCTTCAGATCTTCCAAGTAGAGCTTACAATTCCTCTTCCAATTACCTTGTTCATTACAGAAGAAGCAAACTCCCTCCTTGGGCGACTTTGGTTTCTTGGCCTTAGGCTTGGACTATCCTTTGCCTTTCTTGGCCTTATTGACTTTGCCCTTTCCTTTTCTTTTCATGCCTTCCCCTTTCTGAACCATAAGCACTAGATTTGTCTTTTGAATGTTCGTCTCAACATTCTTTAACATTCCATGTAACTCAGCAATAGATTTCTCCATATGGTGCATATTGTAGTTCATAACAAATTGATCATAAGATTCAGGTAATAAACCTAGAATCAGATCAGTAGCCAACTCATGACTAATAGGAGCACCAAGCTTATCAAGATGATCGATAAGACCCTTCATCTTTAGCACATGTGCACTTACTGAAGTGCCAGGAGTCATCTTGCATGCATTCAATGCTTTGGTGGTTGTAAACCTTTCTTGGCGATCTTCTCTTGGAACATTCCCTTGAGATGCACCATCATATCAAATGCCTCCATTTCCTCAAATTGCTTCTAAAGCTCAGAGTTCATGGTTATAAGCATAAGACAGGTTACATCCACATAGTCATTCAAATGCTTACTATGGCATCCCTTTATTTCGTGGGACATTATTAGCGGGGAGGTTCCATTAGGGATTTCATTATCAAGAACATACATCTTCCTCTCTTGTTTAAGGACAATCCTCACATTAGAGACCAATCGGAAGTTTGTCCATTAAGTTTTCCTTTTCAAGGATAGATCGAGTAAATGTTGATGTGTTTGATGCCATTAGTACACATACAAAAATATGCAAAGCTTTTTAATAAATAGGGTCTTTAATACTCCCACTAAGGTAATAACTCTTTAATTAACACAAAAACAATCTTATAGTTTCTTAGTGGGTGAAAGTCCATGTTTGACTTAAATTCAAGCTTTGCTTTGGCATAACACTTAAACTTAAGCTAACTAGGTAGAAAACTCTTTCCTTTTATGCCCTTAGGCCCAAAACTGTTATGATAGCCTAGTTAAGTCTAACCATATTCAATCTTATGGATATCACCATTATCAATCATGTCTTCCTAAGATGGCCCGATACACCCTGCTTTGGCAGAAACTATATTAAGACGATCGAAGTATTGATAAGTGTTAAATTATGGAAGGCATTTTATGACTTAATATTTTATGTGATGAAATTATCAAGTTGTTAAGCAAACTTTATAAACATATACATGCATCACATACAAGCAAATTAATAAGCATAAATGTAAATGTGACATGTCATGGCCCATTTCCTAAGGTTATCTCCATAAGCCAATATGGAGATGCAGGATTACCTTTTACCAATACCTTGGCATGAGGGCTGTCTCTGAAACGAGCAGGCCTCCATTCTTGGATTCTTTTTCATTACAAGCAAGTAATAATTGTATGCTATTTTATGCTAAAATAATAAAAAGAGACACCCATGTTGTGTTAATAAAAACAACACTTGTGAACCGTAAGCCCATATAATGAAAAGAGACACACATGTTGTGTCAATAAAAATTAATGACATGAGCATGTAAAGTACAATATGATAATATATAATCTTGAACAAGACCATGACATGCACCATGCAAATTGAATATAAACACATTAAGCACATAATCAGATTATGAATATGGTCTTTCAATTGCAGCGTTAGTCACATAAACAAATTTTAAGGCTAGCATGAGTGAGTTACTACCTAGAAATTTTTCCTAATCATTAATCACACTAGTAATTCTGGTATTTCACCAATGTTGATTACTCTTAATCTAACAGTCCATCATTAATTTGGAACAATCCTACTTAATGTGTAATAATCTGTAACAGTCCAATCTTAATGTCTAACATTAATGTATGATCCTACGATTAAGAATAATTTGTAACAGTCATTCTTAATAATAACATTAATGTGTAATAGTCCTACTGATTAAGAATAATTTGTAACAGTCCATTCTTAATGTCTAACATTAATGTGTAATAGTCCAACTGATTAAGAATAATTTGTAACAGTCCATTCTTAATGTCTAACAATAATGTGTAATAGTCCTACTGATTAAGAATAATATGTAACAATCCATTCTTAATGTCTAACATTAATGTGTAACAGTCCTACTGATTAAGAATAATATGTAACAGTCCATTCTTAATGTCTAACATTAATGTGTAACAGTCCTCTTGATTAATAAAGAATCTGTAACAGCCATGCCAATAATATGTAATAGTCTACTAATTAATATTAAAGTATGATCTATCGGTCGAACATAAATTATGAGCTGAATTTGATTTTGATCATCAAGTCCTTACAATAGAGCTTTTCGCAGAATCATTTTTCAATTTTTGATCTGATGTTACAGACTTCATACATTAAAAAAAAACATGACTCGGATTATACTGATTATAAAACGGATGAACTAATGGCTCATGGCATATCACATATGGCAAAACAAATACACTAAATAAGATCGTTATATCACGTATAAAAATCGAGTTTCACCAAGCGACAAGTAGCTGCGATACCCTTGTTGGAATCGGCGATAGAAAACACAGCGAAAAAAATTTGAAAAAAAAAAATTTAACAACGAAATTTGCATCGGGATCAGCGGTTTGATGAAACTAAGCGATGGTCAAAATCCATATCTTACACTCTTGTAGGGCAATCCCGCTTCGACTAGTGTAGATTTTCTTGATCACACACCACTAACGAACATAATCGAACTCCTTACGAAGCGATCCGGCCGACAGCGAGCCAAAGCGATGCTTAGTGTGCAAACGCCCTTTAAAGGTATCCACACAAATGGCTAATGGATATCATGTGCTAGCACCTTATGATAGATCTTTGTCCCACAAAACCAAAGACACCTTAGTGTCTTCCAAAACTCTAAAAATAATTTTCTCTCAAAAACGCCCACTTCAAAAGAACTACCTACTTTTAGATGATAAACCCCATATTTATATCAAGCCTCCCAAACCCTTTTATTAAAATGAATTTAAACCAAATTCCATTATTATTAATGGCCTTGGGCTTGGAGGCAGGCTTGAAATGGAAACTAATCATGGGCTAAAGAGAGAACATTTATAACATCCCATTATAACTCATTCTTATGTGTGACCCTATAAGTTCACTCAATGTTGGCAGCGGAGCCCCAAATCACTTATTCTAAGCCCACAAGTTATAGTGGTCTCTAGCAAGATGTGCAACTACGAATCAAGTGGTCGAGTATTTCGAAAAACCTTACCATAGTATGATATTAGTCCTTTGTCACCGCGATAATGCCGATTAAGCACAAAGCATGGATGAAGTGTCTTGCCTTAACAATAAGTTTCTTGATTCTCAAGTAGACTGACTAAACAAATGATATTGATAACTCCTATCGTCCTAAGCTGGCAGGGGCGTCATTTCTGAATCTGCCTCAGAAGGTATAGACATCTCACTCAATTAAGAGCTAGTCAATTAACTATATCATCCATTCATAAGCGAGTTTACTACATGTGCCCAGCCATAGCTGTATTACCATCTGTTAAAAGGCGTCATTGAGCTACATCAAAGACACAAAAGTTCCTCATGTGAGAATGTGGTGAATTCGGGTCGAGAAGGACTCGGAAATACCACTCTTCTTGATGAAATTCTTGATGACATAATCCGTAGTATTTCTCTATGTGAATTAAGATCAATAACATGAACTTAACATGTATTTATGTTCTGAGTAACTCTTATGTTCATGACCAGCAAAATGTGGTCTTTTCTCATAAGACATAATAGTCTTACTTCATTATTATTCCCACAATAATGATCGACTATGGACTATTTAGAATAGTGTTCTTATGCCTTAAGGTTTTACTATCAAGGTACATACTTGATGACATAAAGCGAAACCAACTATTCAAGAATCTGATTTTATCAAGTTAAACCACAATTTAAATAACAAGATAAAATGATAAATGCCTCATGTATATAAACATATAATGACAATGTATATGCCACTGGGCTAGAGCATATCACTAACATAGAGAACAGGTTGCGACTTAACACAAGAAGCTACAACAGAGGCAGCGACAAAGACTGAAAGCTCTGTCGCGATAGACCTTTCTATGTCACGACAAAGAAACCAATTTGGGCCAAAATTTTGGGAATCCACAACGCAATTAATGAAGTGAGGCCCAACATTGGAAAACTTATAATACAGCTTCACAAAATGATGTGCCTGACTTCGGCGGCTCCCAGGATTTACAGGTGGGTTAGAACATCATGCATTTTATTATTATTTTTAGCTCATTTTCCATTTTAGTAGATTGAGCTTAGCATAGTTTTATTTTGTTAGTTTTCCTTTAATTTTATGGGTTTGGGTATTGTACTAAAATGCAGCTTCGAGCTGGTATTTCTTTATAAATTCTTCTTTTCATTTACTGTTTGATTTAAATGGATGTTGGAAGGTTTCTGGAGTTCATTTATTTCAGTTCGTTTATGATTTCAGTGAATTTTCCTGATCAATTAGGCACTGATATGAGTAAACCAGTTTTGAAAAGTTGAGCTCACTAGAAATGGGTCATTAATGATAGTCATTTTGTTGCATAAGGTGGAAAAAAGCTTTAATTAGAATTCTTGAATTTATTTGATTAGTATTGCTTATAAATTTAGTTGTTCTACGATTGCTAGTGCGGAATTGTACCCAATGGAATCTTGTATCTCACTTACGATTTCAGGAAGCCTCGGTGACACAGAGATGGAGAATCCTGAATGTAAAGCAGTTCCTTGTGGGTATGGTAGACTAATACTATGGAACTAATGAACTTTGAAGAATTACTCAGATAGATCACCAACTTACTTATAAGTTGAGGAAGGTTGAATGAAGTATCTGTTTAATCACTCAAAGGTCTCTTCTATTTCTGCCGAATTGATTCTAATCCCGTGTTATCTGAGATCTAATAAAGGAGATGGAAATTTTCATCAGAAGTGTAGGATGAGGTGTCAATCAAATTAGAGAAGGCTTGTAATATCCTGTCTATTAGGAATGAATTCTTTAGTCTAAGATAAGTATGAAGTACTAAAAAAGAAAAAATACTTCAATCTTAGAAAGAGGGTTGCATATTACAAGTAACTGATTAGAATCATGTCTCATAAATGAATATGAACCTTTAATCAGTGAAAAGTATGGTTGAGGAGAAATCGAGCTATCTTGCCTTGCATCTTTGACAAACTTAGTTTTCAATTGATGGTTGAGCTATAAATCAAAATGATGCAGTGATTATTATTAATTGATCCATGTCAGTTTTACCTCTCGGTGAATCCTCGGCTCCAATTTTATTAAAACTTTACTTTTTGTATATTTGAATTTCGAGTCTAGGACTACATTTTAGTCCTCTTATCATCATCAGTGGAGTTTAAATAGTAATGATCTTAAGTAATTGGGGTAGTTAGTCTTTTGATTTATCATCTTTCCTCATGGGAACGATATGTGGACTTTAAAGATCCAATTTTATTACTTGTACAACCTATGCACTTGCAGTGATCGATACCACACACATAAATTTTAAATGAGTCATTTTAAAAACAAAGAACAATTCCATCTTTTCATACATATGAAAAATGGTCTTGACAAGTTTTCTTGGCATTGTTACCATGGACTGAAAAGTTCTTGTGTGGTAGTACCAGAAGATTGGCATACACTAATCACATCATATAGTTTGGTCTAAAATAATTTTTGGCGCCGTTGTCGGGGATTAGGTAATAGTCCTTTGGTAGTAGTGTCATAAATTTGTATATATCATTTGGTTATGTTTTTCTACCACTAGAAATACAGAAATTAGTTCAGAATGCATAGTATAGTTATTGGCCTTGTACTGTCATTGGAGTACAAGATTGCTAGCATGGAAAGTTGATAGTGTCTTTTCTATCAGCTCAGTATCTATAATGTTCTATTTAACAAGCTTCAACTGTGAGATAATGCGGTGCAGAGTTGAGTTATATTCCGTCACAGATTTAAAATCTTGGGATCATAAGTTCAACCAACCATATTGTGCTTGAGGGAGGATTATGTTTGTTTGTTGATGAAAATGATCTTTCGAGGATTGCCATAAAATAAGCAAATCTTTTTTAGTGAGATATTCATTTTTGAGGTCCTGATTGAGGTAGTAGTAGAGGAAAGTCAACACTTTTGCCTTTTAAGCAGAGCTGCATTCAGAATCTAGGACAATAGTTTCACTTAAGTCGGAGGAGGTGAGGTGAATTTCAGCATCAAAAGCCCAAGTAAAGTAATTACTGCCATCTAGGGCGAGCTTAGAAAATTCCCTCCTAGTAATATCATACATTTTAAAAGTCTACAATTATTAAAATGAAAACAAAGATAAATAAATTGTAAATATAGATACCGTAAATCATCAATATCCGCTTCGTTCACTTTGTGATGAAACACTCGTGCTGATAACGTGTTGTAAAATAAAGAAAAAGGGACGAATATATTGAAGAGAAAAATATGGATGAGAGAATTGTATTTCTTCATATCCTTTTACAAGACGTAAGTGAGGCCCATTTATAGGCATCTAATACATGTATCTTAGAAAGCTGAAAGGTCTTTCATAATGGTTATCATAAAGCAACCATAATTACCATTATCTAGGAAAGCTAAAAGATCCTTCATAATGACCTTTATGTACAGGTTCACGAATCTTCCCGATACATTAGATAAATCATGAACTTCTAGATACATCAAGTGAATGATACATGAATCTTCAAGATTCATAATGTTTTCCATGTGTCAATGTTGAGGAGGTACAAGTCAAACCCATCGCATGTAGTCTCTTCAGAGACGATTGAGCTTAGACCGGATTTGACATATGAAAAGGAGTCAGTAGAGATCTTGGCTCGAGAAGTGAAAGAGTTGCGGAAAAAGAAAATTCCATTGGTAAAAATGCTGTGGAGAAACCACAAGACCAAGGAAGCCACGTGGGAAAGCGAAGAAGTTATGCGGCAACAATACCCTCAACTGTTCGATAAAGGTAATTTCAAGGACGAAATTCTTTTAAAGAGGGGAGAGTGATAATGCCCTAAAAATGCCCTAACAGTTTTATAACATGTTCAAAGTGTAAAATAAATTAAATTTTTTTTCCGACGTTTAAATGGCTAAAAACGAAAAATGATAAAAACTCGGAAATTTTACAAGAGCCAAATAAATTTGGTAAAAATGTCAAATGAGAACCTAAGGGTCATAAATGAGTAATGTAAGTGCCAAAGTATAAATGAAATGAAATAAAATTGGAAATAGAAAGTGAAATGAAGGCTTTAAAATGAGAAAAATAGAGAAAAAATCAATTAATGTGCTAGCGAACATGGCATTACACATGACATGAGAATAAAGACCAAAGTGGTCTATGGAATGCCCATTTGGGCATTCACGTTTTTTAGAGGTGCAAGGGGAGAAGAGCTAGGGCTTGGGATAAGAAGGTACTTTTGGTGTGTTTCTCTCCATTCTTGGTCTATCTTTGTTCAAGCAAGAAGGAAGAGAAGATTTGAAGAGAGGTAAGGTAAGAAAACTAACCTTAACTCCCTCTTTGATGATTTTGGATTTAAGGAAAAACCCTAACCTTATGTAAAGGTGATTTTGATTGGTTGTAGATCAATTTTGGAGTTGTTTTGGGTTAATTTTCAAAGTGCTTTTGGTTTATGATTGGTTTTGAGGAATTTTTGTATAAAAGAAATGATGAAGTTTCAAAGGAGTTGTTGTCAAAAAAATTTCAAATCCCCTGTTTTTGTTTTTGCTATAAGTTAAGTTATAATCATCCAAATTGAGTACTTCTAATTGGTAAAGAACCATAACATCTAGAGATAAAAATGTATAGAAGGGACCATGAGTAAATTGTAACTCTAAGGCTCCCGAATATGGGCTTAAAGGTGAGTTTCGGGTAGCTAATGGGTATGCTCTATTTTGGTTGTAGTTGGGGTGTTTTGGTCGTAAGTTGAGTTTCACTCATCCAAATTGAGTGATTCAAAATTATGGGTAAACTAGACTTCTAGGAGAATAATTTACATGAAGAAAGTCTATACAATTTGTAACCCTAAAGTTCCCAGAAATCTGTCAAAGTGGAGCTATGTGCAAGAACAATCTGATTCTGCTTTTGAAATTAGAGTAGTCTGGATGTAAAATGCAATAACTTGAGTTTTGGAGGTCCAAATTTGATGATTCCAATTGGAGAATAAACCTTAGAACCATATATTCAAATGAGTAGAAGGAACCATTACCAATGTATGGAGTTAAGACCCCTAAAATGGAGAATAACAATAGGCAATTGAGTGAGCTGGGCATACTGACCAGTTTGGCATTAAAATGTCGTAACTTCAGTTTGGGTGATCCAAATGAGATGATTCCAATTCCTAATGAAAATAGACTCATAGAGATATCATTTTATTAAAGGAAGCATGAGAAAAATGTCTCATTTGTCCCCATAAAAATTTTCAAGTGAAGGTGTATTGGGTAGACATCAACCTTAATAAGAAATCCTAGAATGCACAACTGATTTTTTTTTCTTGGGTTGTTCTTTGATAGTGACATATTTGTGAAAGATTAGGGGTTGGTGACGAGGAAGCTTTACCCAGAGCAGTTTCAGAAAAGGAATCAAGTGCGACAACTGCCTTTTTGGGTTTGTTCTTCACACTTCCTTCCTTGTTTAGGTTTATTGTTTGTTTAACAAAATAAATTTAAAGGTTTTTATATGAATATGCATGTGTGAGTGCGTTTGAGCCATAAATGAATTGGTTTGTTCTCCACTTCTCTCTCTCTATTTCTAAAACGTTTGAAGGATTATGAAATAAGTGGATTTATTGAAATGAATTGCAATAAATTGCATCTTGATTTGTTTTAAATTGATTTGATACAACTGATTGTGAAATGAATTGCACATGAAAAATTGCATGACTTTTGGAAACCAAGTATTTGGATATAAATGTATATACACTATTGTAAATTGCTATGAATAATTTGAGCACCCTTAATAGAATGTTAACCATTAAATTAGTTAAGGATAGATTGGTATACGATAAAGGTCGAATGAGAATCTTGCGAAGCGTAATGATGTGTCACTCGCGATCCATAGCCTAAGCGATCACGGTGCTCGGTAGTGTTCACGAAATGATTTTTAATAACCAGTCAGCAGCCTAGCGGGATCGTAGTGTGTTATAAAACCTTTTTTATACTGTCCTGCAGCCCAACGGGACCGTGCCAGTGATTCGTTATCCTATGCACCGAAAGCACAAGTTAAATTTGCTTAAATGCATAATGAAAAGAAAATTATGAAATGCATTATTTGTGTTTGAATGATTTATTGCATATGAATGTAGAAATTAACCTATGCATTTTTATGCAATAATATGCAATAAATCATTCAAACATAAATTGTACATTTCTGAGCCCTCTTTCGTTGCAAGCGAATTTGGCTTCTGCTAGGTGCCTGAAATAACGAATCATCATTTATGGTCCCGGTAGGTGTATGATAGGTATAAAGGTTTTATAATATAGTGCGATCAGCTAAGTTCTTATTAGTTATTAAAAATCATTTCTTGAATACTACCAATATTGTGTCTGTTGGTTCTGGATAAGTGACACGTCGCTGTTCGCGCGATGTTAACTCATTGACCCTTATTGGTATGCAATCTATCTTTAACTTCCGAATTTAACGGTTAACATTCTATTAAGAGCGCTCAAGTATTCATAGAAATTTACAATAGTGTATATACATTTATATCCAAATATATTCGCTCATGCAATTTTTCATGTGCAATTCATTTCATGACTCATTTAACTGTCAAATCGGTAAAACAAGCTCAGCTATGCAATTTATAGCAATTCATTCAATAAATCACTTTATTTCTGTCCTTCAAGCCTTTAAATCAGAGAGAGGAAGAAATGGAAGAACAAACCAGATCATTTATAGTGCTCAACAGACCACTGCGTTCATATTCATATAAAACACTTTAGGTATTTGTTAGCAAACGACAAGAAAAGTGTGTTCAAACCAAAACGTCACTCATTCTGATGAATCTGTTCTTGGGTTAAGCTTTCTCATCACCAACCCATAATCCATCACAAATATGTCATGATAAATAAAAAAAAAATAGGTGTGCATTCTAGGAGCCTGGTTAGGGATTTGATGCCTTACACCTTCTTGAAAAGAACTCTGGTTACATGAGCCATATTTTCTCGTAGCTTCCTTCAACAAAATGATATCGCTATCAGTCTATTGCACAGTAAGTGGAATCATCTCATTTGGATATCACCCCTAGCTCCAATTACGACATTTTAATGCCAAACCTAGTCATGCTTGACTCATCATTACTATTATTCTCGATTTTGAGAGTCTTATCCATATGTTGGTATTTTACTTCTACTCATTTGGCTATGATTCTAAGGTTTCTTCTCCAATTGAATGCATTCAATTTGGATCTCCAAGCTGAGATTATTTCATTTTATGCGAGAATCTCAAATTTGGCTTACGATCAGTTGTTCTTGCACACTGCTCACTGTGAATTTCTGAAGCACTGGGGTTACAAAAGTACATACTGCGTTATTCGATTTCAGTGGCATCACCTGAGAGAGTATGGTTACTCAGGAGCCACGAATCACTCCAATTTCATGAGGAGTGAAATGACTACGACATACCTTCCTCAAGTAAAGCATACTAGGCATTATCAAAACTCACCTTTAAACAGGAGCTTTAGATCATTTTCTAATGTTCCTTCTATAGATTTTAGATAGACATGAGTTCTTTGCCAATTTGAATCACTTCAATTTGGATGATTAGACACAACATGAACAAGGAGTTTTGTATTTTGGCGAGCAACTCCTTTGAAACTTCATCATTTCCTTTATAATTGATCTACAACCAATCAAAATCACCTTTACATAAGGTTAGGGTTTTTCCCCAAATCCAAAATCATCAAAGAGGGAGTTAGGGTTAGTTTTCTTACCTTAGCTCTCTTCAAATCTTCTCTTCCTTCTTGCTTGAACAAAGATAGACCAAGAATGGAGAGAAACACACCAAAAGTACCTTCTTCTCCCAAGCCCTAGCTCCTTCTCCCCTTGCTCCTCTCAAAACGTGAATACCCAAATGAGCATTCCATAGACCACTTTGGTCTTTATTCTCATGTCATGTGTCACA
The DNA here is from genome assembly GCA_016808115.1 of Tetrastigma voinierianum. Taxonomy (NCBI): domain Eukaryota; kingdom Viridiplantae; phylum Streptophyta; class Magnoliopsida; order Vitales; family Vitaceae; genus Tetrastigma; species Tetrastigma voinierianum. The sequence goes on from JAEQBH010000748.1 coordinate 301,057, forward strand.
TGTTTGGCTAGCACATTAATTGGCTTTTTTCTCATTTTTCTCATTTTCAAGCCTCATTTCACTTTCATTTCCACTTAATTTCACTCATTTATACTTTGGCACTTACATTACTCATTTATGACCCTTAGGTCCTCATTTGACATTTTTACCAAATTTTTTTGGCTCCTATAAAATTTCCGGGTTTTTATCATTTTTCGTTTTTAGCCATTTTAACGCTGGAAAAATATAATTTATTTTATTTTACACCCTAAACATGTTATAAAACTATTAGGGTATTTTCAAGGCATTACCACTCTTCCCTCCTTAAAAGAATTTCGTCCTCGAAATTACCTTCATCGAACAGTTGAGGGTATTGTTGACGCATAACTTCTTCGCTTTCCCACATGGCTTCCTCAATCTTGTGGTTTCTCCACAGCACTTTTACCAATGGAATTCGCTTTTTCAGCAACTCTTTCACTTCTCGAGCCAAGATCTCTATTGGCTCTTCTTCATACGTCAAATCTGATCTAAGCTCAATTGTCTCCGAAGAGACTACAGATAGTCTAACGTACCTCCTCGGCTTGGTATTTTATGGAAAACATTATGAATCTTGAAGATTCATGTATCATTCACTTGATGTATCTAGAAGTTCATGATTTATCTAATGTATCGGGAAGATTCGTGAACCTGTACATAATGGTCATTATGAAGGACCTTTTAGCTTTCCTAGATAATGGTCATTATGGTTGCTTTATGATAACCATTATGAAGGACCTTTTAGCTTTCCTAGATAATGCTCATTATGGTTGCTTTATGAAAGACCTTTCAGCTTTCTTATATACATGTATCAGAAACCTATAAAAGGGCCTCACTTACGTCTTGTAAAAGGATATGAAGAAATACAATTCTCTCATCCATATTTTTCTCTTCAATATCTCCGTCCCTTTTTCTTTTTTTACAACACGTTATCAACACGAGTGCTTTATCACCTAGTGAACGAAGCCGATATTGATGATTTACGGTATCTATATTTACATTTGATTTATCTTTGTTTTCATCAACAAATAAACATAATCCTCCCTCAAGCACAATATGATTGGTTGAACTTATGATTCCAAGATTTTAAATCTGTGACAGAATATAACTCAACTCACGCCTTTGCATTATCTCACGAGTTGAAGCATAAACGAGAACATTACGGATAGTGTGAGGCGATAGAAAGACAACATCAAAACGATTATATTTCCTAAAAAGGAATTTGAAAGAGGATTTTGTATGCTAATTTATGTTTTAATATCATCTAAGGTACATATTTTAGTATATGTGTGGACCCGTATTTTACATGTGCGTCCTCACTTAATGGCGAGACTCGCTTTTTATTTTTATTTTGTTGAAAAAAACCATTTTTTTTTTTAATGGTTTTTGGAGTTGCCACTTATTTTTGTTATTATTTTTTTTAAAGGGAAAACAAAATAAGAAATAAAACCCTAGTGTGACTCCTTATTTAGGAAAATACATGTCCACGAAAAACCAAGTTCGAATTCGGAGGTCATGTTACCTATCGGGAAGGTACAATAGTATGTCGTAGCACTCGTCTAAGCCTGTATAAAAACGATCTCTACTAAACAAGTTTAGGGAACTGTGGCAATCAATCAATTAATTACGGATACCAATAAATCATGTAGATGACACATAAAGAGCAAAATTAAAGAGAATAAATGTGTACCTTGGTGGTAATCGAGAGCGCTATCAATTAAAATCATGTTAGTTTGACGCAACAGTATAGAATATTCACATTAAAAAAAAAGGGTTATAGATTAGAAGTCGAATTATTTGTTAAAATGATACATGAGATGTCGGGGCCCCACCCGAGCCCATTTATATTTTACACAAATTAACTCCACAAGATTCCATTTTATAGGAACTATAGAATTAATCATGTATTTGAAATTTTTGAAAACTGGTTTAAAATGGAAGTTTTGAAAATTGAAAGTTTGAAATTTTGGAAATTGAAAATTTTTGAAGTGAATTTGAAGTTTAAGAATTTTGAAATTGAGAATTTGGAAATTTAATTTTAAAATTAGAGCAGATTTTATAAATTTGAGATTTAGATTTAGAAGTAGAAATTAGAAATTAAATACTTGAATTTTTTAAATTATGAAACTTTGAATTTTAGGATTGAAATTGTAAATTTGAAATTGGAAACTTTAAAACTTGAATCGAAAATTAGGGAGCTTCATGATTCTTATATTATGACACTGAAATTTTAGAATTGAAGAATTTTGTAAATTAAAAAAAAAATGAAAACTTGGAAATAAGAACAAAAAAAAATGAAATTGAAAATTAAGAATTGAATTTTAAAAGTTAATTTTGAATTTAGAAGGCAAGTAAAATATTAGTTTAAATTTTTTGAATTTTTTAAAATTGGATATTTAAATAAAAATAAATGAGAAATGAAAATCTAGTACTTGAATTTTTGGAAGACTTGAATTTTAAGATTAAATTGAAAAAAATAAATTTTAGAAAATGAGAAATTTAATAAATTAAGAGTGGAAATTTGACGGGCTAAAGAGCCGATCAGAATACGTGGCCAAAGGCTTGGTCGAATGACCTAAAGGGTCGGTAAACTAACTTAAGGGGTTGAGCCTAGATGGGTTAAACCTAATGGGTTGGGTCTAAGTAAATGGGTTGTAATAGATTGGGTCTAAGTATGTTGAGCCTAGACTAATAGGCTTGAACTAATAGGTTTGACCTAATTTGATGGGCCTAGACTAATGAGCTTAAACTAATGGATTGAGCCTAATTTGATGGGCCTAGACTAATAAGCTTAAACTAATGGATTGAGCCTAATTTGATGGGCCTAGACTAATGGGCTTAAAGTAATGGGTTGGGCCTAAACTAATGGGCTTAAACTAATGGGTTTTGTCTAATTTGATGGGCCTAGATTAATGAGCTTAAACTAATGGGTTAGACCTAATTATGTTGGGCCTAGACCGAAGGGTTTCGTGGGAGGCAACACTTGCCAGTAGCAACAGAAATACAAAAAAAATCCCAACAAAAACCCATCCAAGGACCCCAAGTAGCACCAAAACCGGTTCTATAACAAAGATAAGGGTTTAGGATTACCTTGTGTCGGTTCCAAAACCGAGCTAGTGGTCGGGGCAGCTTTAGACTGAAGCGAACCAAGTCCTAGGTTCACCTCTAACAGTATCCACACGAAGAGTGAAGCTAACAATCTCCAAGGCAACGGTCTCGCAACGGGTCTCGGTGCTAGCCAAGTCTCGATCCGAAGAGGAAGCCAAAAACCCGAGTCTCTCAATCTCTATAACACTTTCTTTGGAGATGAGAGAAAACACTTGGCCTTTTTCTCATGAACTCTCTTTTCTCTTAAAAGGAGCATCATCTATTAGGGTTTTCCATAGCATTCTATTTATAGGAAACCCCCCCCCCCCCATAATGTCTAATGACCAAAATACCCCTCACTCTAAGTGATGATAGGAGACACGCATCCCTATCGTTATGGCGAAAGTTCCACAAGACCCAAAGTCGAGGTACAAGCCCCGAACCTATTATCTCTTTAAGTGATGGCTTTGAACAGAGATTCCATAATCGAAGTGACATTTCATCATGAGAATTAACTCCCTCATGTTGGATCACATCCAAATCCGTTTTCATATTAACCCCACTCTTCTAAGTGTGTGACCCATTAGGTTCGGTTATGTGGCTGCTTGATTCAACTATTGAATTAAGCAGTCAGGTGGTATCTTGCAACACATACTTATTGATTGGCCAGGAGAGTCGGTGGTCTGTGCATACCCTTCCCATAGACAAATACTGTGCAATTCATCATTCCACCAAACTATACCCTACTTGGTTCAGAGCATGTGAACTGGTGTGTAGCTCCCCAGATAGCTATGCCACCTAGCCAAGTGATGTTATCTTGTCCCCATATTCATCCACTCAGTAGCCTTTATGCACTTGGAAGACACTCCTCAAGACATTCTCACTATGGCAGAGATTCCTAAGTAATGATTCCGACAAGAGGCCTTCGGTATACTCTCCTTTATTGAGAGTGGCGAGATCCTTTGTTGGCTACTCAATTACCTCAGGAACACCTCAATATCTTTCGATCCTCATCGATGAAGCGACCCCCCAAGAGGCAACATGGATTAAGGTCAAAGAAATCTGGGGATCAGCATCAAGATATCCTTGAGCACCTCAAGTCTAAGGATACTTATATTACTATGATGAGATAATCATCTACATTTAAATAGATAATCCATATGAATTATTACCATTATAGATTCGATGTACTTAGCTACTCTTAGCAAGCATCAAATGCATGACTCGATCAACTCTTAATCACGGTTTATAAGATCTTGCTGATCGATCAAGGGTATGACATGCGATGCAATGGAATCAGCAATGTCGATCTTGTTGATCCTATGACTAGGGATAATTTAGACACAAACATAATTTCACATGATAGGAATCTTATTATCATGATCCCATCATGATTTCCTTTATGTTATGTCATGTATCATGAACTTCATTAATTCGATTAAAGATCTATTATCAATTCAACGTATGAATATCAAATTAACGAAGAAGCCTTTCATATTAAATAATATGTTGTGCGTCACGATAGCGTTAATGGAGATTCCCCTTTAGAGCACTTCTCTAGCAAACTCCCACTTACCTTTAAGAAGCGATCCCCTTTGTATCTCATCTGTAGAAAATTTGAACGTGTGATTAATCGCTGGAAGTGGCTTAGTTAAAGGATCGGCTGATATTACGATCGGTGGGTATTTTCTACATCTTTACATCATTCACGCGATGATCTCTCTGTCAGAGTGGTACATCTCCACGAGTACGTGTTTAGACCTTTGATGAGAGGCGTAGTTTCCTTAGCTTGTCTTTATGGCTCCATTGTTATCCGCAATCTAATGTCCGAATGAGCAATCTTTAGTACCCGCTCCCCAGTTGATAATGAACTTCTTTATCGAAACCGCTTCTTTAAGCGCGCTTGAGCTTGAGATGTACTACGATTCGATTGTAGAATCATGATCGTTTCTTATTTGGAATACTTCAATGGCTGGCTCCCTTAAATCAAATGTGAAAATGTAACTTTGGCGAGATTTGGAGTCATCTGTCAAATTGGAAAGCGGCATCACTATACCGCTTCCAACGATAAGATCCCCCATCTCAGCCATCGAATTCATCATAGTCCTTCTTAAGTACTTAAGGATATTTTTAGCCGACCACTAATGACCGTTCTGATGCGATTGGTATCTTGCCATTGACAATCGGAGCATATGTCGTCGGTCTGATGCATGACATGGCGTCACGTGATAGATCTTATTCTTGGAAGCATATGGTATCTTATTCATGTGTGTCCTCTCATCTTGTGTCACATGGACACATGGACTTAGTGTAATCAGTTTAACCATGGGGATATATCCTCTCTTGGAGGCGCCTCCATGTGCTAAACCTCTTCGACATCTTGTCTATGTAAGGCGTGAAGACAAGCGACCTTTTAGTTATCTATGGATCTTTTATCCCCGATATATAGGTTGCTTCTCAGTCCTCAAGCGGAGAGAATTCTTGAATAACGAATTTTGTGGATTGTAGTATTGAGACATCGTTTCTATCAGTATGTCATCCACATCTGAGAGATTCAAAATACTACACTTCCGTTTATTAACATATACCACGGTTCATCAGGATTTTGTGAAAACCAAACTCTTTGATTGTCTCATCGAATCGGATGTTCCCGACTCTTTAGATGCTTGCTTGACCACGCCAAATGGATCTTTGAAGTTTGCATACTTTCTTTGTCACTTTGGATGTGAAACCTTGGGTTGTGTCATATACACCTCCTCGGGTGGAGTTTCCATTGAGAAGAAAACGTCTTCACATCCATTTCCATATCTCATAATCATAATGGCCGCGATGGCTGGAGTATTCTTATGGATTTAAGCATAGCTCTTTGGATGAAAGTTTCATCATAATCGACTCCTTGTTTTTAATGATAACCGCCCAGCCCTGAGAAGCTTTGGAGTTTATAGGTAATCACGTGCCTTCCATGTCGGAAATATTTCTTCTTGAAGATCCATTTACACACCACTATGGGTTTTATCCCTTCGGGGTGGATCGACGAAGTCCACACTTGGTTGGTGTACATGGAATCCATCTCCGACTTCATGGCATTGAGCCCGCGTCAGACTACGAGCTGACCGGAAGATTCTTCGTAAGCGATTGGATCATCATTTTCTATAGGCAATACATCGCTTTTTGTTATTAATGAAATCCATATCTTTAGGACAAACGTATCTACTTGTCCTCGAAACACTTGTGTTTTAGAAGAGTCGTCTATAAATTCATCATCATGGTCTGACAGTTCAAGTAGGATGAGGAGCTTTTGTCTGTCGGAGCATCTTGAACCGCTCGCTCCAGCTGCTCCCATTTGTCTTCTCTTAAGAAAAACTCTTTCTCTAAGAAGGCCGGCATGCTGAAACAAACAACCTTTTTCTAAAGCGTTGCCAAATTGATATCCTCTTGTTTCTTTTAGGATATCCACAAAAAGCGAACACTTATCGGACATGACGAGCTTATCGATATTGTCAGCTCACATAAGTGAGACGACCCATATTTTCATGTAGGAAATATGGGGCTTTGTGTTAGTCATATCTCATATGGAGTAACCCCCGGCCCATTGGATGGGACTCGTTTAAGATATAAGCGACGAGTCTCGAGTGCATAACCGAGGATTTGGGAAGATGCGCCTTGCCCGTCATGGACCACCATGTAACAAGGTTAGGTTCCTTATACCATTACCTTAAATTGTGTTGTGGCGTGTAAGGTGAGTCCCATAGGACGAGATCCCGTTGTCTTTAAGGGATAATCACAGAAGCGGCTTGGCTTAAGTACTCACCTCGATCGATCTAAGTGATTTTATCTTTCTCCCGAGTTGTTTCTCTACACCTCATTTAAAGATTCTTGAACTTTTCAAAGGCTGGAACTTATACCTCATGAGATCTAGTACCCATGTCGTGAATAGTCATCGATGAAGGTATGAAGTAAACAAAACACCTGGCATGCCTGAACGTAGGACTATTAATGAGCTTAAAGTCGTCTATTTTGGATTCATTTTACGATTGATTTTTATAAAAGTGATTAATATGCGAGAATATGGAATAACTTCATGTCCTAGCGTGCGTGAGAGTGAAAAGAAAGCGAGAAATACGATAAAAGAAGAGACGAGAATGTGTTTATGCGTGCGTCGTATAATGGGCTGAAGGAAGTTACGTAGTGCGAAAAGGATTAAGAATTTGATGTCGTGAAGCTTTGACAACACTCGAAATGCATCTTAGTTTGCGATTCTGAGGTCGGTCGCGATTGAAGCATAATTGAAGGCAAGCTGGTGGGCGTGAAGAACTCGAGGTCGAGCAATGAAAATTGATGATGAAGAAGAAATGATGTCTCGACATCATTCGGAGAGTCATGACGAGGGAATTTAACTCGGTCTACGGTGGATATGATGTCGCGACACCCAGTAGAAATCACGACGGGAGCTAAAAATTGATGAACATTTGGGGTCGCGACATCGCTTGAAGTTAAGTGTGCGACCTCATTGCGAAGCGAAGCGGTCGTGACATCCGGTTTGCGAGAGCTAATGGTCGTGGCGCATCGGATCTGCTTAAAGAGGTCGCTGACGAGATGTTTGTGTGACATCATTTCTACGAAAGTGGCGACATCATTCGGTGGTCGGCGTGACATTGTAGAGAGAGAAGATTGGCAATGACACCGGTGTCCGCGACATCGAAATGGGCGAGATTCGGCGTGACATCGGAGGTAGCGGCGGTACTTCTGAGAGAAAAGTCGTGATGACATCCGGTTGTCAGCGACATATCTACCTGTGATTAAGGTCGCGGCGTCCTTAGGCTGTCGCGACATCGAAGCTACACGAGACCGCGTCGCGACGAAGCAAAGACTCTTCGACATGATAGAAGAGCAGCGAGTCGGCAATTGATCAGCGACGCCAACTGACAGCAAAGCCATTTAAGCTGCGATCAAAAAGAAGTGCATCAAAATTAGGGCCTGACTTGAGAACCACATAATCTGAAGGCTAACTAAGATAGACATGACTCTTTGCGACGAATAAGAGAGATGCGGGTTCTTGAAGGCTCTGTATTTTAATTTTTCTTTTCTTTTCTTCGTTTTTATTTTTAGATTAGTTTGTATTTCATTCAAATTTGGTTTGAAGATTAGGCGTAAGGGTGATTGAATGCGGATTTATATTTCTTAATTCTTGTCTTGTGGTTTGAATTCGAAACAATTTTGGATTTGACTACGATTTCCGATTCTGATGGTTTTCTTGATCGCGAAGCGATGCTAACTTAGTGTAATCTAGTGATTTAGAAACCCGGCTCCCATTGAAATGGCCAGGTAATCGAAATTATCTTTCTGCGAATTTTATTGTTATTCTTGAACTTGAGTTTACTCATCATTGCATTTGGTTTTGCGTATTTCTGGAATTGTTCGATGTCGGTCTCTTATACCCAATACTTGAGAGTTTGTTCCAGCTCGATTTCAGAGGCCCTCGATGACCGCGAGAGAAGGCATTCACGGAGTGAATAATTTACGGAAGGTATGAGAACACGATATTAATGATGTGTGCTCTGTGTAGTGTCGATCATCCTCTTCTCCTCGAATCGTGAATTGATCAGGTGTTAACTGACGATCTAATCGAGAAAGAATGAGTTGTTCCAATTTTGAGAAGGGAACCCGGTATGGTGTAAACCCATCACCCGATATTTATCTGAAAGAGCTAAGGTTTACCGATCCGTATTGTAGGTATATGAAGTATTGAGAAAGAAAAATACGAGCAAGGCTACAGATTAAAAAGTGGTGTAGCCTTGTATTCGAAAGCGGTGAAGGTGAGATGATGAGCGGTGTGGTTTGGAGAATCCGGCTACACTATCATATTCCTTGGACTAGTTTTAAAATGCGTGGTTCGAGCGAAAGTGCAAATCTGGTTGTAGGAACAGTTCTTCCGCAATGGCTTTATTTTCAATGTTCTCTTCTGAGATAAGCTGTTCGATCTAAATTTGTCATTTCATTATTTGAGTAGTCATTCGATTTGATATTCATTCATATTTTATATTTTCATTATTTAAAGGCTTTCACGGCTGATTCAAATTGTCGTTATAGTCCCGAATAGTATAGGCTTGAGTAGTTGGGGTAGTTGATTGAAAATTCTTATACGTGGGATGCGATATACAGGCTTAAATCCGTTCTTGCTTGTCAGGCACGTACGCTGCGGCATAGCGGATCAAAACCACTCGATAAACAATTTACTCTAATTGAAACAATCTTGAACTAATCAAATTAGCTAAGACATATACAATTGGCAGGATTTTTATGGCGTCGTTAGGGGATTAGGCTTGATAGTCTTTTGGCGATAGTGTTATAAATTTGTACATGTCTTTTGGTCGGTCGACAAGTTTTATGGCGCGGATTCTTGCAGTGGTCAGATAATAGTCTTTTAAGCGATAGTGTTATAAATTTGTATATGTCTTTTGGTCGGTCGACAAGTTTTGTAAGGCGTAGTTCTTGAAGTGATTTTGACAAATAGTCTTTTGGCGATAGTGTTATAAATTTGTACATATAACTCTTTTGGTGGTGACAGTTTTATGAAAGCGTCTTGAAGTGTCGAAAAGAATTTAGTAGATGTCTCTTTGACGAAATAAGGAAATGCTAATTTGGACATTTAAAGAAAAAGAACAAAAATAGTTTTTCATAGGCATTGGTTATTTTAGCCACTAGCGCTTTGACAATATATTGAAAATATTTGTTGGCACGGCTAATCTATTAATGTAGAATGTTTTGATTTGGAAAACTTTAATGCATGAAGCAAGAACAACGATGCAGTTCCATTGAATCTTGAACTGAAGAATTGCTGGAAGCAGGAAAGCGAAAAGATCGAAAAGCCTTCGACTATGGCGGATGAAAGGCCGGACAGGAGGCGAAGGACAACGAGCATTTGACCCGGAGAGGCCTCTAATCAACGTCTGATGGAGGACTTTTGGAGACCTATTATTCAAGATGGTCTCTCGCAATCGGGCGGCTGCGAGTTGATCTGATAATTTTGAACTAAAGCGTACTGATTACAATGGTTCGGCGTGTGGGTTCTTGGTCACATCCATGAAGACCAAATGAGCATCGGGAAGGGTTCAGATAAATGAGCCAGTGGATTAGATAGGGTGAGACCCGAGGAGGTCATTAAATTACATTTTATTTCCATTTTCTCCTGAGATCAAGCATTGCATGGTATGAATCTCTACCATATGGTTACATTTGATACTTGGGAGGAGCTTGTAGAAGCCTACAGGTAGATTCTTCCCAATCACTCACCTGGAGAGACGGAGGAGATAATTTGTGTTCAGCGAGGGGGGAAGATGAGAGCCTTTATGGCATGGGAGATTCGAGGTTCTTTGAAAGATGTCAGGTCACATGGGATAGACTTGAGAGACCAGTGGACATAGTGTATCAGCATGAATGATACATCTAAGATATTGATGCTTCATCTTGTGGAGCATTCAAGTAAAGTCTTGAAGGCGAGAGATCGATTGAGGACTGGCTAAGTACAATATGAGCTCCATCGAGTTTTCAAAGTAGGCGGAGAGAGGAGTCATGGAGTGTGAGCAGGATGGCGTGACTATGAGCAAGTTAGATGCCATCATGCATAGAATGGACACAAGGAGGAAAGATGCACACTTGTTCATGAAATAGGGCGAGTTGAGGAAAGTGAGAGGAAGTCTTTAGAATTGAAGAAGCTGTTTTATGATCTTGAGGAGGTTAAGTCTTGGAGAGCCAAAGTTATCAGTTCAAACCAAATCCTAACTTGACACACTATCATCGACGAGGAACCATGAAAATTTTTTCATATGGTGGAGGCCTCCACGAGGCTGGCATGAAACGGCATCCTCGGCGGGATATCGGCGGCCACGAGTTCCAACGAGGCGAGGAGGAGCGAGAAGTAGAATATCGAGTGGAGAGCCCCACCATTTTGAAGATCAAATCTTTGCAATTCATGGGGGACAACAAGAAGAACAATTAAGCTCCATGAACAAAAGTTTGCGAGAATTTGGAGCCTCGAATGCCAATTCAATTTTAGAAGACCACTAATGCTTCTCTCAAGAGACACGGAGACACGAGATAGGAAACGGCCTAAACACAGCGAAACCCGGATGAAGATGCCTTTCCAGGTGACACAAGAAGAATCCAAAAGGCTGTATGGCCGAGTGCGGCTCATAGAATAGGAAGACTTGGAGAAGAGGGACAGAAAAGATAAGCAAAAGGGGAGATGAAGGCAGGACAATGCGAAACAGGAGAAAAGAAAGAAGAAGGAACTGACTGTCAGGAGAAAAAGAAAGTAAGAAAACCGAGTCAACTACATGAGATTATTTCCTGAAATTTATGAGAAATCAAAGATAGAGGAGCAGTTTACGAGACAGAAAACCTTCCCGGAAAGTAGAGATCGACATGCGCTACATAAGTGGTTACTCGGATGCCACTTTATCACGAAATTTTAAACTATCTTGAGCAAAAAGAGGAAGATTCTTGAAGAAGGTGAACTGGCGCAGCACTGTCTTTTTGTGTCGAGGGCTTACCGGGAAAAGAGATGAAGGATCCAGGGAGCTTCACCATTCCCTGCACCATTGGAGAGTTTGAGTTTCAGAAAGCTCTCTGTGACTCAGGTGCCAGTATCAATTTAATGCTCTATTCTGTTGCCAAGAAGTTAAGTTTGGGGAGCTTACTCCCACTACTGTTACCCTCCAAATGGCGGATGAACCACAGCAAACACAGAGGAATCATGAGAATGTCTTTGGTAAGGTGGGAACTTTATTTTTCAGTAGACTTAAATCGTGGATATGGAGGAAGATTCCTGAGTCCCTACGCTCTTTGGAAGGCCATTCCTTGCAAGCTGGAGCAACTCTGTCCGATATGCGAGGAAGAATTCTTACTCTCGGAGTTGGAAGAAAGAGTGACTTCAATTTAATCGGAAGTTTGAGGGTTTAGACATAGAGAGGAAGATGTAGGTCGATAGAAGATGTATATATCGGCAACTCTGAATTTTCTTATGATTGTAATGCGATTTTCAATCAATGAAAAAGAGATGAATTCCAGTATCTTGAAGATTTTGATTCGATTTTACGCACATCGGTTTACATTCCTACGAAAGTGATGAGTCTTGAACAAGCCGAGTGAAAAAAGACCAAATTGAAGAAAAGGAATTTCATCGAGAAACCGGTGAAGGGCTAGTTCTAAAGGTGTTGCCCGAGTCATTTAAAGTATGCTTACGGAAGGCGCAAAGAGTAAACCGAGTAATAATTCTGCTAGACTTAGATCTTGAACGGAGGTTCTTTGGAATTTTGAGAAATCATAAGGTCTATAACCAGTCTATTGAAGAGTTAAGGTATCGGTCAGTGATATCGTACCTGAAAATGCTTAGAAGAAAATGCAAGGCGGTTGTTGAACATCAAGGAGGCTTAATCCCGGTAATGAAGAAGTAGTCAAGAAGGAGGTACTCAAATGGTTAAATCTTTGGTTTTTATCTATGCAATTTCAAATAGTCCGCAGGTTATGATCGTATGGATTTCCAAAAGGGTGGATTTCTGTGTCGCAGTGAAAGAAATGAATTATTGACAAACGGTGAGGGATGGAGGTATGCATTGATTCTGCAGGCGAACCGACAACGGGAAAGATCACTTCCTTTGCCATTCATTGATCGGATGTTAGACGGATTATCGGACATCCTCGTACATTTCTTGGGCGAATTATTGTTCTAATAATTACAGTACTGAGGACGAAGACCACATTCATGCCCTTATGGTACCTTTGCCTTTAGAAGGATGTCATTTGGGTTGTGCAATGCTCCTGCTACTTTCCAAAGATGTATGATGTCAATGTTCTCAGACTTAGTAGAAGAAGTTATGGAAATTTTTATGGATGACTTCACAGTGTATGGGTCCAGTTTTGAACAATGTTTGAACAACCTGGAAACAATACTTCAAAGATGCAAGGACAAGCAGCTAGCACTAAATTGGGAAAAATGCCATTTCCTTGAGTATGAAGGTATTGTTCTTGGTACTTAAAATTTACGCTCTGGGGCTAGAAGTGGACGATCAAGATTTACGTTATGAAGCCACCTCCACCACGGTAAAAGGGATGAGGAGTTTCTTGGGGCGTCTTTGGATTTTCTGGGAGATTCATCAAAGACTTCCTCAAGAATAGCCGGAACCACTATGCGGTCTTGGAGAAAGACACAAAAATTTAATTTTTGATGATTCCTGTAGTGCCTTTGGAAAGTAAGATCAGTTGGTTCGAGCACATCATAGATTTACTTATGAGGAATGGGATCGAGGAATTCGAGTAATGTGTGATGCGGTGATTCGCAATAGGGGTTGTTTTGGGGCGAAAAAGAAAATATTCGAGTCATATACTATCGCTAGCGAGACCTTGATGAACCACGAGAAAACTATTTGGCCCGAAAGGAGATGCAGCAATAAGTGTTTGCTTAATGAAAAATTCGGGCCATACATTACGGATCCCATGTTATAGTTGCACGAGACCATGCGACCATCAAATATCTTATGTCAAAAAAGGCTAAGCGAGGCGATAAGATTAAGGTGCTACTACATAAGTTGATACGGAAATTAGAGATAAAATGGGATGTGTGATGTGATGGTGATCACTTGTCGAAATAGAAGAAATCGAGAAGAGGAGAAGATAAGATTAAAGAGAAGCTTCCCGGACGACAACTATTTCAATTGTCATTCCAAATACCATGGTATCTTTGATATTGTGAATTACTTAGCTTGTGGAGTAGTTCCATGGTCGACCGCAATAGAAAGGCTTCGGTGGCAAGTAGGGTATTATATGCGGGATGACCAGTATTATTTAAGAGGGTGATATGATTATAAGAAGATGTGTGCGGAGGGTGAACAAGATTATGAATGAATGCCATGCATCACCATATGGGGGCATTTTGGAGAAAACGTGCCGCGATGCTCGTCGGGTTTATTGTATTGTTTTGAGGTGCATCTTGAATAAAATTGAATTATGTGATAGATGCCAAAAGATTGGAAATATCAGCAGCATAAATGAAATGCTACGAGGCATATTGGTGGTGCAAATTTTTTGATGTATAAGGATAGATTTTATGGGACCCCTTTCCTGATAGTTTGAAACACAGCGCTCTCTTGCTAGCGGTGGATTATGTTACTAAATAATTTGGAAGCAATAGCTTGCCAGGAATGATGTTATCAGTTGTGAGTTTCTGCAAAGAACATATTGAGCGATTTAGACACCGAGGACTATTATCGGTGATGAGGAAGCCACTTTACTAAGCAGACACCATAGCTCATGAGCGGATATAGGATGAGCATATAAATGGAGCACATTCTTCATTTGAGACTAATGGGCAAGCAGTTTCCAGCAGGGAGGTTAAAAGGATCCACGGAAGGCGCAAGTTCAAGCGGGGAAGGATTGGTCTTCCAAACTTAGATGCACTTTGGGCTGCGGATTTGCATTGAAAACTCCGTTAGGATGTCCATACAGATTGGTATTTAGCCGAAGCCATGTCCTTGCTCCCTCTTGAATTGGAATACAAGGCTATGCTGGGCCATCAGCTGATTCGATTTGAAAATGGCAAAGGAAGAAGAGATTGCTTCAAGCTGAATGAGCCCAGAAGAGCGAAATGAAACTGTATTAATGCTAAGATCTACAAAGAAGACAAAGAAATGGCATGATCAAAGGATTCTTAGGAAGAACAGAGAAGAGGTCGGTGCATTATTTAACTCTGAATTTAAGATTGTTCCTAGGAAAATTGAAATCAAGGTGGAGTAGACCATATACCATGGTGTCAAGCACTACTTTTGGAGCAGTAACACTCAAGGCCCGTCTTTGAGGAGAATTTAAAATCCAATAGACCAGGCGAAGCATTATGGCAGGGAGGAAGGGAAAAGAAGAGCTCTGACAAGTTCATTGAGAGAGAAAGAAAATCAAAGCATTGATCAAATAGGACTCAAAATGGCGGTGATGGGAGTAACCCATAGAGACTTTAAATTTAGCACCAGACTGAAATTTTTTAGAATTAACCTTGATTTTGTTTTCTATAGTTATTATAATGATTAGTTGTACTTAAGTTAATTTTTGTTTTAATTAGATCCTTCCTAGCAAATGTTGCAGAGTACTTATGTAGAAATGGCTCAGGCAAGAAGGAATGAACTCCAGTACAACTCCAGCAACTTGCAGAAGAGAAAGACAGGAAAAAAAGGGAGCATTCCTTTCCCTATATAAATTCTGTGATATTTGAATAGATTTTCTTCTTATTTGCAAATTGGTTGTTCATAATATATGAATTTTATTTCTGTTTCATTTTAGTTTCTGATTTGGGAATCAATTTAATAATTCTATTCAATGCAGAATAAGAGAATTTGAATAACATACGATTTAAATTGAAACACAAATTCGATTTAGTTTGAATATTGGGCGTGAGTGCAGGAATAAGGAAGGTTATACGTTGAAGGAACAAAACAATTTTTCTTGAGTTTGTGGTATGAGCGATGAGTCAAGGAACTGTTAGGTAACATCATCCTAATTCTCATCCACGATATGAGTGAAAATCCTCGGGAGTTAGTCACGATTAATCAGCCCAATTCTAGAACTTGTTAGATTAGTGATCAAGGCGAAATCTAGGTGATACAATCAACGAAATGATCTGAGCCATTCTTGGAAAGTTTGAGCCATTCTAGCCATCCCACATTCATATGCTAATGCATACACTTTAGTTCAAATTGAGCCAAAACAGCGCATTTTGAGAAAAACGATGGAACCTGGCCATTCTACAGAATCAATCCTACAAGAACACATGATTGCAAAAGAACTCAAAAGAGAGGAACAAATAAAGTTCGAAGTGTAAATTTTGAGGAACTCAAGGAGAGAAAATACGAGAAAAGGAATGAAGAGAAAGAAATACATGAAAAAGAAAGCAAGGGAATAGGTTTGTCTTGTGGCCCAACTCTCTTGAACAATTAAAGTTCTTAGGGTGTTTGACACCTAGTACCTAATGCCATACGGTATGGAGTTACTAACCCAAGTTAAGCTAAGAGTGTTAGAAAGCCTAAGAAGACAAAGCATATTACGAATGAGACAAGAAGGGAAAATTCCCAGGTTTTGAATTATGAATGAGAAATGGGAACTATACGATTTGAATAGAAGAAAATCAAGGTGAATTTGCCCCCAGTACGAAGTTTAGGGAGTTTATTAAGGGGAAATTACAGGAGGAAAGGGGGGACGGCCCGGATGAGTAAGAAAGGAAAAAGGGTATTGGTAGTCTTAACCTAAAAATTCCATCCATCCTACCCCTTACCCAAACCTAACATTACAAGCCCAGACTGATTGATCTGCAAAGGATTTACATGTGCCTACATTAGTGGAGATCAATATGAACAACAAGCATATGGAATTTGAAAAATCAGGAAAAGATCAAAAACTGTGAACATCCTCTAAGGGTTAATTGACTCATTAAGAAAATGAGAAAGAAAACCAACTTACATTTCAGCAGAATCAATTAACTATCTTGTGTAAAACAAATTTAACAATTTACGTTATGTACACACACAGTTGAGTAAAGCTAACCTTTATACGGACTTAAAGGCGAGATACGAAAGAATGCAATTTCAATTTCAATTAAATTGGCTGCTACTGCATAACAAAACAGAAAAATGTCCTTTTTGTTTAGGAGACAAACAAATCTTTCTTTTGTTTGCTTGGGGACAATGAAATTTTAAGTTTGGGGGAGTTTGATGAGCTTAAAAGTCATCTATTTCGATCCATTTTTACGATTGATTTTTATATAAAAATGCAGTTAATATCTGCGGGAATATGGAATAACTTCACCAATCACATTTGTGCGACGGGGAAATTGAAAAGCGAGAAAATGCATTAAAATAGAGCGAAGTGTGGTACATGCTAATCTGCGATATAATGGAAATTTGAAAGGAAGTTGCGACAAGAGAAGTGCAAAAGGATTAAGTTGATGCTCGTAGGCTTTGACAACAATCAAAATGCATCTTCGGGTTGCAGACTACAAGGAATCCGGTCGCAGTGAAGCAAAATTGAAGACAAGCGGTTGTAGGCGTGAAAGGAGCTCGAGGTCGAACAACGAAATTGATGAAGAAGAATAAATGATGTCGCGACATAATTTAACTCAGTACAGTGGATATGATGTCGCGACACCAAAAGAAATTCGCGGCGAGGGCTAAAAAAATTAATTGCGAACATTTAAATTAGCGACATCGCTTCCAAGGTTAAGTGAAGTGGCGACCTGACATGAAGCGAGAAGCGATCGTGTATCGGTTCTGAGGAAACTAATGGTCAGCGACATCGGATGCACTAAAGAAGGTCGTAGCGAATCAGTATCGCGACATCAGAAATACCGCGAAGGAAATCGCGACATCATTCGGTGGAATTAGCGACAACGTGAAATAGAGAAGAAGGTCGCGGCTGACACCGGTTGTCGCGACATGACAAAGACTTGAGGTCGCGACAACATCGAGGTGGCGGCAGCCACTCTGAGGAGAAGAATTCGTGACAACATCCGGTTGTCGCGACATCAAATACACCTGATTAAGGTCGCGGCGTCCTTAATTTGTCGCGACATCGGCTACACCAAGACACGTCAGCGACCCGAACAAAGACTCTTCGACATGGCCCGAAGACAACGGTCGCGGCAAGAATTGATGTAAAGCGACATCAACGCTAACAATGGGCCATTTTAAAGCTGCGGAGTCGAAGAAGTGCATGAAGTGGGCCCAACGAGAACCTATAAATCACGAAGCGCTCTAGGAATGAGCGGCTCTTGGCGGCCAGATAAGGAGATGCAGGTTCTTTGAAGGCTCACAGCTATTTTAATTTTTCTTTTCTTTTCTTTTCTTCGTTTTTTATATTTTTAGATTAGTTTGTATTTCATTCAAATTTGGATTTGAACGTTAGATGTAAAGGGTGTAGTTGAATGCAGATTTATATTTCTTCAAATTACTGTCTGGTGGTTTGAATTCCAAACAAATTTTGGATTTCGAACTACGGTTTCCATTCTGATGGTTTTCTTGTTGACGGCAAAATGTATAGGTGTAATCCGATTGATTTAGAAACCGACTCCCATTGAAATGGCGCTATTGTCGAGAAATTATATCTGAAATTTTATTCATTATTCTTGAACTTGAGTTTATAAATCGACTAGGCGGTTTCTGCGTATTATTTTCTTGAATTGATCCCGATCGATCTCTTATACCCATGCTTGAGTTGTTCCAAGCTCGATTTCCGGAGGCCCTCACGAGTGACACGGAGAAGGCATTCACGAAGGTGACAGATAATTTGGAGTGTAGGGAACCTGATATTGATGATCCTAATGTGCTCTGTGTAATTAAATCGATACATCCTCTTCTCACTTGAAGCAGGAGTGGAGTTAGAGTGAGTTATCAATTTAAGCATCACGGAGAGTTCGCCTCAAAAGAATGAGTTGTTAATTTTGGGGAAGAGGAACCCAGTATGGTGTAAACGTGCGATGACTATCTAGAAAGAGCTAAGGTTCACGGTCCATGTATGGGTATGAAGTATTGAGAAAGAAAAATACCGGAACAAAAATTTGAATTAAAAGTAGTTATCTAGCCACTTGTATTCGAAACGGTGAAGGTGAGATGATGAACGGTGTGGTTGGAGATCATTGCCTTATCATATTCCTTGGACTAGTTTTAAAATGTGTGGTTCGAGAAAGCAAAATTACCATTACAAAGTGCAGATTTGATTCTTACAAATAGCTTTATTTTCAATGTTCTCTTTAAATAAACTACATTCAATCTAAATTTGTGTTTCATTATTTCGATAGTCATTCATTTTATTCATTTTATATTATTTTAGGTTTTATTATTTCAAGGCTTGGTGATTCAAATTGTCCATTATTGTCAAGAATAGTATAGGCAGTCGTTAGGGTAGTTGATTGAAAATTCTTGAGATCTACGTGGGATCGATATCTGGAACAAATCAATTTACTACTTGTCCAGGCCTATGCACTTGCGGCATAACGGATCAAACCACTCAGTAAACAATTTACTCAATTGAAACAATCTTCGAACTAATCAAATAGCTAAGACATATACGGTCAACAAGTTTTATGACGCCGTTCTGGGGATTAGACAATAGTCTTTTGGCGATAGTGTTATAAATTTGTACATGTCTTTTGGTCCGGTCAACAACCACATACATCGGTATGTATTAGGTCTAATAGTCCATTTGCTCTTTCACTCTTTCCTTAAAGGGTAATTTGGTCATTTTTCCTAACAAGCATGATTCACATGTGTCAAATGATTCATAATCAAATGACCACTGGCTTCCACACTTATTGTAACTCGATTCGTCGTCTCACTTTATATGGCCCCAGAGACAACAAATGCCATAAATATGATGATTTCAAATTATCTCCTTTTTGCCTTTTATTGTTATTGATATTCAGGATTGGATTTGACATATCCAATATGTAAATCCCATTGCTCAAGGTACCACCAGCATAAAAAAAACATCATTCAACACAATGTGACAACTATTGTCACAAAATTTTAAATGAAAACCTTTCTTGTTTAAACATGAAACATAAATAATGTTCTTAGTCAAAAATTTGCACACAAAGCAATTGTCTAAATACAAACAGAAGCTACTAGGGAGGTTACGAAACATAAGTTAGATGGCAGCAACTACAATTCTTGCACCATTACCCACCTGAAGGTCGGACTCTCCCTTTGTGGAGTTTCCCTCGTCTCTGGAGGCCTGGCATGCTCCGGTACACTATGTGTGAGCCACAAGCGGTATCCAATACCCAGGTTGCCATAAAACAATATTAACTCAATGACATAAATACAGGAAGGTGTTGGTCGTCACATGCCACCTTCTTCTTTGACTCCATGTAGGTACCAATTTCTCTTCCGATGGCCTTCTTTGCCCTGATAGAGCATGTACCTTTAGGGGATGTCCTTGACCTTTTTCTTGAGTCGCCCCTCCCTTTGTAGTGATTTTTTTCTCTTCTTCTTGTTCTTAGAGACTAGAAGTTCTGGCTTATCTAATTTACCTTCCTTCACAGGTGGAGTTCTCTTGTTACAACGAGTTGATCGGCTCAAATTATGGTGGTCTCTTTATCGTTCATCCTGTAGTTAAGCACAAGCGTATAAGCCCCATCGAGTAAACCTGACCAGTCAAGTCTATACTTAATTTATTATCCATACAAAAACCCATTGATCCAACTGAACTATGTACCCATGCATCTTCAATGCATACTGTACTGGAGATGTCCCCTCTTGCATCTTGGAGCGAAAAATCATTTTGGAGACCTCGAACCTTTCGGATCTCGCTTGCTCATGAAATAACTCCTTTAGATGACTATAATAGCCGTATCTTTGTCATAGCCTCATCAACTGTTCTGAAGCCCCGGAGACATTAATGCAAGCATGATACATGCAGCAATGATATTGTCATCCAAGTGCTTCTGATATGCTATCTGTTCTCCAACAAATGGGGACATTGGGAGTGGGGCATCAAGGACATAAGCTATCTTTTCTACCCTGAGAACAATTCTCAAGTTCCTTAGCCAGTCCATGAAATTTGTCCTGGTCAATTTATTGGCATTCAATATGGATCGTAAGTTCACGATGGTCGACATGTTTCGATTCTTCACAACCTAGATGTAAAAGAGATTATGTTAGACTGTACTTAAAATGCATAATTATTACGTGCTTGATAATCACGCATTATGGCTCCTTCACTATTTTATTGCAACCATAGCCCTCAAGATTAATCCGAGAGAACCTATATGGAGGTGTTCTCCTAGCGGGTCGATATCCCGTATCACCGAGAATCACCTTAGGGTTAGCCCAACAAGCTATCTTGGGTTATGAGGGTAGGTATCCTTGATCATACCAATTGCATTCGTACGCAAATTAAGGAATCCAATATCACTTCGAGTGACCTTGGGGTTAGCCCAACAAGCCATCTTAGATCAATAATTATTCCAATTTGCAATGCGATGCAACTATCGAATCTAGTGCTATCAACTATTGATTTGTGCACTATCACTAGGTTATCATCATCATGATACGTGTACATCTTATGTATACTGACCCAGCTGCGTCTCTATCCAACATCAACCTTGGGGTTAGCCCAACAAGCTAATGAGTCTAGTTAAGGCCAGCCCCACCAATCAAAGAAAACCTATTTCCATGGATAGAAACATGCTCTTTGTGGAGGAAGGCTTGGGGTTAGCCCAACAACCTCAATCTCCAAAAGGAACTCTCGTTCACACCATATTAGTGGAAGACGTTAGCCTTAATATTATTTATGGAGGGTTTTTCTTTATTTAAGTCTCATCCTTTTTCATTAGCATGCATTATCTATTCATCTCATGAAATTATAAGGATAGTTACCCTAACTATATGGCATGATTATGGACATCCTAAAATCAATTCCATGAGCCATAATGGAATTGACTAAGTCAAACCTAGGGATATGCATGATTATTACAACCCTTTAAAATAAACTAAATTTACAATCTTCAAGGTCTTTCTTGGATCCTTCTCCACACCCTTTCTCCCTTTGCATCTTCAACAACTATCATAATCCCATGTAATCTAATTACATTCATTTAATAAGAATAATCAAGTTACATTTGAGGGGGATTTAGATGAGAAGAGAAGTACATTGGAGAGATTAGAGAGAGCGTGGGACACACAGCCCTATTTATCCAATAAGAAATAATAATCAAATGCAGTATGCTCAATCACCATTGGGCAAAGTCCATAATCATCCATCATGCTAACATACACCCTTAAACATGCATTCTCTAACGCAATCCATCGAAAGTTGAAGTTAATGGTACCCCATGATTTCAAAAGCACATTTAAAGGTTTTTCAACACTTGAAACAAAATTGATCCATTTTGTTTTATTCAACATTTGAACAATGACCTCAATTCAACACTTGAACTGAATTTGTCCTACATCCTATTCATTCAACATTTGAACAAATAACCTTTTTATTCAACACTTGAACAAATCTGATTTAACATCCTGAATCAAGAACCCTATTTAAACTCCCCAATAGGTTCAACACCTTAAACCATTATTCTAATTCAACACTTGAACCATAATTTTCCAAAAGGACATTTTTGTCCAAAATTCTCTCTTAGGTAATTTCAACATGGTTTTCCGAAATCCATGATTCTAGAAATTTTAAAGCTGAACGGTTCATTTTTAACTCGCACATTTCTATTTCAACACTTAAGAGTAGCGTGGTTCGAAACTTCAGTAAACCATACTAGAAAAACATAATGAACAAGGCACCAACTGCATATAACGTCACGCTGCCACGTCAGCGACGCTTGGAACCGCGACGCTATGAGGGTTCAAACCCACTACCGCTTCTTCACGCCGCGGACGTTAGGGGCCCGATCTTACGCGGCGACGCCACCACGCCACTACTACCGGAACGCCGGCCACTTCGCAACGCCACCGCCACTATTACTAGAACGCCGCGGACGCTGGGGGCGCTCACTCAAACGCCGCGTCAAGTCACTTCAGGTCACATCACAGTCGCATCGCGTCACATCACATCACATCGCTGCCATGTCGCAACACGCAACGTCGCGATAAGCTGGAACGCCGCGGACGCTTGCAACGCCGCGACGCTCGGGTTTGATGAACAACGCCGCTGACGCTGGATGCCAACATCGCGATGGTGCCAGCCGGTAGAGGAGCAACGCCGCGACGCTGACACTAATGACATCGCGACGTTGCTGGGTTTTCCAGCAACCAAAAAGTTGCAAAAATCCAATCTTTGGGACTTTTACACACTTCCAAGTTGTTCCTTCTTCATATTAACCATCCTAGATCATCTCATGACCATATACTTCAAGAACAACACTGGATCTAAACCTTTTCATACCAAAAATCTCATTTTCGAAAACTTTGAAAACATGGGTACCAAAAACCGAAAACTCTCAACATTAAACCGATTTTGATGCACACAAGGTTGCTCTGATACCACTGAAGGGTTTTGTTGGAGGCAACACTTACCAGTAGCAGCGGAAATACAAAAAAAATCCCAACAAAAACCCATCAAAGGACCCCAAGTAGCATCAAAACCGGTTCTATAACAAAGAGAAAGGGTGTAGGATTACCTTGTGCGCCCAAAACCGAGCTGTTGGTCACAGCTTTAGACCGGGGGCAATCCAAGTCCTATGTTCACCTCTAACGGTATCCACACGGCAGCTTCATAACTTCCAAGGCAATCTGCCCGCCACACAGTCCCAAAGCATAGCCAAGTCCCAATCCGGAGAGGAAGCCAAAAACCCGAGTCTCTCAATCTCTATAACACTTTCTTTGGAGATGAGAGAACACACTTTGCCTTTTTCTCATGAACTCTCTTTTCTCTCAAAAGGAGCATCATCTATTAGGGTTTTCCATAGCATTCTATTTATAGAAAAACCCCCCCATCATGTCTAATGACCAAAATGCCCCTCACTCTAAGTGATGATAGGAGACACGCATCCCTATGCGTATGCATGGTAGCTCACACGACCCAAAGCCAAGGTACAAGCCTAAACCTATTATCTTTATGATGGCTGAACCGTGGATTCCAATAATCCCATGACATTTCATCATGAGAATTAATCCCCATATTCGATCACATCCAAACTGCTTCATATCGCCCCACACTCTAAGTGTGTGACCCCAGTTCCTGGGCTATGTCGCCACTTGATTCAACTATTGAATTAAGCAAGTCAAGATTGGTATCTAGCAACACATCATGACCCCCAATTGACCGGAGAGTTAGTGGTCTGACTGCATACCCTTCCCATAGACAAACACCGTGCAATTCGTCCTTACACCAAACTATACCCTACTTCGTTCGTGAGCATGACAATTGTGGGCCCCACTAGACTAGCTATGCCACACCTAGCCCAAGTGATATTTATCTTGTCCCCATATTCATCACTCAACCTTTATGCACTCAAGACACCTCAAGACATTTTCACTATGGCCGTGATCTTGGCAATGATTCGACAAGAGGCCTTAGGTATACTCTCCTATCGGGAGGTAAACTGTTGGCTACTCAATTACCTCCGAACACCTCAAACTATACTCAATCCTCATCCAATGAGCGACCCCTAAGAGGCAACATGGATTAAGGTCAAATTAAGTACAGGATCAACATCCAAGATATCCTTGAGCACCTCAAGTCTAAGGATACTTGCATCATTGCTATGATGAGACAATCATCTACATTTAAATAGATAATCCATATGATTGTCTCATTATAGCCTCGATACTTAGCTACCTAAGAAGATCCATACCAACTCGATCAACCTCCTGATCACGCTTTATAAGATCTAATGCTGATCCAATCAAGGAGTATGACATGTGCCAATCTGTCCGAATCAACAATGTCCAAATTAAGCATCCTATGATCAGGATAATTTAGACACAACATAATCACAGACATGATAGAATCTATTATCGCTGATCCCACCAAGATTCTATGTCAGTATTATGGACTTCATTAATTCGATTAAAGATATGTTATCAATTCAACATAAGGAACATCAAATTAACGGCTAGCCTTTGATATTAACAATATGTCGCGGCATAATAAGCGCTAATGACGATTCCCTTTAGAGCACTTCTCTAACATTGACTAATGGTCTTGAAATAATGGGGTGGGCCTAATTTGATGGGCCTAGACTAATGGGTTGGGCCTAACTATGTTGAGCCTAGACTAATGGACTTCGATTAATGGGTTGGGCTTAGACTAATGGGCTTAAACTAATGGGTTGGGCCTAATTTGATGGGCCTAGACTAATGGGCTTAAACTAATGAGTTGGGCCTAATTGATGGGCTTAAACTAATGAGCTTAAATTAATGTGATGGGCTTAAACTAATGGGCTTAAACTAATGAGTTGAGCCTAATTTGATAGGCCTAGACTAATGGGCTTAAATTAATGGGATGGGCCTAGACTAATGGGCTAAAACTAATGGGTTGGGCCTAATTTGAATATTTAATAATTTAACCCTAATTCAAAATAAAATTATAACATGTAATCATACTAAATTAAATAAAAATTATGTCCATTAACAATTCCAAAATTGATAACTTAAGATAAATTCAAATATTATAAAATGAATTTCGGCTATTCAAGCTAATTTACATATTAAATATAAATTACATCTAAAAAACTTAATTTAATATTTGATAACCTAAAGTCCATACAAAATTTCTGGGTTAACTATTAACACACAAAAAAATATAATTATACATAAATAACACAAAATAAACCTAAATACACAAAGTAAGAGAAAATGTAAGATTCAAGCCAATTATATAAGTTTCACTAACAACAATTTTTACATAAGTTTCAATTAATAACACTCTTTTTCATATCCACACATATGAATCACATAATAGCCCATAAAAGAAAAATCCAATCCCACAAATACATACATGTGTGAATTTTATGCTAAAAAAAATGTGTTGTAGGTGTTGACAAAAATGAGAAGAAAAAAAATAAAAAAAATAAAAAATAAATAAAGAAGGTATGAGTCTTTTACCTTTGTGATATTTGTTTTTGATTTCTTTGAGTATGAGCAAAATAAAATAATAATAATAAAAAAATAAATATAAAAAAGACAAGAAACTAGGATGGAAGAAAAGAAGAGAGGAAGGAATGAGAGGAAGAAGAGAAGAAGAAGAAGAAGAAGAAGAAGAGAGGGAGCCGGAGGAGAGGAAAGAAAAAAATCAAAAAAATGGAGGGTAAAAGGAGAAGGAGCAGAAGGAGAGGAGTAGGTGAGGGGAAGGAGAGAGGGGGGGTGGTGAGAAGAAACCGGTTTGGGAGGCAAGAGAGAGGGGGTAGCTTTGGGTGGTATGGTCATAGGGGATGGGTGGAGAGAGAAATAGGGAGTAGGAGAATGAGGGGTTTGAAAGAAAAGAAAATAAAATAAAATAAGAAATAGTAATAATAATTAAAAAAACAAAATCACAAGTAAAATTTAATAATAATAATAAAAATAATGTGTGAGCAAATTTTGGGGGTCTATGTAACATGCCCCCTTCAGCAGAGTCTTGTTATGGAGTGTAACGAATGTGAACAAGGGAATTCAGTGAAAGTGTGCAAAATGAGTGAAATGAGATGAACTCTATCGAAGAATAAAGGAGACCCCCAAAAGTGTCCACGAAGAACACTAACTCTCTCAAACTCAAGCAGCTAAATGAGTTCTAAAAAAAACATCAAAAGAAAACAACAAAAGGACAAAACAACATGGAGGCTAGTAAAGTCATGACATAGATCCAAGTTCTCTCTAAGAAGGTTCTCTCAAAGGTGAAACCTATATCGAAACCTGAAACAAGCGAAAATCGATCAACCCATGGGTGATAGAATGGTCATGTGCATTGTGGCATATCACTGCCATGGAGAAACTCATGAGCTAGCGTTTAAGAGTAATGAAGAACCTAAATAAACCATGTGATCAAAGTGTGTGATGATAACGACCATGAATATTGGTAGCGATATATATCTCTGATAAAGATGAAATCTGAGAGTCTGAACTATGGTGAAGGCATCAGAATGTCTGGCCTGAAACAAGGAAACACAAAGGCGAAGCCTAAACGAAGTGTGCTATGATAAGACCATGAATATTAGTAGCGATATATATCTCTGATAAAGATGAAATATGAGAGTCTGAACTATGGTGAAGGCATCAAAATGTCTAGCCTGAAACGAGGAACACAAGCGCGTGCCTAAACGCCTTTACCCAAGAGACATAAGGTAAATATCGGAGTCTCGAACATCTTATATGCAAAACAATCTGAAGTCTAATCCGCGAGATGTTAGCAAATGTGATACGTATGAAGTCCGAACATCTGATCCATATAAAGGCTAAGCTCAACGCCCGATATGCGTAAGACAAAAGTCCGAACGCCCGATATGATGTGCTAGCGAATGATGCGATGAAGTCCTAACATCTCGATCCATATAAAGGCTAAGCCCCAAACGCTTGATATGAAAAGACGGTCCGAACATCGACTGTGCCAGCAAATGCGATACAAATGAAGTCAACATCCGATCCATATAAAGGCGTAAGCTCCAAACGCTGATATGCGTATGATGAAGTCCGAACGATGATCTATCAGGTTACGTAATGTGATGCGTATGAAGCCTTTGAACATCTTATCCATATGAAGGCGAAGTCTGAATGCCTGATATACAGAAGGCGAAGTCTGAATGCCTGATATGCAGAAAACGAAGTCTAAATGTTTGACCTGCTATGCTAGCAAATGCGATGCGGATGAGGTCTGAACATCTTATCCATATAAAGGCGAAGTTTGAATGCTTGATATGTAGAAAACAAAGTCTGAATGTCTAATATGCTATGCTAGCGAATGTGATGCAAATGAAGTCTGAACATGTTATCCATATAAAGGCGAAGTCTGAACGCCTAATATATAGAAGACGAAGTCTGAACGTCTGACTGCGGTTCTAGCAAATGTGATACAGATGAAGTTTGAACATCTCATCCATATAAAGGCGAATTCTGAACTCCTGATATGCAGAAGACAAAGTCTGAACGTCTTATTTGTTGTGCTATCGAATGTGATGCAGATAAAGTCTGAACATCTGATCCATATGAAGGCGAAGTCTGAACGCCTGATATACAAAACATGAAGTCTGAACTTCTGACCTACTATGCTAGCAAATGTGATGCGAATGAGGTCGAACATCTTATCCATATAAAGGCGAAGTCTGAACGCCTGATTTGCAGAATACGAAGTCTGAACGTCTGATCTGCTATGCTAGCAAATGTAATGCAGATGAAGTCTGAACATATGATCCATAAAAAGGCGAATTCTGAATGCTTGATATGAAGAAGACGAAGTTTGAACAGCTGATCTGCTGTGCTAGCAAATGTGATGCAGATGAAGTCTGAACATCTTATCCACATGAAAGCGAAGTCTGAATGCCTGATATGCAGAAGACGAAGTCTGAACGTTTGATCTGCTGTGCTAGCAAATGTGAAGTTAGAGGGGTATGCCCCAATATGAAATCTAACGAAAACATGATGAAGTCCAAAAATGTCATGACAATGGCTCATATCCTTGATAAGAACTCTCTGGACAAACAAACCACCTCCAAATGATCCCAAAATATAAGGGATATGCCCTAGTGTGGCATCTATTAAAACATGATGAAATCCCAAAAATTTCATAACAAGACTCATCTTCTTGATAACAATTGTATGTACAAACAAACAAATTCCTAATGATCCAGGCGGATAAGGGTCGTGCCCAAGTATGACATGTATGCCATCCAATAGAAATGTGATGAAACCCCTAAATATCAAAATATGGTTCAACATCTCATCAAGAATATGTCTACACAAACAAACACATCCAGACAATCCCGACAGATAGGGGGTATGCCCCAGTATGGCATGTTGAGGAATCAGTCTAAATCCCTGCATCCCCCAATAACAAAAGGCAACCTCAGGTCATGTAGAACCGCAACTAGAAATGGATCCAAACTCTAGTAAGGCATCTCCTAGAAAAAGCCACATAATAATGTCTAGATATCAACCAAGTCTCAAATACCTATCAAAGTAGATGCTGTCAAAGAAAACATTAAATCCCATGGTCTCAAGGTGGTCTTATGACACGGACCATTATGTAGGCTTAGGGTGATAAGGTAAAAGAAATGAAGGGAAACTAGGCTCAAACACCCAATGATCAACCCCATGCCCTCGTATGTGGAATGCCACATGCATAAGAAGTCTCATGAGCCATGGACACAAGAACATCCAATGGAAGTGCTAATAATAATGATGTGATGCAAAGCGGTAACATCCGTGAGATAGGTAAGAGGAAACGATGTAGAGTGAAACATCAAACTCAAATCATTAAACATAAGGAGGGTGGGATAAATGTGAAATGAGAGGTATGTAGTCAAGAAGAAAAATAACAGTATGGAAAAAACTGATGATGATATGAATAATCTACCCAAATCACTGCATGGGGAAGACATGTCGTCGACAAGATGATGAATATGACACTGACTCGGAGCCCCTAGGAAAGGATCGATCATCTCATATACCACTAATAAAATCTCAAAATAAGCACATGATGCTGGGATCTCGAGAAGTTCACATACGAGCTCCCACAAGTAATACATACACTCAAAACAATGATCCTCATAAATCCATATACATACTCAAGGAATACTTATATTGAATACATACACGTGGACATTTATTTAATTTTTTTTCTTCCTTTTTACAGACTCCAATAAAACAATGAGATACAAACCAATATGGCAATAAATGAACATATCTCCAAGCACGAAGGTACAATAAAACAACTCCAATGAAATGACATAAACCTCTCAAACTAAAAGTCTCTAAATAAATGTCGATGGAATGAGTGAAGGGATGACATAACAAAAGCCCATGCAATATAATGAGTAGATCACCGATCTAAGTGGGAAAGAATGAGATATAACGAGAAGTCGGATAGAAAGAAAGTGGTAAAAACATAGAAACTATGAAATTGAACGGATACAAGGAAGTAAATGTGGTAAGGCGATATAAAGAACATGCCATTGTGTCCATAACTCAGAAGATCCCTAAACTAAGGCATCCACACACCAGAGGGCCCCTATCCTAGGTATGAAAAGGTAAGTAGGGCTATAAGAGAAAAATAGGCCAAAATGCGTGCTTGAGGCTCAATGGGTTAGCAACGGTAAAAAAATGTGAGTAACAAGTGATAAGGTATATGACTAACTAAAATGATGGCCACTCCATCCCGCGACTCAAGGTCTCAAGCATAAACTTTTTCAATGATCCACGTCGGGCTCAAGAATCAGTTTCGCATCTAAGTCCATCAACTATGCAGCTCCCTCTGAGGTCAACTCTAATAATGTAAGGTCCACTCCAATTGGGTCTAAACTTCCCTATAGGGTGGGTGACTAATCCTCTAAGAACTCTCAAAACCAAATCGCCTCGCTATAGTGGTCTGGGCTCGATCCGCTTTTTGAAAGTGCGGGCCCTCTTCCTTTGGTAAGCCTCGACGGGGTCAAGAACTCTCAATCTCATCTAAAAGGCTAATGATCAAACCAGATTGAAACCACTTCATTCCGAATATGCTACTCTAAGGATCCCATCTCTATCTCAACGGGAAAAACTGCCTCCATGCCATAAACTAGAGAGTAAGGTGTGGCTCCTGTAGAAGTGCGAAAGGAGGTGAGATACGCCCATAATGCGAAAGGAAGCTTCTCGGACCAATCTAGAGAAGTCTCAATCATCTTGCGCAGAATTCTCTTAATATTCTTGTTTGCGGCCTCTACTGCCCTATTTGTCTGTGGCCTATACGCAGACGATCTATGATGTTGGATGCCATATCTCTGTAATAAAGTGCCAACCTCGCCCCTAAAATGCACACCTCTATCCGATATCAACTCATGAGGAACCCCATATCCGTGGATAACAGCAGATCTAATAAAGGTGGCCACCTTGACGTGATTTAGCTTGCATGGTAGCTGGCTTTCTCTACCGAATTTCGTGAAATAACTGGCCAGTGACTAGAATGAACTCATGACCACTAGAAGACTTCGATAAAATCTTCCTAATAATACTCCATGCCCCAGATCAAACGGCCAAGGTGTGAGGTCAATGATGCAACTCGATGGTGGAACCGATTCAGGCGCGTAGGTGATCCTAATCAACAAAATTTATCCTATATTCTACTGCCGTAGTCAAGCTTACCGCAAAGATAGCGGTTTAGGTCAACACGGATGGGTTTTCTTCAGACAAATGATTTGAGGAAGGCAAAATTGTGAATTAAATTTGATTTTTAAGGTTCGGGTAAAAAACAGGGGGTTTTTGTACCATCGACCAAGCTAAACAAGGAAAAATGTAAAATAGAACCCTCAAGTGTTAGGCCACCGGTTTAGGGTTTCAAGGTACCACATGTCCTCGGGGCATTTTCCCCTCGTCAGGCGCCACATATAGTCATTTCCCCGAATCAATCTTCATTAGCTTTAAAACTAAACCCTATGATTTTCCTTTGAAACATAGCATTTTAAATGGACATAAAATGTTCCTAAATAAAGGAAAACATCTCAAAACCCTAATCCACTTATAACTAGCAGAGACAACTAACTGAGCCTCAATGGATCTAGTGAAAGTATCCATTGAACCCAAAAATCTTGCCAAATACACATTAAAGAGAGCATGCTTAAGAGATTTTAACCTAAGTGAGAAGCAGGAACTTAAACAACCAAAAAAATACGTGCGTTAAAAAACAGGGACCGTATGCTACCCTCCAAACCCTAGCCAATGTACCGCCCTCTATGAGAGATGTCTACCAAACATCCTCTGAGTTGTCATCCTCAGAGGGGTGTTTGGCAGCCGAGAAAGGGAGAGAAAATGAGAGAAAAGGGAGAAAAACTGGAGAACTGAGCCCTAATTTTATTTACAGCAAAAATCCGTCCCTCAACAGTGTATCAAAATGGCTTATGTAGCCTTACTAAACCAAGTGAAATACAATCCAATGCAAAAATAAGTGATTACAACAAGGGTAGAAAGGAGAAACCAAAATTATAATAAAGAAGAAAAGCGTGAGATGCGGAGAACAGGGCCGCAGGAAGGTAAACAGCTTAAGGCCGAGGTAGGAATTAAAGGCACGCAGAATGTTTTTCCCCGGGCAAGAGTGTTTTTCTTCACATTTTTCTCTTTCCTTCTCGATCTTTGATCCGCAATGTTGAGTTTGACTTGAATTTCGTGCTTAGATCGAATCAACAATTTTCAAGATAATTAGCTCAAGAAAACTCCGCAAAATTTGCCACAAATGCGATCAATAAAATAGTAGGGACCTTTAATGTGCAACGGTTAATTAGGCATGATTAGTACACAAAAGCACTCAAACCTATAATAAATAGGGTTCAAAATAGCACTTTGGGCACCAATCACACCCCTCATCCCACACATCGCTAGTCCTCCTTTAGCAATGTAAGAAAGAAAGAAAGAGCATACAAAATGATACCAAAATATTACATAAAAGGTTGCGCCAAAAGGCTGTGAATGAGTAATGCCTAACCCTAAGTAAGAATAATCAATGCCGTATCCAATAACTATCAAGTGAGAGAATGAAGGCCATACAAAATTGAGGCATTAAAAGAGCTCTCCTCTTCGTGAATCAAACTTAAACTTCCACCAAAATCTAAGTGTTTTGTTTGATCGCTCAACACAAATAAACCGGCTAAACTCGCACTCTCCCCCAACCTAGCTACAACCACGACCTAGCATGCTAACTAACCTAAATAGATCAGATCCACCTCTTATTCCACAATTCTTTATGCTATAGGTGCAATCGAGGAATCGACCACCAAAGTCCATGTAACGGATCTACCGATGACTCAACCAATTAAGGCTTAGGCACCAAGTCATAAGGATCTTTCACCACAACCTATAGGTTTCACCCCGACTCGAATGATTTCAGACCTGAAGACCTACAACTTGCTAAACTCCACCCATCCACCCGTATAGCGCAATCACCTCCTGGTCGGTGACTCCCAACTAGTGAAGGTTTAGGGCACCTGAGTTTAGCTTTCGCCATATACCCCTGACCGCGTTCTAGTTTCAAGGCAAAGTGTTGCAATTTTTATTCTTTTTCTTTCTTTTCTTTTTTTTTTTTTTCTTTTCTTTTCTCTATTGTGGGTCCTTAACCTATTAAAGGCGGTCAATGAAACTAGGTAGGTTATGCAAAGTAAAGAGGCTACATTTTTCAACCTATCATTGAAACCTAATGTGCATTGTGTGTGGTTAGCTAAAGGTGGAAGAAAAATGTCGAAATCAATAAGAATTCAACTAATCATTCACTCAACCAAGCATGGAATCAATCTAGCATCAATAGAATTGGACAAAGTTTAAATTTTCCAATCCTGGGTGTGTTAGGCAAAACCACAAAAATTTTGATTGCAAAACTGTCCAAATTTTGAAAAAGTGTCAGAAGTATAACAACTTTATAGAAAGAGACCTTAGTTTCACTAAACATCACAAATGGCTTGAACAAAATAATAACAAACATAACATGAAAGCCACTTCCTTTGCTAACTCTCCCCAACCTAAACATCTCTGTCCGAAATGGGGCTCTGATTGAAAATTAGAGAAGGAAGTGTTACCTCCTTGATGAGATGTGATCATTCTGGATAGGAAACGTCGTGCTTCTCTCCATCGGCACCCCATTCACCCGCTTGGGCTTCAATAAACAAGTTAAAGGGTGCCAAAGAGTAGGGAAAAAGTGACCGCTGACCATTTTGCACTACACCTTCATAAAAGTGTCAAAAATGTTCTTTCTGGTCATATTTGGATTCTTACACCCTAAGCTTTCCAACGGTACCAAGAACTCTTAAAACGGAGTTCGAATGAAAAGCTTACGAACAAAACAAATTATTAAGAAAAGTGGGTTTATAGCGAAAAATTTGTTAACTAATGTAAATTTTCGCTTAAGCTACTGAAAATTCCCGCTTAGCTAGCGAAAATTAGGCATTTCGCTACGTTTGCGAAAATTTCGCTATGTCTAATAGCGAAAATTTTTGATTTTTTTTTTTTTCAAATAAAATAAATAATAATTAAAAATAAAATAAAAATAAAAACTCTTTTTATATATATTTTAAAAACGTTTTTTTTCAAAACGTTTTAAGATTAAAATTTATATATATATATATATATATATATATATATATATATATATATATATATATATATATATATATATATATATATATATATATATATATATATATATATAAATAAAATAATAATAATAATTTTTTTTTTTGAAATAAAGTAATATATAAAATAAAATAAAATAAAATAAAAAAATTTTTGGAAATAAAAGTAATATATACAGAAAAACAAACCTTTTTTTTTTAATATATAAAATAATAAAATAAAAAAACAAAACAAAATAAAAATAAAATAAAATAAACAAATGGCACTATAGCAGCTTTGTCTTGTAGTGGATCAATTTCGCTGGAATTTCGCTAGCTAGCGAACTCCACCGCTCCTACCGAAATTCTTCGCCATTGCCAATAATTCGTTGTTAATAAATTTCGCTAGCTAGCGAAATCATATATAGCGAAATTCTCGATTTCGCGAATTGCGAAATTTTCGCTATCATTGCGAAAATTCTTCGCTTCTCACGCTTGCTGATTTTCAATCCAGTTTCAAAATTTGCACACACAAACCGAAAAATTAACACAAGAAAAATTAGAAAAATCATAGAAAAGCAAAATTAATTTAAAACATAAATTAACTAAAAATTAGATAAACCTAAGAAGAAAAATTAACGAAATCAAAATAAATACGATAAAATAAAACAAAGCAAGAAAATTAAACAAAAGGGGGAGGACTGTGGCCCCCAAACCACTTCCTTAGGCCTGAGGTCATTGAACTCGCGAGCCTTAAAATGCCGGGTTCGTGCTCCAACCAACCTAAGACCAACCAACCATCAGCCATGCCGTATAGGCAGCTGCCATCTTGTTTAAGGTAGTGGCAAAATTATGTACAATGGCCACTAATCTCTTGAAATTTTTTAGCATGAGCAGTGATGGGGTGGCTTTTTTGGTGGGTGCTTCGAGGTTTCAGGTCGACTGGATGTGCGTGATATACACTTGGTCGCGGAGGCTACTAGCAAAGGTTGTTTTGGGTCGGGCCGCGGACTTTGGCTCTTCCCGGTTCCTTCCCATTACTTTCTCACTAACAAGGGAAGACTTTCTTCTTTTCCATGGCCCATATATTACACTCAATCAGGCATCCCGCAGCCTCGTGATCTTCTATTGGTTCTACTTTCAATTCCTCCTGAGGTTGCAGTTGAACCTGCTCACCCAAAATTGCTTCAGTCAAGCACTCATCCTCTTGACTCTCTTCCTCCGCATGACTGCCGGTGGGCGCTTTAAAATCAACACCGTGAAGTTGTCCAATTTAAGCTCCATTTCACTTTGAAGTCCATCAATCCTCTTGTTCAGGGAGCTCTCCACCGTCGGGCTTCCCCTCGATTGTACCTGACGGTCACGCCTTTGCTCCTCTATGAAATTATCCACTTGTTTGCTCAAGTTCAGGATGGCTTGTTCAACAGGGGATGGGGTTGGTGGTTGCTGCTGCTGAGAAATGGGGGCATAATAAAGAGGTTCAGAGGTGCATATCAGGTGGGAGGCTTTCGTTCCCATGAGAATTTGCAGGATTCCCCAACTATGGTTGTAAGTACTACCATATGGTGAACTCATCCATTGGTCTCTATAGTCCCTCATGGACCTATATTCACTTGGGTTCCTCTCCACAGGTTGCTGACTTTGCCATGAAAGGTTTCTATAGTCCCTCATTGTCATATATGCCCTAGGGTTACTCTCCACTGAATACTCACTGTATTGCCTTCCCTCTTCCATTGGCCACAATTCAAACCCACTTAAAATGTAATCCTGCAGTATAAATATGGCACACAAAAACAGTCCTGCAACACTGTTTTTTTTTTTTTTTTTTTTATGAAATGAAAATAAAATAAAAAATGACTATGAAATATAAAAGAAATTCACCAAAACTTGTGATGAGGATCACAAGTGTTCAACAAGTCATCATTCGCACTTAGGCACCATCCCCGGCAACGGCGCCATTTGATTCTCAGCGCAGGGGTGATCCGAATCAACAAATCTATATCCTATAATTCCTCCTACTGCCGTAGTCAAGCTACCGCAGTGATAGCGCCAGTGGTCGAACACTGGATGGGCTTTCTTCTGCATAAATGATTTGAGTGAAGGCAAAATTGTGAATTAAATTTGATTTTTAAGGTTTGCAAAACAGGGGGTTTTGGGTGTTCACCGACCAAGCTAAAACAAGAAAAAATGTAAAATAGAACCCCTTGAAGTGTTAGGCCACCGGTTTAGGTTTCAAGGTAACCATGTCCTGGTATTTTTCATTGGGGAATATGACATATAGTCATTTCCCGAACCGGATCTTCATTTAGCTTTAAAAACTAAACCCTATGATTTTCCCTTTTGAAACATAGCATTTAAATGGACATAAATGTTCCTAATAAAGGAAACGTATCTCAAAAACCCTCTAATCCACGATAACC
This sequence comes from Tetrastigma voinierianum, assembly GCA_016808115.1. NCBI lineage: Eukaryota > Viridiplantae > Streptophyta > Magnoliopsida > Vitales > Vitaceae > Tetrastigma > Tetrastigma voinierianum. The sequence continues at coordinate 337,318 of JAEQBH010000748.1, forward strand.
AGCAGGAGACACCATCCCGAGCCTCAATGGGATCTAGTGAAAGTATCCATTGAACCCAAAAAGCTTGCCAACACACATTAAAGAGAGCATGCTTAAGAGATTTTAACCCAAGTGAGAAGCAGAACTTAAACAACCAAAAAATACGTATGCTTAAAACAAGGGACCGCGGCGTTACCTCCAAACCCTAGCTAACACCGGCCCTCTTCAAGGAGGAAGAGGTCTAGCCAAATATCATCTAAGTTGTCATCCTCAGAGGAGTGTTTGGCAGCCGAGAAAGGGAGAGAAAATGAGAGAAAAGGGAGAAAAACGGGAGAACGGAGCCCTAATTTTATTTACAGCAAAAAATCCGTCCCTTCAACAGTGTATCAAAATGGCTTATGTAGCCTTACAAAACTAAGTGAAATACCATACAATCCAAACATAAGTGATTACAACAAGGGTAGAAAGGAGAAAAACCAAAAACTATAACAAAAAGAACAAAAGGCTTGAGATGCAGAGAACAGGCCGCAGAAGGAACAAGGCGCCGGAGGTGGAATAAAGGCACGCAGGAATGTTTTTCCTGCAGTAGTGTTTTTCTTCGCATTTTTCTCTTCTTTCCTTCTGATCTTTGATCTGCAATGTTGAGTTTGACTTGAATTCTTCGTGTTTAGATCGACTCAACACTGGCATAATTAGCTCTGCAAACCGCAAAATTTGCCAAAATGCGATCAATAAAATAGTAGGACCTACTGTGCAATCTAAGATTAGCATGATTAGTACACAAAAAGCACTCAAAACCTATAATAAATAGGGTTCAAAATAGCACTTTTTGGGCACTAATCAAGAACGTGTATGAGATCTCCATGCATCTGACACTTTGTACATTTCTGAACAAATTGACAACAATTTGTCTCCATGGTCAACCAAAAATAGCCAATCCTCATAATCTTATGAGCTAACATATGTCCTCCCATGTGGGGCCCTCAAATTTCAGCATGGACCTCTCTCATTGCCCGATTAGCTGAATCTCGATCTAAGCACAACAATAACACACCATTAGCTGTACGTCTATATAGTGTCTCTCCATGTATCACAAAGCGAAAGTGGTCAAACGCTCAAAGCTCGTCTCGTCAATGTGTATTCGTGGTATGTGCCATATCTAAGAAACTGATAGATATCATGATACCACGGTAGACCATCATCAAAACCCACTGCAAATTACAACAATAAGCAGAACACTTCTAGTCCGTTCAGTAGCTTAACCACTACACCCCGTGTGAATGTCAATCATGGAAGCCAAAGTAGCTAAAGCATCGGCGAACTGATTCTACGCTCTAGGTAGGTGAGTGTAGCTCAAGTAGTCAAATCTCCCTACTAGTAACTCTAAATAAGCATGATATGGCCTAAGCTTCACATCTCTGGTCTTCCAATCACCCTAGATATGTCTAATCACTAGATTAGAATCACCGAATATCTCCATCCTTCTAATCCCGAGCTCAAGTGCAGTCTCTAACCCAAGGATACATGACTCATACTCAACAATGTTGTTCGTGGTCGGATAACGATCCGCAAAGGCCAAACGAACTAATCTCGGGATATGATCACCATGCAGAGAAATCAATAGAACACATATCCCATATCCAGAATGGTTAGCTGCACCATCAAAGTATGATAAATTCAACCGTATTGTAAACTAGTCATCCCTACAATCTCTCATCCGAAAATCATTATCAATCACTTACTATAAATCGGAAATGAGGCCAAGTGGATCTCGTTAACACACTTTTTATAGAATTTTGAGTGACACCAATGTCAAACTCGCTAAAAGTACAAGCCATCTCATATGTCCGTCATTAAACCGGGTTTGTCAAACGTATATCTCAAAGGACGAAACGAACAAGTCAGCACGGAATACTCTATCTTGTAATGTCTCAATCTCCGAGTGGCCCAAACCAAAGCTATGCAGAAGTGCTCAATCATAACGTACCTTGTCTCATACTCTAACATCCTCTTACTCAAATAATAGATAGCTCGTTCCCTGCCGGAATCATCACGTCATTAGCATGCACCCTAAAGCTAAGATCCGAAATCGACAAATATAAATAAGAGAGGTCGTTTAGGCATGGGAGGTACCAAAACAGGAGGGGAAAGCAAGTACTCTCTAATCCGTCACCACTGTTAGCACCGATCATCCTAAACCTTAGTCGCTTCCTTAAACTCGAAGATAAAGCTCGCAAGTATCTATCGGGCCAACAATAAACTACCAATATATTGCAATCCATCCATGAAACCCCAGATCTCGTGTTCTGGTCCGTGGTAGGGAGACATGTCAAGTGATAGCTCGATCTTATCAGATCCTCGCATCAATACCACTTCTCACTAATCATGCAGCCCAAGAGCTTCCTAGAAGTCACTCCAAAAGTGCACTTCGGGATTCAAATTTCAATCTAGCATCTGATCCTCTCGAAAAGCGCTCTAGAGCCGCCCTAGTGATCACCCTATCACCTGACTTCACAATCATATCATCCGATAGACCTCAACATCCTTGCAGCATCATGTCATGAAAACAAGGTAGTAGTCGCTTCTAATGTGTAGCACCTGCTTCAACCCAAATGGCATGACTCTCAATGTGAGGTGTCCCATCAGCCGATAAAAGACGCCTTCTCCCCCGTCCCTGAGCCATCATAACTGATTATAACTAGAGAATCCATCCATAAAGACAACACATGCCCTATAGTATTATCAATCACATGTTAATACAGGAGAGGAAATCATCCTTTGGGATGACTCTGTCGATTTCAAAGTCCACACAAACTCTAACCTTGCCGTCCTTTTTGGGACCAGGGAAGACATTAGCCAGCCACTCGGGCTATTGAACCACTGATATGAAGTCAACACTAAGTTGCTTTTGAATCTCCTCTTTCACTTGTAAACTCCATCGGGGGTGTAATCACCTCAATTTTTGCTTAACCGATATAGCATGTGGCACAAGCGGTAGATGATGTTGAACAATAGAAGGGTCGAGGCCTGGCATGTCGTCATATGACCACGCAAAAACATCCAAGTATGATCTGAGTACCTGAGCAAACTATCCCTCTCACTGCAGACAAAGTGGTACCGATCCTCAACTCTCTAGGTTGGTCCTCTATACCAAGGTCAACTGTCTCAAGGTCATCAAAAGGAGGTGAAACTCGCTCACTAGTAAAGTAAGGATCGAGTCGACCGGTTAGTTATTACCAAAATCAGCCGCAAAGGCTCATCATCAATATCATGAATCTATGATGTGGGTGAATGAGGTGCACATGCATCAATATCATCAATAAAAGAGATAGGTGAATACTCGAAAATGATCAAATCCATAGATGAAAAGGCAAGTACATCATCGGAACGTGATACAAATCCCGACAAAACATCAAAAGAAAGTGGTGGACCCACAAAACCGGACTCTCCCATAACATGTCCTAGAATATCAGGAGATACAATATCAACAATAACATCATCCGTAATCGTGATCATCATCCGGGATGTGAGGAAGGTCCTCATCATCTCTCAAAGCAAGCACAAGAAAATAACTCTAAGTGCAGAATTTGGCTCGGGCTGACTAATAACCATCTGGAGTAGCTCCTCAACATAATCATCAGACGACATAACCCCATCAATACCCCCATAGTCAGTTATCTCATCCAAAAAGCACATAGTGAGAACACTAGATCACCTAGGGGAAGGAGGAGCGATCAAGGAGGTAGAAGTGTGAGCCCCACCCGCACAAATCGCCGCGGAAAAAGCTAATGCGTACCAACATGTCGATAATGAGGTTCATCAATCGATACATCAAGATGCAATAATGGCTTTGAAGCCCTCACAAAATAGTCAGTCAACCTTAGACTGTAAGGACGAAGAGGATAGTCAAATGGAATGTGATGAAGTTGAGATTTGACCTCCTCCCGGGCGCGAATCGCGCTATGCATCGTAACCGTTTCTATGGGTACAAACTTGGCCAAAGGATGGGTCGTGGTTTAAAACTTTGAGAAATTTGCTACGGCCATGCTGACGACTCCCTAAACCCAAACCAGGCATGTATGACATGCTCCTCATCATGTCCAAACAACCGTGCTCTATACTGATCAAATGACATGGTAATCGGGACCGACAAAATCCCCTGCCCATGGTCCGTCATCAAAGCTTAATCTGGTCATAAGCAAATCATCACCCACATGGCTAATCTCCAATACTGGCTCATAAGTCAAATGTGCCCCTCTTGTAGATGAAATATTGATCACTCGACCATCATGAATGAACTTCACCTTCAAATGAAGGGAAGATGGGATTGCACCAGCACTATGAATCCATGGGCGGCCTAAGAGTAGGTTAAAGGATACAAGGATCCTCAAAATCTGAAACATAACCTGAAAAACAACTAGCCCAATCATCAGCTCGAGAGTTAAGGTGTCCATCACCTTTCTATGAGTACTGTCATAAGCTCTCACTGTCTATGTAGATGGCTCAACATCCATGGGCCCATATCCTATAGCAATAGCAGTGGCAACTGGACAGACATTTAAGGCAGATCCATTGTCTAAGAGAATAGACGGAACATGACGACTTAAAAAACCAACTGATATATGCAAAGGTCGAGTGTGGTCTGAACCCTCCAGAGGTAAGTCATCCTTAGAGAAAACAATGCAACTGGCTCAACCAGTTGTGAGCATATGTATCAAGCCCTCTTGCAATGTGCATCCCCTCTCACTGTCTCGTTTATAGTAGTATTAGGATCTATGGGCCGAGATGGAACTAGAGGCTGCTGTCTGACCACTCTACCTCTCTTAATAACATACGGAATCTATGGTGTATCAACTATCCCTCAGTGTGGAGTCAAAATAAAAGGAGTCTGAACACTATAACAAGGCAAAGTTCACCGCCTCGTGCTGGATCCAAACTCGAGTAATGCCCAAAGACCGAAACGATGTGTGAGTGAATCTCATATTAGAAACACCCTGGCGAACCCCGTTATCACCATAACCATCATCAAATGATATGGGCTTCGGCCTCTGATCATCCCATGACAACATATGGATGTGATCCTCAGACTCAGCAAAATCAATAGAATGAATACCTCCCATTAGAGGAGGAATCGCATTTGTAGAGTAAGTTGGAAGGGGGTTCAAACTAATGCTAGGTTGTCCCAACTGCACAATACCCTAGTCAATCAAGTCCTGAACAGCGTGTCTCAAAGTAGTGCATTGATCTGTAGTATGTCCAAGGCCCTGATGATAAGCACAATGTAGGTCCATCCGAAAATGAGGGTGAACAACCCGCTAATGTGGCCTCGTGAATCCAAAGAAATATCAATAATGCTTGTAAGACCTCACCCAAAGGCATGCCTAGTGGCGTAGAGTGTCTGAGAGTCAGTTTTAGGGCCGTTGTGTAGGTTCATGAGCTCTTAGGGTCTAAGATGAGCGCGAGGGTGGTCTCTCCCACAACCTCGTGCACAGAATCAAGTGGTATATGGAGCTAGTAACCTAATCGGCTGAGGTGGTATGGAAGGTCTATACTGAACTAAACTCTAGGCATAAGAAGTCCTATGCAGTCGTATAGATGCATACTGAGGCCTAGGTGCCCCTTATCTTAAGGAACTGATGGCTCCTACCTCCCCTGGTCTATATGATCTAAATGGCTTCTTCCCCTTACTATCAGAAGAGGAAGAATCCGACCATAAACCGTGCGCCATACAATCCTCGATACTCAATGCCTCTATCAAAGCTCAGAATCTATAATTGGTACACCTATAAGATGTCTAGCCAGAATCGGTCAGAACTCTCATGATCATGTTAATATGCTCTCTCTCTGATGGACGATCAATCATCTTAATAACCTTCTCCCTTCAACGGGAGATAAATGATGCAGCAGTCTCATGAGCTCTCTGCCTCATAGCCTCAAGCTCTCTCCTAGTGACATCTATGACAGTGCTGAAAGAGAACTGTCAAATAAACTCATGGGCAAGATCCTCCCAAGTCCGCCTGCGCAAAGCATCCATGTGGCAAAACCACCATGCCACATCAAGCCAAAGGATGGGCAAGGGAACCACATGATCAATCGAGCCTCATCCAAACCCATGCCCTCATCAACTAACTATATATCCTAAATGAGTACGTGGACATCCTCATCAGAGTACCGCTCCATTTCAGCATCCGAAATTTAGGGTGGCAACATTCAAGTGTGCACTATCAAATCCATCCCACACATCCATACCTATGCAACTCTCAAACTGCCTAAGCATCTCGTCACTCTGTACGCATCATCAAAAGTGACGTATCCTAACTAGAATAATCGCATGTGGCTGGATCACCTCTGTAGGCCTCTGGATGATAAAAGGAGTTCCCTGAGGGATAGGCGGAGGTGCCATATGAGCCATCGACGAAGATGGAGGCGGTGCCCCCATGTCAAACTGAGTATCCTCCTATGCTGAAATCTGTGGGGCTTGTTGTCTATCAATCCTCTGACTGAGGCCGTGTACTATATCCTAGAGTTCTCAATAACCGCTGCATGTGGATCCATCCGTCAGATCTCGATGCACGTGCATTTTACCCATCTTCAACTCTAACCCACAAAGAGGGTCCTAGTCTGGTCAATGAATCCTGAAAGTGTAACCGAAACAAATAAGGTGGAGTCCATGTCGAACCAAAAAGAATGTTGCTATAATGAAACTGAAATAAGCAATCCACTATGCACAAATTGCCCACCGAACCTTACACACTGATCAATCTCCTCAGATACCCCAGAGGAAACCAAAATAGAGGAATTTAGATCCATATCATGACTAAACCGGCCTTGAAGGCTCATAGATGCACCCACGTGTAGGATGGGAGTCCTAATCAATAGGATCTAAACTCAACCTAGAAGGTTAATGGTGGCTCTAAAAAGACAAGGGTGGGTAGGTCTTTTAAAGGGGTCCCTAGCAGGAGCGATTGTACCCTCCAGTGGTACACAACCTCCTACACATCTCTGAAGAGACGGGGCACTTCCATGCTAGGTGGTCATCAACTCCACACATGCACTTCCTCGACATCCCAGGGGGTAGCCTTTGGTAAAGGCTCTCACTACTCTCAGCACTCAGGATTAAACTAAGTGTACAGTGAGTATGTGGGTACATCAAAAAAAAACCTAATAAATCTAACACAAAGAAAAGCACATTGGCCATAAAAATATCCTAAAATCTAGCTCTGGGCTATACAAGACTTCAAAGATCGGACTCCTCAGCATCAATATGTCGACCACCTCTAGAATGCTCCCAAACATAGATATAACCCATCACTGGACCTTACTCCTAATCATTAGCTCGATCGAAGATCAAACAAGGAGCAACAAGTCTCCAATCAAACATCAAACACAACAACAAAAGGGACAAAGTCGACCGAGACTAAGGAGTCAGAGATAAGGGGATAAATGTGTGTCCCACATAGACAAACAACATGCAGTCAAGCAAGAGAGGGGTAGTCATACAACAAGCAGTCATGCAAAACACATGTATCTATACACAATCAATATATCAAAATGCAGAAAATATACAAGAAGAATACATCATGATGAAGAAAATTAATTAATAAAAATAAAATTAAAAACAAACAAACAAATAAATACTCAATGTGTTATTAGCACAAAGAGTAGATATCAAACAATCAATCAATCAATTGCCACATTTTCCTCAAATTATATTCAAGCTTAACCCACTAAAATCCCCTATGAAGTCGCCATTTTATGGACCAGCATTTTTCATATGCATCCCCACTTGATGGCGAGACTCGCTTTTTATTTTTATTTCTTTGAAAAAAAACCATTTTTTTTTAAAAAAAAATGGTTTTTTAGAGTCGTCACTTATTTTTGTTATTATTTTTTAAAAGGGAAAACAAAATAAGAAATAAAACCCTAGTGTGACTCCTTATTTAGGAAAAGACGTGTCCACGAAAAACCAAGTCCGAATTCGGAGATCATGTTACCTATCGGGAAGGTATGGTAGTATGTCGTAGCACCCCTCTAAGCCCGTATAAAAAGGGTCTCTACTAAACAAGTTTAGGGAAGTGTGACAATCAATCAATTAATTACAGGTACCAATAAATCATGTAGATGACACATAAAGAGCAAAATTAAAGGGAAGAAATGTATACCTTGGTGACGAATCGAGAGCACTATCAATAAAAAATCATGTTAGTTCGACGCAACAATATAGAATATTCACATTAAAAAAAATGGTTATAGATCAAAAGTCGAATTATTTGTTAAAATGATACATGAGATGTTGAGCCCCAACCGAGCCCATTTATATGTTACACAAATTACTTCCGCAAGATTCCATTTTATAGGAACTATACAATTAATCATGTGTTTGAAATTTCTGAAAACTGGTTTGAAATGGAAGTTTTAAAAATTGAAAGTTTGAAATTTTGGATATTGAAAATTTTTGAAGTGAATTTGAAGTTTGAGAATTTTGAAATTGAGAATTTGGAAATTGAATTTTTAAATTAAGAACTTGAATTTTATAAATTTGAGATTTGGAATTTAGAAATTTGAAATTTGAAATTGAAATACTTGAATTTTTAAATTATGAAACTTTGAATTTTGGGATTGAGGAAATCGTAAATTTGAAATTGGAAACTTTAAAACTTGAAATCTAAATTAGAGACTTTATTCTTAGATTATGACACTGAAATTTTTGAAATCGAGAATTTTGTAAATTAAAAAAAAATGAAAACTTGGAAAAGAAGATCAAAAAAATGAAATTGAAAATTAAGGGAATTGAATTTAGAGTTGAAAAATTGAATTTTAGAAGATGAGAAAATGTGATTTGAATTTTTGAAAATTGGATATTTAAATAAAAAATAAAAAAATAAATGAGAAATGAAAATTTAGTACTTGAATTTTTGGAAGACTTGAATTTTAAGATTAAATTGAAAAAAATAAATTTTAGAAAATGAGAAATTTAATAAATTAAGGGTGGAAATTTTACTGCCAAAGAGCCGGGTCACACGTGCCCAGCGGCTGGCCTAATGACCTAAAGGGCTCAACCAACCTAAGGGTTAGGCCTATGGCAAACCTAATGGGGTTGGGTCTAAGTAAATCTGGATTGTAATAAGATTGTTTCAAGATGTCGCCTGCACTAATGGGCTTGAACTACGGTTTGACCTAATTTGGATGAGCCCACCAACGGGCTTTTAAACCACGGCGGCCTAATTTTGACGGGTTTCCACTAATGGGCTTAACCTACGAGTCGAACCCACTATACTGGGCCTGCACTAATGGGCTTGACTAGTAGGGTGGGCCTAATTTGTTGGGCCTGGACTAATGGGTTGGGCCTAATTATGTTGAGCCTAAACTAGTAGGTTGGCCCTAATTTGATGGGCCTAGACTAATGGGCTTGAACTAATGGGTTGGGCCTAATTTGATGGCCCTAGACTAATGAGTTGGGCCTAATTATGTTGGGCCTAGACTAATGGGTTTGGGCCTAATTATGTTGGGCCTAGACTAATGGGCTTGAACTAGTCGGCACAAGCCTACTTGATTGGTTTGTAACACTCCTCTAAATATACCCTGGGCTTGTTTTCAACACTGCAGTGGTGATTTCTATGTATAATTTGGAATTTTCAGAATTTAAATGTAAAATGTGGAATCTGAGAAACCCGGAAATTGTACAAGAAACAAGGATAGTGTTTAATTGGGATTGCAATAGTAATATAAAAAGCTACAAGATAATAAGATTATATTTACAAAGTAATGGTAAGTCAGGGAAAAATATATGGAATTTGAGGACCAAAGTGAAATAAAAGGAAAATTAAAAGTCAAAAAGGGATAAGACCAAATTGGACTCTCATTTTGGAGAGCCGAAAACGTAGAGTGAAGAAGAAGAGAGGAGAAGAGAAGAAGTAGAGGAGGAAGAAGAAGAAGAATAATAGAAAAGGTATGGAAACTATTTGAGTATGGAATTGTTGTATGAATGGCTATGTTTTTGTATGGAAGTGTTTTGTATGGATATTAGTGGTTCAATTTCTAGGATTTAGTTAGAAATTCATCCTAACCCTAGATTTTTTGAGAGTGGGGTTGGTAAAACCCTAGTTTGTATAAGATGAGTATGGAATCCTCTCTTTGAGTATGGATTTTTGGTTTGGCATTTGTATGGATACATACTGGGTGTTAAAAAGTCAACCTAATTTACAAGTAATTGAGTTAGGGTTTGGAAAAACCCTATTTAATCTCTATGTTTGGTTTTGGTTGGGTTAAAACACACTTGAAAGATGTTTTTTGGAGAGTATATGAGTATTCTTTTGTTTTGGATTGGTTTTCTAGAAAAAGGGTTGAAATCATGAAAATCTAGGCAAATTACAAGGTCCTACGCTACGGTGTAGGGATCCCACGCAATAGCGTAGGCCCACGCCAAGGTGTGGCATGTCCACGCCGCAGCGTGGCTGAGAGGGAGGATTTGGCCAGCCTCAGGTACGCCAAGGCGTAGCACTGTTCACAACATGGAAAATTTTGGTGTTTAGTTTAGTTTTGTTTTTCCATTGCTCTGAGGACTTGTCTATTGGACTAATGAGGATCCTATAAGTATATGAAAGGGTCATTCATGTTTGTAAGGTAAAGGAAAGAAAAATTAGACCGTATCTCGTCGCCTCGGCGAAGCGAACAAACTAAATGTCTTGCCCATGTGATAAGATCATAAGTTCCGAAATACATATAATTGTAGGACTGTCTAAGACCGGATATTGAATGACATGGCACCTCTGTTACGTGGGCAGGCACGTATAGTACTTCGATACTCTCTAATTAGTGCGACATTTCCCCATTATGTGACAATTCTCTGATTTGCTTTATTATTTAGTACTTTGGTACTCTCTGATTAGTGCTTCGACACATTTAGTACTTCGATATTCTCTGATTAGTGCTTTGGCACATTTAGTACTTCGGTACTCTCTGATTAATGCTTCGGCACATTTAGTACTTCGGTACAATTATATGATAAGAGTCTGAATAACAAATAAAAGTGAAGTAATGTACATCGTTTTTCTCTGAATGTACCTAATGAGCACCTCCCAGATAAGTACAAGCTCAGAGTACCTACGGGCACCAGACAAGTATAAGATCTGTAGTACCTACGGGTACCTATGTACAAGTATAAGCTTCGTAACTCCTATGGGAGATCTGAACAAGTATAAGCTCCGTAACTCCTATGGGAGATCTGAACAAGTATAAGTCTGCTATAAATACGAGTATGTGTATAAGTTTGTTATGTGAATTCATCATAAATTATGATATCTGCTACTGAAAATTTGTTACTGCTATATGATTATTGTAAAAGAGTATTGATGCATGTGTATACGTATAAGTCATATGTTTCCCACTAAGCGTTAAGCTTAGCATGGGTTTTAATCTGTGTAGGTACCAATGTTTTAAACCGCACCTATGGCCGAACCCTAAAATTTACTAGTTCACTGGCTCACCGGTCGACCTATGGGTCGAACCATTTAACGCGATTACAATAAAATATATTATTTATATTTTAAATATATAATTAATATTTATTTTGAATATATTATTTATTATTTTTATGATAAATAAAGTATTTTAAAATTTATTTTAAAATATGTATAATGTTTAAATATGAAACATATTAAAAATGGAATAAACTTATTTATATAAATATATACTTGTTAATACTAAAATAATCATAATGACAACAAAGAGGTAGAGTGGTTCTTTTGTATTTAATTGAATTTTTTTTTAGTTACAAGCCTTCTAACCCTACAAGCTTTCTAATTCTAAGTAAAACGACATCGTTTCGATGTAAAAAGCATCAAAACGACATCATTTTAACTTAAAAAACAAAAATTATGAAAATCGGGCGGCTTGATCACGGCTCACCTGCTCGACCGCAGCGTTCACCGGAGCCGACCACCGGGTCCGGACAATTCAACCACGGCTTCGACCAAAAACCGCCATTTTTTGCATTGAACTCCGGACCGGTTTTGGTGGTCGGCCGGACGGTCCGACCGATCGAATCGGGCCGTATCCGATCCGGCGAAAAACATTGGTAGGTACAGAGGGAAGACGCCCCGGTGATCTTCCGCGATACCTGTGCAAGCACACTAAGAAGGGTATCGGGTACATCACTTATAGTCGCTTCAATTATGTAAATATAAATGTACGCTTTTGCATATATGTAAATGACTCGTGACTATATATGGCTGACATCAGAAACACCACTACGCAGTAGCTTTTATTTCTTGCATTCAGATAGCGATATTTTGATTAAGTTATAAGACTCCTGGGTCCCACCAATGTCCTAAAAGTAAAAAGAGTCATAGTATATTCAAGACTCCCCTTCACCCGCCCAAAGTGGCCTGGGGTGTGACAGGCCTAGATTAATAGGCTAACACTAATGAGCTTAAATTAATGGGTTGGGCCTAGACTAATGGGCTTAAACTAATGGGTTAGGTCTAATTTGATGGGCCTAGACTAATGGGCTTAAACTAATGAGTTGGGCCTAATTTGATGTGCCTAGATTAATGGGCTTAAATTAATGTGATTAGCCGAATTTGATGGGCCTAGACTAATGGGTTTAAACTAATGAGTTGGGCCTAATTTGATGGGCCTAGACTAATGGATTTAAATTAATGTGATGGGCCTAGACTAATGGGCTTAAATTAATGGGATGAGCCTAATTTGATGGGCCTAGACTAATGGGCTTAAACTAATGAGTTGGGCCTAATTTGAATATTTAATAATTTAACCCTAATTCAAAATAAAATTATAACATGCAATCATACTAAATTAAATAAAAATTATATCCATTAACAATTCCAAAAATGATAACTTAGGTAAATTCAAAATATTATAAAATTCTAATTTCTCATTATTCAAGACTAATTTCATATATTAAAATATATTACATCTAAAAACTTCTAATTTAATATTTGATAAACCTAAAGTCCATACAAAATTTTCAAGTTAACTATTAACACATAAAAATATAATTACACATAAATAAATACAAAATAAACCTAAATACAATAAAGTAAGAGAAACAAGATTCAAGCTTAATTATATAAGTTTCACCAACAACAATTTTTTACATAAGTTTCACCAATAACAATTTTTCATATCCACACATATAAATCTCATAATAGCCCATAAAAGAAAAATCCAATCCCACAAATACACACATGTATGAATTTTATGCTAAAAAAAATGTGTTGTAGGTGTTGAACAAAATGAGAAGAAAAATTTTTTTTAAAAAAAATAAAGAAGGTATGAGTCTTTTACCTTTGTGATATTTGTTTTTGATTTCTTTGAGTATGAGCAAAAAAAAAAAAACAAGAAACTAGGATAGAAGAAAAGAAGAGAGGAAGGAAGGAGAGAAAGAAGAGAAGAAGAAGAAGAGAGGGAGCCGGAGGAGAGGAAAGAAAAAAATCAAAAAAAAGGAGGGTGAGAGGGAGAAGGAGTAGAAGGAGAGAAGCAGGAGAGGGGAAGGAGAAGGGAAGGAGAGTGGGGGTGAGAAGCAACCAAGGTGAGGGGGGAAGAGAGGGGGGTGAAGGTAGGGATGGTCATAAGGGATAGTGGGAGAGAGAACAGGGAAAAAGTAAAGAGAATGGGGGTTTAAGAAAATAAAATAAAATAAAATAAGAAATAGTAATAATAATAATAAAAATCTAAAGTAAAATTTAATAATAATAATAAAAATAATGTGTGAGCAAATTTTTGGGTCTATAATATGGTTGGATACACTAATATAATTTATTTTTTTGTAATTAGTATTATCATTTTAAAATTAAGAAACATGTAGTTTTAGCATTTCAAGTCATCCATTCCCCACTTCAAAAAAAATAAAAAATAAAAAAATAATCCATTCCCCTTTTTCTCAAGAAAAGCTATTTTGAGTTTGAAAGAGTTTTTAGCCCGAGCCCACTATGACTCTCAAGTAAGGAAGTGGTAGGAGCTCATTAAAGAAAAACGGTTTAAATTTATTTTTAATGGTAACTATCGAAGATTTTTGGACATTTTTGGGTTATTTTGAAAAATAAATTATTACTAGAATAGGTTGAAATTGAAAATAATGCATATTGTATGTCTCTCACATGGAAAAAATTTTAAGTTAATGCCGCAGTCAGTGACTACAACATTAACGTAAAATCTCAAACAATTCCAATGCCGCAGTTAATAACTGTGTCATTGACTTTTTTTTTTAAAAAAGTCTGTAGTTCCTAACTGCAACATTAATTTAAAAAGAATTTCAATGTCGTAGTTAGTAATTGTGGCATTATTGTTCACACACTAGTTTGGACATTATTTTGATTTTCAACCTATATTAGTAATTTTTTTAAAAAAAATAACCTATTTATGTCCAAAGCTCACTATCGAAAGGATACTGAATAATTTGATGTAAAAATAAATTTATTTGTGTTAGTGATTTTTGTGAATGTCACTTCTGTTGTAAAATAAAGAAAAAGGGACGGAGATATTAGAGAGAGTAATATGGACGAGAGAATTGTATTTCTTCATATCCTTTTACAAGACGTAAGTGAGGCCCTTTTATGGCCTTCTGATACATGTATCTAGGAAAGTTGAAAGGTCTTTCATAATGGTTATCATAAAACAACCATAATGACCATTATTGTCGCGCCCCCGAGCCCGACCCGACAGGTGAACCGAATCCAGGGACGCGGACCGTTTCAAAACCATTTATCAAAACACATTTCATATAAACATACTTATATATGAATATATGATATCCTTACTAATACATTCATTAATATGAGAAATATACATCATATCATTTCAAGATGGCTCATATGTATTCTCTAGCACAACATATTGCATTCCATGCCTTTGCAACATACATTTACAAAATATTATTAGAGTTCACCCATTTTTCACCCCAATAGTAAAATACATTCCATGAAGGTTTATACATATTTAATTTCTATACAAAATAAAATAATTACATGATATCATGAAATGGAGCATTTATGTATACTTCGAACTATATGACGGTGACTCTATGCCCGACTGTCTTCAGTCTTGCTACTATCTATACAGTACCTGCGCGTAAGAAATCAACACGCTAAGCATTTTCATGCTTAATGAAATGCATCACACTCAAAATAAGGCATATTTCAGCCCGTTATTGCAGTTTTCAGCACTTTTTGTGTACTAATCAACTTAAATAACCCAATTGATACGTTGAGGTCCCGGCTTTGCTACTAATCACATTTTATGGCTATTTTTGTAAGTTTTGTAGGCCAAATAAGTCATTTTCTTTTAGCCAATTCAAACACGACGAACCAGAGCCGAACTCAAAGATGCATGATCATTTCAAAAGACATTTGGAGAAGGAAGAAGAAGGAAGAAACTGTGGAATTTGGCAGTGTAGCGATATTTCGCAACCTGCGAAATTTTGCAACACTGCTCCCCTGCATTGCTAGTTTGACTGCTTTTTGACCCGTTTTTTTGGCTTTATACAAATCTGTCCTTGATGTAAATTTGGTTCCTTTACACATTGCACTCGTACCGAGCACCTATATAAGCCTACCAAGCTTGTAACATCAATCATCTTTCAGTCCATCAATCGCTTAATAAAGTTGGCGCCAAATTTTCTCTCCTCCCGCTTGTGTGATTTTCTCTCCTTTTTCTTTCACTTTCTTGCACTTTCTCACTATCCAAACACCCCTTGATGATGACAAATCAAGGGATGCTTGGCTAAACCCCCCTCATCCTTGAGGAGGAAGGCCATTGGGTGAAGGTTTAGCTGCAAAAACACTATCCTCATGTTCATAACGCAAGCATTGGCGGCCTTTTACATTTCGCATCTCAATGCTTAGGTTTGAATCACTATGATGTACCCCGAGTGCCGCAAAGATTTCTGCAGCTTCTGCCTGGATGCCATTGCTGCATCCACCGATGCCCAGCTAGTTGTCATTTATGAGCTCCCGCATGTTAGATCCAAAGGGATGGTTTAACCCGCTTGAAACATAAATGGCTAAAAAATGCTATACATTAGGGGAAAAACTTTTAGGGTTTAGGTTTTAGAGCTAAATGAAGATCCGGTTCGGGAAATGACTATAGGTCATCCTTCCCAACGCGAGGAAAAGACCTGAGGACATGTTGGATATCTTAGAACTCTAACCTAGTGGCCCGAGACTTCAAGGAGTTCTCTTTTAACTCTTATTTCAATTTATTTCTAGTTTCCAAACATTCACTTCTGTTTTTGCAAAAATCCTTAAATTCAAAGAGGAAACACCATTTTCAATCCATTGCAACTCTTCTCTCACGAAGAAAACCCATCCCTGTGTTCAACCCTAGAGCCACTATACTGCAGTAGCTCTACTACGGCAGTAGGAGGAATTTTAGGATATAAATTTTGTTGATTTCGGATAAACCTACTGGCTTAATGAATCAGTTCTTTACGTTTCTATTCTCATTTCATACAATCAATACAACATATATATACACATATAAACATGTAAATAACATTGCCCATATGCATCAATTAATCATCTCAATTACATCCAATATGTTTATTTTCAACAACATTTCGCATTTAGCTCTATGTGATCCATGCAATATATATATATGGCAAAGATATATATATATATATATATATATATATATATATATGATTTTATAATAGTTTAAAATACATTCATTTTATCTTGCACATAAAAACACAATGATTCACACTTTTCATGTTTACTTATACTAGTATTTTTGTCACAACTCAATTCACACAATTTACACATTTGTTAACCATTTTGCCCTTAAAACGAATCTAACTAAAATTTCTGGTGCATAGGATAGCGGAATCATCGGCACGGTCCCGTTGGGCTGCTGGCCGGTTTAACACTTTTAATAACTCAGTATTGTTCCACTGGGCTACGAACTGGTTATTTTTACATTTGCATTTTTGTGTACACTACCAATACTGTCCTGTTAGACTACAGATCGGTATGTCACTATCAATCATATCATTTGCAGTACTGCTACATTTATCTTTATTGGTATATCAATCTATCCCTAACTCGAATATGACGGCTAACATTCTCTTAAGGACATTAATAATTAGTCATAGTAAAAGTTACTAGATTATATTCACAAGAATTCCACAATAACGCAAGTTTACAACCAATATGCTTACTTTACCACTATGTTAACTATCCGATTAACCCATTTGAAAAACCAATTTATTCCAAGTCAATACCCTACACACAAAAGTTATAATCTCATAGAAACACTATCTTGCATTCGCTACAATCCACCACATTTTCTTTATTTTAACTCACTTAACACATGAGTTTTACACACTATTTCAATTACACCAAACCTTTAACAGATTTGGAAACATAATTTAAACACATACATGAGTAATTTTGCACCAAAACTGAACCATACACACCAATACACATTCGACTACAAATGATTCTTGCATTAACATACAATTCCTTCCCTTTTTCATGTTAATCTACTTGAGATCATTAACCAACACCCAAACCAATTTATGGTTCAAACCAGAATCACACATGCTGATTTTATGTCAACACTTCAGGTTTGATGACAAAATAAACACAACACCGATATAAGAAGAGAAATGTGAAGAACAAACCAAAAGGGTTTTCAATTCTTGACTCCTATTCCTTGAATCCCGATCTTAGCTCAAGTTTTATCATCACCAACCCCTAATCCATCACAAATACGTCACAATTAGAGAACAAACAAAGAAAAATCAATCGTGTCTGCTAGGGTTTCTGGTTAGGGTTGATTTCTACCCAATACACATTCACTTGCAACAATTTTTAGGAACAAATGAACCATATTTTACCCAAAATTCATTCAAGAAAATGATAACTCTATGAGTCTATTTTCATTAGAAATTGGAATCATCACATTTGGACCATTACAACTTAACTTATGGCCAAAACTGTACCAAAACAGAGGATAACCTAGCAGCTTACCCGTATTTTCACTTAAGTCTCAAAAATAGGGGACTTAGGGTCACGTTTGCTTCTTGGTACCCTCTATACTTTTGTAATTCTACCTCTTAGGGTTCTTTCCAACTAGAATAACTGAATTTGGATAACTAATTGACAAGTTATGGCCAAAACAAAAACATGACACAACCCAAAATTTTTCTTGTTTCTAGACTCTGTTTTGGTCCATCTCGGAAACACTAACATGGCTGCTATTTTTGAACTACTTTAGGTCTCTGTTTCTTCCAGACATTTTCAGCTATGAGTCTTATGCACCATCTCCAATTGAAATCATCCAATTTGGAGGTCAAGAGTCCTTGTTATGGCCAAAGCAAAAACATGGGTTTTTGAAAAAAAAAAACTTTGATAGCAATTCCCTTCAAAACCTATACATCTCTTTTTACACTTCTTGGTCTTTAAGACCCCATTAGCCAACAAAACCAACCCAAAGCGATACAACTCCAATTAAAAAACAAATTACCCAAAGATGGAAGAGTTAGGTTCTCCCTAAGCACAAAAACGAAAATGAGTTAGGACTTTCTTAACAATCAAATGGGAGAATCCATACAACCCAACTCTAACAAGTATAACACATGAATGAGAAGAGTTAGGGTTCTTCCTAACCTCAAACATGAACAAATAGGGAGTTAGGATGGTTTCCTAACCTTGATTTCCTTGAAATACTTGAACCTAGCTTCCTTTCCTTCTCTTGATCAAGCAAAACCTTGAACTAAATGAAGAGATAGCAAACCAATTGGCTTCTTTCCTTCACGTGAACCTCAGCCCAAAGTGAAATGCCCAATTTAAGATCAATTTGCCTGTCCCATTTCATGTAGGCAAAGGCCTTGTTTGGAAAATCTCATTTCTAAGTTTTCCATTTTGCATTAAAGTCCTTCATTCCATTTCTATTTGCAATTCATCTATCAATACATATTCAACTTTAACATGTATTCTTCTAGCTTTATGACCCTTGAGTCCTTAATGTGACATTTTTCTATTTTACCCTTGACTCCTGTATTAATTCCAGTTTTATCATTTTTCTAACTTAGTATTATTATTGTTTTTCAGAAAAATGCAAATTTAATTTATTTTATACCCTAAACATGTTATAAAACTATTGTGGTATAATTTGGGGTGTTACAATTATCCAGGAAAGCTAAAAGGTCCTTCATAATGGTTATCATAAAGAAACCATAATGACTATTATATAGGAAAGCTAAAAGGTCCTTCATAATGACCATTATGTACAGGTTCACGAATCTTCCTGATACATCAGATGAATCACGAACTTTCAAATACATCAAGTGAATGATACACGAATCTTCAAGGTATGTCGGATAATCTTCAAGGTTTATTGGATGAAACATGGACCTTCCCAAGATTGAAGAGTCTCTTCCACATTCATGAATCTACTTAGTAATGTCCATACTTTTATATTTATAATACTCCCCCTTGGACATTTCTATGTGATGCCCATGCCTCATTAAAAACCTCTCTAGAAAAACCCAGTGGGAAAAAAACAAGCCGAAGAAAAGAGTACATGACATGCACGCTTTTATGTGTTGCACTGGCTGCCTCGTTAAAAAATATTTAACTAGAAAAACCCTGTGGGATAAAACTAGTCAAGGAAAAAGAGTACAACCATTAGTCTTCAGGACCTAATTCTCATTATTGTTTTGAAGTTGTCGCTCCCCTTGAAGACAACAATCTTCTAAGCCTACGCATTCCAATACCATGAACACATTTTTCAAAAGTAGATGTAGGAAGGGACTTAGTGAACAAATCAGCTAGATTGTCACGAGAGCGCACTTTCTATAAAATAATCACACCGTTCTTTTAAAGTTCAAGTGGATAAAAAAATTTGGGTGCAATATGTTTTGTCAAGTTTCCTTTGACATACCCATTGCTCATTTGTGTAACACATGCTGCATTATCCTCGTAAAGGACTATGGGGGATATATCATTTGTTGCGATCCCACACGAACCACAAATATGTTATATCAATGGTCGTAAACATACACATTCTCGTGAAGCCTCATATCAAGCTATAATCTCTTAGTGGTTTGAAGAAGTGGTAACCATATTCTTTTTAATAGACCTCCAAGAAATTCCAATACCACCACAGAGAAATACATAACTAGTCTGGGACTTGTCATTATGGGGATCAGACATATAGTTAGCATCCAAGTAGCCTACAAATGTCATATCTTGATTTCTTGTATAAAGTAAACCAAGATCTTGTGAACCTTGAAGATATCGAAAAATATGCTTAATGCCATTCCAATGCCTCCTTATAGGAGTAGCACTAAACCTTGCTAGCAAGTTTTGTAATGCCCCAAAAATACTCTAGAATTTTTGTAACAATTTTATTATATATTCTGTGTAGGAATTGAGTCAAACTTGGGTTTTTCCCAGAAAACTGATAAATTGTGAAATGTGAAATGAATATTTGAGCATATGATTAAATGTTATATGCCAAAATGAGAAATTGATTGAACCCAGAAATAAACCCAAGTGTAAAAAGGGCAATTTTGGAATTGGTAAGATGAGGACCTAACGGTCAAAAATCGAATAAGCTTAAATGCTAAGGTAATGTAAATGTCTAAGTGAAATTGTGAGAAATGAATGAGCAAAGTGAAATAATAGGAGACTTAAATGAAATAACAGAATAAAAGAGGAAAGAGCCAAACATGGCCTTAGGAGAAAATGAACTAAAAGACCAAAAAGGTCTAAGGGCTCATTTGAGCAAAAAAAAAAAAAAAAAAAACATTTAAAAGATGGAGAGGAGAAAGTTGAAGCCAAGAGAAGAGGGATTGTTGTGTAAATCCTTCCATTTGTTCAAGATCTTGCAAGAAGGAAGAAGGAAAAAGGCTAGGGCTTCAAGTGCAAAGAGATAAACCCTAAAAAATTGTATTTGATGTTTGGGTTAGAAAAACCCTAATCCATCCATGGGTCTTGCTCATGGTTGGTTTAGGATGATATTAGGGAGTGATTCCCATGTTTTTTTTTGGGGATTTTGGGATTTTGGAGAAAAATCGCAAAAGTGCAAAACTGAAAATCAAGTATTGGGATCCTACGCTGGCAATAGGGAACCCATGCCACGGGCAGACCACTATGGATACCCTCGACATGGCGAGGTCGAGGTGCCAAAATGACACCCCTCGAGTACGCCACGGCGTAGCATTGCTGCACCACGGCGTAGCTACTATGCATAGCGAGCAAATTTTTTTGGGATTTTTGTTTCCAAGCACCTCGTATAAATACACCGATAGTTTAAGGACCCTAATAAATTATTAATGGGGGTTCAAATAAGGATAAAAATAAATGAAAACGTATCGTACCTCGCCTCCTCGACGATATTCGTTAAGTGGGAGTAGTGCTAGTTTACTAAATGTGATGTGTGTGATTTGCTAGGGGCCAGTGAGGATCACCTAACCTAGGATCAAGATTTAAGGCAAGGCAAAAAGAAAGAGATAGATTGGTTTGTTCTATCTTCTCCTATTCTCGTTTCAAGATTTGAAATGTTTGTCTAACATAAGAAAAGCATATTGATTCGTTTTAATTCGATTCGAGGTAATTGATTGCTAAATGTTTGCATATGAAAATTGCATGAGTATTGAAAATGAACTGCTTATACAAATATACATATTGTATCAGATTTTGTTATGAAGGATTCGAACGCCCTTAATAGAATGCGTTAAATCGCTTTTTTTTTCAGATTAAGGATAGGCTGGTATACCAATAAGGGTCAAATTAGCAGTATTGCAAACAAATGTATTGATGTGTCACTGATCGCAGCCCAAATTCGGACAAGATTGGGTAGTGTTCACGAATTGATTTTTAATAACAGCTAGCGTACTCTAAATGATCGAACCGTGTTATAAAACAAATGTTTATATTGGTCTGTTCCCGACTGACTGCGGCCGGTGATTCCGTTATCCTCGTATAAATCAAAACATAGGTTAAATTTGTTAAGGGCTGAACTAAATTGACTTTGAGTTTGTTGACGCAGCTGGAATTAGCTGATTGCAAATTGAAATGAAAAGAGCATTGTGAAATGCATGATTTGGTTATAAATGATTTGTGCATATGAAGTGTATATTTGGAATGATCAATAGACATAATGATTGTATATAAATAATTATATGTATTGTATTGACATTTGATAAATCAGATTTGAAACTTTTGTTTAGTAAAATTGCATAATTTGACAGTGAAACGAAGAATGGTGTATAGAACCATGAGCATGCAAATGCTTGGCGTGTAGTGTTATCTATCTTGCGGTCTGGGTTGAATAACAGCGAGCCGAATCGAGGCGTCGAGCCGTAGAAAGATTTGCGGGTATGGCGATATGCGTGCTCATTTTTAACATAGATATTTTGTAAAAACAATTTGAACTCTGAACATCTATTTTATAAATCATTTTAAAAAGGCTTGATATGCCTTTATAGTAACTGTACTTTTGTATAAATGTAATGTTAATGGGCCTACCCCTTTAAAAAAACGCTTCTGCATATTTAAAAGGGCTTTTATGCCAACTGAACTGTAACGCTTTCGCGTGTTTTTGATAAATGATTTTGATAAAGTGATATAGTGGGATCAGAGCATCCCAGATCTGGTTTGGACCCGCCAATCGGGTCGGATTGAAAAGGGGTGCTACAAGTTTACTACAAATGCAATATTGGGCCTGGTGCAATTTTCGAGATAAAGTAATGCTCGATGGCACTTCCAGTAAGGAACCAGTCTAAAATATCTTGAGTATCTTCTTTGAATCCAAAATGGATCTTGTCCATGAGAATGAGACTGACCATTAGTGCTAAGTGGATCAGGTTATCCATATAAAATTTCTCCAAAACCTTCTTTAGATAGGTTGACTGGTGTCTGAAAAATTCCTTGAGTGCTTCGTCTGCGATGAAGCGATACTTGGTTTGCTAAGTCTTTCATTTCAAACGTAGTCTTTAAGCATGAGTTAGCTTCCTCAATTTCCTTATGTGTTCCAATAATGTTTATGTCATCAACATAAACTAAGATAATACAAAAGCCATTTAACGACTTCTTTATGAACACACAAGGATATGCATCGTTATTTATATATTCCTTTTTAAGCAGGAATTCACTCGGGGTTGTACCACATTCGACCTGACTATTTTAGATCATATTTACCTTTGCAATTTAATTCTTGTTGCAATTTTCATTTTCTTTGATCTCGAGAATCTTAAATCCATCAAGGATTTTCATGTAAATATGAGCGTCTAACGACCCATATAAATATGCGGTCACAACGTCCATTAACTGCATATCTAAATTCATATTTGCTGCTAGAGATATTAAGTAGTGGAACGTAATGCCATCCATAACGGGAGAATATGTTTGATCAAAATCAATATCGGGTCTCTACAAAAACCTTGAGCAACTAATCTCGCTTTATATCTCACCACCTCATTATTCTCATTTCTCTTTCGTATGAACACTCATTTATATTCTATTAGGATAACATTTGAGGTGTACATACTACACAACCAAAAACTTTTCTTTTATTTAGCAAGTCAAGCTCAGCCTAAATTGCTTTCTTCCATCTTACCCAGTCTGAGCACTTCCAGCACTCTGCTATTGACTTAGGTTCTGGATCCAAATTATCATCTAAGATAGTAAGAGTTGTTGTAGATGCAAATATGTCGTCGATGACTGTAATATTTCTATTATATGTTTATCTCATATTCATGAAATTCATGGCAACTTCTATATTTACATTGACCAAATCCTCATTATTTCCTAAAATATTTTGATATTGTCGTTCCCCAATCCCAGTATTATGATTATTTGGGGCACGTGCAAATATACTGGGATTGTCGTCTTTAGGACGATCCTCTTCAAGAGGTTCCAGAGTGATAGGGTTTCTTTATTAGATTTTGTTTTCCGCGGATTCTTATCTTTCGCACCGATAGGTCTCCCACGCTTCTAGTGTTGAGGAACATTGATAGACATACTTGATCCCTTGGAGAATTCCACTCTTTGTGGTGTGTTTATAGCAAGTATATGAGATTTAGTCACCTCAGGGTCGCAAATGCATCCGGGCAGACATTTGCTAAATATTACAAGACATTCGAATCAGCCACTCTAACTAGTGCATGGATCTAAATATTGAAGATCTTTTACATTCCATGAAATTTCTCGGTATTCTTTTAATTTTTGGTTCTTATCTCCCCCTAATGCGGGAAATGATCTTCATCGAATATGCAGTCAGTGTGCCGAGCTGTAAATTGATCCCTTGTTATGGGTTCTAGGTATTTAAGAATAGAAGGAGATTCATAGCTAATATATACCTAGCTTTCTTTGAGGGCCCATAGAGGTACGTTGTGGTGATGACATAGGAACATAGATTGCACATCCAAATATTCGCAGATGGGAAATATTTGGTTCTTTGCCACGCACTATTTGTAAGGGGGAACAATCATGATATGCAGTAGGCCGAATTTGAATTAGAGCAGCAGCCTGCAAAACCACATACCCCCAACAAGAGACAGGTAAGTCGGAATGTTGTAACAATGGTCTAGCAATTACTTTGATGCGCTTAATCAAGGACTCGACTAGACCATTCTGGGTGTGGACCTAAGGAACCGAATGCTCCACTTTGATACCTAATGCCATACAATAATCATTGAATGCTTTCGATGTGAACTTACCGGCATTATCCATTCCGATGGATTTAATTGTATAATAAGGGAATTGGGCTTTAAGTTCAATAAGTTTAGCAATAAACTTGGCAAATGCATTATTTCATGCGGATAATAAGCACACATGAGTCCATTGAGTGGAAGCATCAATTAGGGCCATGAAATATCGAAATGGTCCTAAAACTAGATGAATTGGTCCACATATATCTCCATGAATCCGTTCAAGGAAAATAGGAGATTATATTCCAACTTTAGTACGAGAAGGTCTTTATATGAGTTTTCCCTTTGCATAAGCTTCACAAATAAATTTATTTACATAAGGGATTATACTGCTAGGCATATGATGCTCAATAGAATTAGTCAAAATCTGACACATCATGTTTTGCCTAGGATGACCCAATCGCTCATGCCATAATTTGAATGAATATGAGTCTTGAAATTTTAAACTCATTGCAACATTGTGATGAGAAGGTCCGATGTATATATAATACAATCTTGAAGAGAAAGAGGGAAGCTTTTCAACTATTTGCTTTCGACATCCTATTGATCGAGTCATGAGGAGATATTCTATATCATTTTCGCCGCTTTCAATGTGAAATCCATTCGCCAATCGGATAACCTAAAACGAGAAGGGTAATGTATGGGATTGTGGATATAATAGTACATCATCGATAACCAGTTCTATACCCATAGGAAGGATTGGTGAAGCTTTTCCAAAGCCCACTATTAAAACATGATCATTTGCAATTATAGTAATACTTCCTCTTTTCTCAATTAAAGTGTGAAAGAATTTTCTATCTTTAAGGATAGTGTGTGTGGTAGCACTATCGACCAAGCATAGAATATCCTCAATCTTCATGGGTAGTTATCCAAAAATTTTGATGCTCTAAAATAGGAAAAAGGAAAAATAGAGCATTAACATAAATCATAACAAAAATAAATAAATAAATAAAACTAATGGATGATATTCAAGAGTCAAACTAAATCTCACAAAAAAATAAATATAGGACAAACTTAAGAAAGAAAATCGTCTGACATAAACATAAAATACAATCATTCATTATCTCAAAAATCTTCCAGATCGATTTTCAAGAAATCATCATTATCAACATTCAGTGTCATGTTTGCTTCAAGAAATACATTATCAACATCTAGGGTCATGTTTGCTTAAGGTAAAACGTTATCAACATTCAGGGTCATGTTTGCTTCAGGCAAACAAGCATGATGTGATTCACCTTGAGGAGCCTTCCCCTTTTTGTCTTTCTCGCATTCCCTTGACATGCCCCAACCAAGGTCTCTATACGCGCCTCTCTCCCCCCCCCCCCCCCCCTGCAATCACCTACCACCCACATCCCACAACCGTGAACAAACCTGCCTCCGACCCATAGCCTGGTCGAGCTGAACTCGTCTCAGAGGAGGTTCAACATTGTTCATGCCCCTTTCATGGCCCTAAACCCGATCAATATTATGATTACCCCAACCTCAACCACCTCTATGAGACCAACTGGTATTTCCTCGACCTCAACCTCGACCTCTCCCTCTTCCACGTCTACTATCATTTATGTGAATTATAGCATGTGCATCAGGCATTGCTTATAAACCAATTGGCCTTACAGTATGATTTTTCATCAATATCTGGTTATGTTTTTCTACCACCGTAAATGCAAATTAGTCTTAATGCGTAGCATGTTATTGCCCTCAGACAAAATTGAGTACAAGATTGCTAGCATGGAAAGTTGGAACTTGGGTATCCAAACTAAATTTTTTAGACCAACTTCAATACTTAATTTGTAGTGATATATTAAGCAATAGCAATAATATTAAAAAAAAAATATAAGTTGAGGCAGGAGTGCCATCAAAAGAGAAAGTTCAAGAGTTTGCATTTATGCATTGTGCAAACCTAAAATTTTAGAGAAAATATAGCTAAACAGACCCTAAAACATCCACTTTTAAATTTTCGTTATCCATCCTTCAAAATATATTGTGAATAAATAATCATTGAAAAAAATCCGCCATACTAATAGAATAAAATTTTGTAATAATACAATTTTAGTCTTTAATCATCTTTCACCCTCCATAACAAATAAGTTGTTAGTATTTTTTTTTTTTGACAATTAAGCACTTTCTTATAATGTAATGGGGGAAATCAATTTCCACCCTTGCCACCCCCTCCTCTCATCTCCTTTGAAACCCTAATTTCTTTCGTTCCTTTTTTTCATCCCTGTTAGAAAGGAGGGGGTGGTGACATTTGTTGGCCTGAAATAACTTTTTCCATCAAGCTGTCATTTTGGGGAGCATGTTTTCTCCTCACAAAGTTGATTTCTTTCTATCCGATTCGAAGCTACCGATTTTTCCTTTGTTTTTACAAGCTATTGCCGACTTGTTAATGGCGTATAGCCACTGCTACTTATTTGATTTGCCATAGAAGCGATTTTTACGATAATGTCAGTTGATAAGACAAAGAAATCACATCAAATCCCTATTCGTTAGTGTGTTTCATCAAAGCCGAAATCTATGATTCTGCGATATTGTAATTATCTCACAGAGGCTTTCTCTTTTTCTTACTATTAACTTTGGACAAATAAGTACATCTCTAATATTTTTAACATGATTTATTTGTTTATATATAATATTATCATTATGAATAAATAAAATTTCAATTTTTATTGTTAAAAAATAATAATAATAATGTAATGGGAACTCCAACTTAAGACCCCTCTTGTCTCTGAATGTTTTACCTTTTTAAACTTTAAACACTTTTTCAACTAAGGCACACACATGGACAATAAGTTATTTGTATTCAAAAAACATAAAAAAAGAGACTTCCATGGATGTTGGAAACTTGGAAAGTATTTATAGAATTTCAAATTATATATTTATTAATTAAATACGTGATATAACATTAATACATTATTTTTTTAGTAAATATAAAAGTAAATATGTTAGGGTACAGAAGCTCAACTCAAGTTCTAGTCTAGTAGCGGGGCTGAGTTGGCTTTAGTGGAAAGGAAAGCCACGTCACCGATCTTAAACAACTCAGCAGCCGTCGATCTCTTTCTTATCAACGTCCCCAAATCGTCCAAACCATGCACCACGGATCGAAGTCATCAGCCGTCCGATCACTACCCAAATCAAATGATCACCAACTTTCCCGCCGAGATTGAAACCCAAAATTGCGCTTTATAGCTGCCCAACTTCTCTGATCCTTCCTCGCCCATCGAATCAAAACCCTAACTCTGCAATTGGCAGCTGAGATATAACGATGTCAGGCCGTGGGAAGGGAGGCAAAGGATTGGGGAAGGGAGGAGCAAAGCGTCATCGGAAAGTTCTCCGGGACAACATTCAGGGCATCACGAAGCCAGCAATCAGGCGACTGGCGAGGCGAGGAGGTGTGAAGAGGATCAGTGGGCTGATCTACGAAGAAACCAGAGGTGTTCTGAAGATCTTCTTGGAGAATGTGATTCGAGATGCGGTGACCTACACTGAGCACGCCAGGAGGAAGACCGTGACCGCCATGGACGTCGTTTATGCCCTTAAGAGGCAAGGACGAACTCTCTACGGCTTTGGTGGTTGATCAACTTCCGTCTAATTCTGTTGGAAATTCCCTGTGAATTTCGTTTTCTATTTTCTCGTCTGAAATTTGTATCGTTGAACGAGTTCAGTACAATACCTTTTCTTATAATCAAATCACTTGTCGATCCACCTTTTATTTTCCATTTTCTGATGATGGGTATAAGATATTAAGACGATGGAAGATTTTTTGGATGCTTGCAACTACAAGAGATTGTTACGAACTCCAATCACTGTTAGGCTTCCTTCCCAGCATCTATACCCACTGAATTTTTTAATAGAATTAACGGATTGTGATATGGCATCTTATTATTCCTTCAATTTCATTTGATTTATTTTTCTCAAGGACCCGCTGCTGCCGTCTGTTTGTCGTTAACTGAAAGATAGTTCTTGAATCAAACCCCCATTTAACAGTCGTTTTTGGTCTGTCAGGTGTAATGAGTTTTAGGTTGAAATAGTCCATTTGAAAAAAATGAGCAAAATTAGTTTTTAACTTAAATTAATGTTTAAAATAGTGTGTTTGAATCATATAGGATTATAAACTAGCAAATGACGTTGTTCATGATAGCAGCGGCGATTGAAATTTTACCAAATGTTGTTCTTATGGATAACAACATTTAATGATTTTAGAATATAATTACTGTTGTTTATGATAATGATATTTGATAAAATTTTAATTGTTGTTTATGATAGTGGTATTTATTAGCTTATATCCAAACGTATTATTTTTAACATTAGTTTGGATAAAAAACTAATTTTATAATTTTTTTTAAAAATAAACTATGAGTTTAAAACTTAGGTGTAATAATAAACCTCAATCGAAGTCATTTAGCTTATATATGGAATAAGTTAATTAATAAAATGAGTTTATAGTAATGTATTAATTTTGAAATTTATTCACTTTCTTTCTTCCTTTCTATTTTTTCTTATAATATTAATTGATTTGTTAGATAACTTTCGTTAGTGTGAATGTGGTATATGTTTTCTTGATACTCATTGAAAGCAAACCTAACATGGACATACAGTAACTCCATTGGAATGGGACAAGTTGTGGCTCATGTGACAGTCGTGTGGGAGACCTCAACTCGATCACATGATAGTCATAAGAGTGACTTGAATTTGATAGGTATAAAGGTCGGGTATGCTACTAGCTCAATCATCTCGAGGATTTTGGTGGATGGGATCAAATACTCGAGTAAACAGGGCGCACTCGACATGTAGGAAGGTCAGGCATGCTACCAGCTCAACCACCTTAGGGATCGTGGTGGATGTGATTGGATATTTGAGTAAACAAGGTGACTCGGGGTATGGGAAATGAAGCAATTGGAGCACGCTTTGTTGTCCACCTCGATAGGCATAGTGAAACAGTGAATGTATAACAGTTAATGTACAACTTAATAAATAACATAAAGACATTGGGGGGCCACTCAAAATTGTCCATCTCATAAATGTCTACTATGTAGCCCCCCTCGATAAGTATATAACGTAAGGGAATGTACCAGAAAATGGATTCCAATTCTACTTTTGGAAGAATAATAAACAAACATCTTTGAAAGGACACGAAACCTTTCCATTGGCGTCATCTATGGGAACAAAAATCCCACACTTCTCTGTCAGCCATGAGATAATTCAGAAATTAACTTTTGAAGTTATTTAGAACGGGAGAGATCCTCTTCTAGTTTTGAGTCAGCACCCTGAACAACTCCCGTTGTCATTGAGCGACAGCGAAAGATCAATAGGAATCCTACCAGCGAAGAACTGCCTGCTTCGGGCGGCAAAGCAAAATTTACGTGAGAATGCAACCTTGAGCAAAAGACCGGCTCTCGCCATGGTAATTTGGCTGCCTCGAATTCGTTTGATTACTACCCAAATAGCCACGTTGATTGCACCTTGCTAATTAGAGGTTTTGAGCACTTTTTACGTAGTAATCAACTTAATTAACCCAAGATACAAAGAAGACCTCAAGGATGCTATTGACCAAATGTTATGGCAAGTTTGTAGTTTTCACAGTTTTAATCATGCTAAAGTTTTGAATTAAATTTCAACCATGGAGAATCCAAGTTTAACTCAGAGCTGCAGATTAGAAAGAGAAAAAAGATCAGAAACATATTGGAAACAAAGCACCTTGGCAATTTTGCAAGGGTTGCGAAATTTCACTGGGCTGCGAATTTTCGCAGCTTGCGAACGTGTTCCTACACACTTTTGACCTTTTGACTTTTTTGTTACAATTTTCATTTTTCCCGAATCGTCTCATGCACGCTGACCAATCCACCTTTTGTAATTTCACGGCTTTGGGGCAATACATGTCCCAAGCACCACCAGTAGGTGGGACATCTTGATTCTTTAATAAAGTTCATGAAGCTTTCGCAGTCGCCCTCGCTCTTCTTCATTTTCTCATTTTCTCACTTTCACTAGCCAAATGTAAAATTTCCCAAGATGATAACTCGTAGGGACGGGTGGCTAGAACCTCTTCTCCTTGAAGAGGAAGGTCACGAAAAAGGATTTAGCGCGCAAGCCGAGGGCCTCATGTTTTCAACGCGTATCTACTGACATTTTTGTACTTGAACTCTGTGTCCCTCTTGATGCACTGAATTATCCAAGGATTTGATAATATTTTAGGGTTTAGTGGATGCTTATTGCTAGATCCATTGAGATTCATTAGTTATCATCTATTAGTCATTGGAAGGCGAGGGAGACTTATTTTCCACTGTCTAAGACCACTGATTCTCAGTGAAAATGATTTTTTCAAAGGATAGTTATTAAGGGTTAGGTTTTATAGCTAAATGAAGATCCGGCTTGGAAAATGACTATAAGTCATCTTCCCCAATGCGAGGAAAAGGGCCCGAGAACCCTTCATTTACCATAGGATCCAAGCTCAATGTCTTGATACTTTAAGGAGATTTCTTTTACATTTTAACTTATTTTAATTTCAGTTTCAACCATTACACCACCTGTTTTTATCAAAACCCAAAATCCAAATGAATTCACTAGTTTGAACCCCACTGCAAGTCATTTACGTGAAGAAAACCCTGTGGACGATCCTAGAGCCACTACACTGCAGTAACAATGATACAACGGTAGGAGGTATTAAGTATAAATTTTGTTGATTCTAGTTACCCTACTGTACACGAATCAAAGGCGCCGTTGCCGGGGATGATGCCTAAGTGCAAATGATAACATACTAAACACTTATGATCCTCATCACAAGTTCTGGTGAATTTTCTTTTATCATTCTTTTTAGTATATTATTGTTAGTTTTTTTTTTATTACTTTCATTCCACTGTTAATTTGTTTAAAAAAAAAAAAAAGGGCTAACTCTGACCTTGTAGGTAGGATTGTTTCTTTGTTGTTTGGTGTTTGCCCTGTTCTTGCTACAGGAGTGCATACTCTAGTGGATTAGAAATCCAGAAGGCAGGTTGATCAAAGTTAGTATTCTATAGGAGCCCAATTTTGAATTGAATCCAATGGAACTGTCACGCCCATCCCTATCCTCCACCCGACGCGGATCCGACCGAGCTCTGGGCACGGATCACACACATCGGACTCTTACCCGTTTTTTTTTTCTTCTCGTAGTCGTAACTCAGATCAGGTATACATAAAGAATTTCTGTAATAACAAAATAATTTATATATACAGTTAACTACTCACCAAAGTAGAAAGGCCCAGCATCAAAAATCTATACACATATACCGAGTCCCATTTACTTATACAAGGTTATATATTTACAAAACGTCGTAGATCGCGGAAGCTAAAGTGGCCGTGAGCACCTATCTCCGAGATGGCCTGCAAGTAACCAGTGTGGAGGTCCTTCCTCTCGCATTTCCTTCTTCACAAGATTTCATACCATTGAATAATTCGCATAAGCTTTACGCGAGCGGAACATATATGTCGGTGGACGACCAATAATTTATGATCATCTCAAGTTTATACACATGATTCTTATATCATACAAAAATTTCATAACATATAACTCTAACACTTATCATCCTCATATTTCCCTTCCATGGTTCATATTATATGCATCTTCATTTTACTAGTCTTTTCATGTTGCAAGTCATGTCTCTCTATTCTATGTCTTTGGCATGTGCTATATCTATACTTTTCATATATGCATATTCATACTTGTACTATCGTATACTTTCATCTTATACTTGTCATATACTGTCATCCTGTACTATTCGTATACTTCATATACGTCTGTACGTTCTTATTCTATCATACACTTTGTGTTTTTGTATACTTTCTGTACTTTTCTTGTGTTGGCTTAAACTAATATTTCTCATATCCTATCTTTATTTTCATATTATGTAAATATATATCTCATCTTTCATATCTCCAAGAGGAGTACAAGACTTATACTTACCATCATATCATATAATGGGCCATATGTTTTCATGCTTCATGTACTTATCATATCATATACTGGCCATATGTTTTCACATATGCTTTCATGTACTTCATATTCTCATCTATTATCATGTACTGTTTTCTTAAGAGTATGCAGATTATACAAATGAGAAAACTTTTATGTCTTCCTTTTTCTTTTCTTTTTTCCTTCTTTTTCCTTTTCTTTCTTTCTTTTTCCTTCTTTCTTTTTACATACATTTTTATTCAAGAACTGTCTGTAATTAATTCTGCACATCGTTTCATGTTTATACTTTTCATATTACTTTCACTTTCATGCCCTCAGAATACCAAAGAAGTGGATGTGAAACTATGAAGGGGTCTGGCATGAACAATTTCACTATACGAAACAGTGGTCTATAAGGGCCCGGAGGCGCTGTTATCATTATACGAGACAATGACCATCTATGGGGCGCCCGAAAGCCAGGGCACCCTTCTGGGTCACCGTGATCCAAATGGGATCTATCTCATCGACCCAAACAGGGCCTCGATATCAGAACATAACTTATATGCTGCAGACTTATTCACTAATGGCATGCCAATCTATCCCTCTACTTGGTCGATGTGCAATCCGCTTTATTTCATTTTCGTACATATCTCATACAAAAACTTTTTTTTTCAACAAGCATGAATAACTATTGTTATCAAGATTGCTTATGCAATATATACTAATATTACTTTAATCAGATTCGCCCTCATATCCGTAGCCTACATTACGGTTCTCATATTTCTACAATATATAGATCTCTATATTTTCATGCACATATTTATTCTGTCATTTATTCATATATATTCTATCATTCGTGTACAAGTACTCATTCTGTGTTTCATTATCTTTTACTTATCTCTTCATCTGTGTTCTTAGTATTTATGCATTTTTATCATGTGTTCCTAACATGTTCCATCTATTCAATTAGGGTATGTATATCATAGTGTTCATATCATGTTAATCCTTATGAGTTCATTTTATATCATTTACTTGTAACATCTTATATTTTGTTAACTTATATCTTCTTGTACTTTATCTAAATCCTTTCTTACCGTATCTAATTTGATCTTTAAATCAAGTTTCGACATTAGTACACCTTATAATACCATATATTTTCAGATATTATTTGGCAATTTTAAAATGCCATTAATGGCATATGGTTAGAGATCCTCTAGACTCAATGAGCTTTCCATAGAGTCCAAGAATACCCATAATGGAGTCCTAATCTAAGGAGTTATGTTGCAAGCCGCGGGAAGAAAATCAAGTAACTTGCAAAAGACTACAGCAATATGCCAGCCACTGTCTTTTGTCATTTTCGGGGATCTTAACTTTATATTTGACACTGGTTCTTTATACTCCTCACAGGTGCTATGTTCTCTTCTCCAACTGGTCACCAATCGATAATCGAAACTCAAGTTATGTCCTAAACAACCCGGACTACTCTATGGTAAAAAACTGAAGCAGAAATTGGCTTGAACATAGCCCTACTTTGAGTGAATATTTGGGCCACATATGATTAGAATTTGAAGGTGACTATTTCTGGATATTTGGTTCTCCTTGAAGTCTATTTTAATCAGAAACTTAAATCACTAAAATCGGATAAGAAATGAGTAAGTTATGGCCAAAATACAAACACTGGTCAAAATAGAGCAATCGGTACCCCAGATCAGACTCCGCATACAACCGAAATTGGGCTTAAATGCGTAAGTTTCTTCCCTTTTTCCATATTTTTGCACCCAAACTAACTCAATAATCATTACACACTTCAAAACCACTCCATATTCATCTTGTAACCTCAATTCTACTCAAATCATCTTTCAATACATATATTTCTTCAAAACCCTTTCATGAATCACTCCCAAAATAATCAATACGGTCATAACCTGCCACACAAACTAAACCAAGTATTTAGTTAGCGTTTTTTCTAAGCCCTAACTCAATTACTGGTTATTTAAATCATGAATCCAACTCTCAAAGTGAGATTCCAATACTATCTGCTCCATATGGGGTTCTTACTAACCCACTTCAAGAAATTCAAGGTTAGGGATGAGATTCTCAACAAAACCCTAGATTTGGGGACAAGTTATTAACCATACAAACCTTAATCTAAGGAGTTCCATACAAGAAAACCAAAATATCTCATACCAAATCTTACTAGAATCACACCTTTCTTTCGCTTCTTCTTCTTCTCTCTCCTCCTCTTTCTCTTCTTTCCCCCCTTTCGCCTCTCTCTCTCTCTATTAGTTTTTTTTCGTCTCTCAAAAATGAGAGACCAATTGATATTATCCACTTTAAAGCTATGCCATGCCTTCACTTGGTACTTCACTCTTTTTCTTATTTTTTGCATTTAGGTCCTTTTAACTCATTATTATTCTCAATCTAACTTATTCAATTTCTATTTTGGCCTACAATCTTAAGGAAATTATTACCCTTGTGGTCCTAAATTCATAAAGACCAATTGCCCTTGTCTTGGCTCATTTATGAATTAATTATCTCAAGTGGTAAATTACATATTTACTCCCTTTTTCTCTTATATAAAATTTTCGGGCCCTCATCGTTTTATTTCCCAATTCCATTTATTTTATAAATATACCCTAAACAAGTCCTCGAAACTACTAGGGGTAACATGTTTAACTTTATGTAATTTACAGTGGAACATTTTAGGAGAGTATAACATGCAAATGAAGACCCAAAGGGAGAGAAACTAATGCATATAGGTCCATGAGGGATTACATGCACTCCTCCTCCCGTAGATTTACAGGTCTAACCACGGCACCATATGATGCTATTTTTACAACTCTAGTCGGGGGAACCACCCAAATTTCTCATGGAAATCAAGACTTCCACAAGATGCACCCTCTCTCGTCCTCCATATTATGCTCAACTCCTGTGCCGTACCACAACCACCATAGCTGGCCTTCTCACAGCAAGCAACACCGAACTGGAGCACAAATGGTGGGTACTTTATATAGAGGAGCAAAAGTGGTGAATGTCCAAAAATCAAAGAATTTATACTTAGTAGAGAGCTCTTCAACCAGTGATTAATGGGCTTTAAATGACCTTTATCATTTTTGGTGAATGAGGCTTTACCAGCAGAGTTTCCAAGAGGAATTGATAGAGGAACCAATAGAAGCTTATGTGGAACTGCAGAATGCCCCGGAATTTTGTGCTGTCTATGGGCCATGGAGAAGAAAAGAAGAAATCCTTCCCTTGTTGACTGAGGAAGGTAGTGGAAAGGAAGTAGTGGAAGAGCCCTAAAAACTTATTCTTAAACCATTTCCCACAAAATTGAATCCTAGTGCCATTGCCCAAGCCACCAATAGCTCACTGCCAACATGTGAAACTCTAGAAAATCGACTTTCAAAAGAGTAAAAACAAGCACTTCACACCCAAGAACACTCATCTATAATGAACCCATGATGTAATGTAAAAACACTTCATCACTCCATGTTACAAGAGAACGTCTTCAATAAATCCAAGAAGAACCTTCCACATTTTATTGTCCCATAGTCTCTGAAAAATGGTAGATCCAAATGCTGTCATTGTCCAGCGTCTCGCAAACATGCCTAATTTAATACTACTAAGATATTAAGGATGCTACATGACACCCTAAGAGAGTGACACATGACAAGAGCCATGTGGTGCACTTGAATGTGTGGCTCACAATTAGCCACATGATTGATGAAGCAATAAAAAGAAATAAAGGAATTAAGAAAAATGAAGGAAAATTGAGGACCACACAAGTGGCATGAGGAAAGGGGGAGGAAGCTTCCTCCCTTGACCAACCGGTCAATGATGATCCAAAAAGAGGAGAAAATGCCAAAAGAAAAGAGAAAATGGAAAAAAGAAATGAGAAAGAGAAAATGAGGAGAAGAAATGATGGGAAAAAAAAAGAGAGAAGCAAAAAAGGAAAGAAAAGAAAGAAAGAAGCAAAAAGAAAAGAATTCATAAAGGAAAGAAAAAGGAGTTCGTAGTAAGGGAAGGAAAGGAGAAAGGAAAGGAGCAAACGAAAGAGAAAAAGGAAAAAAAGAGATTTCCAATGCTCCAATGATCAAGCTCGACGGTCCGAAAGTAATTAACGCTGGTATACGCCACGCGATCAACGTGTGGACACTAAAACTTGAGTTTTCGACAAACCCATAAGGTAGGGATTTTCCTCTACTCGGTTTACTTTGAGTCTAAAGGCCATAAAATGGTATGGGCTGTTTATGGGAGGCCACGAAAGGCCATGAAATTTAGTTCCAAAATTTGGGATTGGATGGTAGAGATTTTATGCTCGGTTTTTGTAAGACCCGAAAAAATTCCAATTTTCTGAAAAATGGCAAAATCTTAATTTTGGTAAAAAATCGGAAATTTTCTAGATCTCGGATGACGAAACAGATTTCATCGTTGGAATCGTCTCACGAAATCTAGCTACCACATCGAATTTCGTCGAATTCAGATAGTCGGTTTGCACGCTGGCGGCCATCGAGTATCAGTCGTGAAAACTACATGTGATGTGACAAGTCACGAAATATGTACCATAGCGACACATGTTTCATGAGTAGAGAAATGATGGGAACGGACGACCGAGATTGTGCCACGTGTCAAAATCCAAGCTTAGGGACATGATTGGTATTATTTGATTTTTAAATGATAATAGGACAAAAAGATGCATAGTGGTCATCTCCTACCTTAAGGAGCCAAAACCAAAAACGTGCAGGGGAAGATGGAGATGCAGTAGGGTGAGATTTGATTTTTCTAGAGAGAGAGAGAGCCACTTCTCTTTAGATTTCTGGCTAATCTGACCGTCGGATTTCTTTGGAGCAAGAAGGAAAGTTCCTCTACGTGGAGAGGACTACGCGTGGCACCGGTTTTAAGGAGTTTTGACAAACTCTGTGAGGTAGGGGTTTTATCCTACTTGTTTTACTCTTGATTTAAGTACTTTGTTGATGATTTGGTTGGTTTGAGGCCTCAACGGTCGTCGACTACTTCAAATCTGGGAACCGAGGCGTGGAAGTTTAGAAACCCATTGATAGTCCGTGACCGGCCCGCCACGGACTGCTTGGGTTGTTCATGGTATAATTTGTGCGGCAATTGTATGGTGGTGTGTATAAGGCCGAAATGGCCATGGATTTCGTGTTCATAATGTGAAACCGATGTCGATGATTGGTCGTGAACAAGAACTCCCGAGGTTTCACTGCTCATGTGAATATATCTCAAGAAATATTTTTGTGAGAAAAATGTGCTCTGCTGAGTAATTCAAATAGAATTGGTCGTGTTTGTTAATTAGCTCATGTGAGCTAATTCTTGAGTAATGATTGTGAATTTACATAACATGTTTGTGTGATTAATCATGTTAAAGTGTATATCATGTTTTATATATTAGCATGTGTTGTATAATTTTAGTGCTTAAAATGGCATAATGCATTTTTATGATAATCAAAATTTAGAAGTTAGTAAAATACATGAAAATTGAAAGAAAACGAACATGGTTGCGAAAGGAATTTCACAGATGATTTTCCGTAGAGCGGTGCTGGGGAGAGCTTATCCTTACAATTACACTGGAGGAGC
This sequence comes from Tetrastigma voinierianum, assembly GCA_016808115.1. Lineage (NCBI taxonomy): Eukaryota > Viridiplantae > Streptophyta > Magnoliopsida > Vitales > Vitaceae > Tetrastigma > Tetrastigma voinierianum. The sequence goes on from JAEQBH010000748.1 coordinate 375,492, forward strand.
CCAGCGGTGGTTTGAAGGTTCTCCAACACATTCCGCCTGAGGGTAGTCCTGCTATTTTTACCGACACTTCTAGTGTATTTTCTCAAAAAACAACAAGTTTTGTTTTAAAACGATGTTTTTCTCTTATTGCATGGCTTAGGTAAGTGTGAGGGAGTCGGTGAGGGACTTCACATGGGAATGTGCATTTAGACATTCAAGTGTGATCTAATGAATTTACTTGAGTGTGTGTTTACATCGAGCATCGCATATGCACTTAGGTGGGAGTAACCCATTTAGGGTGATTCCAATTACTCGGGCATTAGCTTACTCTGTCGAGGGAATATATTGTTTATAGGAGCGTGCACGAGGAGACGGCCATCTTAGAGGCTCATTTTGAAGAAAGCCTAACATGGTTTCTGGTATTATTATGTATACATATTAGAATTGTAAGGAATATACTGTGATAAGAGTAATTCTTTTTAACTCTTGAAGCTATGGTATATAGTTGATGTATATTGATGAGTATTGTAGTATGGGCGCCTTATGGCCGCGATTTACCTCATGTATATGTTCATGATATTGTTTGGGGACGGTGTTATGTACTTTGGGTGAGCTCCTACAAAGGAGAGGCTCCTCTCATTTTCGCGAATAGTGTCGGGGTTAATGGCTATCACGGCATTCCGCGAGCTGATGGGCCGTCAACGACCCGGTTTTGGGGCGCGCGCTTTCACTAATACCGGGTGATTGTTACTGTGGGTTGGGGTAGTTTGAGCCCAGATTACGTTCTGTGTTTCGTTGCTTGTTTGGTGATGAAATGATGTATGATGCATGGAACCAAATCGTTCTTGGCTCAGGAGGGACCAGCAGGGTATCTCGCCGATGTCCAAGATTGTGACCTTGTTATGTGTTATCGCTTTTATGCAATAACATGTCAGAAGAGTATCATGTTAGTATATGCTATTTGATGTATTAACATGGGATTGCATGGATGTAAATTATATGTAAAATTATAATTGTCCGTGTATTAATGTTTCATGTGGCACTCGTGATATACATGTAAACATGAATAAAATAATTCGGCATATCGCATTTCATATGCACATCACATCATTCGAGTCGGTGGGTGCATGGTATTGAGTATTCACCGTAAAAATAGTGAATAGGTCGTGAGTCAAAAATGGGACAAAGTCCAAGGTTGAGACTCACGGATGCAAATTCACCAAAATGATAAATCGCATGTTTTCGGGGCGGAGCAAGTTGGGGGTAGATCCCTCTGCAGAAAGCACCTCAAAATGTTATTCATGATTAGAAATGAATCCCGACAATGTAAGTTCGTGAAAATGTTGAAAAGGCGTGCAGCGTCCTGCGATGAAAACCCAAAACGCGGGCCCCGCCAAAAAGAAAAAAAGAAAATTCATAGAAACATAAATTAAAATTGAGGGTTGTCCAATGGTTAAGTCATCAAGTTAAATACTAATGGTCAGGGTTTCCACACTTTATAAATTGCGTGGGGAGTCGGTTGGGACTTAGGTTGGGAGCATGAGGTCACATCTCATGTATGATATGGAACATTTCATATAATGTTGCATAAATTGTATGAAATGTGGATCGCATGCTTTTATGTACGCGTATCGATGTGCATTTTAGTGGGAGAGTAACCCTTATAGGAAAATCCTACTGGCATTATGCTTACTCTGTCGTAGACCCTTCGTGTACAAGTCCTGCAGCGTCACTCGCGTATGGGACCAAGACAGAGGTTATGAGCCGATGCGACTTTGTTTTGTTTTTGTTTTTGTCTTGTATTATATTCTGAAAGTAAACTAAAACATGTGTATATCTTTTTGTTGTAAAAAGGACTATTAAAACTGGATTGTCGTTAAATAGTCTATCATATTTTGTATATTTGTGAATAAAATATGCAGAATGAGTCTCAACAGAAGACAATGAGTGTGATGTGGACACCCGACATTTATGTTTCAAGTCGACGGGTCGGCCAACGAGACCCCGAGATTCGTGGCCACATAGCAAAGACCCTCTCCCGACCCAAGCACACCCCGCCGACACTGCAAAGACACTCGACACTTTGAAACACCTAACGCTTAAGGCTATTCCATCCGCACCGCCCAAAAACTTTTGTGTTAGTGCCTTTGTTCAAACTTTCGCCACTACATCACAGACATTTGCAACTGCTCATATTGCATGGCACAACGGATGGCTCATATCGAAACCATCTTGGTTCAGATTTACACTGACCTCAACAATTACAATTCTCAACTCATTCAGCCCGAAGCTGAAATTCTCCAAAGGCTTGAGAAATTGGTTTTGGGCCTAAGATCCCCACTTTCTTTGTTTTAATTTTCCTGCTTTATTTTTATTTTATTTATTTATTTTTCTTTATTTCAATTTTAATTTAATATTTGCTTCAGATCTTTTTTTTTTTTAAATTTTCCTCGCATTTTTTTTAAAATTTTCCAACTTGCTTTTGCAAGTCTCGTGTTTAGTTTCACAAAATGTGGAGGTCCAAAACCCAATTTTCATGGTTGCAAAAATTTCTGTAGCCCGTGCACTTTACAGGTGATTACTAGCTTGTACGGTAGCTAATTTCTCGCAAGGAAAAGACAAAAGCCAAATTGCAGCATTGTAATAAGAGAGTATCAGAAAGGGCTTTTTGTTCCTTTGAAATTTTTGATCTTTATATATATATATATATATATATATATATATATATATATATATATAGCAGTATATATATATATATATATATATATATATATATTAAAAGAAAAATATATTTAAAAAATTGATACACATGTTTAAAAAATTTATTGGTTTTGCCTTTGAAAAAAATTCACAAATTCGCGAATTTTCAAGGCAGATTTTCGCAGCCCCCTTCCCTAGCTCCTGTACCATTTTCTTTGCCATAACTTTTTTCTTATCTCGAATCCGTTTTGGGTGATCTCGTATCATTGCTTAGAGAGTGTAGAATCTAAATATAGTTAGAAAACACTTGAGATTATGATAAGACATAATTTTCAAATGGTCAAATCGTCACTTTTAACCTCTCTTTCTTCTTCCAACTTGATCATTTGAAAGCTCAAATGGAGTGAATTGTGCCTCTCGAAGCATATTTTTTACCTTTTTGATTTTCCATTCTTGTAATATGATCATATTTTTGTACTATTAATATTTTCGGCTTTAAACCTCCTTTGCCGTTTGCTCTCATGGTTCCTCCCTCTTGCAACTCCGGCTGCATTTGAGCAGGGTATCACTCCCTCCCTTTAAATTTCCATTCCATAATCACATCGAGAGACAATGTAGAATTCGGTTGAGGGAGAGTTAAGGTAGCGAAGTGTTGATTTATGTTTTCTGAGCAAGTCTATTTTGTTTAGTTGAATGGCTTGCTAGTTAGTTAGTTTTTTTTTACAATATAATTCATGTTTTTAGTTTCTAGTTCATGCTGCTTTCTGCATTTCTTCTCATTTCTTTTAGAAAACTTTTTTTGTGATGCCCAACTTCTTACAAGATGAGAAATTGGAAATTTTGTTATGAATGTGCTGTTGATGTTAGATTGGTATTATGGGCTTAGCTGAAGGATACACCTGTTGAAATTTTATTGTATTCAACATTTTTCTTTCACTCTTGAACTAAACTCACACACCGTGCACATTAGATTTACTTAGAGGTCGAAAACGCTTTGCCTCCTAAGCCCTGCAAAAGTTCGGCCTAGTACCTTTGACCACCTTTTATAGGTCAAGACCCTTCAATAAAAGACCAATGAGTCTTTCAAAAAAAAAAAAAAAACAAACAAAGAAAAAGAAAAGAAAAGAAAAAAATTTGTGACACTTTGCCTTGAAACCTGAGCACGGTCCGAGGGGTATATGGTGAAAGTCTTTAAAGCTCGGTGCCTTAAACCAACTAGATGGGAGTCACCGACTTTGTGCTCATTACATGGGTGAGTAGGCAGAGTTTAACAAATTGTAGTCGGAGTTTTGAACCCTATTAGTCCAGTAAGTGTTCCGAAGAGTTAGTGGTCAAAAGATCCTTATGACTTGATGTCCTAAACCTTAATTGGTTGGAAGTCATCGATGGACCCTCGTTACATGGACACTTGTGAGTTCGATACCCTCGGCATTTCACCCCTACAACAAAAAAAATGAGTTATGGAATAAAAGTGGGTCCTGGTCTATTGAGGTTGGTTAGTCTACTAGGTTTAGACAAGAGCTAGGTTGGGGGGGAGAGGACAATTTGACATATTATTTTTGAAAACTAATCAAGTTAACACTTAGGTTTTAAAAAGCCGTGCGGCCCTCTAGGAGTTGACACTGTTTTGATACTTGAATTTGCATAGCAAATACTCTTCTTGAGACAATCATTGGGCAGGATTTTGACGACTCTTGCTGAAGGCTGGGGCCTTATCCCTCCATTTTGAAAAACTGCTCAGCGTGGGATGTTTATAGCTCATCTTGACTTTATTTGCTTTCTTCTTCTTCCATTGTTCGACCATCAGTGTGTCATTGGGGAATGACACACCCAAATAGTGCTATTTTTAAACCCTATTAATATTGTGTTTTGCTAATTTTTTGTAAAGGTAATAAGCCTAATTAACTCCAATTGGAAGCAGTTAAGGACCTCGCGAGCGTACTACAACCGTAAATGTTATGGCAAGTTTTGTAGTTTTCACAAGCCAATATGCCAAAGTTTTTGAATCAGCTCAACCATGGAGAATCCAAGTTCAACTGAGCCATGATCAGAAACAGAAAAGAAAGATCAACAAATGTATTGAAACAAGCATCCTCGACAATTTTCGCAAGGGTTATTTGGGCTCGCAATGCCGCTAATTTTCGCAATCGTGAACTTGTTCTTGCAATACTTTCTACCCTTTTGAATTTTTTGTTACAATTTTCATTTTTCTTGAATTGCCTCTCTTGTAATAGTGACCAATTCGATACCTGTAATTTTTTCTTGGTTTAAAGTAGTGGCAAGTCCCAAGCATCATCAGAAGGGGATGGTCTTATTTTTAATAAAGTTTCATGTGGAAGATTTCAGCAAGCTTCCGCTTTTCATTTTCTCTCACTTTCACTTAGCCAAAACAAATTTCTCCGAGAGGATGACAACTTAGAGGATGAGTTGCTAGAACCTGTTTCTCCTTGAAGAGGAAGGTCATTAGGCAAAGGATCTAAGGCAAGCTGAGGGCTCTCATGTTTTCAACGCAGGTATTCATTGACATTTTTGTGTTTCCTTTGAACTCTAGGTTTAGATCCCTTCGATGCACCTTGAATGATTTGTATTTGATAACCTTTTAGGGTTCAGTGGATGCTTATTGCTAGATCCACTGAGATTCATTAGTTATCATCTATTAGTCATTAGAAGGTGAGTCAAGGAGACTTGTTTTCCTTGTCTGAGACCACTGATGCTCAGTGAATACCATTTTTTCAAAGGATAGTTATTAAGGGTTAGGTTTTATAGCTAAATGAAGATCCGGTTTGGGAAATGACTATAGGTCATTTTCCCTAACGCGAGGAAAAGGGCCCTGAGAACCCTTCATTTATTATAGGATCTAAGCTCAGTGTCCTGATACTTCAAGGAGATTTCTTTTACATTTTAACTTATTTAAATTTAAGTTTCAACCATTACACCCCCTGTTTTTATCAAAACCCAAAATCCAAATGAATTCATCAGTTTGAACCCCACTGCAAGTCCTTTATGCGAAGAAAACCCATCCCTGTGGACGATCCTAGAGCAACTATACTGCAGTAGCAATGCTACGACAGTAGGAGGTATTAGGTATAAATTTTGTTGATTCTAGTTACCCTAATGTACGCGAATCACATGCGCATTCCGAATCCACCGATAACAACTCTCCTCCCCCTCTTAGGGATCATCCTTATGTTAGCAATCCTTGGAGAGGTCTGGATCCTGCTTTGCGCACTTTGGGAAAAATTTCATTGTTGTGACGCCCAAAATCCGAGGGTCCGCAACCCCAAGTAAGAAACTCTCGTGGATACTCCAACCCGATACCATACTACCACGTCTCATTAATCAGAACCAGAGTTAACAACCGGATGACCACTTGCTCCATTTATCCATATTCATTTGAAAGCTCATTCTAAGGTCATAATTTAAAAACGGCCTATAAGGGTTTAATTACAATTCTCGCGGCATAATAAAAAATACAAGTTAGAACTAGATTGTTCCAAAAACATTTTACAAATGGTTATTAAGCCACATGTTCAGTCACACCTGCGACCCTCGATGAGCGCCGTTCACCGATGTTTGTTTCGCAGCTAAAATATTTTCCCTTATAGGGTGAGCCACACCCAGTAGAAAAATGTCCTATAGAGGCTACTCCTTACCTAAGTGCACATGCAATGGTCATGTTCCATAAACTCACATTCAAATTTCAAGTAAAACATGCAATTTCTATTATGGAATCCTACATGCCATGCCATGAAATGAGATGAGACTCAATCATGTACCATGTCTTGAGTCCTCACCGACTCCCACCACACAATGTGAATGTCAATGTGTGATAAACCGTCATTGATGAATCGCATCCAATGAACACTTTGAAATAAAAGTCGTTTGTTTATAAACCAAAACTTTTATGGATGTTATATTTTCAAATGATCTTTTTTATAATCAAAACCCATGTGTTTCATGGGCAGCGGATTTCCGGGGTCTCATCGCAGGACTTCACATGTCTTTCTACACTTTTTGGACTTTCACCATTGGAGTGTATGAACCAATCCGAGCCTTTCACTTGAGGGGATGTCTAACTCTTCTTGCTATTATTTACCACACGTTTTTCCATGTTATGCAACCATGCTTAATTTGTTGGACACCGGTCCACCAAGATCGAAGTTCAACGCATCAATCACCAAGTATGGTGATTGATCATAATCATGCACTCACACCCATTCAATGCGATGTCCCTATGCATATGCAATGTAATGCACCATTGCATGTTATATCATGCCACATATATCATGAATGCTACATGGACAATTCAAACCATACAATTAACCATATAGTATGGACAATTATATCAAAAGCATATAATTTCCAAATAAAACCCATGTCAATGTCAATATATATTAACACTCATATATCAACATTCAATTACCTCCAAGCATGGCATTCAAACTCAAGCAATGACAACCTTAATCCACAAGACAAAATGTGGCGGGGATATGCCCACAAAACAGTCTACACAATGGCCTCAAAGCAAGTCATAAATAGGTCGAACTAGCCACGCCACTACCATAATCATCACACACTATGCTACCAACAGACATAAAAACAAGCCCCTAGATTCAGTCCAAAGACTGTCCACAACTAGGCCATAGTTAGGCCACAAAACTAGCCATACACAGGCTACAAACAAATCCATATCCAGGCCATAGGATAGTTTCGAACTCAGTTCAGAAATTAGTCCCCAAACAGTCCCATATCTGGCCTTAAACAAATATACATCCTAAGCTATGGCAGCTGGGAAATGGACCATAGCTTGAGCTGTAGAGGTCTGATTTGGGTGATTCAAAAGCCTAACATCAAGTTTACAGATGCAGCTACAACTTGTATGAAGAACATGAGTCCAAATTCCTAATATTTCCTAACTGAAAACCAGTGCTACAAATCTAGACACAACCAAATGAACAGCCTAAGCTATGGCAGTCCCGGGAAATTGACCATAAGTTGAGCTATAGAGGTCCAATTTAGGTGATTCAAAAGCCTAACACCAAGTTCACAGTTGCAGCTACAACTGCTACAAAGAACACGAGTCCAAATACCCTCAGTTTCCTAACTGAAAACCAGTCCCAAAAATATGGACAGTTTGTAGGGTTAAAATAGGCAATCTCATCACAAGATAGAAAACATGGCCAAACAGTCCTTAGGGTCGAAATAAGCCAAAGTAGGAAGAGTCCCTACCTCTTGGAGTGTAGTCGAGTAGACAGATTTTAACTCTCGGCTCGACGAACTCCAACCGTCGGAACTTCGGTAGATAAGAGGAAGAAGCCTTCGGATCTTCTTTCTTCTCCTCCTCCTCTCTCCCTTTCTTCTTCTTCTCTTTCTTTTTTTTTTCTTTCTTCTCTTTTTTTTTCTCCACCGATTCTCTCCCCCCACTCTCACTTATCTGCCTCTTTGTGGCTTGACACATGACTCTCATCATGCCATGTGTCACCCACTCACTTATCTCTTAACCACCACCTCATCCCCCTCTTGCATGTCTCTAACCATGACACTTGGACCTCGTTATGCCAAGTGTCACCATGCTATGTGCCATATGGCATGTGTCATAATGCCATGTGTCTAACCCCCGTTGCCTAGAAAAATGAAAAAAATCTGCCTCTTCGGAATTTGACAAATTTTGCCTAGGCAACTAGGTTTCACGAGACGAACCCTATGATGCGGTTCATTTTGTCATATGAGAGTTCGATTTTACTCGGGTTTTATAGTTGTCCCCGTTTGTCACCGCCATCCTAACCCAAAAAACCCCACCACACTTCACTTTACCAAAATTTTAGATGCACTACCGACAGGTAATGACACTACATATAGGGAACGACGCTTTGTTGTGTAAGGTCTTCATGACCAGCCTAGTCGGCCCTGCCTTGTTCTGGTTCCACCGCCTAGCTCCTAATATGATCAACTCTTTCCGATGCCTGGTTGAGAAGTTCGTGATACTACGACACCTTAAAAACCCGAGGGTCTGTTGACTAACCGTAAACTCTCGGAAATACCCGTGGATAGCGTATATCTCGGTACCCACGCTATCTAATCCCATTAATTAGGACCCATTCATCGAGTTTTAGGTAATCACATACCTACGCCTTGACACTCTTAAACAAAATAAATAAACTAAAGACAAAATAAAAACAAAAAGAACTATTCACAAATTTAAAAATGATTCTCAAATTAGCAACTCTCACTTTCACTAGTATATTAATCCAAATGTTAAAACTACCATCCTTGACAATGGTGCCAAAAACTTGTTGGAGCTGCTTGCACAAAGCGTGTTTGATATATAAAAATTGTGCAACCTAAGATACCGCAAGCACACAAGCCGTACAAGTATTAAAATGGACTAGAAAGTTCGGATACCGTTCCCATGGGGAAGGTAAGTTTAGACCGGATTAAGTACCCTGCCTACTTGGTCATTTCACTATCCAAGCTATTGATTTTTGATGAATATAAGAGTAAACTAAACTAAAACAGGGGAATTTGATCAATGTGAAGTTTTCCAAGGATAAGAAGACTTTAAAGATAAAAAAAATCAAGGTCGGAACTAGGGTTGGTTACTTCAATTAACTCTTACTAGTTCATATTTGATAAATAATAATTATGTGAATGTATACATGTGCTTTGTTCAAGGGAAATTAATATGAGTCTCTCACTCTTGTGACTCACCTCAAATTCTCACACTAACCCCCTATTCACCGCTAGGTTCCTCTAGGTACTGGGAATGATACTTTCTGTTACTCTTTCCCTTAGTATCTACTTGGTCACCGCTAGGTCCATACAATAGGAAAACTGAACAATGCTAGATTTTATCACCGCTAGGTCCCTACAAATCCATCATAATGCCTAAATGTTGCTTTACCCTAATGAAATACATTTAATACTAGCCATTGCTAATTTCCTAAATTTCTTTAATTAGGCTAAGTTAATTTTACCGATTGAAATACATTATGAAGACTTGGTCAAGGCCATAGGTCAATTTCCAGTTGTCATTGTGGAAGCCCTAGGTCAATCTTTCCTACTCTAGGTCTCAAGCAAAAATCCCAACACATTTCAATTAGATAAAATCGTAATAATTCTAGATTTGAATCAAATAACATCAACACAAGCACACATTCACAAAATTATTCTAAAAACTTATATAAACCAAACATTAATATCAGTAACCAAACCTAGAGGATAGTTTAGCTCCTCATTACAACCCTCAAATCATTTAAAATCATGATTTATAGATAAAAAATAGATAAAGATTTGAGAAAGGAACAAAGTTAGAGATACAAAACAATCAGAGAGGAGATGCTCTCTAGTTGGGTTCCAGGTTGCAAACACCCTCAAATAAGTTGATTCTTCAAGTAAACTTTAGATCCAAAGGAAATCAACAACAAAATCTCAATAACCCTAGGATTAGGGTGTAGAATCTCAAAGAAAGAAAAAATCAAAGGATAGGAAGAAGCTCCTCAAATTTCATGCACTAACCCTAAATTTTGAACTTTGATCATTGGTAAAAATTATTGTTTATATAGCCTCGAAAAATGGGTTGATAATTAGGCCAAAAATAGTTGTTGTGTAGGTTGTTTGTCATATTGATATCGTATGATCAACAGGTTTGATGTCATGACATTGTAGTAGCTGAGCTCAAATATCATGCAAAATTCCTTTGATGTCGCGACATCAACAGTCTTGATGTCGTGACATGATAGTAGCTACACTTCAAGTCTTGGCTCACATGTGAGATGATGTCACGACATCAACTGTTTCAATGTCACGACATGGAGCCTTCAATAGCAACAATACTCCATTTCTTCCACATTCTTGCCTCTTTGTTTGAGTTTTCTTCCTTATTTTCAAAACCAAAGTAAGAGAGGGATTTAGCATATATTTGAACTATATAGGTGTGAATTTGACATTACGAGCTCAATAATTGTAAGAAATAAAGGCTCAAAACAAGATACAATTCACACCTAGCATCTAGGATTTTCACCTTGAGAAATAATTGAAGAAGTTCTAGAGTTATTAGAGATCATAATTCCCTGTTCACATAACTCTTCTAAGCCCAAAAAAAAATTGTTTAAGAGGGTGACTTGTTCTTTAATTTGCTTAGAGTGTGAAGCTAAACTTACACAACAAAAGGGTGAACCAAGAATTTTTGTGAAAAACACCTTTCAATCTCCCTATGGCATTAGAGACTCAATCAATTTCATTGTTGGCTTTTGACAAACACTCAAAACAAACTCATTCATAACCTAAAAACAAAGCAGCTAAAAAAAAAAAAATCAAGAACAGGATATTGATGTTTGGAAAAAAATATTAAAACACCCCTCAAACTTAACATATGCATTGTCCTCACGTCATAAAAGTAGATAAATTAAAGTAAGATTGAGGACTTCACTAAAATTGAGCACCTATGCAGACTTCCTTAGATGGCATCATGCTCTGGCTACAAGGGCGAGATGTTCTCAAAAATCATCCATCCACATCAACAAACCTGGAAAACACCTAAAAGATCAAGTAAGCCTAGAAAGAAAAAAAAACTAAGAGGAAAACCAAACAAAAGAAAGTGTAAAGAGATAGACAATCTCACAAAGCTTGGGTTGAGTCCCTAGATGCGCTCCGTTTTATGTCCAGCTAGACGAAGCTACATCTCCATGAATTAAATACCAAGACTACTCCTTTGCTTCTTAGGCTGGGTTAAACACAATGGTTTTTCTTCTCATGTCGATTTTTCCTTCAAAATATGGCTTCAACCTCTGCTTGTTCACTTTGAATGTGTCTTTTTCTAGGTGTTTCACTTCTATAGCACCATGCGGGAATATCTGTGTCACAGTGAAAGGTCTTGACCATCTTGACCTCAATTTTCCAAGAAATAACTTCAGCCTGGAATTAAACAATAATACTAACTGCCCCACATGGAACTCTTTTTGAATGAGGTGCTTATCATGTTTTGTCCTCTCCTTACATATTCGAGCATTTTCATATGCCTCATTTCGGAACTTATCAACCTCGTTCTACAGTAGGAGCCTTTTTTTCACCAGCTAAATGCAAGTCAAGGTTGAATTTCCTGATGGCCTAATATACTCTATGTTCCAACTCAACTGGGAGATAACATGCTTTTCCATAGACTAATCTATATGGGAACATCCCTATTGGGGTTTTGTAAGTTGTTTGGTATGCCCACAACGCATCTTCAATCCTCTTTGCCCAGTCTTTCCTAGAGACACTCACAATTTTCTCAAGGATTTTCTTGATCTCATGGTTAGAGACCTATGCTTGCCTATTCGTCTGAGGATGATATGCTAGTGCAATTCGATGCTTTACTACATACCTGACCAACAAAGCTACAAAAGGGTTATTACAAAAGTGGCTACCTCCATCGTTGATTGATCACCCGAGGTGTTCCGAATCTAGAGAAAATATGTTTCTTCAGGAAATTCAATACCACCTTACCATCATTTGTTAGGGTAGAAATTGCTTCATCCTATTTAAATAAGTAATCCACCACTAATAAGATGTACCGATTTCCATAAGAAGAAAGGAATGGTCCCATGAAATCTATTCCCCGCACATCAAATGGTTCAACCTCAAGGATGTTCTTCAATGGCATAGCATTCCTATGAGAGATGTTCCCATTCTTTGACACTTATCACAAGTCATCACGAAGACATAAAATTCTTTAGTGCCCTTCTTGTCTATAATCTCCACATAAAATTCTTGTAGAAGTAGTACCCAACAAATTAGTCTTGGTTTGGCATCTTTCTTCTCCATGAGATGCTTCAAAGTATAATAATCTGTATAAATCACTACTTTGTTCCCAATTAGATATGGTCTAAATTTGTCACATGCATACACTATAGTTAATAATTCTTTCTCAGTTGTTGCATAGTTTAATTGCGTGTCATTCAATGTCTTGCTAGCATAGTAGATGACTTGAGAAATTTTTCCTCTCCGCCGACCCAAAACTGCTCCTACACATAGTTGCTTGCATCACACATTAACTCAAATGGAAGGTCCAAATATGGTGCAACCACAATTGAAGCTATAACTAACTTCTCCTTAAGGGTGGACAAGGCTCTCTAACTCTCATCATTGAAATCAAAAGGTGTACCTTGTACAAGGAGGTTGGAAAGAGGTTTTGTGATCTTTGAAAAATATTTGATGAACCTCCTATAGAAACTTGAATGGCCTAGAAAACTCCTCACTCGTTTCACATTAGTAGGCGATGGTAACTTCTAAATAGTTTCTATCATTGCTCAGTCTACCTCTATCCCTTTTTCTAAAATCCGATGTCCCAACACTATGCCCTCCTTTACCATGAAGAGAAATTTTTTCCAGTTTAGTACTAGGTTGGTTTCTTGACATTGTAAAGAAGTGCTCTAAAGGCAATCGTCCTTAGAACTTATTTTACATCTTAGGTTACGATTTAAGGCATCTTCATTAATTTGATATCCATATGTTAAATTGATTTAGATATTCAATCGGATTAATGAAGTCCATGATATGTAACATAGCGTGAAGGAAATCATGATAAGATCATGATAATAAGATTCCTATCACGTGCAATTATGTTAGTATCTAAATTATCCTTGGTCATAGGATCAACAAGACTGGACATTGTTGCTCCGGATAGACTAGCATATGTCATACTCCTTGATTGGATCAAGCAATTGATCTTATAAACTGTGATAATGAGTTGATTGGAGTTGACATGTGGATGCATGCTTAGAGTAGCTAAGTACGTTGGAGATCTGCTATGAGACAATCATATGGCATACCAATCATATGTAGATGATTCTCTCATCATAGCAATGATGCTAGTATCCTTAGAATTGAGGCACTCAAGGATATCTTGGATGTTAATTCTATGCTTTAATTTCATTCCTTGTTACCTTTTTGAGGTTGCTCATAAGGTGATTCATCGGGTACAGCTTGAGGTGTTCAAAGGTAATTAAGTAGCCAAAAAATGATTCACCATTCCTAATAAAGGGAGAGTATACCTATGGCCTTTTTTCGGGAACATTACTCGGGAATCTCTGGCCAAAGTGGAAATTCCATGAAGTGTGTCTTCAAGTGCATGACTGAAGAGTATGAGTCCGAGGATAAGATCTAATATCATTTGGGCTAGATGTGGTGTAGTCAATTTTGTGGGAGCTACACCTTATCTATGCTCTGAACCGAGTGGGGTATACATTGGTGAACAAATGAATTGCATGGTAATTGTCTATGGAAGGGTCAGTAGTCAAACCATTGACTCTTTGGTCATTTGGGGGTCATGGTGTGTTGCCAGACGCTGCCCATGACTTACTTAATTCAATAGTTGAATCAAGTGGCCAACATAATCAGGAACTCAATGGGTTTCACACTTAGAATAGTGTGGGGCTAAGATAAAACATATTTGGATATGATCCAAATATGAGGGAGATCAATTTTGAGAATTGAAAGTTACGGAATTAGTGAATTGAGGAATCAAAAGCCCTCACTGATAGATAAAGCAGGCTTTGGTTTGTTCATGGGCTTAAGGCCCATGAGGGAAAACACCATAACGCATAAGGATGCATGTAACCTATCATCTCTTAAAGAGAGGGGCACTTTGGACATTTCAAGGGCAAGGGTTTTCCTATAAAAGGACCTTTATGGAAAACCCTAACCCTAAGCCTTCTTTTGCCCACTTTTCTCAAGAAGAGTGTTCTTGCGTTAGAGAGAGTATTCTTGAAGATCAACTCACTCTTTTTGTGATTTAAAAGACAAATCCTTGGGTTTTTAGCTTCCCTTTTCGCATCTAGACTTGGGTAGCACTAGGAGTTCATCCGAGAATGTTGCCTTAGAGGTTCTCAACTCCACTCTTCATGTGGATACTATTAGAGGCAAATCTAGGACTTGATTCACTTTGGTCTTTGCTGCCCCAGCCATTAGGTCGATTCTAAAACTAATACCAGGTAAAATCTCACACCCTCTTTACCTTAAACCAACATTGATGCTTTAAGGGAGGGTTTTTGAAGAAAATTTTTTGTTTCCATTGCTTTGGAAACCTTTTCCACCTTCAAAACCCAATAGTGGTACCAAACCACACTTGTGTGCATCAAAATCAGTTCTATGTTGAGAGTTTTTGGTTTTTGGTACCCATGTTTTTAAAAGGTTCAAAAATGAGAATTTTGTTTTCGAAAAGACTTGATCCAGTGTTCTTCTTCATGTAATCAAGTCATGATATGATCAAACATGACTATAGTGCAGAATAAATCAGTTAGATAAGATTAAAACTCCAAAAGTTAGGATTTTTACCTTAATTTCCGAAGTAAGAACCCAGCTCACGTCGCGACGTTGGTGACGAGCCCAAGAATCGTCACTATGTGCAGGTGCCCATTTCTTGACTTGGTGCTTCTAAACTTGGTCATGTCTCGACGTAGAGTTCCACTTCGCAACATGAACCGTTCATGCAAAATAGAGCAGCAACGTCGTCATATAGGGTCTCCACGTCGCGACGTGTGAGTTTGCTTCTGCGTTTTGGATTACCGAAGAACATAGTCGTGACAATGGGACGTGAGCTCCTCACGTTGCGACGTGGATCTTATGAATTATATACAACATTGTGACATTTGAGTCTCTACATCGCAACGTTCGGGTCTCCACGTCGGAACGTCGGAACGTTCAAGTCTCCACGTTTCAACGTTTGGGTCTCCAAGTCGTGATGTGGAGTGCTCCCTTCAATCCCCTCCCGACTTGAAATGTTCATGTCGCGACATGACACAACTCGATGTCCTTTCCTGGCATGTGCTTCTGAAATCATGGGGTGCCATTATGATGAGGTAACCTTCAATGTGTTCAATGCCCTAAAGTATCCTACTACAAGTTATTGTTGTTTTTGCGTGGATATGATAGAAGTTATAGTGTCTACCCAAGTAGATCATTCTAATCCCTTGAAGACTAGCTTGATACAAGAAGACCCAGAAGAATTAGATGATGCAGATATATAGAAGTGTGTTTGTATGGATGAATTCCTTCGACAGTTATAAACAAGGGTATTTTGAAGAACCGGGAGAGAACTCAAACCATGATATTCTTTTAGTGGAGAAATCACCTAAGATTGAAGAAAAACCACTCCCACCGTACCTAAGATATGCATACCTAGGACCTTCATCCACACGGCCAGTCATTATATCTTCCTCCTTGTCTTCAATAGAGGAAGAAAAGTTATTGAGGGATCTAAAGAAGCATAAAAATGCCATAGGCTAGACTCTAGCTGACATCAAGGGGATTCTTCCCTCTATGTTGTTACGAGTTCCGCAAGCGCACGAGTCGTACAAGTAATACAGTGGACTAAAAGTCCAGATATCAATCTCATAAGGAAGGTGTGGTTTTAGTGAGGATTAAGTAGCCCGACTACTAAAGTCATTCACTATTTAAGTAACTCAATGATTTGAGAAAAAAGGGTTTTCAAAACTAAAATAAAATAAAATAAAGCAAAACAAAACAAGGTATGATCAATGCTCACTTACAAGGAATTAGTTAATCTCAAAGAAAGAACTCAAGGAAAGATACTAAGATTGATTGCTTCCATTGATGCATTTGATTTATATTCATGAAGTGCTAGTTAAGTGAAAATATACTTGTGCTTGTCCAAGGAACAAGGTATGAAGTTTACACTTTCATGTCTCTCCTCAATTTCTCACACCAACTCCCTATTCTCCTTTCGGTCCATCTAGGTCATTAAATGTGATACTTTTCAAAGGCAATTCTTTCCTTGGGAATCATATTGGTCACCTCTCGGTCCATACAATATGACTACCCAGACTACAATAGAATCAATCACCTCTCGGTCCATACGATCCTCAAATAATGTTGGAAGGTACTTCTCCAAATAAAATCCATTTAGTACTTGGCATTCCTAATTTCCTAAACTTCTTTGACTAGGTTAGGTCTATTTCTTTAATTCAGACACATTTGGGGGTAAAAGTCAAGGCCTAAGGGTATACTTCCAATTGTTTGTATGGAAACCCTTTGTGCACTAGGTCTTAAACTCACTTCTCAACATAAATCAATTTGGAAAAACCATAATAATCCAAGAACTACACCAACTAACATCAACACAAGAATAAATTCACAAAACCATTCTAAAAAGTATATAAATCAAGCGTAAACTAACTTAATCAACCTAGAGGATGTTTAGCCACTCATTACAACCCCCGAATCCATCGATATCATGTTTTACTACAGCAATAATAGAAGGAGATGAAACGAAAAGTAAATTTTAGAATCTAGGAAACATATTGAAGGTGGAAACTTCTCAGAACTTTGCTCTAAAGCTGTAGGAGGTCCTCTAGTAGTTGCATCTTCAATATCAACTCCAAATCCAAAGTAAAATGAGAGAAAATCAAAACCCTAGGTTGATTCTAGCTTAGGATGAGAGAAACCCTTGAATGGGTGTTCTCCCACCAAAGTGGAACCCTAGTAAAGTCTAAAAAACATGTATTTATAGTGTATAGGGAAATGTACATTTAAAAGAGCCAAAATGTGAGTTTGCTTCTCCAGCCCACCGACCTTCACCGTGGTGAACGCTTCTTTGCTGTGGCGAACCCACGTGTCATCTTCTACTTTCTCTTCCCTTCACCATGGCAAAAAGTGGCTTCATGGTGGCGAACCTTTTCACTACGATGAAGGATAGCTTCATCGTGGCAAACCCAAGGCTCGTCTTTAACTCATCTTGCTCTTCACTACAGTCAGCCTCCTCCTTCGTTTTGGCTAACCTTTTCACTGCGGTGAGCAAGAGCCTTCACCGTGGTGAGGCACTCCTTCGCATGGCGAACTGCTTCGCCATGGTGAGCAAACTACTGCATAAGTGATACTAGAAGAATTTTAAGTTCTGAGAGGGTGGCATTTATTTTGAGGAAGTGTTAAGGCAAAAAATAAAAAAAATTTGGAGCTTAAAGTAAGAAAACTTACTATCATGTAGTGACATGGAACTCCATGTCGCAACATGGACTGATTTCTAGGAATGAACACTTTCTGTCATGTCACGACATCAACTCCCTTGATGTCACAACATCAAAACCCACCTTGGTCATCACTCTCTAGCATGTCACGACATGAACAATCTTCATGTCGCGACATGGAAGCTATATTGATTGTTACTTACTGTCATGTCGTGACATGGAAGTCCTTCCTTTTCCAAACTCACTACCATGTTACAACATTACTTAAAAAAATTTTAATAAAAGAAACACAAACCCTTCATTTCTCGCATTCAACCCTTGTGATCTTCTTCTTCGCTCGAACACGCCCTAGCCTCTCCATCACATTTGAAGCTCTAAACCTCCATCAAACCTCACAAAACCCTACTCCACCTATTTCAATCCACTCCATATCACTTCAAATATATTTGAACATCCTCTACAAGCCCTAGAGTCAAATCATGCTTAAAATTGAAGAATCTTTGGCAGGGTTCGGCTGAGGGTCAAATTTTATTTGTTTGAGACTGTTTTTGGGTGCTTGGTTTGCGTTTGATTGAGGATATTGTGAAAAGGAAGAAGGGTTGTTGAAGAAAAGAGTAAAGTACACTTGCCTAGCGTTTGAAGAAAAGACCGAGTGAAAGACATGGCTACCAAGAAGTGAAAGATAATGTCAAAACCCGCTCCTTCATTTCCTCTGCCTCAAAACTCTTGGAAGTTTGTAACAAAGGCGACAAAGGATGGCTATCAATTCCTCAGCCACACTCCTTTTGTATTTGAGAGAGGCTTCACGAATATAGCCATCAATTGTGCCAATCTGCTCAAAAGAAGGAGTTGGAACAAGCTTGTTAAGCACCCGCCTCTGGGTGTGGCACCGATAGTGCGAGAGTTTCACACCCACCTCCAGGAAAAAATTGAGTAAATAGTATTTGTGTGGGGTATATGGGTGCCATTCGATGCAAGAATAATTAACAGGATGTTTGGGTTGATAGATGTGGATAGTGAGGAATTTAGGGCAATATATAAGGAGCCCGACTATGAAAAGATTTTGGAAGAGCTAACTTACGGAAGTGCACCGTGGACTAGGAATGGCGGTCATCCCGAGGACAGGGCTTACAGAGATAGCCAAAACCTGGTTTTACTTCGTATCCTCCAAGTTGGTTTGGGATGAGTATCTTAAATACTCATTTTATCCCTATGTTTTACTTAGATTTTTAGTATTTTTATGTTACATAAGTGTTCTAATTCTCTAAATGTTCATCTTTATGATTAGGTCAACCATTTAGCAGAATTGTGCGAAAATGAGCGAAAAAATGAAGAAAAATTAGCTAATTCCCCATACGGCACGAAGCAGCTCTACTGGTTTGTTGTGACGAGCATCACCCTCATTGCGACGAACATAAAGATTGAAAAGAAGCAGGCCTTAGGGACACATTTGTTGCGACGAAGTGACGAAATATGATCAAGTGACTTGCGGGTTCATTACGATGAGACACCCTCATCGCGACAAAGGTTGGCGGTCCATTCACTGAAATAACCCATTTATGACCTAATTTGATGAGCCTTATAAAAGGGGACACGTTTTAGAAGATGAGGGGTACTTGGAAGTCCCTTTTTGGGGTGGAAACACCCTAGGGCTTTCCTCTTAGAAGATCTAGCAACACTTGGGGAACAAGAGAGGAGGCTTAGAGCTATTTTCTTCAAGACTTAGGAGAGGAACAAGGGGATTTGGAAGAAAAAGACCAAGAATTCATCATCTTCCATCATTAGAGTTTCTTCTTCCCTTTCTCTCATGTTTTATCCTAATTTTGTGATGTACCAGACCTCCATTGTGTTCTAAATTCGTAGTCTAAGGTTTTGGTTGTATTATGAACCTGAATACTATATCTAATTGTTAATTTTTCTATTTATATTATCACTTTGTGGCTATCTATCTATTGATTCATGATTGGTTGCTATTTACATATTGAAGAGTTGAAAAATGAGAAGATGACCCCCATTTCCGAGGTGGATGCATACATCATTTGGTTGAACAACAAATTGAAAGGAAACATTGTGAAGCAAAAACAAAACATTTCATAAAAATGCTCTTGGAAGACTATGTGCTCAAGTTGCTAATTGAGCACAACTTCTTGATTCTTAGAGCAGTCTGCGGGAAGCGATAAGAATCAAGCCTGAGGATGCAATGATCACAGGAGCTTCTACAACATTCATTAGGAATTCAATCTTAATTATAGAAAATTCATATTCGGGAGGCTGTGAAACCTTAGAGACACCTAATATATTTCTATTTTCAAGTGTTTTGAGTTTTATTACTATTTTGATTTGGAGTTGTTTTATTTTAGAAAGATTTATTCTCCAAGTCAAAGTAGAAGTTGTTTTATTTAATTTAGAAAGTTTGTTTTTCTAGTCAAATAGGAGTTGCTATTTCTTTTAGAAAAGATTGCCAGTTGGTGTTGATTGCTAATGATTTTGTAGCCTAAACCCGGGGTTGTTGACCAATTGTCAACCTGTGGAATACCTATGGGTATCGCATATCTCGATACCACACTATCATGTCTCATTCACCGAGACTCATTTAGGAGTAAAAGTAGTCAGCAAGACGCTACGATATACTGGAATATTACCCAAGACTATGTCACAATAGTCCTTAAGAGTTTATTACAACACTCTTATACAAAATCATATATTAAAACTATTTTGTTATAATATATTTTACAAAATGAATATCAAGGCCACGTAATAGAGCCTTCCGCAGTCTGACCTCGAATGAGCATCGATCCACGATTAATGCATCACGCTTTTGAAATGTTTTTCCCATAAAGGGTGAGCCACGCATAGTAGAGATAACTCCCACAAAGGCTACTCCCCACCTAAGTGCACCTGTAATGGTCGCACACTCACCACAACCATTCCATGCAAAATGTAATTTCTACCATGGAATCTTACATGCCATGAAATGAGATGTGACTCAATCATGTACCATGCCCGAGTCATCACCAACTCCCTCCACACAATGCACAGGCCAATGTGTGATAAACCATCATTGATGTTCTCATCCAATGATCATTTTCCAAAACAAAATTCTTTTGTTTTATAAACCAAAACCCATTGGATATTGTACCTCCAGTGATCTTTTTATTATGAGAACATGCCTTTTTTTGTAGGTAGAAAGCGATTCGGGGAGTCTCACCACAGGCTTCACATGCCTTCCTACACTTTCACGGGCTTTCACCATTAGACACATATGTATAACCAAAAATACTAGGGCTTTCACTCGAGGGGCTATCTATTCTTGCTTGCTACTATCCAACACAAGTTTTCATGCTCTGCGAACAGTGGAACTCCGCTGAACTTCGTTCAACGGTACATAGCCCACTCATCAACCACTAAGGATGGTGTGTGATGGCACTATTCATATTCTGTGAACAGCATAACTCTGCTGAACTTCGTTCTATGTATCGAGACCACTTATCAACCACCAAGGATGGTGTGTAATAGGACTATGCACTTACACCCATTCAATGTGATGTCCCCGTGCATATGCAATGTGTACGCCATTGCATATATGATGAATGTTATATGGACAATTTTATCGAACATGCATATCACCAATGCATCCTGGGTAATTATATCAAACATGCATATAGTTTCGTGCTCATTCATGTCTATGTATCACCTGAAACACGTATAAATCATTACTTAGCGAGTAATGAAACGCGCTATCGGCTAGAATTACAACATAACATGTCCTGAACTAGCCTCTGACATGTCATGTGTATGTCTACATAATTCATCACATGTCTATATATTAATACACATATCAACATTTCATCTAACAACCATGTCCTGTTATGATCAAAATTTGGAAGTGATGCTTGAGCGCAAATGCGATCAGTATATGATTGGTACCCCAGTGCTATTTTGAGTCTATTTAAGATAGGTTTTGAGTGCTTTTTGCGTACTAATCATATTAATTAAGCCCGATTGACATGTGCGAGGTCGTTTAGTACTCACGATTTTGTTTAGGGTTGTTTTTGATAGTTTGCGAGGTTTGTGAGCCTCAAGCGTCATATCAAGCTTGGCATCATAATTGTGATGTTTTATGCTGAGTTTGTAGGGATTCTCAGTGATTTCATCAGGCCAGGATGAAGAAATGTCAAGCTGGAAATGAAGAAATGCAGGTTGATTGATGCAGGAAGCAATGCAGGAGGAACAGTGATTTTCGCTATGGCATAGCGAAGGATTTTGCAATGTGTGAGAATTTTGCGATTACAGCTGAATTTTCGCTGTACCATATTTCGCTATGATAGCGAAATTTCGCTATCATAAGCGAAGAATTGCAATGCATAGCAAAATTCAAATTTTCGCTATACGCAATTTTAAGCTATGATAAGCTCCGAAAATCCAGCATGCATATCTCGCGAGTGCGCCCCTCATTTGTGATCGAGCAGCCTCGTTTGTGTAATTCCCATTTTGCCCTCATTGTAATCATATTATTTCGGTTATTTTGGTATTTCACACATCTTGTAAGGCTATATAAGCCACCTTATGGACAAATTGTAACCCTAACTTTTGCTAACTTTCATTTTTACGCAGCTTTTCCTTTTGGTCCCTAGTTTTCTCTCTTCTCTCTCTTCTTTCTCTCATTTTCTCGGCTACCAAACACACCCCTTTGAGGATGACAACTCAAAGGATGTTTGGCTAAGCCTCAAACAGATGAGGTTGCTAGGTTCAGTTAATGGTGGTTTGCGAGGTGTTCTCTATTTTCAATGAAGCGAGTCGCGCATTTATGTGTTTCAAACTTTCCAAACTAGGGTTTAATGCTATTTAATGTTTCCTTTGGTCAATACTTGGCATGCTTTGGGGTTGAGTGTATTCTTAATGGTAGATGTTTGGCATTAGATCTCAGATATCGTTCTGACCACATATTTGAAATTAGGTTAAATGATGTATTTTCAAACCTCTTGGAACATTAAATGCTCGGTAAATGCTTTGGCTCAAATAGAAGTGATTTTAAGGGTTAGTTTTTAAAGTTAAACAAAGATCGGTTTATACAGCATGACTATATGTCATTGCCTAATGAAATATTCAGGGATACCTTTACCTGCCTCATTTTATCAAGCTAGTGACCCGAAGACTTGAGTCTCCATTCACTTATTTTAAAGCTATTTGATTAACTGAAGTAATGACATTACCCGTACTTTTTAATGCAAATCAAAATCAAATGAAAGCCTCACCATTTTTGAGCCATGATACAAATCATTTGTAAGATGAAAACCCGTCACAATGTTCGACCCTAGACCGCTATCTGTGGTAGCTTGACTACGCGGTAGGAGAAAATAGAAACAAATTTTGTTGATTCGGATCACCTTTACCGTGTACGAATCAAATGGCGTCGTTGCCAGGGATGGTGCCAAACTACGGATGATGAGTTGATATGTACTTGTAATCCTCATTACAAGTATTGGTACCACAAACCTTTTGATTTTCATTGTTTAGAATTTAGTTTTTTCCATTGATCCTTTGTTGGGATGTTTTTACCATTACATTCATTTTATATTTTGGCTAACAACGTCCTTTTTAGCCGAGCCTTTTTTGTTGTTCTGCTTTATCTCATTTTGTATTCTGGTGTTGTCGTCTTCCGGGATAGAGACATTTACATTAGTTGCAAAGGTCACGTACACCAATTGAGCAGGTTGTGAAATCAGTGTGCGCAGTGGGCAAATGGATCCTCTACGAGGAGCAATGAGAGTCGGCCAATTACTCCAGTGAATCAACTGACATATAGATCAATGAGGGACCGCCACACCCTCCCCAGAGTGAGTGCCTCATCATACCTGTGATGATGTGGTAGTGAGACCACATTTGGTGCCCACAGCTTCCCATTTCATGGTATGAAAATGAAAATCCATACACCCACATCCGGGATTACAGGAAGTTTGCACAACTTTTAAGGAGGTGAAATGGATTTGATGAAGTTAGAGAACATTCCATTAACCCTCGAGACAAGCGAAAATATGGCTTAATTCTTTGGGCAAGAACCATTTAGAAGGTAGAAGGAAGGAAATTGCGTGAGAATTCTTAAAATTCTTCAATGCTCACAAGACCCGATAATTTGAAGAGCGATTTACACGTTTGCGGCCATGACAATGAAAGGTTCTATCGATTGGGAGGTTCGTGGGGATATATTGATTAGCGTCACTGTGGTTTTGATACATGGATGCTAGTGAATCATTTTATGATGGTATGTCTCGACCATGAAACAGCTATGCGGAAACCATGGAGGTGACTTTTGAACAAACACGGATGAGGCCATGGACTTTTAAACTATGTAGCGAAACCTCAAGGCATGGGATGAGCGAATCCGAGGAAATTTGAAAAGATAGGACCTTCGACCCACCAAAGGGAGGCATTTATGCACTTTAGAGACACGGAGATGAAAGCAAAAGCGACCACTTTGACTGAAGGTTAGAGGAATTGAAATAAATCGGCATGAAATCTGGCGATAAATGAGTTACGCATCTCGACCGACACTGTTTCAATTGTCGATCAAATAGCCACACAGAACCTTTGTCGATGGATTTCTTGATAAGAGACTTAATGCAAGAGCATGCCCATGTCTTGAATTGAGAATAAGCCCTCCTGAAATGCTCATATGGCAGCACTGCCTTAACCTTAATTGGAGAAATCATTCAAACCTTTCATAGGCAAAACCCCTGCATATGTCCCTCTAGGAACACAATGATGGTTTAAGCTCCATGACATAAGCGTGACAACCTCCACCTTCTTCTCTCTTGTTGAGCGAGGCAGTGCAGATTTAAGAAAAGTGGTAGGCACGTTTGTGGAAGAACATAAGGTGTTGAATGTTCAAACTAATCAGAAAATTGAGGCAGTCGAGAGTGATTCGTGCCACGGTAGGGTGATCCGGAATCAACAATATTTGTTTCCTATACTCCTCCTACTGCCGTAGTCAAGCTACTGCAGTATAGTGGTCTAGGGTCGAACACGAGGATGAGTTTTCTTCGTACAAATGATTTGAGTGAAGTCAAAAATGGTGAATTAAATTTGGATTTTGGGATTTTGTGAAAACGATTAGGTGTAATGGTTAGCCAGACTAAAATTTAAATAAAATAAAATGTAAAAAGTCTCCTTAAAGCATCGGGATCTTTGGGCTTAGAATTCTAGAACAGGCGAAGGGTCCTCGGGGTCATTTCCTCGCGTTAGGGGAGGATGACATATAGTCATCTCCCGAACGGATCTTCGTTAACTATAAAACCTAACTTTAAAATATTTATCCTTTTGAAAAATGGCATCCTACGGCCCATCAATTAGTCATAGACGATGAAGAAAAAAGTCTCTGGACTCCCCTTTCCAATGGATTCATAGGAAGTAACTAATGAATCTCGGTGGATCTGGCAATAAGCATCCCTTTGAACCCTAAGCTTACCAAATAATAGCCATTCCAAGGAGATTAGAAGGGATAAAACCTCTCTGATTAGAAAGGGGACACGAGTGGCGGTAGTGATGCTGCGTGAAGAACGGAGACGCCCGGCAACCTTAGATCGCACCCAGCTGACATACGCTTTTGGAGGAAGGGATTTTAGTTTAGCATCCCTTGATTTGTCATCATCAAGGGTGTTTAGGTACCTTGAAAGTGCGAAAATGAAAGAAAAAGGAGCGTGAAGCGGCGTGGGAGCTAAAATCTTCCCCCCCAAAAATTTATTACAATGAAGTGATTGATTGTCATTTGTTATAGACTGAGGCTTATATATGCTCAGAAGAAGGGAAATTACAAAACAATATGAAACAACAAAATACGAGTGAGGAATTAGAAAGGAGAAAAACCAAAGCGGGTCGTTTAAACACAAAAACGGGAGGCTTGACAAATTTAGCTAGCATAAAGCGAAAATACAAAACACATAAGCGAAATTCGAAATTTTCGCTATGCATAGTAATTCCCCAAGCTAAGCCAGCGAAATTCATAACAAACGAAAATTGTGCATAAGCGAAAATTTCGCTAGGATTCTGAAAATTTTCGCTTATGCCATAGCGAAATTCTTGTTCTTCTCTCTCGTGCGGCTCTTGTTCCATTGGCTCCTACGCTCTATTCCCAACGCATTATTCCATTCTTCATGCTTTGAAATTCATTCGGCTTCTTTGAAATTGATAGAAGACCATGAATTGATGGAAATCAACGGAGCTTTGGTTATGATTTCGGATTGACACGATAATTTGGCTTCGATTCTGTAAAAACTCTAACGACCTCGAATGCAATTAGAGTGCAATAGGGACCCGAACATGTCAATTGGGTTAATTATAACAATTAGTACACAAAAAGCGCTCAAAACCTATTAAAAATAGGGTTCAAAATAGCACTTTTTGGGCACTAATCACACCCCCCAACCTACACATTGCTAGTCCCTTAGCAATGAAAGAAAGAAGTAATAAAATACATATAAAACTATAACAAAATAACGTTCACAAAATGGTATTTCAAAGGTTTGTGAATGAGTAATGCCCACAACCATAAGTGAAAATCATCAAAGCCGTGTCCAATGACTATCATAGAGAATGAATGCCATACAAAATTGAGTATTAAAAGAGCCTCCTTCTTGGTAAATCAACCAGAAACTTCCACCAAAGTCTAAGTGTTTTGTTTGATCAGCTCTCAACAATAAAATGTCAAACTGCACTCTCCCCCCAACCTAGCTACTACCATGACCTAGCATACTAACCAGCCTAAATAGATCAGGACCCATCTCTTATTCTACAATTCTTTTTGCGTTGTAGGGTACAATCTTTGAGGAATGAAACCTCACCAAAGTCCAATATAGCGAGGGGATCTGGAGTGACTCTGACGATTAAGGCTTAGGGCACCCGAGTCATAGGATCTTTCGACCCTGAAATTTCTTGAGTTTCACCGGACTTGAGGAATGATTTCGAGACTCCAGCACCTACAACTTGCTAAACTCCACCCATCCACCCGTATAGCGAACACTAAGTCGGTGACTCCCAACCAGTGAAGGTTTAGGGCACCGGGCTTTAAAGGCTTTCGCCATATACCCCTCGGACCGTGCTTGGGTTTCAAGGCAAAGCATTGCAATTTTTATTCTTTTCTTTTCTTTCTTTTCTTTTTCTTTTCTTTTCTCTTTTTTTTTTTCAGAGCGCATTGGCCTTCTTTCCATTGGGGTCCTTAACCTATTAGGGCGGTCAATGAAACTAGGGCGAGTTATGCGAAGTAAGGAGGTTGCGGTTTTCGGCCCTATCATTGGAACCTAATGTGCTCGGTGTGTGGTTAGCTAAAGGTGGAAGAAAAAGGTCGAAATCAACAAGAGTTCAACTAATTGTCCACTCAATTAGGCATGGAACCAATCTAACATCAATAGAATTGGACAAAGTTTAAATTTTCCAACTTGCAGGTTAGGCAAAACACATAAAAATTTTGGTTGCAAAAGCAAGGTCCAAATTTTGAAAGAAGTAAAATTTGTTTAGTATAGAGCTTTATAGAAGAACCCGACAAGCCACTGAACATCCTGAAATGGGCTTGCACAAAATAATATAGCTTGTAAATCTAATCCACTCATATTTGCTCTCTGACGAGCATCTCGGTGTATTAAAAATGGGTCTGGATTGGAAAAATTAGAGAAGGAAGTGTACTACCGATGAGATGTGATCATTGATGGATAGGAAACTTCACAAGCTTTCCATCGACACATATTCATCCGTTTGGGCTTCAAATAAACAAGTTAGGAGAAGAAAAGAGAGAGAAAAAAAGTGACCAGGTTGGAGTATTTTGAAAGTACACATTCATAAAAATTTCAAAGTGTTCTTTCTGTATATTTGGATTCTACACTCTCTAAGCTTTCAACGGTACTAGGCACTAAAGCGGGTTCGGTTGAAAAAGTTATGAAGCGAGAGCAAAATTTGGAGGCAAAAGTGGGACCGTAGCGAAAAATTTTCGTTACTGTGAGAATTTTGCTAAGTATGAATTTTGCTAGCTTAGAAAAACAACGCTAGCGAAATTTTTTTTCGATTTTCGATTTTTTTTTTCGATTTATTATTATTATTATTATTTTTAATTTTTTATTATTTTTTTTTTTTTTATTTTTTTATTTTTTTTTGCAGAAATTTTTTTTTTTTATAAAATTTTAAAATAAAATAAAAATAAATATATATTAATTTTATATATATATATATATATATATATATATATATATATATATATATATATATATATATATATATATATAAATAAAATAAAAACAAACTTTTTACACTTACAGTGCCCACTTTATTCATTTAGCTAAGTTATTCATTTCTCACAAGCTAGCGAAATTTAGCTAACTGTGAAAATTCCATTTATAAGCGAAATTTTAGCATTTTAAACTAGAATAGAGGAATTTTCGCATTTAAGCTAGAATTGCGAAATTTTAATATAGTTAAAACTTCTCCGCTTTCTGTTGCTTCGATTTTCCAATCAGGGAACCAAGAATTTGCACAAAAACTGCAAAAATTAATGCAAGAAAAATTAAGAAAAATTGCAGAAGAGTAAAAATTAATCTAAAAACAAGAATTAACTAAAAATTAAAGAAAATATAAAAAGAAAAATTAATAAAATCAAAATAAAATCGACGTAAAATAAAAACAAAACAAGAAAATTAAAACAAAAGGGAGCTTAGAAATGCCGGAACTCAGTGCTCTAAACGAGGCAGCGCGAACCTTTCTTGTGCCATGCAATGGCGTTTGCTTGTGTCTTGATATAGTGGCGAGAAGCATCTACAGTGGCCATTAATTTCCCTAATGTTTGCGGCCTGGCTTGATGATAGGAGTGGCCTTGGTGGTGGGTGCTTGAGGGGTGAATTGTCTTTCTTTGGTGTAGATTATGTTGTTGGCGAGGTATACACTAGAGATGGCGGTGGGCTGTGGTGGCTTCCAGGTAATGGGCTTTTGGGGCTCTTCCTGCTTCATTTCCATTACTCCTCACTCAACGAGGAAAGAATTTCTTCTTTTCCATGGCCCATATATACCCTAATTATGGGCATCCTGCGAGTTCCTCAGGAACTCTTGATTCAACTTTCAATTCCTCACAGCAGGTACTTGATTAGGCACGCTCTCCAAAATTATTTCGGTCAGCCTCATCCTCGGATTTTCTTCCCTTCGATGATCAAGCTGGGCAAGCTTTGAATTTGAACATTGTAGAGGTATCGACTTGTGGCCAGCACTTTGAAACCCGTCTAATGTTTGTTCGGGGTTCTCCACGGTATAAATTTTGAATCAATTGGGCATTAAATTTCTTTTGTTCTCCCATCACCCATAGTTTGGTAAGGTTTAAATTGCTTGCTCAGCGGGAGATTGTTGTAGTGGTGGCCCGAGACGAGGCATGCGTGGAGGCACCGTATGAGAGAATGCACTCATCCATTGAATTACTCTGTAGCCCTCATGTGGATCTAGGTGGGTTTGGATTTCTCTCAGGTTGTAGCGATTAAAAGGTTTCTATAGTCCCTTATTGGACATGTATCCTCTAGAGTTCCCTCAGGGTCTTGGCGTATTGTTCCACCCTCTAAGTGTTCCATTTGGTTCAATTGAAGTTTCGTCAGTTCTTGAGGAATTGACTTTTAAGTAGCACGCGCCAGGTTTCTAATCAAAACAGGAATGGATTCCCTCGGCGAAGAGTAAAAACGAGTGACACAAAACAACAAGATCTGCTTGACCTTTATTTTTTTTATTTTTTATTATATGAAATGAAAACCGTAGCGATTGAAATATAAAGCAATTCACGATTGCTTGTGATGAGGATCCGCAGTGTTCCGCGACTCTCACTTCTGTAGGCACCATCCCCGGCAACGGCGACAATTTGATTCGTGTCACGGTAGGGTGATCGGAATCAACAATATTTGTTTCCTGCCCTCCTCCTACCGTATTAAAGCTCTTTGTTATAGTGGTCTAGGGTCAAACACGAGGGGATGGGTTTTCTTCGTACAAATGATTTGAGTGGAAGTCGAAAATGGTGGTCAAATTGGATTTTGGGATTTTTGTGAAAAGCAGTGGGTGTAATGGTTGGCAAACCTGAAATTAAATAAAATAAAATGTAAAGAAGTCTCCTTAAAGCATCGGGATATTGGGCTTAGGATTCTAGGAGCAGTGAAGGGTCTCGGGGTCATTTCCTCGCGTTGGGAGGATGACATATAGTCATCTCCCGAACCGGATCTTCATTTAGCTA
The DNA here is from genome assembly GCA_016808115.1 of Tetrastigma voinierianum. Lineage (NCBI taxonomy): Eukaryota > Viridiplantae > Streptophyta > Magnoliopsida > Vitales > Vitaceae > Tetrastigma > Tetrastigma voinierianum. Next base: position 405,369 of record JAEQBH010000748.1, read on the forward strand.
TAAAACCTAACCTAAAATATTTATCCTTTTGAAAAATGGCATCTTGTATTAGTAGTCATAAACAGTGAAGAAAAAGTCTCACGGACTCCCATTTCAATGGTTCATAGAGAGGGTAACTAATGAATCTCGGTGGATCGCAGCTAAGCATCCATGAACCTAAAAGCTTGCAAATAATAGCGTTCAAGGAGATTAGAAGGGATAAAAACCTACAGGTTAGAAGGGACCGCAGTGGCGGTAGTGATACTGCGTGAAGAATAGGGAACCTTGGCAACCTTAGATCCTGCACCCGGCGACTATACGCTTCAGGAGGAGGATTTTAGCCGATCATCCCTTGATTTGTCTTATCATCAAGGGGTGTTTGGTACCCCGAGAAAGTGAAAATGAAAGAAAAAAAGAGGTGAAGGCGGCTTGGGGTGGCTTCCCCCAATTGTCTGATGCCAGTGATTGATTGTCATTTATTCTGAGGCCAGGAAAACATATATGCTCGGAAAGAAGAAATTACAAAACAATATGAAACAACAAAAATACAGTGAGGGTAGAAAGGAGAAAAACCAAAACGGAGTCGTTTAAACACAAAAACAGGAGCAACAAATTTCGCTATGCACAGTGAATTTCGCTAGCATAGCGAAAATACAAGGCATAGCGAAATTCGAAATTTTCGCTATGCACAGTAATTTTCGCTAAGCTAGCGAAATTTCGCTAGCTTAGCGAAAATTTGTGCATAGCGAAAATTTCGCTAGGATTGCGAAATTTTCGCTATGCCATAGCGAAATCCCACCCGTTTCCTCTCCCGCGCATCGCTCCATTGGCTCTCGGGCCGCTTACTATTCCCACTCGCATTATTCCATTTCCTTCATGCTTTGAAATTCTTCATTCCCGCTTGTCGAAATTGGATAAGACCATATGAAATTCATGGAAATCAACCCGACTTTGGTTATGATTGATTGACACGATAATTTGGCTTCCAACTCGAAAACTACAAAACAACCTCGGAATGCAATTAGAAGTCCGAACATGTCAATTGGGTTAATATAACAATTAGCATGTGTGCGCTCAAAACCTATTAAAAATGGTTCAAAATAGCACCTCGGGGCACTAATCGTGAGAGCTCAATCAATAGGAAATTGACAAGAGTGCACTCGAGATTTCCTGTGTTGTCCAACCAAAGCAGCCAGGTTCCTCAAAAAGGGAAATTTCCTAAACACAAAGAAACCCGAAGGAGTGCATGAAATAGGCTCACCTCTGATCCAAACACAAGAATTGATGAAATCATGTAGCGGTGACTTGAGAAGCAGAACCGATACCAGCAAATCCTGCAACTGTACAAGACAACTCCCACAAGAGTTGATCCGCCTGTAGGAAGCAACACCAGCGTGGGAAGAGGTGAAGTCACTTACCCTCCATTCCCACAAAGTATTCGGAAAGAAAATCTGGGCTTAACCAAACTGAAATTCTTAGAGGTATTACGACAAGTGAGTTTAACATTCCTCTCCTTGACATGATCAAACAAGTCCCCACATATGCAAAATTTTTGAAGGACTTATGTACGGTAAAAAGAGGCTTCAATGTGAATAAAAAAGCCTTTTTTACTGAGCAAGTAAGTGATATCATTGAGTGCAAGACTCCCGTAAAATATAAGGACCCAGGATGTCCTACAATCTCAGTTAATATTGGAGGCATTAGTGTAGAAAAAGCACTATTAGACTTGGGAGCTAGTGTGAACTCCGCCGCCATTCCATGTACAACTCGTTTAGAGAACTCAAGCCCACTTCCATCACACCGTCTCTTGCCGATAGGTTCATTAAAATACCGGGCGTGACCATTGAGGATGTTTTTAATACAAGTGGACGTATTCTACTATCCAGCTGGATATTGTCGCATTCTGACATGTAGCCGGGTTGCAAAGGGGGAGCCAATCATATACCCATCATATTGGGAAGGCCATTCTTGGCTACTTCGAATGCCATAATAAACTGCCGGAATGGGGTTATGCAACTCACGTTTGGGAATATGACTTTAGAACTCAATATCTTCCATTTGAGTAAAAGGCATATGCACCCAGTGGAGGACGACTGTGAAGAAGTATGCATAATGTATACAATTCAAGAACAAAGCAATGAGCAACAAGTGCAAGATGTGTTAACCCCGGAGTTATCTGAGTGTCTCGTAGAGCAACAAGAACCTCAATGCATGAGCTTAGTGCAAGGGTGCTGGAGAAAGAAAATAGAAATTCTAATTTCGGCTGACCGGGTGGAAGAATCAAGGAACCTCAACCGCTAGAGAGCTCAAACCCCTACCGCTTGAATTAAAATATGCATTCCCCGGAAGAAAATCGTGCAATGTCCGCTTGTAATATCATCACCGCGACCACTTCATAGAGCACAACCGTCGTATCTCCTCAAAAGGAACAAGCAAGCTAGTGGAACATTTCGATTTAAAAGGCATAAACCCAACAACTGCACTCACCACATTTATTTAGAAGAAGAATCTAAAGTCAAGCAGCGTACCCATGTAGGAGGTCAACTTCATCACTTGCAAGAGGTAGTTCGCATTGAAGTCCCGAAATTGCCGCAGCCTAAGATCATTTACCCCATATCCGATAAAGACTGGGTGTTTCTCCAACCTGTGTGGCGCCCAAGAAGTCAGGAGTGACCACTGTAAAAAATGAAAAGGGCGAGGAATTGTCTACCCGACTTACTACCGGTTGGAGGGTATGCATAGATTACAGGAGGCTCAATGAAGTAACAAGAAAGGATCACTTCCCACTGCCCTTCATCGACGCCTGAGAGAGTTTCGACACCCATTCTATTGTTGATGGGCATTCGGGGTACTTTTTAGATAGAGATTGCACTTAAGATCAAGAAAAGCACTACCTTTACTTGTCCATTCGGGCACTTATGCTTATAGAGGATGCCTTTTGGTCTTTGTAACGCCCGCCACCTTCGTGATGTATGCTTAGTATGTTTAGCGAGCATGGGGAGTCAGATAATGGAAGTATACACGGATGACATCACTGTGATATGCAGGTGATTTTGAAGAATGTCTGACTAATCTTCAAGCTATCCTACAGAGGTGCATTGAAAAGAACCTGGTGCTTAACTGGGAGAAATGCCATTTATGCGAACCAAGGAATCAGGCCGAGGCATGTTATTTCCAAAGCAGGGGAATAGAAGTCGACAAGGCAAAATCGAACTTATTTCCAAACCGCCTCCAACAAATGTAAAAACAAGCTAGGCACTGGCCATGTGCTTTTACAGAAGATTCATCAAGGACTTTTCGAAGATTGCTAAGCCCCTTTATAAGCTGCTAGAGAAAGATGCTAAATTTGTTTGGGAAAAAGAATGTCAGGAGAGCTTTGAAGAGCTGAAGTCCCATTTGACCACTGCACCAATAGTACGAGCACCCACCGGGCGCTGCCTTTTAGGTGATGTGATGCAAGTGATCTCGTTTATTGGAGCAAGCTTCTGGCCAAAGAGAAAATGGAACCTCATAGTTTATTATGCAAACAAAACCTTGAATGAAGCACAAAGGAACTATACTACTACAGAAAGAATTGTCATAAAGTATCTATGCCTTAGATAAATTTCGAGCATACTTGGTTGGGTCTGATATAGTCATTTTTACAGATCATTCCGCTTTGAAATATATCCTGACCAAGCAAAATGCTAAGGCAAGATTTATCCGATGGGTTCTTCTGCTTCAAGAATTTAACTTGCAAATTAAGGACAAAAAGGGGGTAGAGTAATGTGGCGGTGGCATCATCTTTCAAGATTAACAATAGCCCATGACACTCATAGCTCGCCTCCATCAATGATGAATTTCCCCGAAGAATCTTTTAATGCAAATTAAACAGTTCTGGGTACGCTCATTGCCAATTACCTCGCAACGGGAGAAATCCCATTTGATTGGAAAGAACAGGATAGGAAGTATTTCTTGGCAAAGATCCATTCCTATTATTGGGAAAAGCCCTTCTTGTTTAAATACTGTGCAGATCAGATAATCAGGAAGTGTGTGCCTGAAGAAGAACAACAAGGAATTCTAAGCCACTGCCACGAGAGTGCCTGTGGTAGTCACTTTGCTTCCTAGAAGACAGCAATGAAGGTGCTGCAATCTGGTTTCTACTGGCCTTCCTTGTTTAAAGAAGCACACCAAATGTGCCGAATATGTGACAGATTCCAAAGGCTCGGGAAATTGTCTCGCCGTCATATGATGCCCCTGAACCCAATTTTAGTGGTCGAACTATTTTATGTTTGGGGCATCGATTTCATGGGACCTTCCCCCACGTCATACATACATATTGGTGGGAGTAGACTATGTGTCCAAATGGGTTGAGGCAATCCCCTGCAAAACCAACGACCACAGGGTGGTGCTCAAATTCTTGAAAGCAAACATCTTTTCTAGGTTCGGGGTACCAAAAGCCATTATTAGTGATGGGGGTTCACATTTCTATAACAAACCTTTCGAAAACCTCATGGCTAAATATCGTGTGAAACACAGAGTGGCCACCCCTTACCATCCTCAAACAAGCGGTCAAGTAACTCGCCAATTGTGGAGATTAAGACCATTCTAATGAAGGTGGTGAATGCCATCAAAAGATTGGTCCATCAAATCGCTGACCACCGCGGGCCTGGGCTGCACGTTTTCAAAAAACGACATTCGAATGTCCCCTTTATCTGGCTGGTCTATGGTAAGGCATGTCACCTGCTGGAAACTGAGTATAAAGTACGCGGGCAATCAAGAAGCTGAACATGGATTTAAGTAAGGCCGAAGTCAAAAGATTCCTTGATCTCAATGAGTTGGAAGAAATAAGAAATGATGCCTACTTGAACTCGAAGATTGCAAAGGAAAGATAAAAAAATGGCATGATCAAATGATAACTAGCAAGAATTTCAACAAGGGGGACCAAGTCCTCCTGTATGATTCCAAACTCCATCTATTTCCTGGCAAGCTCAAGTCGCGATGGATGGGTCCATTCATAGTTCAAGAAGCACACCCCAATGGTTCAGAGGACCTACTCAATCCAAATGATAATAGGTGATCAAAGTTAATGGACGCGGTGAAACCCTATGTTGTGCAGCGTAATCGTCAAGGAAGAAATTCGCTTCCTGACCTCCTCGAGGCCCACAGCCACACATTTAAAATGGTGGTTCTGTCTCGTGGCCACTAATTTAATTGCTTGGTTTTGTTTAAGTTTCTTTTCGTTTAACCATTAGAATGGCATGTTTTTCTTGGTGTTGACAGCCGCAGTAACATCAACCACTTCACAACCAAGACTCCTCGCCTCTCGCCCCAAATTCGGGATGATCCTTCTTCTACCACCACTGATTGAGGAGGTACCATTCCATCCTCTAACTTTCTCATTCCCATGGTGGGATAGTCTGTGTTGAAAGTAATGTTCATGCTCTTAATTTTAGCTTTACTGGTTCTGCATACCCTGCAGAACCCAAATCTGTTTGTTAAAATGGAGGCTTGTTGTATGCTTCTATTTGCAAACCATTTTTTGTGCCTATATTTCTGTGTTTCTGCTCTTACCTTTAGTTGAAGAATTGAAGCTCTGTATGCCACCATAATGTTAGAACAGTTCCATGCATGATTAAGTTTTTGGTCGATTGAAGTTCCAGCATATTCAACCTTGTATATCCACCTTTAGCTAATCACACACACAAAGGCACTTTTACTTTATCATCAGCCAGGAAGCTTTATACCTCTTTTCACTTTTGCAAACCGGCCTTAGATCCAAGTGACGACCGCACAGATTGTGTTATCCACAAATGAAGGCCAAATTTGAAGTCTTCCCAAAATGAAAAGAAAAAAAGAGCAAAAGAAAAGAAAGAAGAAAAGTATGATGAATACTGTGGACATTCTTGCCTTGAAACCCGAACACCTGGCCCTGAGGGGTATATGCATGAAAGCCTCTAAAGCCTTGCCCTAAACCTTCATTGGTCGGGAGTCATCGACTTAGTGTTCAAGGACGTGACGGTGGTGAGCTTAGCTTAGTCAAGATGCTGGATCTCCTCGGTCATTCCAAGTCCGGTGAAGCTCAGGGAGTTTGTGGCCTGTGAGGATCCTTTCGCTTGATGCCCTAAACCTTAATTGGTTGGAGTCAATGGTGGACTTCGTTACATGGACTTTCGTGTCGGTTTTCAGCATCGCATCCTAAAGTACATTCGGCATGAACAAGAGTGTAACTGAATCTATTTAGGTTGGTCATCGCTCAGGTCCCCGCAAAGAGCTCGTCGGGGAGTGAGGGAATCAGCTTTACAACTTATTGATTTAAACTCGGTTACCTTAAACACTTAGATTTAGGTGAAGTCTAGGTTGACTTCCCGAATTGATGTTGCCTGAACTTATGTTCCTATATGGCATTCCGTTTCTCTCATGATGGTTTTTATACGTAGTCTAAGTTTTTCATACTAAAGGTAAGCCTCACTGTGACACACACTTTTTTGTATAGCATACTCTTTTTGCAAAGCATACCGTGATACCCTTGATTGTTTTTAGCATTGCTATGACTAAACAGCTTCTATTGGGGGTGGGATTAGTAATTCAAAAAAGTTATTTAGTCCCATTTAAGTGATAGGTTTCAGTGCTTTTTTCAGATAATTAATCATATTAATGCTTTAATGACATGTGTGTCCGTTTTAGTACTACTGATTTTGTTTCGAGGTTGTTTTTGATAGTTTTGCAGGTTTTGTGAGCCTCCGCCATCATATCAAGCTTGGCATCATAATTATGATGTTTTATGTCGTCTGTAGGGATTCTCACCATTTCATCGTCGAGATGAAGAATGTCAAGTCGAAATGAAGAAATGCAGGCCGATTTGATGCAGAAGCAATGCAGAGGAATGTGCTGATTTTCGCTATGGCATAGCTAAAATTTACAGGATTGCGAAAATTTTCGCAATGGTAGCGAAAATTCTCGCTAGCCCTAATGGAATTTTCACTTATAATATATTTTCGCTATGATAATAAATTTGCTATCATAGCTAAAATTCGCTATCATAATAAAATTACCGTGCATAGCGAAATTCAATTTTGTTTTTACTCGCACTCGCTTATGATAGCTTAAATTCACTATGCATAAATAAATTGCCATTCTCATTTTCAGGATCCAAATGACCCCGCTTGCACTCCCATTTCGTCTCATTGTAATCATCATATTATTTTGGTTATTTTGGTATTTCACACATCTTGTAAGGCTATAAGCCACCTTATGGACAAATCAGAACTCCTAATCTCTTTGCTAACTTTCATTCTTGCAGCCTTCCTCGTCCTGGGCTTTCTCTTCTCTCTTCTTTCTTCCTTATTTTCTACTACAAACACACCCTTTTCAGGATGACAACTCAAAGGAAGTTTACTAAGCCTCAAACCTTAAAGAGGAGTGGTCATAGGTTGGTTAATGGTGGTTTGTGTGCTCCTCTATTTTCTCTAAATTTGGGTGCAGGCACGCATTTATGTGTTTCCAAACTTCCAAAACTAGGGTTTAATGCTATTTAATGTATTTCCTTCGTCAATACTGTGATGTTTGTGGTTCAATGTATTCTTAATGGTAGATACACTGACATTCATTAGATGTCATTTACGAGCCACTGAAATTAGGTTAAATGATGTATTTTTCAAACTGCTGAAACATTAAATGCTCAGTAAATGCTTTGGCTCAAATAGGAGTGATTTTAATGGTTGGTTTTTAAAGTTAAACAAAGATCCGGTTTTGGCTATGGCTATATGTCATTTTCCCTAATGCGAGGAAATAACCCGAGGATACCTTTATAACCTCATTTTATCAAGCTAGTGACCCAAGACTTCAAGGTCTTCATTCCACACCTTATTTTAAACTGTTTCAGTTAGCCTAGTGGCAACAACACCCATGCTTAAAAACTAAAAATCCAAATGAAAGCTCACCATTTTGGAACCATGATACAAATCATTTGAAGATGAAACCCCATCCCCGTGTTCGACCCCAGACGCCTATAACAGAAGAAATTGGACACGGCAGTTAGGAGGAAAATAGGAAACAAATTTTGTTGATTCCGGATCACCCTACAGTGGCACGAATCAGTATATGGCTATATTCTAGACTCAAATAGATTTTCATAGGGTCTAAGAACGCGTAAATCGGAGTTCGAATGAGAAAGATATGGTAGTCCAAAGTTTGAGTACACCAGGAGCCACACTATTACGCCAATCCATGCAATAGCATGCCCGAGGGTTGTAGGAGCATTTTGGCAACTCTCGTAAATGCATTTTTTCAACCTAAATTCGCTCCTACAAACCCTTAACCGCTTACAACCGCCCCATGCCATTAACATGGCACAACATGGTTCCAAATCAGCTCAAAATAATAGTTCAAAAGGCTAGAAATAAAGCTACAAAGTAGGAAGAATCCTACCTTCAAGCGCAGCCCATCGTCGAATTCTGACTTTACCTCGATCCAACAGTTCGACCGGGCCTAATGCCAATGAACTAAGGAAGAAACCAATTCCGACCTCCTTCCCTTCTCTCTTTGTTTTCCTTTTCCATTCTTTCTTCTTTTCTCCCCTTTCCCTTTCTCTCCTTTCCCTCCCTTTCTTTCCTTTCGCTTCTTTCTTCTAATGAATCTGCCAGAACTCCATTTATAGCCATGTCCATTGGCATGAAACACACATGCATTTGCCTTTGCATGTCTTGTGACACATGGCTTTCCATGTGTCACACATGCATTTGGCCTTGCCATGCCTTATGACACATGGCTTGCCATGTGTCACCCAACACTCGTTGCCTCGAAAAATGTGAAATTCTGATTGTCTTCGAATTCAACAAAATTTGCATGGGTTATTAGATTTCAAGAGACGAAGTCAACGATGAGGTCCATTTTGTCATCCAAGATCTAGAAAAATTCTAGGTTTTCAACATGTATCGTAGCAGGCAAGTTCATCAGGGTTTCGCTTCTTTTTCGGGAAAGTTCAAATTTACCTGTGCTATATTCTTCCCTTATAAGAATTTCTCGCCCCAAAATAATCTACATGCACATATACATATAATCACATGCATATGCAACAGTCATTTTTCAAATGACTAAACAATGTACCTTCATCCTCGAATAAGGAAGGATAAGTGGCACGCACGTGTCCTCTACTATAAGTCAGCTCTCTCCACTCCTGGCCGCATAACACCTTACTAGCCCCACTGCCTTGTGTCGCAAAACCTGATCCTAGCTATCCATAATACGCACAGATCCCTCCTCAAATGTCTTGTCTACATCAACAATGAGCTCACCCCAATCCACTACATGAGTCAGATCTTGAGTGTCCTTCCAAAGCATGGAGACATGGAATACCATATGAACACCCGATAAACCTAAGCAGAATGCCAACCAAGATGCAACTCCACCCACCATCCGAAAGTGCGCCTTGTGCGTCCACTATACTCGGCGATACCTTTCCTCGTCGCAACCGACCACTCCCTCTTAGCATCACCAAGAAGACATGATCACCCACCTCAAACTCTGTGAGGTCATCGCCGGTCTCCATTTCCAAGTAGCTCTCTCTACGCCTGAGCCGTGAGAAGACGCTTCTATATCAAGTCCACCTTTTCCGTGGTGTCTCAAAAATCTCTGACCTATAATGGGATCTCTCCCACCTCCGTCTATCAGGATCTGAGATTGACACGGGCCTCCGGGAGCATAAAGGCCCTTCATGTGGTGCCATCTATATACTCGCATGATAACCTGTTGTCAGAGGGTGGAGCTCCACTCAAGGTAAATGCTCCAAGCTACCCCAAGATCCGTGACGCACGTGCATGGCAGATGTCCTCTAATATTCGATGGTCTCTGATCACCGTCCGTCTGGGGATGAAAAGTGGTGCTCATCACCAATCAGACCTTGGCTGCTCACCTGGAAACTCTTCCAAAAATTACCAGAACCTCGGATTCGGTCCGATACAATGTAGACTCGTACTCCATGTAATCTGACGATCTTGCATACATATATAATCAAGCAGAATGCCCTAGAGTGAAGCGTCATCTACACAACGTAAAGTGTGCCGATCAGTGAGCTGTCCATGATCACCCACACCGCTTCATGCCCTCGTGATGTCCGTGGCAAGTGAGTCGTATCCATCATGGACTCTGGCTTACCTCTAACGGCTGAGTAGCCCCACGCCTCCGTGTTCAAATTTTTACCTACTAACACACGGTATTAATCGACGAATAAACTCCCAACTGCTTCATTCCACTCAGCACATTTGCCATAGCATCATGATACATCTTCATGCCACCTGGGTGTATAGAAAAATGAGAGCAATGGAACTCCCTGAGGATCTCCTCTCTCAAATCCGCCAACCTAGGAACCACAATTCTACCCCTATACCAAAGACCACCATTTGTATGAATGGTCCAAATTCTTCAATACCTATACTGACCGTACTCCAAATCCTGATGAATGCGATCTCCGCCCTACCCGACCTCACCACGTCAGTGGAAGGCATAGCCACCAAACTCCCCAAAGTCCCTTGAGCCTAATCACTATACCGTAGTCCGAACTATCCTTACAAACTCGATTATCCGCTACTCCCGGAAGCTGCGCACCCAGCTAAGACTCCTCGTGACTTTCAACAGCATCGCCCAATTACATTTGCCTTATCTGGGTGGTGCTGCAAAGTGAAATCGTAATCCTCCGGGTACTCCATCCATCCGTTGCCTCATGTCAGTCCTATCAGATGCAAAGATGTACTTCATACTTTGCGGGTCCGAAACACTCAACTCCGCTTTTCACCATATAGATAGTGACGCCATATCTACGGCAAAGACAATGGCCGCTAACTCCATGGTCACTGAGTAGCAACTCGCCGTTCTTAACTGCCGAGAACCATAAGCCACAACCCTTTCGAACTTCATCAAACACATCCTAAATCGCTGGAGGCATCACAAGATGACCGTGTACCCCGTCCCAGACTAATGTAATGTGGAGCCAACGTAAGCCTCATTTTTAGTTCCTAGAATGCCTTCTCGCACAAGTCATTCCACTTAAACTTGACCTCCTTCCGGGTCAATCTCGTCATAGGTGCAGCTAGTCGAGAGAAGTCCTGAATAAATCTCCTCTAATATCCTGCCAATCCCAAGAAACTATGTGCCATGAAGACTGACCTTGGCCTCTCCCAACTCATAACTGCCTTTACTTTCTCTAGGTCAACTGATACGCTTGAAGCCGATATCACGTGCCCCAATAAACTTAATGGATTTTTACCTAGAGGACTTATTCATTCAGTCTATTAATGAAGTCTTGCTGACGAGGTGATCGTGCCTACGAGATATCCTCTCTCGAGGTATATCCGCCTATCTCGCCACAGGGTCGGGCGACTTCGCCCCGATCCCGACTCCGAAATGCTTAAATGCTCAGTGTCCCCAATCGCCACACTCGAACCACATTCTATTCATCGACACCAAGTGTCGTTTACTCATATCCGGGAATCCTATCTCACGATCTCTGGATAATAAAGAAGATCATGTCAATGTTGCCCAGACATTACCATGAAAATAAACCACATACATATAGCAAGTAGATATAACTAATGAATAAACTGAACAAAATATAATTTAACCCAAATCCATGCAACTGTAGCAGGGTTCAACAAAACCCTCTAAATAAATCTAGAACATAATGAAAGTTATTACAAACATTATTCTATAAATATTTGATAGTTCGAGAAGAGAAATACAAAGACACAAGTTTTCACGATCGCTCGGGTCGCTCCTACTTTGTGTTCCACTCCTTGTCCATACGTCGCTCGATGCCTCGAAAATTGGATCTCCCGTGCTTTTATAATCCTGTTGCACGAATCGTGGGAACGTCTCGACGTCGCAACGTCGCGATGTTGAGTCGCCGCTTTGACTTTGCCTTCGACCAAACGCCGCGACGCTGGTGCCAGTCTTCACTTCTTCTTCACATCTCCACAAAGCTCCGAAAAACCACCATATTCACTTAGTAATGCAATAAAAGACCCAAAATCATATATGTGCCAATATTGCACTTATTAATATATAATAAAACTAAAACGGCGTAAAGACAGGTATGACATGAGTGTTTTCTGACACTCATCACACCCCAATCTTAGCTCACATCTTTCAAGCAAGAAACCGACTCTAAACTAGACACACAAGAAAATAACAAACTAAAACTCAACAACACAAGTGTGATGCACATGTTGCCAAAAGGAAGGATCAAAATGAATCGAACTCATAAATCTTGCCCTTTGTTTCTAAACTCAGAGGATCCTTAAGGTTGTTCAACTTTCGAAAGAATTCAGCTGAACACCTACCAGGCTTGGACAAGGATTCAACCTCCTAAAGCCAATGGCCTTTCCCAAGAAGTCTATGTGCTTTTGATGCATGATCTCTAGCATATAACTTGGTTCCGATACCCCCAAACTTGAATTCGACCTGCCTATTTGGGAGAGTCTAACTACAAAAGGATAAGAACTCACCCTTTTTATTCATACTGACCTACCTCTCGAGAAAGAAATTCTAGAGCACCCAGAAGTTTTAGTCGAAAGTGTCTCGTAGAGAGGATTCGCTGTGACTCCCCACCTCAATCGGGTTAAGGCACCCGTGCATCCAACTCCCTCAACTTCACCTCCCGAACACTAACTAAACCCAAGGGCCCTAGGTCAGGGAAACTTCCATCCTTCGTCTCCATGCAATGTAGTGAAGTTAATGGCTCTCAAACAAATTTCGGGCTCAGTGGCATTAGGCTTGAAACCCCTGACTGCGGCTCCTGATTCCGAATCACTAGAAGATCTCACTTATTCTATTCAATTTTCTTTTATCTTCGTCTTTTCTTCTTCTCTTTTTTTTTTTTTTTTTTTTTTAACTCAGTTCGATGGCAATCCTCTTTTGTGTCCTATAATTTAGGTGTTTAGGAAACTCCCTGTTTGTCGAACGTTAGTGTTTCGAGTCCCAGCCTAAACATACCCTAAAGATCACATTTGTGTGGGTATGGTAGGCTAATCGGGAATTGGTTTCTTGAACACCAATGAGGTGACTCATTATGTCACCTCTACCTATCCAAACTTGTAATTCCCGAGCAACTAACAACCCAAGGATCCTTTCTTGTGACTTGCACTGTGTTTTTCAAAAAGATTTGAAGAGGTCAAAAGGATCCTTGATTAGCAATCATGGCATCACTCACACATGCTGCCTAACACAATCCTAAAACATGAAACAAAACTAAGACATCCTAACACATGTAAACCGAAACAAAAATTGTAAAAATACGAACAAGAACATAAACAAAATAGGCAAACATATCCTGGATAATTAAAGCACATGATGTCAAACCGATCACCCACACCCCCCAAATAAAAATGGACAATGTCCCTAGTGTCAAGAAAATAAAAGAAAGGTGTTAGAAACTCCCCTATTGATCCAAGAGATCACTGCGATGGCGGTGTTGGCATATGGAAAGCAAGAAGTTGTGCTAGCTACTACTAGATGGCCTCCTAATCGCGTAGGAGAACCTCCTGGTTATGTAGAACCGTAGCCATATCTACCCTAAACACATCCACATCCTGGATGATGGAGGCCTGATGCTCCTGTGTATCATGTCATCGACTGATCTCGTCTCTCGAGGCCGCTCCCCTTGCATATGATCTTTCAGGCTGACCTCATCTTCCTCTTTAATTTCCACTCTCTTTACCGCGGTGGTCAGCTCCTAAGATTTCCAACTCTCTCGCGCACCCTGCAGCGAGTAGCCTCAAGCATTCCTTCCTCTCAGTTTTCCTCTGAATTGCTTAGTAAAGAACCTTGCTACCTTTCCTCAAATGCATTCTGCCATTCGGGCTCCATTTCGTACCTTCTAAGTTTCTCAACAGACCGCCGATTGCTCAACCTGCGGCCTTAGTTCTCAAGATATTTGCCTTTTTCTCATTCATAAAGGCGGTATGGAAAGTAAGCATTTGAGCAAGGGCTTGTTTGAGGTCCATTTTTTTCTCTGATGGAGGTTCGCTCACTCAGTGTTGTGGCATGTTGTTCTGATTGTTCCTCCATCCATAATTCTGGTTGCCCTGGTTATTACGCCACCCTTGGCCCTAATTCTAATTCAAATAATTGTTGCTCCCATACTGACCCTGCTATTATGGTTTATTAAACCTCGACACATACTAAGCATCCTCTACTGTTTGTCGTCCCGAATGACATTCTGCACTATTGTGTTGTCCTGCACATAATTCACATAACTCCCATGGGCTGGTCTGAACGGCATTTACGGTACCTTGCTGTCTTTGTAGCTGTTTAGTGAGCTGCGCGACATGATTAACCAAATTACTGAGGACCTCGTTATCTACACCTCCCACAGCCTTTCCCGATGTAAGTCTATCCCTGGGCCACTAATTGCTATTAGTAGTTGTATCCTCCAGGATTTCATATGCTTGGTTCGTAGTTTTCTTCATTAGTGCACCCCCTGCTGAGGCATCTATAACTGTTCTAGTCGCATCACTCAGACCATTATAAAAAAGTGTGGACTTACATCCATTTGGTCAGCCTGTGGTGTGGACACCTCCTTAACAATTCATGAAATTTCTCCCATACTTCAGCTAAGTTCTCTTCCTCCAGTTGTCTAAAAGTATTGATATCTTGCACCAGCTGTGCAATTTTCGAAGGCGGGAAAAACTTTGTTAGGAACTTTTGCACCAAGTCATTCCATGAGATAATGAAGTCTAGTGGTTAGCTTGTCAACCAGTGTTTAGCTTTATCACCCAATGAGAGCGGAAACAATCTCAGTCTGAGCGCTTCTTCTGTCACCCCATTGTACTTGATCGTGTTGCATACTTCAATGAAGCTGTCGATACGCATGGTTCGATTTTCATCAAGTGCACTGTGAACTCAATGTTCAAGCATTTAGAGTGTTACCTGCTTTCTCACTTTCTCAAAATTGTTCTCTTGAATAGGTGGTCTTTGGATAGCAGACTGAACAACCATAGGCGGTAAAGCGAACTCCTCTAGCAAAATAAATGGATCATCTAGTTATATAAACAGCCTGGGCGCATAGTTCCTACCATTATTCTC
The DNA here is from genome assembly GCA_016808115.1 of Tetrastigma voinierianum. NCBI lineage: Eukaryota > Viridiplantae > Streptophyta > Magnoliopsida > Vitales > Vitaceae > Tetrastigma > Tetrastigma voinierianum. The sequence goes on from JAEQBH010000748.1 coordinate 420,405, forward strand.
ATTCTGAGCCCCTTGCGGCTCATTTTGCTCTTAGCGCTGATCTTGCTCTTCATTATTATGCATGTTTGCTAGATCTCTTTGATGTGCTTTTCTTTGTTCTCTATGTAATCGATGTAAGGCTCTTTCTGGTTCAGGATCGAACAGAAGTAGTTCACTTGACCCCGTCTTCACATACACTCACAGTAACCTTCACTGTAATCACACGTTACACCCGCAAAGACCAAATTATGCTAATCAGATAATAAAATGAAATGAAAGAAAAAAATTCCAGCAATATCTAGTCAAGACTATTGTCAATATCAACACAAAACTTCTCCCCGACAACGACGCCAAAAACTTGATAAGGCAAAAACGTGAAGTGTAAATTGTATAAACTAGGTAAAGCGCCTATGTGCGCCAGTGCACGCATCATATCAAGTAATACAATGTACATAAGTATGGATATTGATCCACAAGGAGAAGTGTGTTGAATACTGGAATTGGCTCTACGATATTATCTAGACTTAGACTTTTAATGACTTTCTAATTAATGCAGAGAACTAAAACTAAATCTAAAAAACTTGTAAAATTACTTTTATGAAAACTAGGGCTTTGCCTCCCCTTGCCACATTTGATGGATTTTTACCTAGAGGACTTATTCATCTACCATTAATGAATCTCCATCGATGTAAGTGATAGTGCCTGGTGATATCCTCTCTCGAGGTATATCCGCCTAGCTCGCCAGTAGGGTTGAGCGCATCTCTGCCCTGACCCTAGACTCTGAAACGCTTAAATGCTCAAACCCTAATCGCCACACTTGAAACCGAGATATCTCTATTCTCTTATTGACCAAGTGTCGCTCTACTCATATCCCTAGGAATTCTTATCTCTCGATCTCGGATACTTAGCAACATCATGTCAATGTTGGCCAAACATTACCATGAAAATAAACCACAGACATAAAGCAAGTCGATATAACTCATGAATAAACTGAACAAAATAGAATTTAACCCTAATCCGTGCAACTGTAGCAGAGTTCAACAAAACCCTAGAAATAAATCTAGAACATAATGGTTATTACAAACATTGTTCTATAAATCATCGGAGGTTCGAGAAGAGAAATACAAAGACATGAGTTTTCACGATCTTCTCGTCGCTCCCGCCTGTGTTCTCCTCATCCGTACGTCGCCCGATGCCTTGAAAATTGGATCTCCAGTGCTTTTATAATTCTGCTATAGGAATCGCGAGAACATCACGACGTCACAATGTCGTGACGTTGAGCTGCTCTTTGGCTTTGACTTTTGTTAACCAAACGTCGCGACGTTGCAACATCGTGACGTTGGTGCTAGGTCTTCACTTATTCTTTTTCACATCTCCACAAAGCTTCCGAAAACCACCATATTCACCTGTAATGCACAAAAGACCCAAAAATCATATATAGGGCAATAATTCACTTATTAATATATAAAATAGAACTAAAACGAAGTAAAGACATGGGTATGACATGAGTGTTTTGGACACTCATCAAACACGCTTAGTTGTTCTTGTTGATATATATGTTTTAATATGTCGGGTAATCGATGAAATGTTTAAATTTTACGTCATATAATTGGTCCATGATACACAATTTATCATTTATACGACATTCATTACATATGAGACATAGATTCATATGTAAAGGCGATAATGCATCGTGACATGCACCGAGACATCGTATTCATGGCATAAGTGTATATGGCTACAAACACCATCCTTAGTGGTCAGATGATAATAGTAATCGTTGAACAAAGTTCCGCCGGTTCCACCGCTTGTAGAGCTACTTAAAACTGATTTTAGCCGTTGAACAGCATGTATACCCCGCTAAAACCCTATATTTTTTGGTTATACATATGTGTCTAACGATGAAAGCCCATGAAAGTGTAGGAATGAATGAGAAGCCTACGGTGAGACCTCGAAAATTCGCTACCCAAAAAGACATATGTTTTGTTAATAAAATGATCCTTAGAAGTAAATATCCAATAAGTTTTGATTTCTAAAAACTTGATTTTGTTTCAAAGTGATCATTGGATGAAATTCATCGATGATGGATGTTATCACACATTATGTGATAGGAGTCTATGATGACTTGGATTTTTCATGCATTGAGTGAGTCTCATCTCATTTCATGGTATGACATATAGTATTCCATTAGAATTGTATCATTATATTAGAACCTTGATTTGCATCATTCTATTGAAATGTATATATATATAATATATATATATATATATATATATGTGTGTGTGTGTGTGTGTGTGTGTGTGTGTGTGTGTCCAAGTGAACATTGCATTTGGATTTCTAGGTAATAGCTTTGTAAAGAGCCTCTTATCGAGATGGCTCACCCTTTATAGAAAAAACATTTCATGTGCAAGAGACTGATGGATCTAATTTCATTCGATACCGGTGAGGTCAATAAAAGCCGACTTGTGATTGGTATAATTCTTTTTTTATAACTTTGGAAAGAACTAGTTTTGACATATGCTTGTGTATGTAATAAAGTTTGTAATTAAACTCGTAGTAATATATTTTGAAAATAACATAAAAAGCTTATTGAATGTGGCTAAATAAATCCCGATAAATGGAATCAGACAAGGCAGATCGGTGACACATAATATCCATAAAGAAGTCCCATCCCCCGCCTATGAACTGTGTCGCACATATATATATAATACCCAGCATCTGAATAATAGATTCCAACACTGGATTACTTAAGAGTGCCAAAGGAGATACAATGTTCAATGATATTTCCAAATGATCATTGGTCAATGGGCCCTCGGGTTTTGAAGTGTCACATAATTAATTTAATTTAGGTTTATCAATTTATTATTTTTAAAAATTATTAAATTTTCATAGTTTATTTAATTATGCAAAATAAATAATATAATAATATTTTTTGTAATAGATTATTGATTTTTAGTATATAGAAAACAAACAATTTTTTTTTTTTTAACAAACTTAATACTTAATAGAAATAAAATATTTAAAAAAAACAAACTTAATAGTTAATAAAAATAAAATATTAAAAAATAAACAACTTAATGCGTAATAAGTTGGCATTAAACTGAAATGGCTGGCCGGAAAACAAGTCTGCCCTCATGATTCAAGAAGTTTGCAGGCGCTTAGCACTGGACGCGCAACCTCGAAATTTGATGTTATTGCGGATAATGCTAGACATAGGATTAGGAGGACAGGATTATTTTGGTCAACGCACTGAAATCAAATACACTCACATACAGAGTGTAGCATTTTCTAATCTGTAACTCGCCCTACGGTACCATTAAAATTTGCCCAAGAGAAAAAGCTTTAACAAGATATGGGAATTGCTACTAGTAAAAATCAAAATATGAGTCGCAATTACTTTCTTTATTTTGTCAAAGGACCTGTAGAACCCGGCATCGATATTCACCTAGAGCCCAAATGGGGAAGATGTTTCTGTATGCAGCATAAGTGATCATACAGTTCCTATTGAAGACCCCCATGATCTCCTGAAATCAGAGAAAATATATAAGAAGAACAAAAAGATTAGGTTTGAACTCAATATTTTGATAGTCTATATATTTTATATATATATACACACACACAAAGAAATAAGCATAATAGTGATACTAGAGGTGCAACAAATTACAAGCGAAGTATGTAAAAATGGTGCCAAAGAATATGCAAGGAGAAGAAAAATGAACAGAAAATAAAACTCCTTCATGCCTACTTTCTTACTCAAAACTAATCCAATCTACAAAGTCTATCATAACCATGGGACTAACATCATCGAGATATAATTTCCTTTCCATTCAAAGTGTTCAGAATAGGCACATTGGAGTTAGTCCTCCAAGTTTTTTTCCCTTCTTACCCATGAAAGAGTCATGCCAACCCCAGGAAGGTTGCTTACATTAAAAATGAACAACAAAGAAAACAAATATTTTTTCAAGGATGAGTGATGTAGGACAACCCTAGGAAGGTTGCTTACATTAAAAATAGGTGAACTAGGATTTTATTTTCTTAGGGTTTAAGGAGAGGAACAAAGAAATAAAGTTATGATATGAAAGAATGAATTATAAAATTGGGCGGGTCTGTGTAGGAGAAACCAAGCTACGAATGAGATGTTGAGGGAAGAAGGGTCAAGGTACGCTCCTTATATCCCGAGGGGGAGCCGTGAGTTATCTTCCTCCACTGATTTTCCTTCTTTTTCACCTTCTTCCTCGATAAGTATGGATTTAAGTGTCATAGATGGTTTGTGCTTGAACAAAGTGGGTAAGGATAGCGGAAGAAAGGATTTTCACACCCGCTTTAAGGTTAATGAACTAGAGATATAGAGGGCGGGATCCCATTGTTGTCGGAGGGGTTTTTGATAAACCGTGATAGCTGTTCCCCCTTCAGGGTCTCTCCTTATTGCCTGGGCTTCGAAGGGTAGCAAGGGAAGGTGTCCCGTCTAAGAGATAGAGTGTCCAAGCTCAAGATGATTTCTTGGTGGCAAGTTTCTCCTTTCCTCTTCTCGTTTTTGGCCTAGTCCTCCTTCCAGGATTTTTCAAAGAAGGGGCTCTGGATGAGGTGGAAGACTACACGGCCATCCTCCTTGGTGTATGTGGCTGCGCCGAATGGCAAAGAGGGTGGGAACGTTAACCTCGAAGGTTCACTCGATGGAAGCTGAGGTAAGGACCGAGAATTTCCCGTAGATTCGGGAGGAAAGATATAGAGTTTGAAGAAAGTTAGTGTCAAATTCAGTTGAGTATTTAGGCTTCCCGACAAAGGGTCATGAGTGGGAGATTTTATCTCTATTGCGGCAAGCGATCGTTAAACAACTAAATGAGGCCAAGGGCAAGAGTCGTTTCTAGATGTGAGCGGAGCTTAAGAAGCTAGAATGCACAATGAAATACAAGGGACAGTGGTATGCTAAAGGACACAAAAGAAGAACAAAGGGGATTTTGCAAAGAAAACTCGATGAATAAGATTATGTCATGGAATGTTAGGAGTTAATAATCGTGATAAAAGAAAGGTCCTAAAGGCCTTCATTAGGTCTAAAAGGTGGATATAGTTTGTTTGCAAGAGACAAAGGTCCGTAATATGTGTGCGGGTCAGGCGCACTGGTGCGGAAGGTTCCTAGATCGGGGATCAAGACGAGGGTTCTCACGGGGAATCCTTGTCTTTGGGATAAGAGAGTCAGGAGCCGATTGAAATGGAAATCAGATCTTCTGCCTTGTCGCTTTAGAAACTCGTACGATGGCTTCCAAGGATGTTTTCTCGGGTTTATGTCCTCTGTGATAGTAAAAGGAGTTCTGGGAGGAATCGGGAGCTGCTGAGGCTGCATGAATGGGCCATGTGTGAGGACTTTACGTGCCCGCTTCCCCGGGAACGCAGAGGGGTGGGAGGTTCAACCCTCATGAGAAGATTTTCTGAATCATAGAGGATTCGTTCAGAGATATTCCTCTACGGAAGCATCCTTTACTGATGAGGAAGGAATAATTGTTCAATGTCCAGAATTGATCGTTTTTTGGTTTCTAATGATCGAGAGCCATTTTAGTGGTGTGATTCAACAATTTGCTCAGACTCACCTCAACACTATTGTCCCATTTTGCTAGACGCAGAGGTATTTTAGAAAAGGGTCCCATCCCTTTGTGCTCAAGTCATGTGCCTGCCAGGTCGATGGTTTCAAAGGAGTTATTAGCTGGGTCGGGCAAGTAAAGGGTATGATTTTCAGCTGGTTCGCTTTGTTTAGCGTAAAATTGAAAGCTTTAAAGGTGTATCAAAACTTGGAATAGAGGTGTTCGTAGAGTCAAGAAGAAAGGAAGCTTTGAGTAGAGTGACTCACGGATGAGAAGGAGAATGACGATTTGCTCGATCATTGAGAATGCAGGCAAAGAAATCCTGCTGTGGAGGATTTACAAATACCGGTCCCTTTGTAGGAAGTTTCGAGGCAAGAACTGCAGATCTCTCGTCGGGGAGGGAGATTAAGAATACGAGCTTCTTCCATACAGATGGCTTAATTCTCATAGAAGAAGAAATTGTATTAAAAAGTCTGAGTTAATGGAAACTGCTCATGATGAGGAGTCCATAAAGAGGGAAGTACGCTCTTTTCGGGGGGCGGTTCTCTTTCTTCTGATCCTCGGGAGGATGGAGCCCTCGGTTTTCCCGGTCCGAACTTCAAAGAACTCGAGGGATGCTACTTAATACCAAGTCCTTTACAGAGGAGGTGTCAGAAATAAGCATTCCGGGATTTGAATGGGGATAAGGCCCCGCCCGTATGGCTTTCCCTACAGCTTTTGGTCGCTTATCGATTTGTAATGATAGCATGGTTTCATGACTCTTCATACATAATAAGTTCATGAGAAACCTAAATTCTACCTTTTTGGTTTTGATCCCTAAAAAGGAGAATGCGGTGGATATTAATGACTTTAGACCTATTAGCTTAGTGGGTGGTTTATACAAAGTTTCGCGAAGGTGCCTACTAACAGTTGAAAAGGTGGTCGTCACAGTCAATGTTCAAAATGCTTAGGAGGGTAGACAAATTTTAGGATGTCAGGTTAATCGCTTAACGAGGTCAGATGCTTTATCAAAAAGAAAGGAGAAAGGATTATCCGTAGTTGATATCGAAAGCATATGATCACCTTAAAGTGAATTTACTGGGGTCATGGAAAATGGGTTTTGGGAGGAAATGGTTAAACCGGGATTAAAATGGCATTTCTACGATATTCTCAGACAGAATGGAACCCTCTCGGGTTTTTTCCGGAGTTCTTTGCCTTAGACAGGGGATCCTCTTCTCCTTATCTTTTTGCGGCTGGGATGGAGGCTCTTAGTGGCCTTACGAGAGAGTGTCAAGGCTTTCCTCAGCCGCTTATACAGGAGAAGAAACCTGAGAGGGTATGGTGGTTTCATTTGTTGTGGCAGTGGCACGACACTCTTATGCTTTCAGGCGCATCAAGAGCAACTTACACCTAAGTCAAGTTGTTGATGTGTTCGAGTCTATCTCTCTGCCTGAGGATAAATTTGAACAAAAGCGAATTATTTCGTAGGAACATTGCGTAAGTGGATTCGCAAGGCCAACTGGGATGGCAGAGTCGGACTTTGCCTTCATACTATTTAGGTCTTCCCTAGAGTCATAATTCAGCTTACTTTCGTCAGGATGGCATTGAAGAAAGGTTTAGGAAGAGATTGGCTTCTAGGGAAGAGACAATATATTTCTAAAGGTGGGAGGATCACTCTATTCGTAGTACTGGTCGAGCTTACCTATATACTTTATGTCTCTTTTCTGATGCCTAGACGTTAGATTGCACCCGAACAAATTCAAAGAGGTTTTGGGTGGTGGTACTGGAGAAAAACCTCATTTAGTGAAGTGGCTCCACAAATATTCGCACAAAAAATGGGAGGTTTAGGTATAAAGAGCCTCGCTATTTTAAACAAGGCCTGGTTGTGTAAATGGATGTGGCGTTTCGCAAATGAGAGGGATTCTCCGAGAAATGTCATTCTATGGAAGCTCGGGGAGGAAAGAGGTGGTCGGTGCTCACTGATCCAAGGATGCTGGTTCCTGGGGTTTGGAAGGAGATTAGAAAGGAATGGGACACCGTCTCGCCTCTGGCCGCTCTCCGGGAGCGGGAGGAGAGGACGCTGGGAAGGATGCTCAAGGAAGAGGCCCTTCCCCGCTCTACCCCGCCTCTTTTTGCCATGGTCGCACAAAGAGGTCTCGTAGCCGAGGTTCAGGGAGCCTTTCGTGAGGGGCGGGGCTCAAATTCTCGTTTGTTAGACCGCTTAATGATCGGGAAGTGGAGGAGATTCAAAATCTTCTCCGTGCCTTACAAGAAAAAAAGAATTGGCCCCTAACCAAATGATTTGATGATTATGAGAGGTTTAAAGATGGGTGCTTTTCGGTGAAACTTCTCTATAAAGTTTTGTTTGGGTCTAATTCGATGGTTTTTCACCAAATTATTCGAGTAACTCGTTCCTAATAAGATGAGCTCTCTTTCGCTTGGGAAGCTTCTCAGCAAGGTGTCGACTCGCATCAAATTAAAAACGAGGAAGAGCGCTTAGCCAATAGGATGCTTCCTGCGTGAAGGACTTTGCACGAGACCATTTGTTATTACACTCCGTCCCGCGGCTAGATTGTTATGAGATCTTCCGGCGACAAGGATTGGTGTTCCCTTGCCTGGCTGCAGAACCCTCATCTCGTATGGTGGCAACTGTGTGGGCAAGAGAAGGAAGAAGGTTTGATGGCGGCGCCCCTAACATTGTTTTGACCATTCGCGTGAAAGAAATAACAACATTGCTTTTGAGTGTGGAGTTTTCTAGCCAAAGGATGAAGGCCTAGCTCCTTTGTGTAATTATCGGTCCGCACAAATACGTGATTGACTAATGTGTCTAGTTCTATTATTGATTTTTGACTCGTCAGTGTGTGTAGGTGGGTGGGTTTTCTTGTTCTCCTTGTTCCCTTTTCGAGGGTCCCTTACTTCAGGCCTTCGTCTTCTTTGTTTTTATAAATTTGCACTCATCAAAAAAAATTGGGAAAAATAATGTGAGAAGGGAATGGATAGAAACCTTAGAATCTCACTAAGGCCTTCTTCTACTCACCAAAAAGATAGTCAATGGAGTCTCACCATTGAGGATTGGAAATATTGCAAAGATAACAAAATAATATAATTATTTAATCCATAGTTTAAAAAGGAGTACCTAGGCTCAAGGCACAACCACTCCCTAGTTATATCGTCTTGCCTTCCTAGACATGCGCCTTATTGAAGAGGTGCACCTTATAGACTATAATTTCTTTTTCAGACACTTTTATTCTTGAAATTTCTAATTATATATTAAAATTTATATAATTTCACTACTTTTTTCATGGAAATAATATTATAAATCTTTAATTTTTATTAATATAATCATACTTTAACTCATATTTTATAAAATTGATGTTCATCCAATGTCACATTCACTTCACAAAAGCCTACGCCTTAAGACCGCCTTGCACCTCAAGGCTCAAATAAGCCTTTGTGTCTTGACGCGCTTTACGCCTTTTAAAACTATGATTTACTCAACTCTCTTTTTTTTTACTTACATGAATTCATGGGTCAAAATCTCGATTGAGATCGGTATGACCTGGCCAAATTGTATACTACTTGACTATGATCGGTACCAAACGATACCTAACTCAAAATCATTCTCAAAAAAGATTATTTTTGATTTATCAGTGCTAAGATCAAGATTTCGAGAGAGAAAGAGGGGCTGAGGGTCAAGCCAGCAGATAAACTTCAAGAGAGTCTGAGAGACCGACGAGAGGATAGTCCCTCTCTTAAAGAGTTTGTACGGAATACACCATTTTAAAAAAATAAAATAAAATTAATATTAAGCTCCAAAAAATTTCCTAACCAGAGCTTAATGCCTAAGTAATGGGAACATCAAGATTTCAAATACTTAAGCCGACAATGAGAATCTTTGCGTATTCAGTTGTTCAAATGCCGTCGTTGACAACGCCGGCATTTGGCTTGATTCAAGGGCTTTATTTTTCCCCTTTCTGCTTTCTTCTCCCCCTCTACTGCTCTTCTTCTCCATCTAATGGTATTGTAAGGACCTGTGCCGAGCTCAACCAGAGGATAACACTTCTTGTCACCGAGCTCAACCAGGCATAACTGAAATAGGTTAAGGGAGACAAATATGCATATGTGATAAATTTATTTATTTATTTAAACAAAAAACTGTACAGCCCAACACCTTGGTTTAACTTAAGTCAAGTACATGAAATCTCAGACCACTCTCCGGCTATGCAGTATCCACATTCCACGCCTTTAAGGAATATAATATAGATCCCAAACCTCTTATTGTTAGCTGTTTTAGAGTGGGAAAACTGTGTTTTAAGCCACAAATAATGTCACGTCAAGCTTAGAGTTTTCCACAAATAAAATAGTAACTCAAGTTCATTAAGATAATACCTAAAGCTCAGATGACTGCTTTTTTTCGGAAGAAAGAATGCCAAAACTATAAAGCCAACAAGATTATCTTCAAAAATTAAACTATGAATGAGTTCTGCAATCCAGCCAAGAAATCTTCTTTGGACACGACAAATTATGGACTTTAGTACGGAAGAAAAGCACTTGAGTCAAGCCAAGTTAGTTCAAATGCCGGCGTTGTGAACGACGGCATTTGAATTAACTCAAATGCCGCCGTTCCCATTGCCGGCTTCTGCATGTTTGAAATGCCGGCGTTCCCATTGCCGGCATTAAGCTCTAGTTTGGGAAATTTTTTGGAAGCAATATTAATTTAATTTAATTTTTTTTAAAATGGTGTATTTCCGTACAAAACTCTTTCTTTAAAATGGAAAAGGTTCTTCTTGAACTCCTTGTGAATCCTTTCAAGAACTCGTTGTGCATGCAACATTTGGGTCAAATTCCAAGTTTTTGTCAACCAATGAGATTGCGTAGTGGTGGAGAGCTGAGAGAGGAGTTGTGAGAGAGACAAAGAGGGGTTTTTTAACATTAAAAAATATATTTAATTTTAAATTTTATTTATTACAATGAAATAAAATTAATAAAAATTCTTTTAATGGTTTTAGAATATATTTAAAAAATGATATACAGTACCTTTAAAATTTTAAAATACAATTTAAATAAATATATTATTAAAACAATTTTTATTTGTTTTTATTTAATATTTGACTAGATATGATAAATAAAAAAGTTTTAAATCTATTTTAATATACCTTTTATCATATATGAATAATGTTCTAATATTTTTACTATGATATTTTTTAAAGTACATTATCAAGACAATCATCTCAATCAACATATTCAAGTTATGAACAATTCTTTTCACCATATCCTAACTATAAGAATAAAAATATTTTTTTATAAGTATACAAATAAAAATATTACTATATTTAAAATAAAATAACTTATACTCTTGACACTATCATTAATAACTTTTAGTGAATACTTTCATAACTATTTAAATAATATTAAATATAAGAAAATTTTATTTTATTTTTAAAATTTTTAACACATTCAGTTGTATTTATACTGTGATAATATATATAATATTCTTATAATATTTTGAATTCTTTAATATCTTATTTATGTATCAGCCTTCGAGTCGATGACCAATACTGCGACTTTAAACCATTAGCCTTATTTACAAGCTTCTCTAAGAAATTCAAACTATTTTAAAATTCTAATAACCTATTATATCTCCAATCCCAATTTGGTTCTAACAACTCTAATCCTAGTTTGATTCTAACTACTAAACTTAATTAGACTTTGTTATAGTATTGTAGAGTTATAAACAGGTTGGGAAAAAGAAATATGTATATATGTAGAGCTAGGAAACTTTATATACAAATTTTCCTTCAATTGTCTTTGATTACATGCTATAAGAGCTAGGGTTAAGATTTGAGTTAAAATTAAGAAGAAATCCAAGAGGATCTCGGGTTGCAGAATAAGGTCGTAGGGAAGTTTGGTCTCTAGAGTGCTTCTGATCTTTGTTCTCCCTCCTTAGTTGTTATAATGGGTGATACAACTTAATGGAACACAAACTTAATGGTTTCAATTATTTGGATTTGAGTAAAACGATTCAGATCTATGTAAGAAGCATACGGATGGAGGAGGATGCTTGCCTTTTCCTAGAGATTTGTATTTCCATTGACAGTAAGGTAATCAAATTAATTGATAATTATGAATTTGTTAAAGAATTAGTGGATTATTTGGAGATCTGTATTATGAGAAAGGGAATGTCTCACGAATATTTGAGGTATGCAAGACTTTTCATCGACCTAAAAAAATAAGACATGTCTCTTACTGCCCAAGAAAACTTATGAAGAGTTGAATATGTAGCTACCCTTTAGTGTTGATATCAAAGTCCAATACGCTCAAGGAGAACAAATGGTTGTAATGAGTTTTCTAGCCAATCTTCCTCCAAAATTTGATACTGCCAAATCTCATATTCTCTCAAGTCTAGAGATTTCCTCACTACAAGAAATTTTCAGTTGGATATTACGTATAAAGACCCCCACTGTCACACGCCTAATTTTTGGTTTGCGTGTGCCCTAGGAACCCATTAGGCCAACCTTCTCAATGCCCCACGTCCCACAAGACACAAGAACGTACGGAGCTCTCCCCAACTCGTATTTTATTAACTCCTTAGAATACAAGACTCTCATGCAAAGACTCCCACATGATCGGGATGCTCAACGCTCTCAATGGATCCAACTCTCAATGATTTACCAAGTGGGCACGCAAGCCCTTGATATAGGTTGTATAGGGACAATCCTAGTACAAATCTGACTAAGAGTCCTACTCTAACTCTAACTCTTCAACTGAAAGCTAGTGCGAGTCCTTCTTGGACTAGGAGTCTTACTTGATCAAGACTTAAGCAGCTACACAAATCCTCTCGATTAGAGTCTTTCCTCAGAATATTCCTAAATATACTCCTAGTTGTTTTCAACATGTTTAGTGGTATTTTGTAGGCATAAATTGAATTCTTCGTAAATTAAATGTGAAAAAAATGGAAATTTAGAAACCCGGAAATTGTACAAGACTTAAGGACAAAATTGTAAATTGTCCAAAAAAGGCATAAAAGACATGAATTGATAAAACTAGAGGCCAAAGTATAAATAACAGGAATTGTAGTGTAATTAGTAGAAGGGGAGGATTAAAAAGCAAATAAGAAGAACTTTAACTATAAATAGAGGAGGAAACCAAAAATAACTCATTTTTGGTCTCCAAAAGCTTACGGGAAGAAGAGGAAGAGGAAGGAGAAGAAGAGGAAGAAAGGGGGAAATCAAGCCAAGGTATAGATCTTTGGAGTTTGAGTATGGAATTGTATGATTTTGGTAGGATTTTGTACTCCAACTACTGGGGTATGGATTGCCAGGTTTTCTTTGAGATTAATTTGGTTCTTTTCTAGGTTTTGTTAGAATACATCATAAATTCTAGATTTAAGGGAAGTTTAAGAAAACTTTGTCATAATAATTAGATATGGAACCCTTTCACAATTCCAAGGTTTTGTAAAGTTTAGTGAACTTTGGTATGGAATCCTTGACTTTTCGCTAATTAAAAGTGTTTTCAGGAGTTGTTTTGACGGATTTCATGTTAATTTTTATGAAGAATGGAATAGAAGAGAAGTATGGAAGAAAAGTGCATGAAATATGAATTTACATTCTATAGACTGAACCCGGTACCCTGTATCATCTAAATCGCAGATTCGCACGTCTTCAGGACCGAATCAAGACTTAGACGGGCCGTAGCTAAGATCAGACTGATGGTTCAAGAGCCCTGCTTACTATTTTGTGTATTTAAGCTAAAATTCGTGATACCTAAGTATAGAAAATGATGAAATTAAGTTAAAATAAATTGCACTCCGTCGCCTAAGAAGTTCAATGGATCAAAGTTCATGCCCCAATGATGATAGGAAGTTTCAATACATATAACAGAGGGAACGCCCTGCCACCGTGAACTAAACGACACTAAGACTTCCACACGACGCAAGGTGTGCACATCTCTCCGATCGCTGTCGACACTCCCGTTAGTGCTACGACACCTGCTAAGGTTACCAGACTTCTATTATGTGGGCAGCACGTCATTAGCACTTCCTAAGACCCGACAGGTGCTACGACACCCCGTTTAGCACAGATTCGCTACAGCACACACTTCGGTTTCGACAAATAAGCCGACACCGCTAGTGCCATGGCACTCCTGCTCGACAAGGCGCAAGACTCTCGCTCTGGTGGCGCTTTACTTCAAGATTGCATGCATTCTAGCATTTATCGTGGTTTGGTCTCACTCATTTGTTATTAGTTTTGTACTCTCAGTTATATGAAAATAACCCTCGAATGATGAATAAGAGCAACAAATGTGTATCAGATCGATCCAATACCTAAGGGTATTTTTGAATAAGAATAAGTTCTCAGAACTCCTACTTCGAGATCCGACACACAAGTCCTGCTATAAGCATAAGTTTTGAATAAGAATAAGTTCTGTAACTCCTACGGGAGATCCGAATACACATAAGTCTGTTATAAGCATAAGTTCTAAATGAGAATAAGTTTTGTAACTCCTACGGGAGATCCGAATAAACATAAGTCTGTTATAAGCATAAGTTCTTAATAAGAATAAGTTCTGTATGAATGCATTAATACTTGTATTAAGTCCATTATATGAATGCATGGAAATTCTAATATCCGTTATTGTTATATGCTGAATATAAATGTGTATATGCATACTACATATGTTTCCCACTAAGCGTAAAGCTTAGCACGGGTTTTTAATCCGTGTAGGTACAGAAGAAGGAGACAGTGATCTTCCGCATTCTACCGGGCCAACACATGAGTAGGGGTTCACATCGTAGGTTCCTGCAGCCCGATCGCAATGTAAATGTATAGTTTTGAATATGTAAATGGGACTCGATCACGTATATGTGACTTGTAAACGCAGCTACGGTGGTAGTTTTATTTTTGGACTTTTGTATATGATATGTTGATATAATTATAGACTAGATATACCCAGCGTTTCATAAAGCGGGTAAAAGTCCCGATATATGGTCTCGCACCGAACTCTGATTCGGATCAGCCGTTCGAATTGACGAGGAGTCGGGCGTGACTACGATCGGGACTCCACAATACCATAAGACTCCTTGTATCGTAGGACTCCTTATACCGCAGGACTCCTTGTGTCACAGGACTCCTTACTACACTCCAATTAGGAGACTTGCAGCCAGGCTTAGTGCACATGTAAAGCGAGGTTCCTACGCTCCCGATCCTAGCTTTGCCCGAGTGTCACGCCTAAGCCCCTCTATTGTGAGTGTGTGATTATACCGATGCATCCCGACTAGGCACATCGCTTGCCTTCCCTCTTATGCATGCTTAGCTCACGCACTATGTTGCCCATCCCGTGCCAACACTCATTTCCCAACGATCTGCCTTGATCTCCTTCCCTAATGCGCACATGGGGCTAAGGCAATGCCCTCATGTCGCGTTGATCTCAGGTCATCTAGTCGATGGGCTAACACCTACCCACCATCTATTCAAGTGAGTAATGCATTGGGTTAGTAAAAATAGTAGCTATGAGCAAGGGAAGCAGCAACCTAAGAGCAATGGCTCAGGAGTTGAGCGTCGGTAGCCCTCATATCAATGGCTTGAGAGTTGAGCCTCAGGGTTTACCCTTAAGTTACTCTCATGTTCAAAAAAGGGTATCAATGTTATTGTCCCACTCTTCAACGATACTTTGTGTCTATTGATGTTACATTTTTTTAAACTACCCCATTTTCCCTTTCTTCTACTATTACTAGTCAAGGGGAGGATGATGATTTATTGGTCTATATTGTTTTCTCACCAGTCCCTACTCCAGCTCCTACTCCTATTAATTAAACCTCTCATTACTCAGGTCTACTCTTGGTGTTAAACCCCTCTAGTCTTAAGTCCAACATCGGATGCTTCGTCATCAGATCCACTCCATAGTGATGATCTAAATTACTCTCATAGGTAAGCGACCTAATGGCTCGCGATACATGTATTCGATCATTTCTACAGACACCTATATTTGAATTCATACCTAACACTATCCATGAAGCTTTATCTCATCCTAGTTGGCATAGTGATATGATGGATGAACTATAGATGGCAATGGTACATGGGACTTTGTGCCTTTACCTACTAGGAAGAAAGCCATTAGTTATCGTGTTGGGTGTTTTACAATGAGAAGTTTAACTTGATGGTTTCTGTTATAAGTCAAAAGGCTGCGATCTTGTAGCTAGGGATGTGCTCAGACTTATGGAGTTTATTATTTTGATACTTTTTCTCCTATAGCTAAGCTGGCAACTATTCGTTTGTTTATCTCTGCAATTCTTACTGAATTAGGACTGCCATGACAAATATTAGAGTGCCTTTTTTTACATGGAGATCTTGGAAGAAGTTTACGATGAACACCGCTGGGGATTGTTGCTTTCGAGAGGGAATGAGGAAGATATTGTAGTCTTGAAATCTTTGAAACGAAGTCCGGTCACTTTTGGTTTGGCAAATTCAATTAGGTAGTTGAGACATTTGGCATGCAAAAGAGTAAGTCTGACCACTCTGTCTTCTATACAAATTCTAGTTCTGGTATCATTTTATTGGTAGTGTATGTGGATGATATTGTCATAACTATTAGTGACTCCAAAGGTATATTATCTCTTAAATCCTTTCCTCACAATCTGTTTCACACAAAGGATTTAGGAATGTTGAAGTATTTCTTGGGTGTTAAAGTCATGAGAAGTAGGAATTTGTTATCTAGGTGAATATATGTTTGGGATTTGCTATTTGAGGACAAAAATTGGTGTCGAACCATGTAATGTTCCATGAAACCTATTATAAAAATTACTAAGGAGGAACTATTCTAAGACAGCAGGATATCTGAAGAGTGTTGGTTGAAATTGAATTATCTTAAAGTAACTTCGTGATGTTCTTGTGTTGGTATTTTTGAGTCAAATATCTCTCCTTCCACAGTTAGTCATGGCGTTGTAGGCATATTTGCATATGAAAAGCTCTGACGTGGAATATTGCATAGAATCATGGGCATGCGAATTGAGTGTTTTGGTATTGTTCCGTACAGGATCTAAAGATAAGATATCAACATCGAGGATATTAATGTAATAACTATTGGAAATCTAATCTCATGGGAGAGTATCTGCAAAATATTTGACTCTAGTGATCTAGTCTGGAGTTGAGTATGAATATAGTAAAATTGCAGCATGGAGATCTATGTGGATACGTTGGTTATGTCGATGCGATGGGCATAGAAATTTCAGCGCAGAAGCTTTGGTATGATAACAAATTTTAACGCTATGGCATATAACCTATTTCATAATATTAACGTATTGAAATAGATTGTCATTTTGTCCGTAAGAAGATCCGGTTGGGGTTGATCTTTACAAGATATGTAATGACTAGAGAATAATTTGGAGATATTTTCACAAAAGCTTTGAGTATGGATCGAGTTAGTTATCTTTATAAATTTTGATGATCTTTATCCTGCTCCAACTTAGGGAGTCTTTGATATTAACAAAATTAAACTAGTTGGAAAAATATGTTTATATGTAGAGTTAGAAAACTTGCATGTTCTTTCTATTTGATTTACGGTGTCTTTGTATATAAAAAAGAGTGATTTGATGGAGTGGAAGAATATACTAGTCCTGTGATTATCTCTGATTATAGACTCAAACTACTAAACCTAATTTGACTCTAATTACAATAACTATAAGTTCTCTTTCTTGATGTATCATGAAATCATCCTCATCAACGGGTGCTAATATTATCCTTTTATTGTGTTTCTTTTTAATTGCGAAAGAAGTGAACTCTTTCATTGATGGAGGAGTCCTACTCTTTTTTATTTCTTTCAGTAGCACCCTTACTTTACAATTTGCCAAAATAATTCCTTCGAATCATTCTCTCTGCCATAAATATCGATACCACTTGCCGTGAGAAAGACTGTTTCTTGAAGAGGTTCCTCATACTGGTCTATCCTCTTTTTGTTCAGCAAACTATAGGTTATTGTTTATGGTGTAGTTCACGGCTTTTTGTCACAAATTTCTTTGGATTTGGTGACCTTGACTCGTTTTGGGATGTGACATAGGCATGGAATAAATTGAGAGATTAGAAAGAATGCTTAAAATCAAAGTAAGTCTCCCTCCTTTTGATGGCTATTTCTTTTATCACATAGTGAATCCTTTTCTCCTTCACCAAGTCAAATATCTGATTGATTTCATTCAAGTTATCTACCATCCACCTATTTCTTCACAATTTCTGAAATAACTCCGCTTTGAAAAGAGATCTACGATGAAGAATAGGCAATGTATATTGCTCTTCCATCAAATAAACTTCAGCAGAAGATTCAAAGAGAAGAAAGGAAGAAAATAACATGGTAATTCCTTATTAATTTCAATTAGAATTGTTATTACGATCTCGAAGTAGATTCATGAAGGAAACTCGACGATAGCTGATACAAGCGGCGAGAAATAATAAATTTGTGCGGAGGCTAACTGAAGATTCTGCAGCTAGCAGTTCAAAATCATTTTACTTTCGGCACACAACGTTCAACTGAGATTACTAAAGAAAGTTACCTCATGTTGTGGCCTCTATTGCTTACTGAAGCCTCCCACCTCTCCAAATCCGACCTGAGTCTTGTCCTGGCGGCTGAAATTTGAAACACTTCTGATTGTCCCAGTAGCCTCTTCAACAGGCTTGTTGTTCCACTGGATGAGAAATTGCTTAATAGAGGCATCCTGCTGCCTAATGGATTGATTGGCAAGGATCTTGTTGGGAGTTAAGAGGTCAACCTCCTCTAACGTGAACTCTTTAGGTAAAATAGCGTCGATTGTGAGGGTAACTACCGCCAACTTGAGAAGAGAAATATGAAAAACTGGGTGGATTTTGAAGCTGGGCGGAAGGTGCAGTCTGTAAGTAACTAGACCCAGCTTCTCTGCAACCCGAAAGGGCCCATAGTAGCGCGGTGCCAACTTGGCAGTGATACGTTGAGCGACTGACAACAGCCTATGGGGTCTCAATTTTAAGTAAGCCCAATCCCCCACCTCAAACTAAACGTCACACCTATGAGTGTTGGCTATGTGTTTCATCTGTTCCTGAGCTTTGGTAAGATGGAGCTTGAGTTGACGTAGGGCTTCATCTCTATCCCTCAATTCATGTGAAATTGCAGTCACTTTTACTTCCCCCGGAATATGATGGGCCACTGTAGGAGGTTTCCTGTCGTACACCGCTTCAAAGGGAGTTGTCCTAATGGAAGTATGGAAAATTGTATTATACCAAAATTTGGCCCAAGGAATCCAAATTGACCAATTTCTAGGTTAGTCTATAGCAAAGCATCGCAAATAAGTCTCCAAGCATCTATTAACAACTTCTGTTTAGCCATCAGACTGTGGGTGATAAGAACAACTCATGTGCAATTCAATGCCTTGTAAGCGAAACAATTCCTGCCAGAGTTTGCTCATGAAGAGAGGGTCTCCATCACTCACGATTGATTTAGGGATCCCATGGAGGCACACTGCCTCTTTGACAAAGATTGCAACCACATTCCTAGCAGTGTAAGGGTGTTTTAACAATAAAAAATGACTGTATTTGGACAGCCTATATCCACAACAACAAAAATAGAGTTAAATCCCCTTGATGTCAATAGGTCGGAGATAAAGTCCATAGATAAGTGTTCCCAAATGACGTTTGGAATTTTAAGAGGCTATAGCAATCCTGTAGGGGTCAACGTACTGGACTTGCTTCATTGACATATGTCACATTCTTGCACATATTTTTGCATCGTAGAGCTCATTCCAACCCAACATAAATTATTGACCAAACATTTGTAGGTATGAAAATAACCTAAATGTCCCCTTGTTTTGGTCACGTGAAATTCCTACAACAAGCAAGGGATAAATTTCGAGGTAGAAGAGATGACTAGTCGTCCTTTGTGACACAAGATATCATTCAGGACTGTAAAGCCTGGTCTAGACGGTGGATTTTGGAGGCATTCAGCCTAGATTTGCTATAGCTGGGAGTCTTGATTTGCTTCTAAGACCATATTATAACTATCTTGCCAAACAGGAAGTGAAATCATTGAGTTGTAGATGCCTTCAGCTCTTTAGGACAGAGCATCGAAAACCCTACTCTCCTTGCCAGGCTTGTAAATGATGTTAAAATGATACCCCAGTAGTTTAGCCACCTAAGTTTGCAGTGTTGGAGTAGTTATTCGTTGTTGGAGGAGATAGCCTAAGCTCTTTTGATTAAAAAATACCGTGAAATGTTTGCCTAACAAATAAGGACACCAATGTTCCACTACTAGGGCCAAAGCCATAATTTCTCTTTCGTAAGCTGACTTTCCCAAATTCCTCTCTAAGAGAGAGCTTTGCTGAAATAAGCAATTGGATGGTGGTTTTGCATGAGGACAACCCCTGTTTCCGAGCCAAAAGCATCATATTCTATTTCGAATGAATGAGTAAAATCTGGTAGGCGAAGCCCTAGTGTAGTCACCATGACAGTTTTCAATTTGTCAAAAGCTATTTGAGTTGCCGGTCCCCGTTGAAAGTTATCTTTCTTAGTCAGGGTTGTGAGACGTTGAGCAATAGAGCCATACCCTTGGATGAATTTCCGGTAATAACCTGTTAAACCTAAGAAACCATGAACTCCTTTAACAGTTTGCGAACGTGGTCAATTCATAATAGCTTCAATTTTACTAGACTGCATGGCGACCCCTTCATGATTGATTGTATGACCCAGATAATCTACAGTGGACTGGCCAAAAATACATTTTTTTTGGTTGACATAAAATTGATTGTGGTGTAAGATGGTGAGGACAAATTGTAGATGTTGTAGATGTACGTCCCAGTTTCTACTGTAGATCTTATATCATCAAAGAAAACCAAGACATATTTCCGAAGCATGGGGCGAAAGAGATTGTTCATCACTACCTGAAATGTCGAAGGTGCATTTGTAAGTCCAAAAGGCACAACTAAGAATTCGTAATGCCCCTTATGTGTGCGGAAGGCGGTCTTCTCAATGTCTTCTTGCTTCATAAGGATTTAATGGTATCTTGATTTCAAATTCAATTTGGAGAAATAGTGAGAGCCATGTAGTTCATCTAATAATTCTTCAATTACAGGGATTGGTTACTTATCTGGGATAGTAACCTTGTTAAGAACTCTGTAGTCGATACATATGTGCCAAGAGTGATCTTTTTTTTTTTTTTTTCCAAAATCAATGGACTGGAAAAGGCACTTTTACTCTGCTGAATTAGTCCTTGGGTCAGCATCTCACGGACTTGCTGTTCTATTTCCTCCTTTTGAGCATGGGGATACCGATAGTGTCGCACACTCACCAAGCCCTGGTTTGGTAATAGGTTGATGGCGTGATTATAAGGACGAGCAGGAGGCAACCGCTGTGGTATGAGAAAATTGTCGAATATTTTTCTAGTAGCGAGTGGAGTTGGTGCTACTATGAGATGGTGAGATTGGGATCGTTGATGGGCATCGAGTTCGGTCAGTCCCAACACCCATATAGGCCTAGAATCCGACTAGGTGTTTGGGTAACAATATTTTTAAAGCAATAGAAGATCTTTTTTTTAGTGTTTAGGTAATAATACACATGTGCCAAGAGTGATCTTTTTTTTTTTCCCAAAATCAATGGACTGGAAAAGGCACTTTTGCTCTGCCGAATGAGTCCTTGGGTCAGCATCTCACGGACCTACTGTTCTATTTCCTCCTTTTGAGCATGGGGATCTGGAGTAGTGTCGCACACTCAGAGCCGTTTTGGTGGCAAGGTTGATGGCGTGATTATAAGGACAAGCAGGAGGCAACCGTTGTGGTATAGAGAAAATTGTCGAATTTTTTCGAGTAGCGAGTGGAGTTGGCATTCTCCCTCTTCCACGACATACCTATCATCATTCTCTTTGGGAGATGGGATGATCTCGCCACTGTCATCAACATCCTCGTCGTCGCTTAGGAGCAAAATGCGGAACTAGCCTTTATAAAAGCAGCGTTGTGGGGAAAACAACTGCCCGCATTTAAAGCATAATCCCCTTCGTCTCCGATCTTCTAGTTCAGTTCGGGTTAGATGGCAGAGGCCCCTTGATCGTGGTGGTTGAGTAGGATTGAGAACTGTTAAGGTTTAGTCTCCAAATCCATTTAGGATTCTTTTCCTTCTCTCTTTACTTTTCTAATTAGACTCTAATTTTGTTTCCTTTTTTGCCCTAACACTAGAGTATAAATATGTATGTTTCCTCCTTTTGTAAATTAATGAGAATCAATGTATTTCTTTTTTCTCAACATTTGGCCATCAAAGCCATAAAGGTTTGAGACTACTAAAGGTTAGGTTTAAGCCGGGTGTTTAATTCGACAACCATCCAAAGACCATGTTGATCTGTCATGAAGCCTCACGAAGCCAAACCATTGTTGGGGCACCTTCTTGCCCGACCTTTTTACTGAGATTTTCCGGCTGACTTCATTCCAGGTCGAAGGCACACAGGCAGTTATTGCAATGAAATAAACAAATGATCTGATTGACCCACTAAATAGAAACTCGGTGAGTTATTTTCTATCTTTCAAAAATTTCATGCTAAAATTCGCACTCAATTCAATACTTCTATTCGTATTTTAAGAAGTGATAATGCAAAGAAATATTTCTCTACGTTATTCTCTTCTTTTGTCTTCCCATGGGATTCTTCAGCAATCATCTTGTGCTTACACTCAACGAGAATGGGTGAAATTGGCGTAGAACCGTCATTTAGTTGAGGCATTTCATGGCTCTCCTCCTCCATCATAAGGTTCCTCAACGTTTCTGGGGGGATGCTATCTTAGCTGCTTGTTATTTGATTAATCGTATGCAATCCTCTGTTTTGCATTATCAGATCCTTCATTCTGTCTTACTACCTAATCAACCTCTCTTTCCTCACCTCGTGTCTTTTAATTTGTTTTGTTCATATTCTCACTCTGTGAAACCAACACTGCACTTAGCTCCCTGGTGTGTCTTCTTGGGTTATTCTCACCTTCTGAGGGGTTATCGTTGTTATTCTCCCGACACTAATCGCTACTTTATCTCTATTGATGTCACCTTCTTTGAGAATTCCTCCTTCTCCTCTATAATGCATCCTTCTGTTCCAGATATCTTATCTATTCATCTTGTCTTACCATCTCCCGATTTCCCTTCTCCACCTACAAATGTCATGACTCGACCACTTCAGGTCTATACTCGCCGTCCTCGTCCTCTTAGAGGGCCTCGTGTTGACTTATCTCTTATGCCGCAGTCATCTCCTGCTCCGATTCTACAACCGTCTGATGATCTACCTATTGCCATTTGGAAAGATACAGCTCTATAACCCCGTCTTGTTTATAATTTTCTTAGCTTTAATGGTTTATGCTACCTACTTTGCCTTTGTTTCCACCTTGACTTGTCTCTACCCACAAAAGCACTAGGTGAGGCTCTCTGTCCGGTGGAAACGAGGCAATGGTTAATGGATGCTCTTTACTCGATGACACATGGGAACTTGTCGCTCTTATCATGTCTCGGGTTGGTTGTCGTTGGGTTTATCTGATGGATTGGGACCTTATGGCGGGGTGGTCGGCAAGGCCCGTTTGGTTGCCAAAGGAATTTTTGCCCAGCAATATGGCTCGGACTATTATGATACTTTTTCTCCGGTGGCTAAGATTGCCTTTGTTCTCTTGATTCTTTCTATGGTTGCTATGCGTTCATGGCCCCTTTTTCAGTTAGATATCAAAAATGTCTTTTTTCATGGTGATCTCGCCGAGGAGGTTTATATGGAGCAACAATCTGGTTTTGTTGGTCAGGGGGAGTCTAGTTTGGTATGCAAACCACGTCATTCCTTATTTGGTCTGAAACAGTCTCCTCGAGCTTGGTTTAGTCGGTTTAGCTCAGTGGTTCAGGAGTTTGGCATGATTCGAGCCGCGTGAACCATTCCGTTTTATCATCATTCATCTTGGACGGTGTATTTACTTAATTGTTTATGGATGACATTGTCATTCAGACGGTGACTAGGATGATATTGAAACTGAACAATACCTCTGGCCACTTTAGAATGACATACTTGGGGAAACTCAAGTATTTTCTAGGCATTAAGGTAGCTCAGTCTAATTCCAGAATGGTTATTTCTCAGAGGAAGTGTAACGCCCCAAAAATACCCTAGAATTTTTATAATAATTTTATTATATGTTTAGGGTATAAATTGAGCAAAATGGGGATTTTCCGGGAATTGATAAATGATTAAATGAAAATGTTAAATGTCATATGATCGAAAATGAGTATATGATTGAATGATATATGCTAAGTGATTAAATGATCGAACTTGGAAATTAACCCAAGTGAAAAAGGACAAATTTGGAATTTGTGAAATAAGGACCTAAGGGTCAAATGAAAATGAGCTTAAATGCTAAAGTGATTTAAATGTTAAGTGGTATGTTAAATGGGAGTGATAGGAGAGTTAAATGTCACAAATGAGAAATGAGACTAAGTGTGGAAGGCCAAACACGGCCTTACACTTAAATGGGGTTTAAAGACCAAATTTTGGTCTAGGAAGCTCATTTTTTAGCAAATCCCGTTTTTGGGAGAGAAAGAGAGGAGAAAAGGGGAGAAGAGCTAGGGCTTGAATAAGATCAAGTTTTGGTTGGGTTTCTTCCCATTTTCTTGCTCCTTTGTGATCAAGCAAGTTAGAAGTGAAGATTTGAAGAGGGCTAAGGTAAAACAAAACTAACTTCATGCTTTTGTGATTTTAGATTTTGGGAAAAGCCTAGCATTAAGAAGAAAAAAGAGGGTTTTATTGATTTAAACCACTTTGAGTGGTTTGAGTAAGATTCATCAATTGGATTATGAGATACATGAGTTTGGATAGGATTATTTGAGTTTTTGTGGGTGAGAAATGGCAAAATACGCCATTTCTAGAAATGAATTCGCATTAGTGCCGGTACCCATTAGACAAAGACAAAGTGAATGCGAATGCGGGTACCGATCACGAGGAAAAGGGTTGAGGTGCGAATCTTAGATCAAAGTGGTACGATGTGATGCTTCTAAGCGACCCTGATTTTGTACCCTTGCATTGTTAAGTCCCATATTCGTACACCGATAGTATAGGAACGCTAATAAATGGCTAATGGGGGTTCAAATAAGAATGAAACTAAGTGAAAACGCACCGTTCGCTTTGCCTCGACTAGTTTGATGTTAGCAAACTTAATGCCCTATGATAATATAGTAAGTTCTTGAACATATATAATTGCTGGGAGGCGCACAAGACCCGGATATTGAATGACACGGCACCTGCATTGCGAAGTGCGTCATGGTACCGGTCTTTCTCGGTTGTATGATGGCACTCTCACGATCGTGCTTCAACACATTTAGTACCCGGTACTCACGATTAGTCTGACGGCACTCTCTGCATCGATGATTCGGCACTCCACGCTTTGTGCTACGGCACCTCAGTACTATACCGTACCTTCGAGTACTTATTGTGTTATGTCCTACTCATTTCTTATTATTGGTCTAGGTAGTCAAACAATTATATTATAAGAGTCTGAATAATGAATAAGAGTAAAGTAATGTACATCGTTACGCACCAGATAGCACCTCGGACGCTGTGCAATTATATGCTGTGGTACCTCAGAGTACCTCGGAGTACAAGTATAAGCTTTGTAGTACCTACGGGTACCTCCATACAAGTATAAGCTTTGTAACTCCTACGGGAGATCTGAACAAGTATAAGTCTGCTATAAGTACAAGTATGTGTATAAGTTTGTTATATGAATTCATGAAAAATTATGATATCTACTACTGTATATCTGTTACTATTATATGCTTACTATAAATGAGTATTAGTGCATGTGTATACGTATAAGTCATATGTTTTCCGCTCGCGTTAAGCAGCACGGGTTTTTTAATCCGTGTGAGTGCGAAGAGGGCGTCATGATCTTCGCACTAGAGACGACAAACTAATAGGGTCCATGAAGTAGGTTTTGTGCTGATTATGTAATGTAAATGTACAGTTTTTGTATATGTATATGTAAATGGGACTCAGGACTGTATGTATTAACACTGTAAACACCACTACGGTGGTAGTTTTATCTTGTGTCTTTGTATATGATATTTTGATGCAGTTATAAGACTTGGGCACACCAATGTCTGAAAAAGCAAGTAAAGAGAGTCCTAAGTATATTCGTACCCCACCTTCATGCTTTAGGTGGGCGTTAGGAATTAATAACGAGAAGTATACCTTGGATATATTGTAAGCAGTAGGTTGAATTTGTAAGCCTATAGACACTCCTATGGATCCAAATGTCAAACTTGTACCAAGTCAGGGGGAACTTCTACAAGATCCAAGGAAATATCGGCGACTTGTAGGTAAACTGAACTATCTCAATATCACTCGACCTCACATCTCGTTTCCTGTGAGCGTAGTTAGCTAGTTCCTACAATCACCTTGTGATAGCCATTGGGATGTTGTAGTTCGTATTCTCCGTTATATCAAAGGAACACCAGGTCAAGGGGTGTTGTATGAGAACAAAGGTCATACCCAAGTTGTTGGCTACAGTAATGCAAACTAGGCAGGCTCACCCACAGATAGACGCTCTACATCAGGGTATTGTGTGTTCATTAGAGGTAACTTAATATCCTAGAAGAATAAGAAATAAGATGTAGTAGCCAGATCCAATGCTGAAGCCGAGTACCAAGCTATGGCCTTAGCAACATGTGAACTCATATGGTTGAAGCATCTCCTCCAAGAGCTAAGATTTAGGAAGGATGAACAAATGAAGCTTATATGTGATAATCAAGTCACCTTATATATTTCATCTAACCCAATTTTCCATGAGAGGACCAAACACATCGAAGTGGATTGCCACTTTATCAAAGAAAAGATTGCATCGGGATGCATGACTACTAATTTTGTCAACTCTAATGACCAACTAGCAAATATCTTCACTAAGTCCCTTAGAGGTCCTAAGATAAAGTATATATGTGACAAGCTTGGAGCTTTTGACCTATGTGCTCCAACTTGAGGAAGAGTGTTAAGGTTTAGTCTCCTAATCCATTTAGGATTCTTTTCCTTCTCTCTTTAGTCTCCTAATTAGACTTTAACTCTGTTTCCTTTTTTGCCCTAACACTAGAGTATAAATATGTATGTTTCCTTCTTTTGTAAATTAATAAGAATCAATGTATTCCTTTTCTCTCAACAAGAACAACATTAGAAATGGGAGGAGGTTGTTCCAATTTAGCGTGATCATTTGTGGAAAGGGGAAATTGTGGGTTCAGGTTGTAAGTGGACCCAAAGTGCTTGGGTCGTGGGTAACCTAGATTTGTAAAAACAGGGTGGTAGGGAACGTGACTCAACCCTAGGTCGCAAACTACCTCTGAAGCCATGTTTGCCTTCAAGAGCAACTTCGACGTTTCAAGCTGTGGTGAAAGCTCCCAACCGTGTGGTCAGTCCCATCAATCGAACCCAATTTTTAATCTCCTTGCTTAATCCATTCATGAAGTAGCCCAAACATAACGCCTCCGTTTCCCTTGGAATCATGGATGATATGAGTTCAAATTTGTCGGTGTAGTCGTCAATGGTTCCCTTTTGCCGAAGGGCAACAAGTTGTTTGTAAGGGTTGAGATTTGCTATCCCATCAAATTGATTCAACAACTCCCCTTTGAAATCTTCTCAAGACAGATTGGGATGTAGTTCACGAATGATAGAGAACCAATGTGCCCCCCCACCCCTTCCATACAAACATGATCAAGAGGAATCCGATGGTGTTCGGAAGTGCCATGGATCTGAAAATACGTTTCAGTCCTAGTTAACCAGCCATGTGATAGACCCTGAAAATGTGGGAAGCTTGACCTTCTTCGTCATGTAATTGTTGTATGAGGATGGCGATTTGAGGTAGGAGATGAGGGCTCATGAGGTTGAGTAGTTGTCATATGAGGATGGATATTTGGGGGAGGAGACGTGGGGAGGATGGTGGAGGTAGCAGGACTGCTGTGATAGTCGGCTGCCACTGGTTGTTTATCGAGACTTGTGTTACCAGTTCATGGAATTTGTCCTGATTCTCTTGTAACCAAGAGTAATGGCGTTCATCTTGAGCGGAAGCGAGCCTGTGTTCTAGTTTCCATGGTGCCCTCAGTCTTCCCCATGGCAGGCCGGACCAGTGATAGATATGAGACAGTTCTACTCTTCTTTCTCCAGCAAATAATAGTAACCAAACAGAATTTCAAAAGAGAGAAAGGAAGAAAAGGGCAAAAAAACAGGTATTCCTTCTATTAATTTCAACTAGAATTCTTCCACACAGTCCTCAAAAACTGAGATTCCAACGAAGGGAACTCCAACAAATAAAACTCAATACAAGCAGTAAGGAAAAGAATAAATTTGTGCCAGAGGCACAGCCCAGGGACTTCTCCCCTTCAACAATTCCAAAATCAGCCTGCCCAACATGCCCCCAACCCCTCCTTTTCAAGACCCCACAGAAACCGTTACCTCATGTTCTAAGTGGCCCCTCTTCCTTGCTTCCAAGCGCCCCTCTCTCTCTTCTAGAATACACATACCAAATGGGTGGATCAGGCCTGGATTCGAGAGTAGTTCTCTCTTTGTTGACACCTTTGGGTCTTTCCTTATCAGATCCCCTCTATAACAAATCTCCAACACTACTCACCAAGAAGAGCCTTGTCTAGTATACAGCTCTCATACCTAAGCCTCAACTTTAAATGCTTGTAAAACAAAATGTAATTGATGTGCATCAATCATCAACAAATAACAAATATGATGCGGTAATGCCACTGTTAATATAATGGCAAATGCATACAATTTAAGCAAATATATGTCGATTATATCCCATGCTCGTAAAACATGGCACCTTACTACAGCCACATGATACAAATCACTTAATCATCTCACTTTTTTTTTTTCCTTTTTTTTTTATTTTTTTGCATCTATCTTATATTGCTGGTTCTGAGATTTTATTTTTAATCCAAGCATTCAGAAGTGTTCAACAGGTTCATGAACTACCAGATGAAATTTTCTGGCCAAATGGAAATGTATAACGACCAAACATATCATAAAGGAAGTTCTACAGGATTACCTGCTGTGGAAAATCTCCATTCTCCATTTGGGAATTTATCAGTACTCGTGCTGCTCTGTGCAACGGTGTTGGATCTCTCTCAGGCTGCATCAAAGTTTTTGTACAAATTTAAGAAAAGTACAATTCATAAAATATATTAATATGCTTCTACACGACACAAAATCCTGATAAGTACCAAATCCTTTTTTAGTAGCCTCTAAGATACACCTGTTATACATTTAAAAAGCTGGTGAAACAAATACGTATCTATTTTAAATATATATTTATCTATTTTGATTATATATCGGCTTTCCAACATTTGATTTCTACTCCAAAAGGGCATGAACCATGATGCATGCAGCTAATCAAGGAATCAACTCCTCATATCATCTTCCATGTCCCACTTATAAGCCTCAGTATGCACATCTATTGAATGACACTAATTAGTCTATTTTCCATTCAATGAACATGGAATATTTAAGAACCAAAGTCCATAGGTGCGTCAAGGTCAGTGCCTCAATTAAATTAAAAGTTTAATACTATAAGCTCCTAGTCACTGACTGCATTCAGCCATTCAACTAAGCTCAGGAGAACGATAGTCCTGGTGGAATAGTATTAGTAATAAAAAAGAAAAGATTCCCAACTACCAACAATTAGAGCAGTAATGGACTCAAAGAAGAATTCATCAAAGAATAGCCAACAATCAGGCGATATACCTTCTATGCACAAAACGACATAGGAAGAATGATGTTGCAAGCATAATGAGGATTTAAGATCAGGAGCAACTTCTAGTTCTAGCATTGTGCAATAAGACATAGGCATTACAGAAGGATCTCATACCAATTGCATTTTGTTTAACTTTAGTAAAACAACATAATTTATGGATATCATTTAGATTCTTCTAAAACAACATGCAAAACGACTCTGGTATGACTACAAGGGACCCAACATCTCAGTAATTTATGGATATAAGACAGGAAGAAGGCCAATTTTGATGGATGACCAAGCCATACACTGACACTTCACTGCCTAAATTGAGGAAAGGAAAGGATTTCTATTTACATTATCCAGACGGGAAGAAACCTTGTGGAGGAAGCTTAGCAAATACGCCTCTGTATCGCACATTCAAGATAAAATGACGAATTGAAGGTAGCTTTGAACATCTAGTTTTCTTTGGTTACGGAGATAGAAAAGAATGTTAGGAAAATGCAAGTAATAAAAAACAAAAATAGCACTATAACAATCCTATAAAAAGGAAACTGACTATAAACACAACAAAAAATGAGACCCTCTTCAACATTAGCAAACATGATGCAGTAAAATATGATGTATACCTGCCCAGCATCAATGAGAGCCAGCATAGCCCAGGCAGTATTTACTAGATGAGATCTGTTGCCATCAAGATTAGTATACACCTGTAAAGAAGCAAAAGCTTTAAAGAAGAAATTGTAAAAGAACTTCACAAGAAACAGGATTCGAGATTAAATTTTCTCACCCATTAGAAAGGTTTTAAGTGTATATTCACATCATAAAATATTATTTCTACTGAGTTGATGATCATTCTGCAAACTTATTAAAGTAATAAATACCAAAGACAAGACAAAACAGTTACCCATTATAAACTAAATAAAATTATGTTAATTTCTTGAGGGTTCCATAAATACAGTTCAGAAGCTTCTCTATGTTTCCTTCGATTATGGACTCAAAGTCTGTTTGCATGTCTACTTAACGTTGCATGAGAACAATTAATCTGGATTCTGCCTGAGGTTGAAACAAATTCTATGAGAGGATATGGTTTACCTCATGTTCGGTGCTTAATAAATTTAAGGGAAAATACAAGAGAAAGAAAGAAATTTTGAGTGAAAGAAAAAACAAATGAAAATAAACAAACTCATTTCACTTATTTTTTCTCTCATCTATATAAAAATTAAATAATTTGAAAATGCATAAATCTCTAGTTTACTTTAATTATATGATTTTCTACAATATTTTTTATGGTTATCTGTTAAGGATTAGTTTCCAAAACCATTTAGAAATCTTTTCCTTCTCTCTTTGGTCTCTTAATTAGACTCTAAGTTTGTTTCCTTTTTGCCTAAACACTAGAGTATAAATATGTATATTACCTCAGTTGTAAATCAATGAGAATTAGAGTATTCCTTTTCTCTCAACATGGTATCAAGGTCATAGAAGAGTTTGAGAATACTAGGGTTAGGGTTTTACCGTATGGTCAATTCCGGCAACCCATTCAATAACCGTGTCACACTCCGGTCGCGTTATAGTCGTCACGAAGCCTCACAGAAGCCACAGCCATTGTCGGAACACCCTAGCGCCAACAACTTTTTTCAACGAAATTTTTCGGCGACCTCCATTCCGACCGACGGGCACACCAACTGGAGCATCTCTCTTCGATCTACCCTTCGGTGGAAACCTTGCCGGAAAATACCTCTCCACATGCCGATCTACAGTCTGGTGCTGAAATTCACACTTCGCCACGTGGCGGCGCGTGAGAAACTATTTGGCCACGCGCCTCCTCCAACAGTGTCGCCTGCCGTCGACAAGCCTCTCCAACCACCTGTTGTGTTCCGCCATCACTAGAAAACCCCTCTTTTTCCTCTTTTTCTCTCTGGTGATTGTTTCTAGACTATTCCATCGTATGAATCTCCTTCCTTTTTGAGTTTAATGAAGCTCTACGACACCTTCAGGACCTTGCGAGTTGTTTGTTCATTCAAGAAGTACTAGTTCAGTTGATTTTGTTGACCTTTTGCTGATTTCTCATCTTTATAGCTGAAAAAGAAGTCTCTATGGCTAAAAAATGCCAGACTTTTAATTCCTTTGTATCTGGAACTCCTATGATTACCACAGATAAACTCATGGGGAGCGAAAATTATATGTCATGGGCAAATTATGTGGAACTTTGGTTTATTGGTAATGGTTGTGAGGATTATCTTACTATTACGGACACAAGTATCCTCGGTAATGTCACAGTGTAAGAATTGATGCTTTATGCAATATTCTGAAACCAATCTATTGATGCCAAGACTCTATATAATATTGGGGCCTATAAAACTTGCTACACTCTCTGGAATTAGGTGAAGAAATTGTACACTAATGACATCCAGCTTCTCTATTAAGTAATATCCTCCTAATTTGAAACAGCACAGCATGGATATATCTTCTTATGGTGGACGGATGTCTGCCCTTAAGGATGAACTTGCGTCTATCTTGCTAAAATCTACTAATGTCGAGACTTCACAATCAAAGATGGACTGAGTCTTTATGATCATTCTTTTGCTTAACCTCCGGCCAGATATTAAGAACATCTAGGAATAGATACTCACTGGAGCAATTACTTCACCACGCAATCTGAGATTACACCAAACACTACTGTGATGGTTTCTCAATCTCATACTCGCAGTGATTCCCGAGGTCGACGTGGTAGCAACCGAGGTAGAGGGCAATTTCCTCACTGCACATATTGTCACAGGCTTGGCCACACCCGTGATCGATACTATCAGTTACATGGATGACCTCCTGTAATGCTCATTTAGCTTAATCTTTTGATCAACCACCAAGTTCAAGTTTTGTCTCAAGGAGCTCATCCACACCTCAGGGAGTCATTCTTACGCCCAACGAATATGAGTACCTTCAGCTCACTCAAGCAACCAAATCTGCCTCCATTGCTTTTGCTACCTAGACCGGTAATGTCTCTGCCTGCTTTACACATTCATCTGCACCTTGGATCCTTGATTTTGGAGCCTCTGATCATATCTTTGGTAATAAGGACCTTTTTTCTTCTTTTACCTTTCCGTTTCTTTTACCCACTATTACCTTGGCTAATGGTTCTCAAACCAAAGCTAAAGGCATTGGCTTGGCTTGGCTTGTCCCCTCCCTTCCTTGCCCCTTACCTCTGTACTTTATGTTCCTGATTTTCCTTTTAATCTTATTTCCAGTAGTAAGTTGACTCGTGACCTTTATTGTGTGATTACTTTTTCTCACAACTTTGTAACCTTGCAAGACCGGAGTACGAGGAAGAAGATTAGCATAGGACATGAGTCACAAGGCCTCTTTCACCTCCACTTGCCTCTTTATTCCATTGCTTGCACTTCCACGGAAGGTCCTCTCCTCATCCATAGTTGTCTCGGTCATCCAAGCCTCTCCAAGTTTCAAAAGTCGATTCCTCATTTTTCTAGTTTATCTTCACTTAAGTGTCAGTCATGTCAGCTTGGGAAACATACTCATGTCTCATTCCCAAAGCACTTAGATCCTCAAACAATGTCTCCTTTTGAGCTTGTCCACACTCATTTTTAGGGTCCTTCTAGGTTTGCATCTAATTTAGGATTTCGTTACTTTGTTACCTTTATAGACGATTATTCTCAATGTACTTGGTTATTTTTAATGAAAACTTGAGCTGGGTTATTTTCTATCTTTCAAAATTCCATGCTAAAATTTGCACTCAATTCAATACTTCTATTCGTATTATAAAAAGTGATAATGCCAAGGCATATTTCTCTATGTCATTCTCTTTTTTTATGCCTTCCCATGGGATTCTGCACCAATTATCTGATGCTTATACTCCTCAACATAATGGAGTAGCTAAGCGGAAAAACCGTCATTTAGTTGAGACAACTCGCACTCTCTCCTCCATCATAAGGTTCCTCATCATTTTTGGGCAGATGCTATCTTAGTTGCATGTTATTTGATTAATCGTATGTCCTTCTTTGTTTTACATGATCAAATCCCTTATTCCATCTTGCTTCCTAATCAACCTTTCTTTTGCCTTGCTCCTCGTGTCTTCGGTTGTGTTTGTTTTGTTCATATTCTCACTCTTGACCAAGATAAACTCTCAGGCAAAGTCACTAAGTGTGTACTCTTGGGTTATTCTTACCTTCAGAGGGGTTATCAATTTATTATCCCGACATTAATCACTACTTCATCCTTGTTGATGTCCCTTTCTTTGAGGATTCCTCCTCCTCTGCAACGCGTCCTCCTATTTCAAATGTCTTATATATTCATCTTGTCTTACTGTCTCTAGATTTCCCTTCTCCACCTACAGATGTCATGAGCTAGAGCCACTTGAGTTTATACCTTGTCTTGTCCTCAGAACTGAGGCCTTGCACAATCATTCATCTTCTATGCCGTCATCTCCTGCCCGGTTCATGACCACCCAGATGATCTACCTATTGCCATTTGGAAAGGTACTTGCACTACTTGTAACCCACATCCTGTTTATAATTTTCTAAGCTTTCATCTTTTATCTTTACCCTACTTTACCTTTGTTTCCACCTTGTCTTCTGCCTCTACTCCTAAAAGCACTAGTGAGGCTCTTTCTCATCCGGGCTAGAAGCAGGAAATGGCTAAGGAAATGAATGCTCTTTACTCCAATGGCACATGGGAGCTTGTCGCTCTTCCTCTTGGCAAGTCTCCTGTTGGTTGTCATTGGCTTTATATAGTGAAGGTGGGACCTGATGGCCAAGTAGATCGGCTTAAAAGGCCGTTTGGTTCTTTAAGAGGCTTTTACTCGGCAATATGGCTCGGACTATTATGATGCCTTTTATAGGTGCATTGGGTGTCTTTGTTCGAAACACTTACTCTCTATGGTACATTATGCACTCATGACCCCTTTTTCAATTGGATATCAAGAATGTCTTCTTTCATGGTGATCTCGCCGAGGAGGTATATATGGAGAAACCACTTGATCAAGGGGAGTTTGGTTTGGTATGCAAGCTATGTCGTTCGTTATATGGTCTGAAACAGTCTCCTTAAGCTTGGTTTAGCCTATTTAGCTCAGTGGTTCAAGAGTTTGGCATGATTCGAAGCGCAGCAGACCATTCCGTTATTTATCATTATATTGGACAGTGTATTTACTTAATTGCTTATGTGGATGACATAGTCATTACAGGCAGTGACCAAGATGGTATTCAGAAACTCAAACAACACTTCTTCAACCACTTTAAGACAAAAGACTTTGAGAAACTTAAGAATTTTCTAGGCATTGAGGTAGCTCAATCTAATTCCAAAGTGGTTATTTCTCAGAGGAAGTATACCTTAGATATATTGGCGGACACTTGTAAGTTGGACTGTAAGCCTGTAAACACTCCTATGGATCCGAATGTCAAACTTGTACCGAGTCAAGGGGAGCTTCTATGAGATCTATGGAGATATCGACGAATTGTAGGTAAACTAAACTATCTCTTTATCACTCAGCTTGACATTTCTTTTCCTATGAGCGTAGTTAGTCAGTTCCTACAATCACCTTGTGATAGCCACTGTGATGCTACAGTTCATATTCTCCGTTGTTGAGAATCAAAGAATATTCCCTAGATATTCTTGGTTGATCTCCTACCTTTTTTTGTACATTATCCTTCTTCCTTTTACGCTTTATTTTGTTTCCTTTTTTGTTCCATTATTTTGCATATATATAGGTGTTTCTATACTATGTAATTCACTAACTAATTCAATAAAGAAAAGTATTATTTTCTTCTCTCATTTCACATGGTATCAGAGTCATGGTTGGTTCAGAGTGAACCCTCTTTTTAGGTAGCCATTTTCTCCAACGGACCTTCTTCGTCGAACATTCTCCAACGGATCTTCTCTGTCAGACCTTCTCCAGATGCCATCTTTTCCAGCGGACCTCCTTCATCAGATCTCCTCCGTCGGATCTTCTCAATCGAATCTTCTTCGTTGGATCTTCTCAATCGGATCTTTTTCGTCGGGTCTTCTTAATCGGATCTTCTCCGTCGGATCTTCTCAATTGGATCTTCTCCGTCGAATCTTCTCCATCGGATCTTCTCCGACGGACCTTCTCCGTTGGACCCTCTCCGTCGGACCTTCTCTGTCGGACCCTCTTCGTCGGACCCTCTTTGATGGACCCTCTTCGGCGGACCCTCTTCAACGAACCTTCTCCAAGGGATCTTCTCTGTCGAACCTTCTTCGACGGACCTTCTCCGGTAGCGGACCTTTTCCATCGAATCTCCTGAGTCAGATCTTCTCCGTTAGATTTTCTCATTCGGGTCTTCTCATTCGGTTCTTCTCCATCGGGTCTTCTCAATCAGATCTTCTTAGTCAAATTTGGACCTTCTCCATCGAACCTTCTCCATTGAACCCTCTTCGTCAGACCCTCTCCGATGGACCCTCTCCGACGAACCCACTCCAACGAACCCTCTTCGATTAAGTACATATCACATATGTAACAAGCTTGGTGCATATGACCTATATGCTCTAGCTTGAGGGGGAGTGTTGAGAATCAAATAATATTCCATCTCCTACCATTTTTTATGCATTATCCTCCTTCCTTTTACTCTTTATTTTTTTTCATTTTTTGTTCCATTATTTTGTGTATATATAGGGGTCTCTATACTATATAATTCACTAACTAGTTCAATAAAGAAAAGTATTATTTTCTCATTTCACATCCGTTATGTCAAAGGAACACCAAGTCAAGGGGTGTTGTATGAGAACAGAGGTCATGCCCAGATTGTTGGCTATAGTGGATTTGATTACGAAGAGCAATAAGGAGATCAACACTAAGAACTGGATTTGATGTCGAAGCAATTGGTAGAGGGTTCGAGACTTAGGAGTGCTGGTGCTGAGTGTAAATTTAAGTGATAGGAGGCTTTGTCAGAGGAGGCACAGAAGTAGGAATTGATGAAGCAAGAGTATACACGAGCAAATCATCATCCTTCCCCTGACTAGTGTGGATCGGGTCTTGAGAAAAAGAAGCATTCTCAAGAAAAGCGACATTAGCAAAAACTAAGTACCAATGTTTTTAAAGGTAAAAGCGTAACACAAGGTGTTTTCTTGTTTCTAAGGTGAGGCGTAATCCTCAAAGCGTTGAGGCGTAAGCTTTTTGTGACTACAAATATAATTTAATAAATATTTTATAATATATTAAATTTTAATAATTTTATCTTTAAGAATTTATTTTTTATTATTTCACATATTTATGTAATTATTTTTTTAACACTATCAAAACACAAATGAAAATATCAAATTTATTGCAAAATATACTATTTTTTTTTGTTTCCAATGGTGAAAACTATTGCTAGATGTATATTTTTTTAGAAAATAGTCATTTTTATTTATTTATTTATTTTGAAAGGTATAGTGCCTTTTTTTTTCTTTTCTTTTTTTTTTTTTGAAACAAGTGCCATATTTTTTAAAATCTTTTTTCCTAAAATAAATATTAGGGCTAAGGAGTTTTTTGTATTTCTTTTTCTTTTTCTTTTTTGTTTTTTTCTCCATTGTCCATTTCTCTTTCCCCTCTTTCACCGACACCGCCTTCTTCTTCCCTTTCTCTTCTTCTTCCCTGTCTTCCACAATCCTAACACCCACTCTTTTTTTTTTCTCTCTTTTCCCCTCTTTTCTTCTTCTTACTCCTTTTTTACACCTTAGCACAGTCATCCAAAGCCAGCCTTCAGATTCAGATCTCTGCAGCAGCACCCAGATCCCAGCCTCCAAGTTCACACCATTTTTTCTTTTTTCCTCCATTTTCAAAGATAATTCTCCAAAAATTTTGATGATGCCTCACCGATTTCGTATATATGTCGTCAATTTAGGGTTTTTTATTTTTATTTTTTTAAGCCCTATCACCTCCCATGAGGCGTACGCCTTTGTGCCTTTGAGAAGCCTCAAGGAAGAAGGCGTGCGCCTTCCATGCCCTACGAATCTTTTTGGTGCCGCCTCTCCCTAAGGTGTGCCTTGATGCTCGCCTCATTCACACCTTTTAAAACACTGTTGGGTACATACGAAGACCAGGATAATAACACACCTATACCCCTTCTGAACCCAAGAGTAACCAAGGAAGATACACTTAAATGACTTAGGATCGAGTTTAGACACATGCGGGTGGACGACGGAACAAAACAAGTACATCCAAATATCCGAGGCTTAATGGGAAACGGAGGTTTATTCGGAAAAAGGATGTGATTCAGAGTGTCCCCATTCAAGACTGAGGAAGGCATCCGATTAATAAAAAAACAAGCGGTGGAAACAACATCGACCCATAAATGCTCAGACACCTGCATTGGAAATAATAGAGTTCTGGCGGTTTTAAGGAGGTGTCTATGCTTCCTCTCAGCCACTCCATTATGAGAAGGAGTATCAACAAAGGAGGTCTGACGAAGGATGTTATTTTGAAGCATGAATGACTGAAACTATTCAAAAACATATTCTTTAGCATTATCACTTCTCAAACTTTGAACATAAACGTGAAATTAAGTGTGTATTTCAACATAAAAGGCACGGAAATGTGAAAATAACTCATAACGGTTTTTCATTGTGGAAATAAATTCAAGTATTCTGTGGAATAATCATCAACAAAGCGACAGCATCGAAACCCAATTAGTAATAATAACCTGCATACGGACCCCACACATCTGAATGGACAAATTCAAATGGAGCACTAGCTCATTTATTGACTGTAGGACTAGAATGAAGACGATGATCCTTCGCAAATTGTGTCAACCACAGACCACCCTAAAGTGGTGTTTCAAAACACCCCTTCTACGGCCCTCTAGGGCTCTTTCAAAAACCACCGTCTCAGAATTTCAGTTCATACCATGTAAGATGAGAAGAAGAATCGAGGAAAGAATTTCTTATGAATTTCATTGATCCATTATGAATATATATATACAAAATTCAATCTAACCTTCCTAATATATTACAACTCTATAAGACAAGTTTCCTAATAGGTTACAACTCTATATGTAAAGTAGATATATGCTATAACAAACAAGAACTAAAAGAAACTAATAACACTTCAACAAGAACTAAAAGAAACTAAAAATTAGAGGTTCATTGTTTTTTCTTCAAAGTTATGTTTTCCCATCCTCAAGAATGATAAAAAGACAAAATAAAAAGATTTTGTACACTTTAACAAGAGCTAAAAGAAACTAAAATTTAGAAGAACTAACCTTGTTCTGACAGGAAAGGTAACTCTCGCCCCAACCACCAGAAGAAAGCTGCTTGGACAACAGAAAATCACATGCTTTACGAATGCTGGAGCAATTATTGAAGTTCTTTCCTGCAACTACTAGTCCTTTTATCCCAAACCACATGGCATAGGTGAAGCATACTCCCCAAGAGCCATACCTATTCAACAGTTGTAGTTATTGAAGTGAACAATACATTTGAAACACAAGATCAGCCCTTTTACAGAAGCTAATAAAAACATAGTTGCAGTCACCTGAAAGGCTTGCAGCAATGCTAAAAAGCTAATATAGTAATGCTAAAAGATTCTAGGGTTCTGATTATGATCCTAGCCAAAGAAAACATTTTGTATTGATTGTATTTATTTCGTTTCTTTATATCTTTGGTAGAATCTGATTTATGGGAATATTGTAGGATGATAAATGGTAGGTGAATCCAATCCCTAATTTTTGGAAGAAATTGTAAGTGAATTGATCCATAGTGGTGCATATATAGGATATACAGATTGTACTAAAATACACCACAAAGTGGAATAAAATTTATTTCATGGTATCATATCTCTTTGAACTTGTTGAGAATCATTGAATATTCCCTAGATATTATTTGGTTTATCTCCTACCTTTTTTGTACATTATCCTCCTTCCTTTTACACTTTATTTTGTCTCCTTTTTGTTCCATTATTTTGTATATATATGGT
This sequence comes from Tetrastigma voinierianum, assembly GCA_016808115.1. Lineage (NCBI taxonomy): Eukaryota > Viridiplantae > Streptophyta > Magnoliopsida > Vitales > Vitaceae > Tetrastigma > Tetrastigma voinierianum. The sequence goes on from JAEQBH010000748.1 coordinate 459,577, forward strand.
GTCTCTTTACTAAGTAACTCATTCATTCAATAAAGAAAAGCATTCCTTTCTTCTCTCATTTCACATGGTATCAGAGTTATGGAAGACTCGGGTTAGGGTTTTGTCATAGTTCCAACTCTGGCAACCCATCTAGTGGTTATATCGCACCTTGACCAAACCACCTTCATCTCCGGAATCCTTCGTCGCCATCAGACCACCTCGGTTGCCAAAAAAATTTTCCAGTGAACTTTTCCGACAACTACTCCATCTTCGGCAAGAGACCCCACCACCAGGTGCTTCTGGACCTGATCTACCGGCCAGGAGGAACCCCGGCATCAACCAGTGATCGACGCACCTCCACGCGCTGATCTTTCCTCCGACGAACTCCTCCACATGCGAGCGCTGTGGGCGCGTGGACCTCTTTCCGATGATGCACTTCAACCTGCAGACTCGCCGGTTGCCGACAAGGCCTCCTATGCCCCTGGTTATTCCATTTGACACTTGTAGCTGTGAGTTTTACACTCTTTGTCCTCGACAACCTTGGCATTTTGCTCCTTTTACGCCATCTCCGGTCATTTGTCACCGTGTTGTGATTCTCAGCATCTGAATAGACCCTATGGTCACTCTTGGTAATTGTTTTGTTGATTCAGAAGTTTATTTGATTATTTTCTCCTCTATGGCTGTCAAAGGGAGCTTATCCCCACCATCGAGAGTTATTCTTATGCCCAACGAGAATAAGGAGTACCTCCACCCACTCAGGCTACCAAATCTGCATCCATTTCGTCTATTGCCCAGACCGGTAATGCCTCTACTTGCTTTTCACATTCTTCTGAACCCTGGATTCTTGGTTCTGGATCCTCTAATCATCTTTCTAGTAATAAGGATCTTTTTTTTCCCTTACTATTACATCACCTTTACCCATGATTACTTTAGCTAGTGGATCTCAAACCATGGCTAAAGGAATCGGTTTAGCATGTCCTCTTCCTTCCATACCCCTTACTTCTGTCCTTTATGTTCCTTATTATCCTTTCAATCTTATTTCTATCAATAAGTTGACTCGCGGCCTTAATTGTTTAATTACCTTTTTTGATAATTATGTCACATCACAGACCTGAGTACAGGAGTGACGATCGGCATAGGACGGAGAGTCTATGCCCTTTTCTATCTCGCTCATCTTCCACGCTTACACTTCCATGGATACTCCTCCTTGCCCTATCGCTTTGGTCATCCAAACATTTCTAAGTTTCAAATAATGGTTCCTCATTTTTCTAGTTTGTCCTCAATTGAGTGTGTCATGTCAACTTGGGAAACATACTCGTGTTCCATTCTCCAAGCGCCTAGATCAACGAACAAAGTCTCCTTTCGCCTTATCCACACATCTTTGTGTATCCTTCGCTGACCGAAGGTCTACTGGGGTTCCGCGTACTTTGTTACTTGGTATAGATGATTATTCGTTGTACTCGGGGTATTTTTAATGAAAACTCGTCGGAAGTTATTCTTTATTTTCCGTAAGTTCCATGCTGAAGTTCGAACTTAATTTAATACTTCAATTCGTATCCTACGAAGTGATAATGCAAAGGAATATCTTTCTGGACCATTCTCCTCCTTTATGTCCTCACATGGGATCTTCATCAGTCCTCTTGTACTTACACTCCTCAACATAATGGAGCCGCTGAACATAAGAACTGTCATTTAGTTGAAACTTCTCGCACTCTTCTACTTTATCATAAGGTTCCTTAACGTTTTGGGGGATGCTATCTTAGCTGCTTGTTATTTGATTAATCGTATGTCATCATCCGTCTTGCATGATCAAGATCCCTCATTCCATCCTTTTTCCAAATCAACCCCCCTTTTGTCTTCCCCCTCATGTCTTTGCTTATGTATGTTTTCATTCATATTCTTTACTTCGACAAGCACAAGTTTCACCAAAGCCACGGCGTGTCTTCCTCGATTATTCCCAACTTCAACGTGGATATCACTGCTACTCTCCTAATACACATCAATACTTTATCTCTGTTGATGTCACCTTTTCTAAGAACTCTTCTATGTTCCTTATCACCCACCCACCCAGTTCTGACATCATATCTCTCAATTCCTTCATCCGTCCCGCATACCACTGCACTCGCTACTCCACCGACCATCGCAAGTTTATACTCCGTCAGCGTTGCATCGACACTCGCCTCCAATGACCATCCCCATGGCACCTCCACAACTCCTGGCCCCGCTTCACTAATCTTTCCATTGCCATTCGGAAAGGTACTCGTTCCTCTCGTAACTCCCATCCTATTTATAATTTCGATGAATATCGCTTATCTTCCCCATACTGCCTTTGTTTCCACTGTTTCTATTGCTCCAAAATGCATGAAGCTCTATCCCATTCCGAACTAGAAACAAGTATGGTCAGAGGAAAATGGTCAGCTTCACATTCTAGTGACATTTTAGACCTGGGCTAAACACACGTTGGTCAAGCCGCTGGGTGGCATAGCAGCGATAAGTTCCGATGGTCGTGGATCGCTTTCCAAGGTTCTACAGAATAAGAGCGGTACACTCGTGTCTATGGTTCAAACTCCTATGATACTCTTTCCTCATTACTAAGATTGCCTTTATTCTGCCTTTCTCCTATCTACGGCCGCTATGTACTCCTACCAGACATTGACATCAAAACGCCTTTCTTAGATGGGACCCGGCAAAGAAGAATTATACGGAGTGTTCAATTGGTTTGCTGCTAAGGAGTCTCGATTGTATGTGTTACTTCGCTCATTTATGGCTTTAAGCAAACCCTCGAGCTGCTCTCGCCGGTAGTTCTAAGTGGTTCAAGAGCCTGCATGACTTCGAGTACAAAGAGGATCACTTTGCCATCATCATACGAGCCAGGTCATGCATTTATTTGATTGTTTACGTGATGACATCGTTATCACTAGGGCAATGATTACCAGATGGTATTCGCAGGTCGAAAACATCTCTTCAGCCACTTTCAAACTAAGGACTTGGGGAAACTCATGCATTTTCTGGGGATAGAGATAGCTCAATCTAAATCCAATGTGACTATGAATCATAGAAAGTACGCCTTGGAAATATTAGAAGAGATAGGTATGCTAGATTGCAAACCTGTAAACACTCTTATGGATCCGAATGTCAAGCTCGTATCAAGACAAGGGGAGCCGCTACGTGATCTAGGGAGATATCGACGACTTATGGAAAAACTAAACTATCTCACCATCACCCGACCAGACATTTCCTTTCCGGTGAGTGTTGTTAGTTCTTACAATCATCATGTGATAGCCACTGGGATGCAAAGATTCGCATTCCTCCGCATAACACCAGCCAAAGGGTGTTATAAGGAAAACAGAGGTCACACCTTAAATCGGCCGATATCGATGCATTGTGTGTTTACCTACAGATAGACACTCCACTCCTGGGTATTGTGTTTTTGGTGGAAACCTAATATCCTAGAAGAGTAAGAAACAAGATATCGAGCGCATCAAGTGCCGCGTATCACCGAGCTATGGCTTTCGCGTACATGTGAGCTCATACGGCTAAGACATCTTCTTTAGAGCTAAGACGGGGATGAACAAACGGTTAATATGTGATAACTGCCGCTTCCCAACATCGCATCCAATCCTAGTCTTTCATTAGAGGATCAAGCATACGAAGTGGATCGACACTTCATCGTAGAGAGAAGATCGTGATCGTAACGCATTTAATTACTAAGCCATTAACTCATGACCAACTAGCAAACGTGTTCACCAAACCTGTAAGAGGTTCTAGAATTAAGTACATTTGTAACAAGCTTAGTCATTTGACCTATATGCTCCAGCTTGAGAGGGAATGTTGAGAATTAAAGAATATTCCCTAGATATTCTTTGGTTTATCTCCTACCTTTTTTGTACATTATCCTCCTACCTTTTACACTTTATTTTGTTTCCTTTTTGTTCCATTATTTTGTATATATATAGGTATCTCTATTCTATGTAACTCACTCATTCAATAAAGAAAAGCATTCTTTTCTTCTCTCGTTTCACATAACTCATGTCTGAGACAACTTCTGAAGTTGAAATTTGAAAAGCATGAACAGATAAAGCTCATCTGTGATGATCAAGTTGCTTTGTATATTGCATCAAGTCCAGTATTTCATGTAAGGACAAAGCATATTAAAGTGGACTACCACTTCATTAGAGAAAAGATTACATTACAATATGTGACAACTAGTTTTTTCAATTAGAATTAAACTAGCAAGCATCTTCAATAAATTTCTCAAAGGTCCTAGGATTAAGTACATTTGTAATAAGCTTGGTGCACATGAAATATATGCTCCAACTTGAGGGAGATGTTAGATATTTACATTTATTCTTTTCCTTTTTTCGCCCTTGTTTATCCTGTATAGAAAATATGTAGAAGTGTATTATGTTATTTTGTAATTTTTACTTCAACACAATATTTAGTTTTTCTCTCTTCTCAATTCTTCTCAACTATATTTATTTACTTCAATTTTTTCTTTGGTAGAATATAATTTATGGAAGAGATTATAAGAAATAGGTATTAAATGAACTCAATCATTAATTGTTGTTGAGTACAGGAATTTGACTATTTCCTTTCCTTCCTTTTTGTCCGTGATATTGTTCTCTTTTATGCCCTACCTTTGTATATAAATAGGTAGGACCTATACTATATTAAATACACATTCATTCAATAAGAAAAGCATTCTTCTCTTCTATCCTTTCACACGGTATCAGAGCCATGGAAGGTTCAAGTTAGGGTTTTGCCGTGTTTTCTTTTCCGACGACCCATCTAGTGGTTCTGTCTCCCTCTAGCCACCCTACCTTCATCACAAGAAGCTCCGGAGCCCTCTGCCGCTGTCAGAACCACCTACTTGCAGGAAAATTTTCTTACACCTTTTCCGACTACTACTCCAACTCCGACCAACAACCCCACCATCAGGTGCATTGGGACTCAATTTACCAATCGACATAAACCCCAATGACAAACAATCGTTCACGTGGATCCACGCACGTGATCTTTGTTAGAGAAGTGCTCCAAAGGCAATCGTCATTAGCACTTATTGTACACACTACATATTATTTAATATGAAAGGCTTCTTCGTTAATTTGATATTCACGCTGAAACTGATATGTATCTTTAATCGACTAATGAAGTCCATGATACATAACATGCTGATGAAGGAAATCATGACGGATCATACACAAGATTTCTATCATGTGCAATTATGTTAGCGTCTAAATTATCTCTAGTCATAGGATCAACGCAGAGCGACATTATCGACCGACAGACTAGCATATGTCGCACTTTGATTGACTGGCAGATCTTATAACCGCATCATGAGTTTATCGTAGTCGACATATGGATGCTGCTAAGAGTAGCTAAGCACATCTGAGACTCATCATGAGACAATCATAAGGATTATCTATTTAAATGTAGATGATTGTTTCATCATAGCAATGGTGCAATATCCTGCACTTGAGGCGTCAAGGATGACTTGATGTTGATTCCAGATTTCTAACCTCCATCCATGTCAGCTCGAGGTCGCTTCGATGATACGGTATAGCTTGAAGTGTTTGAAGGTGATTGAATAGCCAACAAAGGATCTACTCACTCCCAATAGAGGGAGAGATACTGGGCTCCTTGGTCTAATCATTACTCGAAAATCTATGGACATAGTGGAAATGCCATGAGGAGTGTCTTCATGCATAACCGATATAATGAGGTTCGAGGACAAGATCAAACATCACTGGGATGTGGCATACCGCCTAGGAGCTACACATTGTCCACGCTCAACCGAATGGGTATAGATTAGTGAAATGACGACTGCACCAGATTTGTCTATGGAAGGGTATGATCGCACTATCACCGTCACTCAGGGTCATGATTTGCTGCTAGATGTCATTACGACTCGCTTGATTCAATAGTCAATCAAGCGGTCAACGAACGGAACTCCAATGGGTCACACACTTGTAAGCAGTGTGGAGTCGAGAGGAAACTGATTCGATGTGGATCCAAATATGAGGGAGTCTTATTCTCAAGAATGGAATGTCATGATTAGTGGAATCCCTGGCCGAAGGCCCTCACTAAAAAGAGATATCAGGTTTAGGCATGCTCCTTCTACTACAAATAATGGAAGGAACACGCCTATAACGCATGTGATCCAGGAAAATTCTATCATCACTTATGAGGGGCATTTTAAATTGATAGCTGTGGTTTTCCTATAAAAGCATCTTTATGGAAAACCCTAACAACAACACAAGACCAAGCCAAGAAATTCTCTTCTCAAAGTGTTCAAGAGAGCTCGAGAGGAGTTTCTTCAAGAACTCCTCTCATGTGGAGACCGTGCTCTCGCTCCTCTCTCGACCGAGACTTAGCCAAGACCGTAGACTTCTTCCAAGACCATTGCTTGAGGTCACTGGCTTCACTCTTTCTGCAGATGATCATAGCGCAAACCTAGGACTTGCCCGCCTTCGCCACGCTCACCAGCAGACGGCTTTAAATCAACACAAGCAACCCGCACCTTTGGTATAAAATCGATTTGATGCCTCAAGAGGTCCTTAGAGGGTATCAGATTTTTTTTGTTTTCCGTCGCTGAAGATGTGATGTCACCTCTAAAAACCTTCAATCTTTCCCTTCCGCAATGTACCCACCATGCCAGGCGGAGTGGCGCGTGGCCAACATTCCGTCCACCCCCCATACTCCCAGCTAGCAATCACTCTCAGTCCCTTGGTTTTTCCATTTGAGGCTTGCATCTATGACTTTTTCCCTTTTTTTCTCTCTAACAAGCTGTGAAACCGTAGATTCCTGCAAATTCCATAGCCTACATATTGCTATAATGATTGTCCTCTGCTTTTCCCAAGTCTCAGCACCATCAAGGCTTCTCTCACCTTCAGCAATTGTGTTTTTCCCCGGTACTCTTGCTCTCTTGCTGATTCAATTGATTTTGTTGGTTTTTCACTTCTATAAGGAGTACCTCCCCAGCTCACTCAAGCAACCAAATCTACATCCATTTCCGTTTGTCAGCCTGTAGACCGTAATACTCCTCTCGCTTTGTCTACACACTCTCATCACTGTCCATGGATTTCGATTCTGTGAGCCCTCACGATCACTTTTACCCATGATTACTTTGCAATGATTCAACCATGGCTAGCCGGGAATCCGCTCAGCATGTCCTCTTCCTCATCCCCTTGCACAGGTCCTTTATGTTCATGATTCTCCTTTTAATCTGATTTCCATCAATAAGTTGACTTGTGACCTTAATTGTTTAATTACCTTTTCTGATAATTCTATCACATTGTAGAACCAAAGTACGGGGAGGACAATTGGCATAGAACTCAGTTCCATACCCCATTTATCTCGAGCTCTCGCATTCATCTTCTTCCACTACTTCAGACTAATGATACCCTCCTTATTCATAGTCGCCTTAGTCATCCGAATATTTCCAAGTTTCGGAAAATGGTTCATCATTTTTCTAGTCTGCCCTCAATTGAGTGTGAGTCATATCAGCTTGGGAAACATACTCATGTCTCATTCCCTAAAGCCTAGGATCACCTATTACGCCTCCGTCTCAAGATTTTTCCATATCGAAGGTTCGCCTACCTTGGGATTCTGGTACTTTGTTTCTTTTATAGATGATAATTCTCGTTGTACTTGGGTATTTTTAATGAAAACTCGAGTTGATCTATTCTCAATTTTCCAGAAGTTCCATGCTGAAGTTCAAACTCAATTTAACACTTCAAATCGTATCCTACAAAGTGATAATGCCAAGGAATATCTTTCTGGACCATTCTCCTCTTTGCTCTCACATGGGATTCTCTATCGCCCTCTGCATTTACACTCCTCAACATAATGGCGGCTGCCGCAGTTAACCGCCATTCGTCGAAACCACTCACACTCTCCTACTCCATCGTAAGGTTCCTCAACGTTTTTTGGGAGATGCTACTTTAGCCACTTGTTATTTGATTAATCGTATGCAATCATCCATCTTACAAAATCCCCCACTCCATCATTTTTCCTAACCAACCTCTCTTATGTCCTCCCCCTCATGTCTTTGGTTGAGTCTGCTTTGTCCATATTCTTACTCCCGAGCAAGACAAGCTCTTAGTCAAAGCCACGAAGTGTATTTCTCGGTTATTCCTAACTTCAACAAGGTTATCGCTGCTATTCTCCTGATACACATCAATACTTTGTCTCTGCCGATGTCACCTCTTTTGAAAACTATTCTCTACCACCCCTATCCTATCTCCGCCTTCTTTTTCACTGAATACCATCTACGCCTCAACCATTGCAAGTTTATACCCGCCATCTGCGTACTAACACCAGGCCTCCACCTGATTCATCTCCTATGGCGCCTTCCTCCACGACGCCAGTCTTGTCGTCTCTCGATGATCTTCACATTGCCATTCAGAAAGGTATTCGTTCATCTCGTAACCCTCATCCTATTTATAACTTTTTGACTTATCACCGCCTATCTTCACCATATCCTGCCTCTATTTCCACCTTGTCCTCTGTTTCTCTTCCTAAATCTGTGCAAGAGGCTCTCTCCAATCCAAGTTGGAAACAAGCAATGGTTGAAGAGATGGCTGCTCTCCATTCTATTAACACATAGGCCCTAGTCACCTTACCTGCTAGCAAGTCTCCTGTTGACTGTTGTTGGGTGTATATAGTTAAGATTGGTCCAAATGGCCGGGTGGACCGTCTTAAAGCCCATTTAGTTGCCAAAGGGTATACTCAGATATATGGCTCCGACTACTATGATACTTTTTCTTTTGTTGCCAAGATGGCTTCTGTTCCTCTTCTCCTCTCTATGGTTGCTATGAGATCTTGGTCCCTGTTTCAATTAGACATCAAGATAGCATTTCTCCATGGCGACCTTGTAGAGGAGGTATATATGGGGCAACCACCTGGTTTTGTTACTCAAGAAGAGTCTGGTTTGGTATGCAAGTTCGTCGTTCCTTATATGGCCTAAAGCAATCCCCTCGAGCTTGGTTTAACTGCTTTAGTTCTATTGAACAAGAGTTTGGTATGACTCGAAGCACATCAAACCACTCTCTTTTCTATCATCATACATCCGAGGGCAATACAACTATCTGATTTTTTATGTGGATGACATTGTTATAACAGGCAGTGATCAGGATGGCATTTGGAAACTAAAATCGCACCTCTTCATCCACTTTTAGACAAAAGACTTGGGGAAACTCAAATACTTTTTGGGGATTGAGATAACTCGGTCTAAATCCGGTGTGGTCATGTCTCAGTGGAAGTATGTCTTGGATATATAGGATGAAATTGATATGCTAAACTGTAAACCTATAGACACTCCTATGGATCCGAATGTAAAGCTTGTACCGAGATAGGGGAAGCCTCTAAGAGATTTAGGTAGATATTGGGGAGACTGAACTAGCTCACCATCACTTGACATGACATTTCATTTCCTGTTAGTGTAGTTAGCCAGTTCCTTCAGTCATCGTGTGATAGTCACTGGGATGTTGTAATTCGTATCCTCCGTTATATCAAAGTAAAATCAAGTTAAGGGGTGTTATATGAAAATAGAGGCCATACCGTATTGTCGATATTGTGAAGTGCATTTCAAAGTGTGATCGCTCGCGCATAAACACCCTAATTCGTGATATCGTATTTATCGGAGGCACCCAATATCTGAAGAGTAAGAAACGAGATGTAGTGGCCAGGTCTAGTGCCAAAGCTACATCAAGCTACGGCTTTCTTTGGGCAACTCAGGAACTTATGTCGCTTCAAACAACTCTTCTTCACGAAAGCTAAGATTCGGGGAAGGATGACCAAATGAAGCTTTGCGATGATAACCAAGCAACCTCTTCACATCAGCTCTCCTCATGAGACGACCAAACATATCAGTTTCATCACTATTCGAGAGAAGATTGCCTCAAGTCGCACATCACTAGCTTCATTAACTCGAACGACCAACTAGCAAATATTTCACTAAGCCCTCCGAGATCCAAGGATTCAATACATTCATAAATGTGCTCGGGGCGCATACGACCCATATGCTCCAAACTCGAGGCAATGTTCGCATAAAAAATTTGACTATTTCCTTTGTTTGACTATTTCCTTTCCTATATATTATTTCCTTCCTTTTTTGTCCTTAATATTGTTCTCTTTTGTGCCCTACCTTTGTAAAATAGGTAGGACCTATGTTGTATTAAATGCACATTCATTCAATAAGAAAAGTATTCTTTTCTTTTATCCTTTCACAATTGTGTATAAATAGGATGAACAAATGGCATTCTAATACAATTCAATGGAAGCCAAAATTTGTTTCAAGTAGAAAATGAGATGAGTACAACTTAATAAAAAATAAACCTATGTTGCTTGGGTTCACATGGGGGCGTTGAATATGGCTGCATCTAGGTGGCATATTCTTCTTCCCTATAAATTTTAATATACATAGGTTTTGCTACTGGTATAGTATTGTAAATATGTAGAGTCAGAAGTCAAGGAAATTTCATATTTTTTCCTATTATATTTAGGATTCGCTTGTGTATAAATATGTTGCTAGTGATCAATGAAGATTTATAATTTTTCCTCGATCCATCTTTGATTATAGCTACTAAGGATAAAAATAACAAGTATGAATACTTGGATAGGACATAGAAAAGGGAAAATAAATAACTTAACAAAATTTAATTAAGAGTAAAGATATCGTAAATAAGAAATACTACTCTTTCCTTCTCATGCTGAAAGATATTTATAAGAGTTCACTTATGCAAAATGCTTCTTTTAATATAATTATTTGCTAAGAAACCCAAAATAACAAACAATTATCTCTTGAGCAAAGCAGGAGTACCCCACAAGATGCCCACATGAACACCAATGGCATGGCATCTCACATGGATATGCTATGTGAAGTTGAGAGTATCCAAGTACATAGACATACACTAATATTTTAATTGGTCTCACAATATGTAAGTAAAAAGACTAACCATGAGCCATCTGACGCTTGTATCTTTTCAACGAATAGCATAGCCCTTTCAATACAATGTTCTATTTCTTCCTTCCGATGCCCCGGATATAATTTTTTGAATGATGTCAAAGCTTGAAGTGCAGCTGACGTACATTCCACACAACTATATAGCCACAGTAGTTAGAGATGAATCACAAAGTTTCACAAACAAAAGAATTTGCAAATAGCATTAATCTAAGTGCCAATATCTTACGGATAATCAATAACAATGTCGCCAAAAGTTTCAGCAGGATTGATTAACTGAAACAGAAAATGAAATGGAATTATACTTCCAACCAAAAAGTAAAGATAAAAAGAACATGTCTCTATAACCAAGGTTTTAATATATAATTGTACAAAGGAGGGGAAACATGGGTGATAGTGAGGGTGGTTGCATGAATGGGGTTTGGGATCCTTCAGTACATGATACATTTTTCATAAGACAACATTTTTTGTTCCCATATAATTTGCAATAGATGACTTTTGTTCTCTTTTTTGCTAAGATCCCCATAGATGGCTTATAAAATTGACTCCTCATTCTTTAGTCATATGTGCTGCAGTCACCATGCTGAATTAAATTTGTCAACCTCAAAACCAGAGGCATATATTCACAAAAGTTGGATGAATCAGCCCTAATCTTTTTTGTCCTGTTCTTCTCCTTGTTGTCTTTATCACTTTCATCATCATTAACGTTACATGTGTTCAGGTGTGGTGTCAAAACGTGGATGAGTATGGGTGACTGATCATTCAAATTCTCAAACTGTAAGATATAGGAAGTCAGCTGAAAGGGATCTTAGTAGCCGGTACTGATACTTAGAACTGGTTGGATAGTTAAAAATTTAAACAACTAGGGATTAAACTAAAATGATCAGGGATTAAACTATCTTTACCTAAGTATCACAAAGCATAAAATCAAACTTATTAATGAAATTAGTATTATTTTAAGGCATAGAAGGGACATAAAAGAAAGAATTAAGGCATAGTATTTCCCTATTTGAGGAAATAACAATATTTCTATGTACTTAATTTTTATGTTTTGTGCAAATTTAAATTTCAAATAAATGATTTGATAGAAATAAAATAATATTGATCTCTTTGGCAAGACATGTACATGTAAATAAGGGTAAACTATTTGTTATTCATCATACAGATTCATCTGGTTGACTTATTTTATTATCCTTTCCTACATCCTTATTGTGACTTCTCCCCGTAGATGTTATTACTTTAAAATTGGAATTCAAATAAACCTACTTTTCTCACCCACTTTATCATAAAACCTAGCCTTATCTTTTATCTGATCCCTAGATTTCTGCATAAATGCCCATTCCCAACCAAATTCTGATCTTCTTTAGTATTTGCAGCAAAAAAATAAAAGAAATCAATTATTAGGCTACTTCAGAATCAAAGTATGTCCAACAAGGATCCTATTCTTGTATCCTTGCAATTTATCTTAATATGGGTAAGTTAGATGTAATAGAAGAGTCCATGCGTCACCAGAGGACAGTAAACAGGCAGATTGAATAGGTGTATTGTTGTCTAAGTGGCATGAGTAATATTCAAGCATCAGGCATAACCTAAGAGCAGCTAGTGATACGAGTTTTTTAAAATTCAGTCAGAATTAAGAGAGAGATATAGGTGCATGTTAGTTGCCTCAGCAAAAACTGATCCAAAGGTAAACAATTTAGCTTATAAAAGAATTGAATAATTAGTAGAGGCTACCTCCAACCAAGCATAAGATCTAGTGAGTTCATAGGTTGCAAAGCCGCCATCTCCATTCTGCAGCAATACCAAGAAAGGGCTTTCAGTGAATTTTAAAATAAAAGAAAATAAAATAAACAAAAACCTCTTCTGGAGCTATGACTTATAAGAAATAAATTTGGATGATCAGTTTAAGTTGTAGAACAAAAGGGCAGAAACTACTACCAATGAAATGGTAAAAAGTGCAACACAATAATAAAGATAACTATGTTGTAAATGAAGCATTTACATGTGGTGACTGACCCCACATGCATGAATTGGGTGAATGGTGGTAATGACCACACTCATAAGGTTATTATTATAGCATATATCTACTTTTACATATGTAAATGTAACCTGGTTCTAACTGTCTTATATAACAGAATCTATTGGGTAGCGTTAGATCGATTCAGATACATATATTCACAATGGCTAAATAAAAAATACAAGGAATTCATTCCTCCAATTCTTTTGTCTTTCTTTCTACATGGTATCAGAACCATAGGCTCAGCCTAGGGAAAATTTTTTGGAGGTTTTTCAGAAGAACCCTAGAGGGTCGTGGGGGGTGTTTTAAAACACCACGATAGGGTAGTCCATGAGTCACACCGCATGCAGAGGGAGGAGCGCCGCCTCAAGATTGGCACATCCCTAAAGTCCTGTAGCCAAAGGAGAGGCTTGTGAGTCTCATGCACGGTTTTTCTCCTCTCTACGCTCTCACGCTGGCGAGGCCACCACCGCCACTAGATTCTTTCCACCTCGTCATCTACGCCAACAACCCCCACCCAATACCCGCTCCCATCATTTGAGCCCGAAACAAAGTTCACCAATTTTGTGTCTGACAACCATGTTTTCCTAGGGTTTCTTCCTACTTTCCTTGATTCCTTCAAGATTCAATAACATTACAAGGTGATTTGTGGTTTTTGGGACCTAAATACATTTAGGTGTGGTGTTTTTTGTGGAAAAAAGGTCCTTTTCTTAGCAAGATCCTAGTTTTTGGTATTTTTTGGACTTTCAAAGACCTTTTTAAGTTAGATCTGCTTCTATGACTAACCAAAAACCCTCAAGAGGAGTTGTGTCATTATTGCCATAATCCAGCGCATGTACGCCAAGACTGTAGGAAGTTGCAAAACATAAATCAAAGGTTTCAATGTGCTCTTGAATCATTGAAGGGTGTTTCTACTCCTAGCACTATGCTTGCCGAGTCAGGTAAACCTAACATATGTCTTATTTCCTCTTCCTCCAAATGGGTCATTGACTCTAGAGCCACAGACCACATGACAAGTAATTCCAGTTCATTTACTACATTTAAGTCACACCCTTCTACCTCTACTGTTACCCTTTCAGATGGGTCAACATCTTGTATCCTTGAGTCATGGACAATTCACCCTACTCTTCTAATCACTTTGAACTCTATTTTGAGTTTGCCACAATTCTCTTTAATTTAATTTATGTGAGTAAACTCACTCGTACACTTAATTGTTGTGTCTCATTTTTTCCTGATCATTGTCCGATTCAGGATCTTTCGACGAAGCGGGTTATTGGTAGAGGACACAAGTTTGGGGGTCTCTACATCCTTGAAACAATGGTGCCAAAGTTTGTTGTTTGTTCTAGAGTTGTTACCCCTTTCAAATTACATTGTCGCTAGGATCATCCTTCCTCTCCGTGTCAATAAGCCATATCCTCGCTCTAGCCTATCCCTCATCAACGAGCCGTGTCAATAGCGCTAAGCCCATCGTGCGCATTCGAGTCCCAGAGTCACAATCAGCCCGCCTTTCAGTCGGGTCCATTCAATGCGCGGGTCCATGTCTAGCTGTGTCCCCAATCGAAGTTTCAGCATTTTACGCTTGTCGATTATTATTCGTTGCATAACTCGTTATATTTAATGAAAACCGTCAGAAGTTATTTTCTCACTCGTGGTTTCTATGTTGAAATTCACTCGCCACGTTGCTCAAAATCCGAGAAGTGATAATGCTAAAGAATATCCGCTCTAAAACAATTTCACTATTCATGCTTCAAAATCTGCATCCCCATCGACATCTGCGGTTGATACTTCTTCTCAAAACGGAGCGTCAAAGAAAAGTAGACACCTTCTGAAACCGCCAAGCCCATTGTTTCAAATGCACATGCCTGGGCATTAGCCACGTCAGTTTGCGCCTGTTTTGATTAATTGATACCTTCCTCTATCTCAATGGAGTCACTCCGCTTCAAACCCTCCTTCCCATAAATCTTTGTTTCATCGGGTTCTCGCATTCAAGTGTACTTGTTTTGTTCAAGATGTTAGTCCGTGATATCTAAATCCTATCCAAGTCATTTAAGTGTATATCTTCCTTGGTTACCTCGAGTTCAAAAGGGGGTATAAAGTATCGCTCCCAATTTCGCAGCTAATTAGTCATTGATGTCTCTTTCGAGAATACTTTTCAAGACCCATCCACACCTAGTCGTGAAGGGAGGACGATGATTTGCTCGTTTATATTCTTGCCTAGCCAACTCCTGCTTCTATTCCTCCGCTGACAAAGCCTCCCATTACTGAGGTATACACTTGATGCCAAACCCTCAGCCTTCGAGTCTAACACTGGCCATTGACATTAGATCCAAACAATGATCTTCATTGTTCTTCGCAGGAATTTTAAAATGTCAGCCAGCTGTTTGACCTATCATTTGTTTTATAATCCATTTGTCATCACATTCCCCGTTCTTTATCAGATCCTCGATTCTATCTCTTCCTAACACTGTTCGTGAAGCTTTATCTCACCGTGGTCATGAGTGTTGGGTGGTGGAAGAAATGCGTGCTTTGGGGATGACAATGATACTTGGAACTTGGTACAGTTACATATTGGGAAGAAAGTCATTGGATGCCACTCGGTTTTTACAGTTAAAGTTAATCCTAATGGTTCAATTGCTCGATTAAAAGCACGACTTGTGGCTAAGGGGTACGCTCAGACCTATGGCGTGGTCTATTCCGACACCTTTTCCCTTGTTGCTAAGATAACATCTTTTTGGCTTTTTATTTCCCTAGCTATCACTTATAATTAGGATCTCCACTAGCTTGATCTTCATGGTAATCTTTTGAGGAGTAGGTATATGAGCAACCTCCGTGGTTTGCGCTGCTCGAGGAGATAGCAAGGATCATTGCTCAAAGCCTTATAAGGTTTGAATCAAAGTCACCAAGCGTGGTTTAGTAAATTCAGCTGCACTGAGAATTCGGCATTCGTATATACTCACCACCCATTTCCTACAGAACTCCAATTCGTATCATTCTCGCTGTAGTGTATGAATGATATTGTTATCACTGGGAGTGACTCTAAATCCATCTCATCTCTTAAGTCCTTTCTTCAGAACCATTTCCATATAAAGGACTTAAGAATGCTAAGATACTTCTTAGGCATCGAAGTTATGCAAAGCAAACTTGAAATCTTCTTATCTCAAAGGAAATATGTACTTAATCTATTGTCTAAGACTGGAAAGTTGAGAGTAAAGCCATACGGTTCCCTATGGTTCCAAGGGTACACCTTACTAGAGAAGTAAACATCGAGGATCCTCGCATATAGAAGACTACCGAAGCTTAATTCACCTTTACGCAACTCATCCCCGACATCGCTTCCACCAGCTAGCGTTGTAGCCGCACATGTCCACTCCAACGCCTGACCATCATACCGTCACAAACATATTCTATGCCACTAAAAAAGAGCCTCGACATGGTACTTATACAAGAATCACGGCATAACAAAATCGAAATATCAAGGCATCGGGTAGGATGTAAGGAAGACAAGAGATCCACTTCGACGCCGCGGTGGTTTCGCTGAGAATCTAGCCATGGAAGAAAAGAATGCACGTCGTTTCTCGACCTAGTGCGTAGTCCAGATGAGCTGATGGCACAATCCGTGCGCGAGATCATGCCGCTTTATCAACTCTACTGAAGTCAACATCGAGACACCAATCCCAAGAAATCGTGACAAACCAAGTCGCCTTCATATTGCTTGTAACTCGTGTTCCATGAACTAATCCAAGCATATTGAGATAGATTGCCATTTTTTTGAGAAAATTCAACTTATTGATTTCTTACAGATATAGAAGACCAACAGTATATCTTCAGCGCCATAAGTGGGACGCGTTAGTTATCTGCGTAACAAATCGGGCATGATTAATATCTATGTCTAATCAAGGGACATTATAAGATACAATTCACTTCACATATGCAGTCAGAACCCATTAAACTCGTCTTTATAGATTTGTTATCTATTAGGAAGGTTAGATTGCTTTTGTATATATATATTCACAACGGCTCAATGAAAAATACAAAGAACCTATCTCCTCCAATTCCTTTTATCTTCTTTCTACGCTATTTATTAACCCATACTCTCCTCCCTCCCTCCCCTTCCCCCTCTCTCTCTCTCTCTCCCTCCCCGTATAGATATTATCTATCTCTCTTTCCTACTATATATATACACATATAAGGCACAAAGAGAGCAATACAAAGGGAACAATACAAATTTCTCTCCAATATTATTTTGTGTCACAATTACACAATTTCACAACAAACTAGAATATATATATCTCTCTCCATATATATATATATTATCTATCTCTCTTTCCTACTATATATACATATAAGACACAGAGAGAGCAATACAAATTTCTCTCCAATGTTATTTTGTGTCACAATTAGACAATTTCATAACAAACTAGAATCTCTCTCTCCATATATATATTATCTATCTCTCTTTCCTGTTATATATACATATTAGGCACACGCAGAGCAATACAAATTTCTCTCCAACATTATTTTGTGTCACAATTACACAATTTCACAACAAACTAGAATATTATTGATACCCTCTAACACAATAAACATTATTCTCCAAGGAAATAAAATGAAGCACCAGAATAGTACAAACATCCAGGACAGGTAGTAGTTTTTTCATCATTACTATTGATCCATAAGCAAGAAACCTATATAAAGTAAAAGGTTCGAGTTATCAAGATTTTGATTACCTGTAAGGAAAGAATTACATTTACAGCATCATATAACCGCTTCACATCTACTGGTTCACCAACAAGTTCTGATGGAATTTTTGATAATAAAAGAGCAGCCTAAGAAAATGAACAGAGAAAAATGAGTTTCAACAAAGAAAGAAGCAAATGGTGCTTTTACTACAATCACTCTTTTACCTTCAATCCTTCTGCAGTACAATCTGAGATGGGCCATCCATGATCTGCTGTTGAAAAAGGCCAAGCACCTTTTGAAATGTGGCGATACCAATAATTTAGAATGCCTGGACAATCTTCTAAAACCTTCAACAGCATTCAAAAACCAGCCAAAAAAAATATCAAACTGGGGAATTACATTATCAGTAGATTAGAAAGTTCTAAATAAATCCCAATAAGTGATGAAAGCACCTGTGACTTCTTAATGTATGAATGGGCTTTTCTTAGAGTTGGACCATATTCTTCCACAAGGTTGGTTGAAATAATAGCTTGAACACAAAAAGCTGTGTCCCATAATTGACTTCCATTATAACCCTGAAATATATTAACTATATCAACTTAAGAAACAATTGAAAATTCAATATACAAAGAACATGCCTCCTATAGAATCATCCAGAATGTTTTTCTTTTTTTCTTTTTCCTTCTTTTATTTATTTATTCATTTAGGTAGTTAGAACTTTGTGAATAGGGATGATATTGTGCTTGGACCTGCATTTTCATGCCATCTTCAGCAAGCCACAGATAATCAAAAATTCTTGGAAGATGTAACTTAAAAGCCTCTGAATTTGGATCTTCCACCCAACAGCAAAGCATATTTAAAACCTGTAGGCCACAGGATACACTGAGTTAGGGGAAAAGATATGATAGTGATAGGGTTAGCCAACCTATCTGCAATTTCCCAAATGGAAACAACAAGAGGGAAGAAAGAGCTAATAAGTAATGCTCCATTTGAGAAGAAACAATAATAATAAAGTAAAATGCAAGACCATGAAGAAAAGGTCTAAAGATCACGTGAGCATACAAAAGAAATTGAAACTATAGATAATTGTGTGTCTGCATCAACTTAGAGTATTTAATAAAACTTAAATCCAAACTACTTGAGTGGACTGACAAATCTTCACATTTATATCTATCCATGGCTATGTACTCCATTAAAATAATCAAGATAATTAACATTTTGAATTTGATAAATAGTCATATCTCTTACTCAATTGCACAAAACCCTAACAATTTTCTAACCCTCCTGATGAACAAAGAGGAACCTTAAAAGAGATAGCACATTGTTCATTCAGAACCCATAATATATACCTTGTTTACAGGACCTATGCATATATAGCGAGTGTTCTCGTCTTCGTAGTGTATGTGCTCCAAGGCAGTGTAAAGAGCCTTCTCTCTCAACTTTTTCCCAGGCCAACACATTAGAATAGGTTCAACAACCTTGTCAAGGGATGTCCAAAGTATATCCTGCACCAATGGATGTGGGTAGTACAGATCTTCCTGCAAAATTAATGCAATGAATCCCCATCCAGTACAAGATAGATAAGCAGTAAAATAGAATGGGAAACAGAAAAAAGGAAATGCAAGTTTTCTGGAGAATTCTTCCGAAGGTTTTTGGCCAGCTCTAACTTCTAATAAAATGAAAAAAGGGTAGCTGGTAAGTTTTACTAGAAGGTTTTCAGCACCAACCCCTGTCTCAAGCCTCTAAAGCTCCAGAAGAAGCCCGTAGGAGAGCCATTGACAAGAACTGAGAAAGTAGATGTGGATATGCACCAATTAATCCAACTTATCCATTTTCTGCCGAAACCCATTCTCTCCATAATCTGAAACAGGAAATCCCAACCGATGTGGTCATAAGCCTTTTCTATGTCCAATTTACAAAGCAGCCCGCCCTCTTTCTTCCTCAGAATTGAGTCCACTACCTCGTTAGCTATTAAAACTGCGTCAAGGATCTGTCTCCCTTCGACGAAGGCATTCTGAGCTTAGGAGATGATTAATCCCCATGACCCTTTTGACTCTATTAGCCAACACTTTGGTTAAGATCTTATAAAGACCTCCCACTAAGCTAATGGGTCTTAAATCCTTGAAATCTTCA
Organism: Tetrastigma voinierianum; assembly: GCA_016808115.1. Taxonomy (NCBI): domain Eukaryota; kingdom Viridiplantae; phylum Streptophyta; class Magnoliopsida; order Vitales; family Vitaceae; genus Tetrastigma; species Tetrastigma voinierianum. Next base: position 479,349 of record JAEQBH010000748.1, read on the forward strand.
ACGGGGAATCAAAACTAAGAAAGTAGCATTAAGACTTTTAATGAATCTGTTGTGTTCGTAAAATTCCTTGAAGAAACTTCATCCTTCACAACGTCCCAGCTGAAGGACCAAAAAGCCAAAGGGAACCTATTAGCAGGGGTGGCAAAATAAAAACCGACCGTTTTTGGTTTGTTATTTATATAAACAAAAAACATAACCATTAATATAGTTAACAAAATCCTTGGTTAACCATTTGTTCAATTAACTATATATTTGCTTCTTTTCGGGCTTAACTATAATTAAAATAAATTTTACAATTCCATAAATCTATTGTTAAAACTAAAATAATTATTATAAATACAATAAAAAAATGTAAAAAAAAAAAAAATGAATACAATCTATTCATTTGCAATCACATAACACTTGTGCATTTATAATACATCCATAAATAATATATGAAACACATGAGATTAGATAATTTAATCATATTTTTTTTAATCAACTACATGTTTTAACAACTACAGTAGAAAAAGAAACTAATCCAAAGCAATCATAGCCTATATTTTTTGGTTTGGAGGAAAATGGTAAAAGCTTGGTTTGTAGGAAAAAAGTAAAACCGAAGGATAGAAGTGGGAAAGTCCCAACTAACACAAGTTGGGAAACCTGTTTTATATATATAATTTTTATTTTTCGGTTGGTAAACCAAAACCACGGTTTTTGTATTTTGTAAACTAAAACTTAAACCGAAACCGAGATTCGTAAACAAAACCAAAAACCAAACAAATGCTCTTGCCATAACCTATTTTTTCGATTCACTTTACTGGTTTTTCTGGCCTGTCAGCTTTCTAGGTTTTTTTGCCCACCCCACACTAGCCCCCTCAACTAGATGGATGTGCCGTAGTTAGAAATCAAGGCTGACTGAGGCGGGTGCTAGCACGGGATGAGAAGCTCGAAGCACAATGCGTGAGCCAAGCACACACAAGAGGAAGGCAAGCTCATCAACAGTCGGGCATGTACGAGCGTACAACACTCACGCCAGGGGGCCTAGGGCGCAACACTTGAAGCAAAGCAAGATCAGTGTGGGGGAAGCCTGCCTTATATAGGCACGAAAGCCTTGTGCGCTAAGGCTCACTGCTTAGACGCCAAGTCTCCTAATTTTAGTACAACAAGGATTCCTGTGGCAGTAGGACTCCTGATCAAGCCAAGACTCCTAGTTCAAGAATGATTCACATAGCTTTGCTTAGGAGTCCTGATCAAGCAAGGACTCCTAGTCCATGAAGGATTCGCCCCAACTTGAAGATCAAGACTTAGAGTTAGAGTAGGAATCTAGTCAGATTTGTACTCAGTGACTACCTATGTGCAAAATTTAAAGGGCCTCGTAGCCCACTGCCACTAAGGAGGGTCAGATCCTCGAGAGCATCGATGAAGGACCGTGAAGCCTGAGCTCTATTCACCGACTAGATGACCCGAGCTCAACTTGACATGAGGGCAATCGCTCTCACCCATGCATCGATCAAGGAAGGAAATCATGATCAAGGGAAGCCTACAAGATGGATGAAAAGCTCAAGAAGATAGTGCGTGAGCCAAGCACACATAAGAGGGAAGGCAAGCTTGCAGCCTCGCTGGGGTGTGCATAATAGTGTCGCGACACCCGCTAGAGAGGCTCCAGGCGCGACACTCGGCTAAGCGAATAGTGGGGAAGCTCGGGCTTTATATGCACGAACCTTAGGGTGATTCGAGCACAACAAGGAGTCATAGCTGGCATTAGGAGTCTCGACGTGCACTCCTAAAGCAAGAAGGACTCTCACGTGGCTCGCTGGCGAGATCCTAACTGTGCAAGGACTCCTAGCCCAGAAGGATTCGCGGTTAGCTCGCTAACAAGACTTAGAGTCAGAAAACAGACTCTTAGTCGATTTGTACTAGACTCCGCTCCTCAGGCAACCTATATAAAGGGTCCGTAGCCCACTAAGCAATTATCGAGAGTTCGACGGCTGGAGAAAGCATCGAAAGCATCCCGACCACGTGGGTGCCTCAGATGAGTGTCTTCAGAGATTTTAAAGAGTTGATAAAAACATGCTGGGTGGAGAGGCCCAGCACGCCTTGTGTTCAGGGGTGGGGCATAGTGCGTCGACCCAGCTGGTTCCTTGCAGCGCCGCACACGCAAGCCAACTATTACACAGGATGCTTAGTATCGATCTTACCTGATGGCTACCGCAAGGATGACTATCGACGACCGCAAGTGCAAAGGGCGCGATGTTTCAAGCAGCACGCGCGTTCAGCTCGACGCTGCAGTCGGGGGCACAACAACCGAGGCAAACACAACCCTATCGACCCGCCCACCGGCCTTCCTACTTCGCTCCCAACGAGATTTGACTGAGACGCCAGTTTAATGGACACCCTCCTTAACAAAGTGCTAGTCATGACTAAGGAGTTCTCGGGAGCGTATCAGATCCTGCAGGGGGATCGCATCAGCTGGCGCAGCAATGGTGCAATGACACCATTCATTTTAGATCCGCCTCCTACAAAGGTGCGAGTGCCTGAGCCCAAGCCTTTCGGAGGTCCACGGAATGCTAAAGACTTTGAGAACTTCCTTTGGAACATGGAACAATGGTTTGTTGCTACCTGAATACCTGCTGGTGAACAAGTGACGATAACCACTATGTATTTGTCGAGCAATGCAAAGCTTTGGTGGCGGACCAGATAAAATGATGATGCTGCTGCTAGTCGACCAAAGATCAGGACGTGGGAGACCCTAAAGAAAGAATTTAAGAACCATTTCCTTCCCACGAACACGGCGTGGATGGCTAGAGAGTCTCGAAGAAGCCTGGCGCACGGGCTCTGCAGACTACACGAATGAGTTTACTTATCAGATCTCTCGACATCGAGACATGTCCAAAGTCCACGCGCCATTCAACTTCACGTCCGTGAGCCAAGGACGTGGCTCAAATCGAACCGAGGAAGGTGTCCAAGACTGCCCGCCCATGGCAATGCCAGACTACCTAGTTGACTACAAGCTGACATCTTCTTCCCCTACTCCTACCCAAAAGGGGAAAAGCCAAAAGCAAGAGTCGAGCAAGAAGTCAGACACGAAGACCTTCAAGAAGAATGGAGGCAAGGGTTGGAAGAAGCCTAATGCACAGGCTAAAGTGGGGGAGAGGGAGACTTCCTCATTAGCTACCAAGCCTACTCCGGGATGCTTTATTTCATACGGGTCGCAGCGAGGACCGCCCACAGCTGAGAAGCCCAATAAAATCACAAATGCAAAGACGGGGAGAACAAGTAGCCTGAGGCTCTTACGAGAGCCAACCCTTCGCCCACCGACCATTCAAGTCGAAATAACTCATAAAGAACTAATGTACATTGAGTTGTCGGGTCAGCGGGCGAAGATCACGCACATTTGCAGACAAAATGGGCAACCTACAACTTCATATCAACGAGGAGACAAACAGACTTACCGGGCCCTTCTAAAGATGACAATAAGCTCAAAGCCGTGAACAGCCAAGCATAAGAGACACATGGTCTGGCAAAGAACGTGGGAATTCAGACGAGAGACTGGAAAGGTATAATAGACTTCCTTAGCATTCCTTTGGATGATTTCGATTTTATTTTGGGTAACGACTTCTTCTAAAGGGCCAAGGTAGCCTTGTTGCCACACTTGAATGGACTGCTAATCATGGACAAGAAGCAACCATGCTTTGTGGCCGACATCATCAAGCCACCTAAGAGACCTATGGGGGAGAAGACCTTGTCAACTTTGCAGCTGGAGAAAGGACTTAGCAAAGGCGAGCATACATATGTCGCGACACTGATCGAGATCAGCTTCTAACAAGCATATCGGCACTGGGATTTAGTAGCCTTATGCTAAAAGATTGCGGACGTGATACCTCCCCCGGAAATGTTTCAAGAAGCTACCACCTAGAAAGTAGAAGAATCATCAGATTGAGCTCGTGCCAGGATCGAGACCCCCAACCCAAGCTCCTTATCGGGATGACTCCCGCCAGAAAATGGGACGAGTTAAGGAAGCAATTTGACGAGTTTGACGAAGCTTATCCGTACTCTTCAAAGCACCGTATTTGGGCACCACCGCTGTTTCGTAGTTACAAGATGGCTCACTTTGGATGTGTGTCGATTATCGAGCTTTGAACAAAGTCACCATCAAGAAGAAGTGTTTGATACCGTTGGCTGCGAAAATGTTTGACCAATTGAGTAAGGCCGAGTACTTCACCAAGCCTGACTTGCAATCCGGATATTGGCAAGTGCACATGGCTGAAGGGGACGAGGCCAAGACTACATGTGTGACGCGGTATGGAAGCTTTTAGTTCTTAGTCTTGCCCTTCAGGTTGACTAATGCCCCGTGACATTTTATAACCTCATGAATAATGTCCTATTGGACTTCCTAGACTCATTTGTGATGGTCTACTTGGACGACATAGTAATCTGCATCCCGACTCTAAAAGATCACTTGGTACACCTTGAGAAGGTGTTTGACAAACTAAAGAAAAAACAGTTGTATGTCAAGCAAGAAAAGTGTGAGTTTGCTCAGACCAAGATCAAGTTCTTAGGTCACTTGATTTCCAAGTCCTAGATTCAATGGATTATGTAAAGGCAGAGCAATTGAACGGCCTCGCCCTACCAAGGCGCACGTAACTCGATCTTTCCGCCTATAAACTACCACGAAGATTCATTGCGGCTATTCCAAGGTAGCCCGTCCTCCACCCGATCTATCAAGAAGAGAGGAAGTGGAATGGGATGGTGCCAAGTCGCTTCCAAAAGCTAAAGGATGATCACCTTAGACCGGCTTTTGAGATCAAGCCTAACTAGAGTCGGCCATTTGAAGTGCACAAGGACGTGCCTGACAAGGCCCTGTGTGGGAAAAGAGGGGCACCATAGCATTCTCGAGAGCTCAAGCTGGATACGCTGAGCAAAGGTACAAAGACCCACGAAAGAGATGATTGCACCATCCATCAGCTTAGAGACATGGAAGCACTACTACTTCGACGCTGCTCAAAGTAGTTACTAACAATGTAGCCAACACTTTCTTCAAAACTCAGAAGAAGCTCACTACTAAGCAAGCTCGATGGCAAGAGTTCTTAGCCGACTTTGACTTAGTGTGGGTGCACAAGTCAGGTCGACACAACCAAGTGGCAAATGCTTTGAGTAAGAAAGAAGTTACAAGCTACGTGGGATCATTGAGTCTAGTTGTGGCAGACTTCACCGAACGAGTAAGACAAGAAGCACCGCAAGACTCGACAGATCAAAAGCTAGTTGAGCAGGTGAAAGAGGGCACCACAAGGCGCTACTGGTTAGAAAACGAGCTAATATACTTCACAGGAGGGAAGCTTTATATACCTTCAAGCAAGTTGAGACAGGAATTGCTGAAGGAGACACATGATACAAAGTGAGGTGGTCACCCTGGAGAAGAGAGGACATTGGCATTGCTCGAACGATCATTCCACTGGCCTAAGATGAAAGAAGACGTGCAAGCTTATGTCAAGACATGTCACGCATTTGTCGTTGACTGTGACCGAAAGATAAGAAGGAAGCAGCTTGCCGCAGCCCCCGCTTCATTCCGTATATAATTCTCATGACAATGTGCTTTATCTATGGACTTCACGCTGGGTTTCCAAAGGTTACGTGGCTTTGATTTGTTTCTTTGCAAGGTAGACGTATTCTCTAAGTACGCCGTCTTCATACCAGCCCAAGCGAGCAAGTTCAGCCACACAACGCGACTGATATTTGGCCTTCCGCTAAGCCCGTGTAGCACTGTGACAACTCACCGAATGTCAAGTAAGTCAACCTCCCACTCGCTCGCCACAAAGTTCTGGCTTCACCATGCCTTGGAAGCGAAGAGAACTCAAGAGAACACTTGAAAGAAAGAAACTCTCTATTAAGGAAAGAACACTTTACAATGCTTAGAGAAGCTCTCAACTTGGTTGTTTGCAAATGAGGCCACCCCCTCCTTATATACACATCCATGGAAGTGTGTAGAACCTTTAAAGGTTCTCTACTAATCTAGAGAATTCTAGAGTACTCTACCATGTGTATTTACAAGACTACCATGTACATGTATTTACAAGACTACCATGGAAGATTCTAGACTACTCTCCCACATTCCATGGCCTTCCACATCCTTCCACAAATGTGTGGACACTTCCAGCATCTTCTGCAATTGTGTAGACTTCTCCAAGGTCTTCTGGAACTTTCCACATAACTCTGGTCAAAGAAGTTCATCGCCCCAAAGCATCTCTCCCATAAGGGTCGAGGCCCTCAGGCCCATGGAGGATCCTCCCCTTATGATGACGTCTAGAGAGAGTTCGTGACACCTCCCGTACCATGCCATCACCCACCCCATCGATACCAACTTCAACCGGGCGCCTCCCAATCTATGAACTTTCCTAACGATCACGCTCCCGTACTAGCTCCGGGCTTCCTAGACCCTTCCACTCCAACCAAGCAATTCCTCGCACCGAGGGACTCATGTTTCCTAGTGACCTGCTCTACAGATAGTCTCCCACCTCCTTATCTCAAGGAAGCCTTCAAATCCCCCGCCGCCGGGTACCAATCTCTTGCCGAGGCCCGCAATGTCGTGCCTTCGCCCACCGACTTCGCCTACCCTTAAGGATTTTGCCTCCATGTGGTCAAGCACTTCAACCTCGCCTCCCGCTCGCTCCCTTACAGACTAGCTAGTATGACTCGAGGTCGCCTATCATCTATATCGAACCTAGGCGTGCATCCTCCTCCACCTTCTCATTTTTCTTGATAAGGGCACTAAGCGCTTTCCTCTTAGGACATTCCTCACAAATGCGACCATCGCATAGACGGCACTTCAAACCACGTAATTCCCACCTGCCAAGGCCGCTTTATCTTCCCTAATATAAGGCACCTTACCTTTACCATACCTGGCAGTACTATGGGGCAACTCTTCTCCCCCATCCGTGTTGTGGCTATCTTCTGAACCTTGGGGGGCACCTCTTCTCCCCCACCCGTTCTATGGCTACCCTTCAGCCCTCACACGAAGACTTGCTCTTTGTAATCCATCAAATATTCAGCGTACTGCCATTGCGCTACTCCCATTCGTGTCAGGGCTATCTTCCAACCCTAAGTACCTCTTCCCCACCCGCTCTACGGCTACCCGAGCCCTCAGCCATCAAAAGACTCATTCTCTTTCTGTAATCCATCAAAGATTCAAATGGGATCGCCATTGAATTGCCAGTCTCGCACTCCTCCATAGTTCCTGCCGACCCATCCTCGCAGGTCAGTCCATGGAATCAAGAGAAGAGCTTTCATTCATACCTCCTGAGCCTCAAGCATTGGGGTGGGAAGAACTCCTTCACATACGCGACAACCCCTGCAGGTGCTTGAGATACTTGATCTTCTTCCATGCCAAGTATTCCACATCCTCCGAGTAGAACTGCTTCTTGATCTCTTTCTTGAAATCTGCCCATGTGTCTATGGTGCACATCCCCTTTATCATCTCTGCAGAATCTCTCACACTACAGAGTCGCATTATCTACGAGGTAGATCAGCACCCGCGGCACTTTGTCGCCCCTTACTCCAAGAAGTGCTATCACTCGAAGTACCTCTCCACGTGCCACAAGAAGGTCTAACCCTTGTCATCCTCGCTTCCCACCGAACGCCCGCTGGCCGCAATCCCACCCTCGTGCCTCGTGAGCACATAACCCGAGCCGACAAAGGTTAGTTCATAAATGGCCACCCTGCCTCAGCCTCTCCTCTTTCATGCTCGGGTCAAGACTTCCATTCTTGACTCTAAGCTAGCGAGCATACTCAAGACCTTGTCTTGAAAAGTCATGAACTCATCGTGTGACAGCACGTGAACCGGCGAGCTTTGCATCCCCTCTTAAAGGTCTTGGATCTGCACCTTGAGATCCTCTACGACCTTTTCCATGCTTTGCTCCAAATGGTCCATCCCCTCCTTGGCGTCTGCCACACCCAACTCTAGCTTGACGAATTGTCCCTCAAGGCTAGAAATGGCATCACAAGACTTGTCCTTCCAACCCCGTGTAGAAGAACTAAGGTCCCTACCCTGGACTTGCTCGCAAACTTCCTCCACATGAGAGCCCGCCATCGTATCCTCCAAGTTACTCCCACACGCTGCAACCAAGCTTTGATACCAACTGTCATGGACTTAGTCTTCTCACTAAGCTCCCATGCGGCACTTAGACAACTCACCCCTCGAATGTTGCTAAGTCAGCCTCCCACTCGCCTTGCTTGCTAGGCTCGGCTTCTACCCACGCCTTGGAAGCAAAGAGAACTCAAGAGAACACTTGAAAGAAAGAAACTCTCAATTGAGGAAAGAACACTTTACAATGCTTAGAGAAGCTCTCAACTTGGTTGTTTGCAAATGAGGTCACCCCCTCCTTATATACAGATCTATGGAAGTGTGTAGAACCTTTGAAGGTTCTCTACTAATCTAGAAAATTCTAGAGTCCTCTACCATGTACATGTATTTACAAGACTACCATGGAAGATTCTAGACTACTCTCCCACATTCCATGGTCTTCCACATCCTTCCACAAACGCGCTGGACACTTCCAAAGATCTTCTCGCAATCAGACTTCCAAGGTCTGAACCTTCCACATAACTCCGTCAAAGAAGTCTCCATCGCCCTAGAACATCTCCCTCTCCTTATAAGGCGGGCTGGCGGCTTTATGCCAAGGAAAGGATCATTCCCCATGATGATGTGGGGTTCAGAGGAGTTCGTGACAATCGGTAAATACAGCTTTGAAGCATCGCCATTACTAATTACAGCAAGATTCTCGGGGTTGAATTGTTCGTGACACCGAAAGTGCAAGTTCTCTACATTTAATCACCTTAGACCGACAAACAACCGGAAGGAAAGGGAACTAACAGTACTACGCCACTATGTACCATCCAAAACAACTGGTTTGAACTTCTTGAGCCCACGCAGTTATCTTATAATCTGCATTGAAGTTCAGCCACGAGAATGAGCCCTTTTGAGGTAGCAATTGGGTTCCAACCTCGCATGCCTCTGGACATGCCAGTTTCTGAGCAACCTGGACGCAGCGTGAGCTAAATACAAGTTTACAAAGCCCTGGCAGGATTTACTTGATGAAGCCCGAGACAACCTTGAGAAAGCAAGTAGACGCATGAAGAAATTTGTTGATCAAGGAGTAGCGCCTCCAGAATTTCCGAGGAAGGGGAGAAGGTTCATCGCTTTCAACCCCAACATGGAAGAAAATCTTAAAAAAAGTTTCAAAGAGGCTTGATCCCGAAGTATGATGGCCCCTTTGAAATTGTGAAGCGCATTGGGAACGTGGCTTACAAGCTAAAGCTACCCGAGAGGTTGAAACTTCACCCGACATTCCATGTAAGCTTATTGAAGCCTTATCATCATGATCCTAGTCTAGACAGAGTGCAAGCAAAGCGTAACCCGCCTATGATCAGGGTCAAATTCGACAAAGAGATTGTGCGCATCCTACAAGATAAGAAGATGGGCAACTAGAAGAACAAGTGGACCAAGTACTTGACTCATTGGAAGGGGGACGCCCACAAAGAAGCAGCCGGAGAAGGTGCCACTCGTGACAATAAGACCGGGATTAATGAGATGGTGTGACCTGCTTCGACAATACGACGACTACCTCTGGGGAGAGTTCACTCGAGATAACCCGATCAACGCGTACGGTGGCAACGCCACCTCATGCACGTACCGAGTAGAAGATCAAGGCAAATCGAGGGAGCCGAGTGCGCACGGGATGAGAAGCTCATGAAGACAAAGGCGTGAGCCAAGCACACAATAAAAGGGAAGGCAAGCATACCGCTTAGCGTCACAATAAAGGCCGCACAACACCACGGCCAAGAGCCTTAGACGCGACACTAAGCCAAGCTAAACAAAAGCTGGGGAAGCCTACTCATAGGCACGAAACTATTAGCACCCGCACTCATTGACATCAAGGCAAGCTACTTGGGTAGCAAGTCTCCTAATTCAAGTGCAACAACGAGCCATGTGGCACATGAAGCTCCGATCGTGCAAGGACTCTACCAAGAGGGACTAGCAAGGCCGGCTCGCTAAGGAGATCCTAATCGTGCAAGGACTCTAAGTTTAGAAGGATTCGTAGAAGTCATAGAACAAGACTTAGAGTTGTGTGCAGACTTTAGTCATTTGTACTAGACCGACTACGTGCCTATATAAAAGGCATGCATGCCCACTTAACCAAATTCATCGAGAGTTCGATCCATCGAGAGCACTGAGCATCCCGACCACAAGTGGGAGCCTTTTGCACGAGTGCCCCTCGCATTCAGTTATTAATAAAATACGAGCCGAGGAGAGCCCCGTATGTCTTCGTTTCTCAGGGGCGGCATAGTGTAAGGTACTGGCCTAAGGTTCCAGACGCAAAGACACAAGCCAACTACATAGCAAGGACACACAGTCAGACGTGGGAGATCATGTGGATACGTCGCTTATCATGGAAGTGCAAAACTTCGGGCATCAAAATTGACCTTGTGTGATAACCAAGCTACCATGCACATAGCATCTAACCCAGCATTTCATGAACGAACCAAACATATTGAGATAGATTGTCATTTTGTCCATGAGAAGATCCTATTGGGGTTGATTTCTATAGGATATATAAAAAGTGGAGAACAATTAAGAGACAACTTCAAGAACCTGGAGCTGAGGATCAAGTCGCTATTCGTAACAAATCGGGCATAATCAACATCTACGCCCAACTCGGCGAGAGCAAGAGTAAGATTTGTAGAATTAGAAACTAGTTACGAAAAGGAAACATGTAGAGTTAGGAAACTTCATATTCTTTCTTATTTGATTTAAGGATTGTCTTGTATATAAATAGGTTCTTTGTTCTTTGTTTTCAGTGAAACATACAATTTTTCCTTCAATTAACTTTGATTACAACCAGAAATCACTTAGAGTTTACATCTACTTCTATCACTACACTCGTCGAGTCAAGTAAAACCAACACATGTCTTATTTCCACTTCCTCCGTATGGGTCATTAACTCTAGAGCCACCAACAACACATGCGTAATTCCAACTATTTACTACATTTCAAAGGACACCCTTCACCTCTAACAAGTTACCTTGTATATAGGCCAACATTTTCGTGTCCTGGTTAGGGGACTATTCATGGTAATTCCTCAATCACTTTAACTAACAAGTATGAGCTTCACACAACCATCTTTTATTTAATTTCTCTCGAGTAAACTCACTCGTGACAATTTAATCGCAAAGATCTCATTTTTTCTCGACATTGCTTCGATTCAAGATTCTTCAATAAAGTCTGACATCAAGTGTGAGGACACGTAGTCCGTTCTCTACATCCTCGACCGTATATGGCAAGGTTTATTGCTTGTTCTGAAGTTGTTACCCCATTCGAGCTACATTGTCGTTTGGGTAATCCTTCTTCTTTGTCAAGAAGCCATATCCTCATCAACCATGAGCCGCGCCAATATTCCCGTAGTTCTTTATCGCTGCAGTTCTGGTACCAATAAACAAGCTTCATCACCTTTTGAGTTAGTTCATTCTGATGCTTCATCATCAAATCCAAATTGTGCGAAGATCTTCCAACTCCGTCAGAAGGTAACGTCGCATTCATCCAATCTCTTCGTCATTTCTTATAAATCCATTCGTCGCCTTTCCTCTTATTCCCATCGCATTCCGTATTCTATCTTCAACACTATCGCGAGGCTTTACTCACCCCACGGCAGAATGCGCGCTGATCATAGGTTTGATATGATAACATGACGCGAGATCGGCGTCTTTTTTTACCACAGCATGTCAGTCGCTGCCAAGTGCCTGTATTAAAGTTTAACTCGCTGGTCCGCTGGGCTAAATTAAAGGCTCATTTCCTATTACTAAGGGTTAAGCTCAGACTTATGGAGTTGATTATTCTGATACATTTTCTCCAATAGCAAAGCTGACATATATCTATCGGGTTTGACCTCCCTTACCGCTTTCTCACGATCGGGAATCGTGACGCAAATTGATATCAAAAATGTTTTTCTCGCACGGAGACCTGGCTGTGACGACGCTACATGGAGCAACCTCTGTGTTTATTGCTCGTGAGATAGAAAGTGTCGCCTTCGATAATTCAGATGGTTCAAACAGAGTCCCCATGTTTCGGGTTTGGAAAATCTACCGATAATGAGAAATTCGGGCATGTAAAAGAGTAAGTCAGACCACTCTGTCTTTTACAAGAATTCCAATTCTAGAATTATTATATAAGGGAATATGGATTTACATCGCCATCACTAAGATTTAATTTAAATTTATTCATCCCTTAAATCCTACTATACCAATTTCAACACGTGTTGATTTAGAAACATTGAAATATTTCAAAATAAGCCGCAGAAAGTAAAGTGTGAATTTGCTATCTCAAATGAAATACGTGCTTGATTTGTTATCAAGACAGAAACAGTGCCAAACGATAAGACTCTGGGTTCTTAATGTGCGCCTCACTCATGAAGAGAAACTATTCGAAGATCTCAAAGATACTGTAAGACTAGTTGTGAATCAACTATCTTACAAGAACTGTCCGATATTTATTTAATGTTTTAATACTATATCAGATTCCCACACAATATCATATCACCATATCCATGCTACTGAAGAAGACGTGGAATATCAGATAATAAGTACAACATGAATCGAGTGGTTTTCGACGCATCAAGGTGATATAAGGAAAATAGAGATCCAATCTCAATGGTATCGTGTCTCTTTGCCTGAGTAACCAACCTGCGGGAATAGCAAGCAAGAAAAGTGTTTGTCTCACATCTAAATAAGGGAGTTTGAACATAGAGCTGCATAGTTCTCAGATGCGATCACGTGGAGAAGTCGCTTATCGATGAAAGTGGGCATCAAAACATCGCACTAACGAAGCTGCACAACTAAGTCACATGAGAACATCTAATCCAATATTTCATGAACTAATTCAAACATTTTTTTTTCGACGCAGAAACAAAATTTATATGTATTTAAAAAGAGCACAAAGGACCCAGCAAGTACACAAGAGGAGTACAAAGGAGCCCAAACACACTCACCTACACCCATCCAAGCCAAAACCCCAACAAAGAATTCGAGTTAACTACTTCAGACACCTTAAATTTCACCCCCACAAGGTAAACAGAAGGAAGATTTCATCCTATGAGCCGAGGGGCCTCATTTTCAAAACCACCCCGTTCCTTTCCAACCACAAATACCAAAATAAACAGAGAGCCGCCATCCAAACTTCTTCCTTTTTTTCCAACACTGGCACAAGCAAGGAGTAGTTGTCGAACCGCACGAGGAAACCCAATTAGCTTCAAGAATCGCCAAAGAAGATCCCATAACATTCGGCTCTCAGACAATGGATAAGCAAGTGGTCTATTGTTTCATTCTCTTCACATAAAAAACAGACCGCTTACTTATGGAACTTTCTCCTCTTTCGCTTGATCTAACGTTAAAGACTCACCCTGTGAAGCTTCCAGCGAAACCACTAGGAACGATCAACCTGTGATTGGATCTACTGGGGAAATCGAAGGAGGAGAAAACATCACTACGATACATATGTTCAATGTAGTGCCTACGCACAGATTCCTTTAGCAATAGATCATCTCTGCAGAGACCTAACTCTCATATGGAGAAAGAAAGAACTTTCCACCTCATCCATCTCCCAATTGTTGAAAGGTCTAAGAAAGACTGGAGACCAAACCCCAACCTCCCCGATGAATCCTAAACATCTACTACCCTCATGGCCCTTTCGAAACTGTCGAACAGAGTGGGGAAGGCTTGCTCAAGACCGCCCAAGCCGCACCAAGGATCCTTCCAAAACCCAAATTTCTTCTACCATACATTTCCTAAGGAGGGAATAGTATCGAGAAAAGGTGTTTTCATTCTTTCCGATGTCCTGTTAATCAAACTTCACACTTATAATCAACCCATCCCAACTCATTCGATCAATCAGGAATCATTTACAAACAATGGCATCACAAGGTTATCGCATTCGTATCCTACTTTATTTAGCAACGTTATTGATAAGGTTCAGATTACACGAATCATTCGGTGATGTTACCCATATTCCAACATGAGAAAAGGAAGGACAGTGATCAGAGCCTCCCACCGAGATATAATGGCTTTCCAGGAGGACAACCTTTTCTCGAATCTTTCTCTCAAAAGAATCCTGCACTCAGCAATCCCATGAGCTCCCGCAGGAGACCCAAGTACAGAGTGGGGAGGGACCTAACCCACAACTAAGCTCACCGGCTAAATACCCACATCGTCCACCCTACCTAGAGGAATAATCACTTTTGTTCCTGTGACACTTTTTAACTCGAAAAGGTTTCAACCACATTAACGTCCAAACAAGCACATCAACCGGCTTCAATTGGCTTCCACAAAAACAATAGTATCATCAGCATATAAAGGTGGGGAGATGACCATCTCCCCACCCTCACTATTCCCCAATCTACACCCAGAAATAAAATTGCCTTCCACCGCTCGGCTTTAGCGCACAACCCAAAGACTCCATACCGACAACAAAAGATATGGCGATAATGATCCCTGTGACTTCGAACTCCGGAAACCAAATAGGAGAGCCATTAAACAAGACAGAACGGCCGTGAAATGCACCACAACGAATCCACCTAATCCATTTCGCCCAAACCCCATTCTCCTCGAGCGCAAGCATATATCAAACCTGACCAAACATATCAAATAGATTATCATTTTGTTTCGTGAAAAGATCCACAGTGGCTGATCCCTGCCAAGATATGGGTGAACCGAAAACAAAGCTTATGAGATATTTCACAAAACCTTGAGTGAGATCTAGTTAGTTATTCAGAATAAGTCGGGCATGATCAACATCTATGCTCCAACCAGGAGAGCGTTATAGTATTGTAGAAATAGAAACTAGTCGAAAATGAAACATTTATTTACGTAGAGCGTGAAACTCCATACTCTTCATATAATGGTTCGGGATTGTCTGTATAGTTGCCAATGATCAAATAAATGCATCAGAAATGAGAAGAAAAAATAATATTTTTCTCTATTGAATGAATGAGTTAATTACATAGTATAGAGACACCTATATATATACAACATAATGGAAAAAAAATGAAACAAAATAAAGTGTAAAATGAATGAGGATAATGTATAAAAAAAGGTAGGAGATAAACCAAAAAATATCTAGGGAATATTCTTTGATTCTCAACACTCCCCATCAAGCTAGAGCATATAGGTCATATGCACCAAGTTTTTTAGATATGTACTTAATCAGAGAGGGTCCATTGAAGAGGGTCCGCCAAAGAGGTTCTCTGAAGAGGGTCAGGTCCATCGGAGAGGATCCATTGGAGAGGGTCCAATGGAGAGGGTTCGACGGAGAAGGTCTGCCGAAGAAGGTTCACCGGAGAAGATCTGATGGAAAATATCCGACTGAGAAGATCCAACAAAGAAGATCGGACTGAGAAGATCCGACGGAGAAAATCCAACTAAGAAGATCATACTAAGAAGATCCGATTGAGAAGAGAAGATCCGACGGAAAAGGTTCGTCGGAAAAGGTTTGTCAGAGAAGATCCGTAGGAGAAAATGGCTCACTCCAGAATTGTAGAAGACAACCAAGAGAGAATTGGAGGAAAGAATTCTTTGTGTATTTTTTCATTGAATTAACATGTGTATATATACAGGAGGGATAATCTATATTTCTAATCTATTACAACTCTACATGTTAGGATTCCTAACTAGTTACACCTATATGTTAAGTTTCCTAACTAGTTACAACTCTATATGTTAATACTTCAAGTCGAGCATAGATATCAACTGTTTCAACTCGTTACATAAATACTAACCCATTCACACTTAGCAGCCTCAGGAAAATACTCACCCAACTGTTTCCCTGCCTTCACATGATCCGTAATAAATCAAACCGAGTTGTATTTTCTCATGAACAAAGTGGCAATCAATCTCAATATGCTTAGTTCATTCATGGAATACAGGATCTGAGGCACATATGTAGCTGGTAATCACACCAAAGTTTTGGCTGACCACAGCCTTAATGCCACTCATCAAGAGCGGATGGGCCATGGCGATTTCATCACGTACTATGTCAGTTTCCATATTCTCGACTCAAGACTTCGAACATGAAACAACCCCTGTTTACCTTCCATGAGACTAGATTTCCACCAACAAAACACAGAACCATGTGATCTCTTTATCTTCCTCTTCAACTCGCCAATCAAGATCTGCAGCCATTCAACCCATTGCGCCATGATTACTATATAGAATAATTCTGTCCTGTGAGTTCTTCAACAACAGATAGAATATGTTCATATATCACCACCGCCAACACTGGGAAGACATGTGATTGACTCTACAATGACCGATCGAGCTGGCACATCGTGACGAAGCATCAGACAGTCACTTCCCACCACTTCTATCTCTCGTAGATCCTCAAACAACTCACTCTTCATGTACGCCAGAGCCATAGGAATCACATATGGCTTTGCTCCCAATTTTCCACTTCACACAATTAAGAGGCTTCAGATAAGAAGATCTCCAAGCCACCTCAAAGATAACTTCAACAACCAAAGAAATATCTAAGCATCCGTCCTTTCAGATGAACTGTCATGAAGCAGGACTCATATGACAGATTCCTATGAGTCACCTAAAGGATAACAATATCAACCACATACCAATTGGACTAAAATGATATTCAACTGAGTTCCTAGAGAAACTAATGGTCATTGTACTTCATGCTTCGTTGTAATTTCTAACTGCTTAGCTGAATCGATCAACTGGGCACGTGACTCGTCTGGCCATATAATCACTCCGCTTACAACCCTTCCCACTCCCTCCGAAAGCAACAAACCCCTGAGTGTTGTCTCAAGATATACCTTCCGAAGATCAGGAAGAAGGCACTTTGGTCATCAAGTTAATGAAGATCTCACCACAGTGGTAGCTGTGGAAATAAAAATGGAACGTATGTCATCTTGAACGGGGAAAGATATCGATGAATTATAACAGTAGTCGAAAATTTCTTTAGCCACAAGTCGTGTTTCAATCTGCAAGTAATCAAATCATCCACTAACTTTGACTACAAAAGACCCAACGACATCCAATGGCTTTCTTCCCGCAGTAAATGTACAAGTTCCCCAAGGCTCATCTCCACGAGATATCTATCTCCCTATCATAGCACTATGCCAACCAAGGTGAGACAAGGCTTCCTAAAAGTACAGGACAACCAACAGAGTCCAAAGGTTAATAAAAGATCGTGAATTTAGAAGGCCAACCGCTATAGAGCAAAATGAGGAAATCGGACAACACAACACTGCCACTTCCTTACGAAGAGCACAGAGATCATCATCAGAACTCTGATCCCACATCAAGGAATGTAGGTAATCAGACCATATTCTAATCGAGTGTGATCTAAGTAATGTGGAGGCTTTACTGGAGCAGGAACAGGAGGGGCCATATGGGAGTGCAAATAGTATACACTAAGCAAACATCTACCTCCCCTTGACTAGCTGTGGGCCCAAAGAGAAATAGACATTCTCAAAAACTCGACATTCGGGCAGTAAAAACCAAGCACCATAAGATCAGTGGCAACAACACCCGACACCCCTTCTCGAACTACGGGAATAATCGAAGAAAGACACATTTTAAAGATTTATTGTCGTTGACACCAGGACGAACATCTCAACAAAAAGCAGACATCCAAATATTCAAGGCTCAATAAGGAATAGAGGTTTATTTGGGAAAATGACTGGCACGCCGTCCCACCCACCAGATGAAGGATCCGTTAATCAAAAACAAATGTAAAATGCGATCACCCTACAAATGTCAGCAATACGATCTAAATAATAGCCTCTCAAGTAGCTTCTAGCTTATGCTGCCTATTCTTTCTCTCAACAACCCGTTCGAAAGCAGAGGCCAACACAAGAAGTCTCGCATGGCTACGCCATGTCACACGATGACCGAAATTGCTCAAACACATTCAGATTATCACTTCTCGCATTTTGAATATAAACATGAAATTGATTATAATCAAGATTATTACTAAATGAGAAAACAACTCAGAGCGGTTTTTCATTAAATATAACCAAGTGGTTCGTGAATAATCACTTCAACAAAGTTCGACAAAGATTTAACTGGCCGTAATAATAATCGCACACTTCACACATCCGAATTCGACTAACTCAAAGAGCATCAGTCGCTTATCGACTCTGTGACTACAACTACGAAATGATGCTTGCAAATCGACAAGATCACAACTATGATGCAAACCTCGAAAAACTAAGGACACCATTTCTTTAATAATGGCAAGAAAAGACGACCAACCGTTAATATTCTAAATGGTGTCAGGTGACTCCGCAACGCTACAACAGTCTTGGATCTGAGACTATGACTATAACTCTACACTACATTTCTACCAATAATCTGCTTCGTTATAAGATCCTGAAAGAGACACAAATCAAGAAAGAATGAGATATAACACTTAAGTTCTCGAGTTAACTTGCTAACAAACATCAAATTAAAAGAGAAATTCTGCAAACTCATGATCGATGTCAAAGGAATAGATGGAGGTACACCAGCTCACCCAAGAACACATGAATGTGATCCATCCGCGCAGTGACAGCGGAGCTTTTACACTGGATTGAAAGGCAGAGAAAATATTTCAGAGCACCTCACATGTGATCATGGCTCCAGAGTCAATGACCCATTCGGAAGATGAAGAAGATACAAGCATTTATTCGGGTTACCCGACTAACAATAATAATGGGAGGCATGTGAGATTCCCACGAGTCCCAATATAATTGTCCTCGTTAATTCCACACAGAACCGAATCACCACCGTATGCTCCTAATAGTGTCGATGAGCAAGATTGAAATTTTGATTCGACCACAAGCTTACAATCAAGCATCACACGACTGCCATAGCAGCATGTAATAAAACAACAAATTTAACTAGGCGCCATCTAGCGTTATCCCCGGACCACTGCTTATTTCGCATTTCTTCACTCAATGGTCTCGTCTAATAAGAGCACCGCTGTCAGACGATAAGGGTAGGCGGCGAAGAGGATGATACCTCGCGCAAAGAACTCGCTAAAGGTCTCCCGCGAGATGATATCTCGTGGATCGACAACTGGGGCTTAGCTTAATCATACTCAGAAGGAAGAGCAACAAGAAATCCCATACGATCCGTTCATTGACTTCACGAATCCTTGACTGGACTAAAGGGCATAAGCATATTAAGCTCTTCATGTATCTTTTTGTAGGCCATAAAAAAATATGTGAGTGACTGATCTTGTTTCTCTGATCGATGGAATGCTTTACACACATCAAATATACGAGAAACATTCCCCTTTCCAGAAAACACAAACTCCAAATAATCCATTAGTTCTTTAACAAATTCACAGTGATTAACGAGGCCCAGTACCTTGTTATCGATAGAATTACGACTTGGGGCGAATGTGACGAAGCATCCTCCATCCATCGCTTCGAATCATCGATCATGGATCTCAGTGAGATGATCGCCCATACGTACGCTCCTGACGTATATTCGAATTGTTTTGCTCCATTCCAAATAGTTGGGACTAGTCAGTTTGTCTTCCTTGATTTTTGACATCATCGGGACCACTTCGAGCTTCGGTGTCGATTTCTTCTCCTCTAAATCACTCATTATGATACCACAGGAAGAAGATCAAGAGCAAAGAGCACTCCGTAACTCGATTTTGAAAACTGCTGCAAAAACCCTAGAAAAATAGGTCATTTTGACACAAAAAGCACTAAAACTACCGGATCTAGGAACCAAACAAGGAAACCAAGTGTACCAGAGGCCCTGTCGGCGACGGACGACCTTGGAGGAGGAGCCCAGGGTCAGAACAGTACCCCACGCTCCCACACACGCGGAGCGTGTGGAACTACCCAGAAAACTCGTGGTGAGACTCCACGCTCCCTCTAGGTGGGTATTTTAAAAGTCACCCCCTCCGATAGCCCTAGATTGCCAAAAAATCCTCCAAAAAATTCTCAAACTCGAACCCTAGGCTCTGATACCATGTAGAAGACAACCAAGAGAGAATTGGAGGAAAAAATTCTGTGTATTTTTTCATTGAATTAACATGTGTATATATACAGGAGGGATAGTTTATATTTCCTAATCTGTTACAACTCTACATGTTAGGATTCCTAACTAGTTACAACTCTATATGTTAAGTTTCCTAACTAGTTACAACTCTATATGTTAACAAGAACCAACCATAGCTCTGATAACATGTGAAATGAGAAGAAAAGAAAGTTTTCTTATCGAATTCGCTTTAGCTAGCTACATAAAGATGTAGATACCTATAAATATACAAAATAATGGAACAAAAATGAAACAAAATAGAGTGTAAAAGGAAGGAGAATAATGTACAAAAAAATGTAGGAGATAAACTAAAGAATATCTAAGGAATATTCTTTTATTCTCAACATTTACAATTTTTCCTTCTATTATCTCTGATTACAACACCTAAAACCCCTATAAGGTTACTATGAAACGACCAACTTTCCTAAAAGTTTAAGCTTGTAGGATTTGGGTTTAATATAAATATCATGCCTTTAACACCCTTCCTCACATAGCCCCATACCCGTATGTGGAGAGTCAAACAAACCAAATAGATTCCTCTATGGACTTTCAAATCAACAAATGAGGAATAAATTGCAGAGAAGTGGCTCGAACCCAGGACCTCTTACCAAACCAGGCTCTGATACCATGTTAAACGACCCACTCTCCTTATAGCTCAAAGCTTGTAGGATTTTGGTTTAATATGAATATCATGCATTTAACAGTTACTTCCATATTTCTAAAGACTACTAAAGGCCCAAGAACAAAGGATGTAAAAGTAAACATATATATTTTTAAATCTTTAAAGTCTAACTTTTGATAGCAACAAAAGTATAAGTTCAACCTTGGCACATAGGTTGCGTGCATGATTCCAATTGATTTCATGGTAGGGTACAGTGTAGAGCTCTTTCCTTAAAGACAGTACTGTAGGTGTGAGAGGACCAACAAACCTCTTCCCATATAAGTATGACATAGGCAAATAAACCATCCTGCAGTGGCACCACATCCTTCCTGCACAAATTGGATAATATTATTCTCCATTTCTTGTACAGAACAGAAGGAAAACTTGAAAATTTACAAGTTCACAAAATTAATCTCCAACCAAATAAAGTCACCACTCATCACAAGTAATGCATAAACATATAAAAATCACAATTCATGTTCAGAAAAATTGCGATCAGATCTTCCATGTAGTAACATGGTACAACAATTCCAACAAAAACTTGTACAAGTTCAGCAAAGTACACACAAACTAACCAGATTAACCAAAAAATTTCCAGATTCCAGATTCTATTAGAGAATGGGGAGCACAATCCACATATACAAATAAAAACCCAAGCTTCCATCAAAGTTGAAGCTTAGACACTGACGGGCTCATGCATCATTTTTTTTGTGCTCTCAAAAAGCAAACTCTAGTTGTGTAACCTGGTCCTTTCTATCATTAATCAATTTCTGTAGTAATAGAATTTCAGAGATATCAACCCTATCAAAGAAAAAATATCTTATAATTATCAATGCTCTTTAATCAGATGGTTCTGTTTTCTTTCCAACTATTTATGCTTCATATACTAACAAAAGTGTTCACTCCTAGACCTCACCTTCTATAATGGCCAATCAATGTTCATATCATAAGCTATAATAATCAAAAGCTTATGTGAACTATCATATTGTGTGGACTAGTAACTTAGAATATGGTATGGGAGTAGTCCAATCTTTAAATCCAAAACAAGATGCATAAAGGTTCTAGTCCAAAATTTAAAAAAAAAATAATGCAAGAAGCAACCTGGATGGACTGGTAGGATGTAAGGCAGAAGCCATATTTCAGGAGGCAGAGGATTATTGCCAGACCATTCAAATACTCCAAGTACCTGTTACCATTATGCAATATACAACAATCAAACAAACATATATCTGGAGTGCCCATAAACATGAAATTCACCATTCAAAACGAAAAGAAGAAAGTAAACTGAACTGAAAGCCACATTTTCCCCCATGAGGTTATTGCAGTTGCACCACCATGATTCAAAATCCAGTCACGCCCTTTCTCCATTGCCCCATCTCCATCATTAGCTCCTTCACCAAGCAACCTTAAAGTTACATAGTTCAAGGCAGTACCAAACATGGTGCTTGGGCCCTCAATATGTAAACCCCACCCACCATCTTTGTTCTGCAATTATGCATCTTTGTGGTTAAATTGGTCGCTAGCCCAAGGCAAGAATCCACATAGAGAAAAAATTTAACAAATAATGTCATGAAAAAATGCACATGGAAAAAGAGGATTATAGATTGATTTCTTTTAGTTGTAGGAAATTGTCTTTACCTGATGGTTATATAGATACCGACACATCTCTTGTCTGTGTTCTTTTGACAAGACAGCATTAAGTGCCCCAGTAATCGAAAGAGAAATGATCTAATCCATTATCCGTGCAAGAAAAATATCAGAAATGGCATAATTATACAGAACCAAACTGTAAACATTAAAATCAGAAGTCAAAGGTTTATTAGGTATGATGTAATTATAGTTCAAATATATTTCACTCCCCATGAAAACTTATGACACGTCAAAATGCCTTCCAAAATGTAAAGAAGTACAACCTGCAAGATCAGCACCTACCAAGCCAGGCAAAAGAAACATGGGACCTCCATAATCCCCTGGCCAGTGTCCATCATAGGCTTGGAGGGTTGAATGAAAATTGATGGCCCTTCTTAATGTGCTAGTCACAGCATCCTCTGTAACATCCTCTGTTTCTTTCACTTTGACTTGGGGTAAAATTACAGTACCAGCATTCTCCCTCGCAAACTAAGTAATGGAAAGGAGCAACAACCAACATATGTTAGATAGATAATAAGGTCATTATAAAAGACAACAAAATGTTATAAGAAGTATTAGCAATTTAAATCACTATTCTCAGATCCATAGAGTTATGAGCAGTGTTAAAAATATCGGTTTCGACGGATATATCGGTCCTTGGATTTTACGGATATATCGGATATATCGGAGATATATCGGTGGATATTTTTACATGAATATCGATGTATCAGAAATTAACAAAAATACTTTGAAATTCAGAAATACTTTGTAAAGTGTGGCAATGACATGCCACGCATAAACGTTTTCACTTATACCCACAACCTCCAATGGATAGAAATTCTGGCCCACCCACTGCATGTTGGTTTTTTTTTGGGTTTTTTCTGAAAATAATTTGTTTTCTAATTATATATTATTTTTTTTTAATTTTGACATGACTTATTTATGAAATTTTAAAATTTTCTTCTGAATCTAAAATCTTTAAAATCCACACATAAAATATTCTAAAATCTTTATTTTAGAATCGATAAATATTCAATTATTAATTTTGTATATTTATTTTAATTATATGAAATATATAAATATAATAATTATTTTTTTAACAATGATAATAATAAATTTTTTATCATTTTTTTTTATTAATATATTAAGATGTTATGCATATATTATATGAATATTTTTCATTTTACCATAAGAATAAAGTTAAACAAACTGCTTTCTTGATATAATTAAGATGTTAACTTTAAGCATATAAAAAATAATAACTTAGTACATAATAGAAATACAATATTAAAAAAAAATAAACTACTTCACATTTGATATTATTAAGGCTTATTTATCCAGCTAAATAATAAAAGTTATATCAAACATTATCCATCAAAAAAAAAAAGTTATATCAAACATTAATTAAAAAAAAAACAAACGCCCAGAAATAAATTCATGAATCCAAAATAGAATAGCAATTGCAGTCCACATGCAACTATGCATGGTCCAATACCAATTATACCATCCATTTTTCACACTCAGCTCCTTGTCATTACCATCCACATCCATGCTTTACTTTGGTATTGGCAGAAATAACTGGAATTCACAGCATCAGTAACATAGAATTGATCTTTTCAATGATAAAGAATGTGGCATTATGTGAAAGCATTTTCTGAGTTCCTATCCTTCATGATCTTTCACCTGTACATCAATTAACTCCTTTATCCATGAACCCAGTTTCTCCAGTACTTGATGATAGCTAGTGATTCCCTTGGAAGAGACAAATCCTCTGATTTCTGGTCTTAGTGGGTGCTATGCTGTTTGACTGAGGTTGAAAAGTGGGGCAGTAGTTCAAATATTCCACAGGAGGCAGATTCCCTCTGATTTCTGGTCTTAGTGGGCAGATTCCTAATATACTGATGAATTAAAACCAAAAAATCAAACTGGCGGATACATCGGCGATATATTGGCCAGTTTGATTTTTTTGTTTTTTTTTTTAATTTTTTACAAACCTGCATTTTTGTGTCAGATATATTGATAAAATATCGATATATCGCCGATATTGACCGATTTTTTTTCGATTTTTCCACTAAACGATTTTAATTTGCAAAAATCGTGTCAAGATGGCCCGACACCCGAAATATCGACGATATATCGTCGATATTTCACGATTTTTTAATCCCTGGTTATGAGAAGGTTTCATCACATGGCTTTTACCATGCAAAAATGCAAGAAATATGAACAAGCCTTGGCCATTGTCGCATGGCTTTGGGGTAGGAATGTGGGAGGTTCCAGGTTCAGTGACTTTCATCTAAAAACCAATCCAGTTACACACACCCGTGTTAGTTCAATATTCTTTTTATTGTTAAAAAAAAAAGTGTATTTATAAGAGAGAAGTGCCTATTGAGTAGCCTAAACAATACAAGAAGTATACAATAATGGCAAAAAATCACCCATCCTTAACAAGAAACCCACCAACCAGTCAGTGATCTTAATGAAAGACTGTCATTTTGATAAACAACTTAGTCCACAACCTCAATGATGCAGGAGCTTCTACAACAAACAATGGGAATTCAATCTTCATTATGGAAAATTCAGATTCGGGAGGTTTTGAAACCTTGGAGACACCAAATATATTTCTATATCCAAGTATTTTAAGTCTTGTTACTATTTTGATTTGGAGTTGTTTTATTATAGAAATATTTGTTCTCCAAGTCCAAGTAGTAGTTTCTTTATTTAATTTAGAAAGTTTGTTTTCCAAATCCAAGTAGTAGTTTCTTTATTTAATTTAGAAAGTTTGTTTTCCTAGTCCAAGTAAGAGTTGCTATTTCCTTTTAGAAAGATTTTCTTTTTAGGAGTTGCTTTATTTCAATTAGAGTCTTGTTTTCCAAGTTAATGTAGGAGTTTTTTTATTTGAATTAGAAAGTATGGGGCTATATACTTAATGTAGTCTTTGACAATTCAGTTCAAGTTTAATAATATTTTCAGATTTCTCTTTTTAAGAGTTCTCTCTTGTTCTCTTATCTCTTGGGTGGATTCCCTTAAGTGGCGAGTTCGTTGCTTCTCATCCCTAGGTGGATTCCTTGAGTGGCAAAGTATATACCCTGTTCTCTAATCTCTTGGGTGGATTCCCTTGAGTGATGAGTTCTTGACCTCTTATCTCTTGGTAGATTCCTTGAGTGACGAAGTAAGTATCTATCCTTCTATATAACCTCTACTCATCTCATCATCTTCTCTTTTAATTTTCCAAATCCAATTCTCCAACCACAACCTAAAACTTTCTAAATCCGGTTCCATACTTCCTAAACCTTTCCATATACTTTGTTTCACCCTAGAAACCATAGAAACCATCATCCTTAACCTTAAAGAAACCCCAAAATCGTGCATAGCCTTAGCCTACCTTAGAAAAACCCGAAAACAGCAAACTAGCTCTAAACAAGGCTGTTTTGCATCAAACCAACCTCGAACCTTTCCAAACTTAAAATCCTTTATTCCATCATATATAAACCCCAAATAAACCCTATAACCGTTCAGACTAGACCTATCCCTTACCATCAAAGTTCTACCCCATAACCTCAACTTATCTAAACCCCATAGATCATCCATCACGGTCCCGTCCTTGCATCACTCAAGTTACAAACCAAAGAGATTTTTAGCTTCTAGTAAGAAAGAAATTAGTTCTCAAAAGCAATTATGTTTACTTTCTTCCCAAGCTATCCAAAAGATGAGGGGGTTGCCTTTCAACCCTTCTTACACTTTTCGCCTTTGAAAGAACATGCTAGCCTAGAAGGATCTCTTTAACCAAAAAGGAGAGCACCCAAGACAAGCCAAAACAGAACAAAAAGCAATTGTCATAAAAGCCTTGTCTTTATATAGTGAACTAGGAAGTAGTTAATCGATTTTTCTTTGTTATGGCAATGGAAATATTTATTTGCTAAAGACCACCCTATTCTCTAAGCCTAATCTAAAGTTGTGAAAGGATAGTAGAAAAGAATACTTTTCTTATTGAATCGGATGTATAAAACTGATACAGGCCCTATCTATAACCAAAAAGGAGAGCACCCAAGACAAGCCAAAAAAGAACAAAAAAGCAATTGTCATAAAAGCCTTGTCTTTATATAGTGAACTAGGAAGTAGTTAATCGATTTTTCTTTGTTATGGCAATGGAAATATTTATTTGCTAAAGACCACCCTATTCTCTAGGCCTAATCTAAAGTTGTGAAAGGATAGTAGAAAAGAATACTTTTCTTATTGAATCGGATGTATAAAACTGATACAGGCCCTATCTATAACCAAAAAGGAGAGCACCCAAGACAAGCCAAAAAAGAACAAAAGTACCAGTAAAAGCCTTGTTCTATATGTTAACTAGAAGTAGTTAATTCCATTTTCTTTGTTATGGCAATGGAAATATTTATTTGCTAAAGACCACCCTATTCTCTAAGCCTAATCTAAAGTTGTGAAAGGATAGTAGAAAAGAATACTTTTCTTATTGAATCGGATGTATAAAAATGATACAGGCCCTATGTATATATAGGGGAGAGAGTATAACCAAAAAGGTAGTAAAAAAGAATGTACAAGGAAAATAACACAAACATGGCAAGGACTATGAGAGGAAGGTTCATTGGACATTCCATCTACGTTATTCAACACTCCCTCTCAAGCTGGAGCATAAAGGTCATATGCACCAAGCCTGTTATAAAGATGTATTTAATCATATCCGATGTCGGCGGCAATGCGACATCGTCAAGAGTTTCCGAGGTGTTCCACGATGGAGTTGATGTGACCGGATTGAGGGCTGCAAGAGAAGAGAAGGTCCGTCGGAGAGGGTCCTTCTGAAAAGGTCAGCCGGAGAAGGTATGCCAGAGAAGATCCATAAGAGAAGGTCCGCCAAAGAAGGTCTGCCGGAGAAAGTCCGAGGGAGAGGGTCCGCCAGAGAGGATCGGCTGGAAAAGGAAGGTCCATCTAATAAGGAAGATCCGACGGAGAAGAGGGCTGCCGAAAAATTCTCCATAAAAGTTGCCCCCACTAAATGGGTTGCCGGAATTGAAAACACGACAAAACCCTAATCCGAACCTTCCATGGCTCCTATACCATGTGAAATGATAGAAGAAAAGAATACTTACAATCCAATGTATAAACTGACATAACCCTAGCTAACAACGCAAAGTCCCCAAATACACACCAGGATCTTTCCATAAATCTCTCTCACAACCCTCATTCTCCCGACAACTGCCTCAATCTTATCACAGATAGATAATAATCCGTGAAGTACCTTAATAAATCTATCTCGCACTTTGAAGCTAGGACACTGAGTACACCTTCTTCTGCCTCCAAAAGTTGCAGAACTCATGTATCCCAGAAAACTAGATGCCACCTACTGCCCCTTTAGAATTAACAACCCTCCAATGCAGGTATCTTCCCACTCCAAGACTACAAGTACAAACTAAATTGTTGGACATCTTGCATTTTTGTTTTTTGTAAACAAACCAAGTCTACCTTCTGCGTTCGAATTAGGAGCTTTATTAGCATTCTATTCTCCTTATCGTTTACCCCTAGAACATTCCACAACAAAATTCTTAACTTCATTTAACTGGGCATGAAAAATCCTCGTCCTTTTTGTCACTTTTGTATCGCATCAAACACTCCAATTTCTTCATTTCCTTCTCAAATTTTGAAAGCTTTAGAGACTTCTTCCTATTGCCACCTAGTATTACCCACTGCTCTCTTCTTTTCTTCATCTTGTCCAACAATTTCAAAAATTCCCCTTTGAACCCCTCAAGCACTTTTCCAAAAAAAATGGGGCAAACACAGTGAACTTGCCACTATAATACAGGTTGAAAACCTGGAATTTTTCTAGATCTTGAATGATGAAACGAACCTTACCGTTGAATTCATTTCGCGAAATCTAGTTACTCAAGCGAATTTCGTTGAATTCCAAGACAGTCATAATTTCACGTTTTTCAACGCAAGGGGTGTCGAATGACACATAGCAAGCCATGTGAGTGACACATGACAAGCCATGTGAGTGACACATGGCAAGCCATGTGTCACAAAAGCATGCAAAGGCAAATGCATGTGTGACACATGGCATGAGTGCCAATGGACATATCTATAAAATGGGAGAAGACCAATTCATAGAGGAAGGGAGGAGCATAAAGGAAAAGAGAAGGAAAAAGAAAAGGGAGAGAAAGGAAAGAAAGAAAGAAAGAGAGAGAGAAAGAGGGGGAAAAGGAAATCTGCGTTCCGACGGTCAGAACTCGTTGGACCAAAAAGTAAAGTCCATATATTCAATGAGGGCTATACTCCAAGAGGTAGGGATTCTTCCAACTTTGGTTTATTTTCCACCATAAGGGTTATGGAGTTGTGTCTTTGCCCTAAGGGGCTATTTGGCCGAATTTCGAAATACAGGAATGCTACCCTATTTTTATCCTACACACTATTCAGATTTTAGGACTGATTTTTAGGTAGGAAACCGAGGGACTTCAGACTCGAGTCCCTCATGTAAATTGTAGCCGCATCAGTGAACTTGATAGGCTTCGAATCACCAACGTGGACTCTTTAGCCCAATGCTATGGTCTATTTCCAGACCCGCCACTGGGCTGCTTTCATTTTGTCATGGGTCCGGATTTTTGGACTACTGTGTTTCGTGGTTCGTTGGATCATGAGCGTCTATTAACGCATCGACAAGCACTAACCGACCGGTTCACACACTGCTTTTGGACCGATTGTGCCTTGTTTTGGTGGTTTGTTATGGCTGACTTGTGAGGTCTGAAATTGTGGATTGTTTTAAGGTGTTATTGCTTGATTTTGTGATAACGTGCTTAATTGTTCTTGCTGATATATTATTTTCATATGTTGGCAATTGGATGAAATGTTTGGAAATTATATGTTTTTTACATAATTATCCATGATACATGATTTATTGTCCATATGACATTCATTATATATGAGACATGGAATTGATATGCAGTGGCATAATGCATTGCATATGCACTGAGACATCGCATTCATGGGTGTAAGTGCTTGGTGCCATTAAACACCATTCTTGGTGGTTGATGAGTGGGCTGAGTGCCGTTGAAAAAGTTTAACGGAGTTCCACTGTTCACAAAGCATGAAAACTTGTGTTGGGTAGTAGCAAGCACGTGAAAGCCCGTGAAAGTGTAGGAAGGCGTGCGAAGCCTGAGGTAAGACCCCGAAAATTCGCCTCCTCAAAAAGACACATGTTTTGTTAATAAAATGATCCTTGGAAGTGAAACATCCAATAAGTTTTGATTTCTAAAAACTTGATTTTGTTTCAAAGTGATCATTGGATGAAATTCATCAACGATGGATGTTCTCACACATTGTCTACGCATTATGTGATGAGAGTCTATGATGACTTGGATTTTTCATGCATTGGGTGAGTCTCATCTCATTTCATGGCATGTAGTATTCCATTAGAATTGTATCATTCTATTGGAATGTTGATATATATATATGTGAATATGTCTAAGTGAACATTGTATGTGCATTTAGGGGGGTATAATAGCATCTGGAGGAGTCTCTCTACTAGGCGTGGCTCACCCTTTATGGGAAAACATTTCAGGTGCAGGGTATATACACCGATGGACGGCTCTCATTCGAGGCTGAGAGGTTGAAGAAAACCGACTGTGGCTAGTATAGTTCTTTTGTAAACCATGGAAAGAACTAGTTTTGGCATATGTCTGTGTATGTAATGGAGTTTGTAATGAAACTCATAGTAATATGTTTTGAAAATAACCTAAAAAGTTTATTGAATGTGGCTAAACGGATCCCAGGACAGTGTGGTATCGAGACACACGATATCCACAGGTAATTTTGATCATCGCTTCACAGCATGGTGTCAAGGCTTAGGTATGTGATTACCTAGGACTCGATGAATGGATCCCAATTAATGGGATTATACGGCATGGATACCAGGATATACGCTATCCACGGATATTTCTGCAAGTTAACGGTTGATCAACGGACCCTCAGGTTTTTGGGGTGTTACACTAACTGAATCTAGCAAAGCAACTAGTGGACCAAGGTTCCCCCTCCTCATCATTCTCCTCTACAAAACATCTTCCTAAATCCTTTTCTAGCACAGCCCACCCCAAAGCTTTGTCAAATAACCCCTTCGGCGACAATAAGTATCCACCCCCTTCTACTCCTGGCTAAAATGACTCTTAGCGGCACGGTGAAAGTCCCCCTT
Source organism: Tetrastigma voinierianum (assembly GCA_016808115.1). Lineage (NCBI taxonomy): Eukaryota > Viridiplantae > Streptophyta > Magnoliopsida > Vitales > Vitaceae > Tetrastigma > Tetrastigma voinierianum. The sequence goes on from JAEQBH010000748.1 coordinate 509,903, forward strand.
CCTTTTTCCACAGCCACCTCATGCAAACAAAAACTCTCCCTAGCCAGCACCACAACCTTTCTTTTGCCAAAAGAACGAGAAGAGGAAGGTTATTATCTTATTTCAACAACTTTGAATTAAAAAATAAGGTTATTATCTTATTTCAAGTCTTCCCTGCAGCACCTAATCAATGAATAACACAGCCACAAAGCCAAAATCCATAGCAAAATCATCCCTTAGCCTGCAAGAATCTCAATACAAATGCAGCACAGCCTTAAAAGTTTCTTATTATTGCAACATGGTAGTTGTTATTGTGGCTATGGTAGTTGCAGCTCTTGTCGACTCTACGTCCCTTAAACCCGTTTCTACTCATACAGAAAACTAGACGAATCATTCTCTAGTATATCATACACAATTAGAGAAAAGCATGGAGACGACCATAAGTATTACGTAATCTTTTCAGCATTTTCCTTTTCGAAGTTGTTGCCTCCAAGGACATAAAAAAGGATCAAACTATTTACTGACAGAAACTTTTGTTGGTTTTGAGAGAAAAAGTGGGAAAACTTTGCTTCCAAAACGATGTGTGAGAGAAGAGAGAGAGACAGATAGACTCCATTGGCTTCTACCTTTTTGCCAATCTGTCTTCTCCTCCTCCTTCCTCCACCACCACAAACCCTAACCCTATTTCCAGTTTCTCTCACAACTCATCATTTGCCAGATATCAGCAAGCTAAACCTACCCAAATCATGTTCCATATTATTCCCCAACGGCAAGGATGATCTAATGAACTTTGAAGTTTTAATTCGACCAGATGAAGGATATTATTTCTACCCCACTGTGGGTGTCTCTGACGGAGATAGGTGTTCGATCTGAGATGGTTCTCCTGGTCGACCACAAACTTTGAGCTAGCGAGGTAGGGAAGGAAGAAAGGCTCGTGTTTTCATTACAGAAGAGAGGGCATTTCGATCCACTTGAAAAGAAGGAGTAAAGATTTTAACTAAGGGATGGAGTCTTAAAGGAGTGTGCAGATAGCGAAGGAATCGAATTTGAGGGAGAATGAGGAGGTACACCAAGTTAAGGAAAATGAAGGAGGGAGGCTTGAGACAGTTCGCTGCAGATCTAGACTCGAAATGCAAAGGTCTTTTTCCGTAAGGAAATGGTCCGATAAATGGGTGGTCTCATATGAAGCTTGCAAGCCTCTAAGGACGATAGAAGATAAAGGAGAAGATAGCAAACCAGCAAAGATAACTGTCCAAAGCAAGACAAAGAAGGACAAGGATGGGAGAAACAAAAACCTAAGCAGTGTGGAAACAAAGAATCAAGAGAAACCAGACACGATCCGGGCCGGATCGAGCATATCAAAGGAAATGCAGGATTGCTAAAAACGGAATGGTGGAGGTGGAATCCCATCAAAAGTAGAGTTGTCCTGATGAACCGGAAGCTCGGGGGCTAAAAGAGCTCGAGGTCATGAGAGTGCGCTTCAAATGTATCTAACCGGTCATGTTCTTCTGGCGGATTTGATTTAAGGAAGAAGCATACCGTCTGAGAATGGAGCAGGATTTGCAGGGGGGAAGCTATGTTTCTAGAATGGTGGTCCCCATCAACAAGCTGTAAAGGGAGAATAGAAGAAGACCAAGAAGTATGGCTCAGAGTGGTGGGCCTACCCTTATATATGTGGACAAGAAATTAAAAGCCGAAATGGTCAGGAGGCTTACGCTTCCGATAAGGATACGTATCAGAGGAAGGATCTGGGCTAGAATTCGCCAAGGTTGACAGGACGAAAACCTACTTTTGCTAATGTCGGGGCCAGGTTACAGCTTCCAAATATGGTGGAGATTCAACCAGCGTAATGGAGGTTTACCCGCTGGCGATGCGTAACTAAAGAGTTCTCGGGAGCTATCCAAATGGGAAGACGAAGGAAAACACGCCCGAACGCGTACGTAGAAAAGAAAACTTCACTTATCCCGAGAATGGCAAGGTGGGATAGGGTCAACGAAGGTCCCGAGAAAGAGGAATAGAAGTGAGTGTACCACCTGGGGTGTGCGGTGGAATTGCAGAGTGGGGCCCAAGCAAAGCGTCGGAATTCAAAACAATATGGGGATCAGCACATAGAGGAGGGCCAAAACAAGGTTATGTTATGACATCCAGAAGGAAGCCTGGGTCACAAACAGGGAAGAGGGCTGCCCAAAATTTAAGCCCTGATCTAGGGAAGAGGGTCGTCCAAAACCTAAGCCCTAATCTAGGGACTATAGTGGGCCAAAGCCCAACTCGCTTCAGGGACCAAATTGCTTGGCCCATGGAAGGAAATACTTTGGATGATGAAAAGGAAAAGAGGATGGAAATGGGTGGGGAAAAAACAAAAGGCACCGAGGGATTATCAGTTTTGTTTTTCTCTGCCATGGAGACAGCGGGCGTAAGAAAGGAGCTTCAAGAAAATACTCTAACAAAAACGGTGGGGCAGAAAGAGAACAACAACAGAGAGCGGGTCACTAGCAGAAAGGAGGGTAGGATCTCAAGGGAAGCAAAAGGAAAACAGAACGAAGAAAAGGGAAGATCGTTCTTGGGTTCGGATCGGGGATCGCTCTCCGGTGAGTTTCTGAGAGACACTCTTTCATTTTCAGTCAGTGTAAAGCAAGAAAAGTTGTCTAATGAGATAAGAGGCAGAGATCCCAGCGTGTGATCGCTTTGCAACATCCAAAGCGCAGAGGGGTTATAAGGCGGTTTCATCCCGCCCCCAAGTATTCCCGAGATATCAAAGGAATTAGCAAACAGTTAGTTGAGATCGAGACACGCTACGGCGTGGCGGCAGTCGTGATGATGAACCTGGGCCGCTAAGAAGTGACAAGGTCGATTCTCGGGCGTATGCAGAGATTAGACCGTGGAGCCAAGAGCAGAAGAACATCAAATCGGTTCGAGTGTACGGGCGGACAGCACCTGGGTTCTACCGATGGCTCCTGATCTTGGCCTGGGCCGAATTCGAAGGTGTCCATGGAACTGGGTCATGACCGAATGGGCCCAAGTCCAAGCAAACCGATCAGGCCCACTCCTGATGGGTCGAACAGTCATAAGGGCTTCGAGACAGAGTTCGCGGGAGAGGAACACTGGAACATGGGCTAAAACAAGACCCAGTATTACTTCCCATGCCCTTTGATGGTAGAGTCTCTAATTCCAGTGAATCAAACACCGCCGAGGAAAGGAATAAAGTTATCAGTAGAGAAGAAGCCGAGATAAGAGAGGATCTATCTCAGGATGGCGACTGCGTTGATATGGAAAGGTACGTAGATAACTTTAACGACCAGTCTCCTTCTTCCCGATTCTCTGTTTTTGGCCGTCCCTCACTTCCGTGGGTTTTTCCAACCGGGGTCCCGAAGAAGATCTGGAACTAATGAGAAAGGAGGATGAAGATGATATGGTATGGGGTAGGGTGGCCACTGATGAAAGTATAGCAGTAGGAGAGGTTGCCGGGGAAGATGGTCGAAGAGTGGATTGAGGCACAGCATGATTCCACAGGGAACTGAAAGTATGATAGCCGGGAAAGCAAAGAGCTTGGCTAAATTCAAATAATTTCTGTGGATTTAACCAAGGGGTTTGAGAAGGAGATTCTGGAATTATTGAGGAATTTAGTGGCTTCTATAAAAAGTGGCAAGGAGAAAGGGAATACGACAGTGACAAAAAGTGAACGGGAATTAAAAAGACTTAAGAGCACCATCAATTATAACGGAAAGCAGACAAACAAAGGAGGTGGGAGATATGGGACCTACGACAAAGTTTCTAATGAAGATAAAAATTCCCATCTTGGAATGTTAGAGGTGTGGAATGATTCTCGAGAAAAGGTAATCAAGAACTCGATTAGAACAAACAGGCAGACTGGGTCCGTCTTCAAGAAACAAGGTCTGCAGAGATGAATGTTGACTGGGCGCACGCCCCTGGTGGCCGATTCCCCCGAACCGGACTCCATCACGCCGAGGGGTCCGCGGGGGCATCCTTTGTTTGGGATAAAAGACGACAAAGACAGGACTTCCATGGCTCCGGCAGCTGGGCTTCTTGTTTGTTCAAAATGGCCGATGATTTGGTTTCCAATGGGCCTTGCTGTGTGTAATGGCCTGGCTGAGAAGACCGTAGAAACTGGGAGGAGCTTGGCTCGATTAAAGGTATTTGGGAAGATCCTTGGTGCGTGGGAGGTGACTTCAACGCGATTCTCTATCCTGAAGAAAGATCCAAAGGGGGCAGGATTGACAATTCAATGAGAAGATTTGCCGACATCCTAAATGACCCCGGGCCGGTGAGGACTCACTGCCTCCAGTGGTGGGCCTTATGACCGCTGTGGCCTCTAATGGTAGATCAAAGTCCCGCTTAGATGTAGACGTAGTTCCGCCGATTGGAAAGCCACGTTGTGCGGTGCGAGTCGCCTTCCTAGGCCGCCGAACACCGTCCCATCCTGCTAGGATAGCAACTGAATCGCATCGTCCTTCACTCAAGCTAATTGATGTAGCCGAATGATGGTTTCAAGGAGACATTGAGAGGGTGGTGGCAAAATTTTCAGTTCCATGGATCGTACAGTTTCATTCTCGCCGCAAAGCTAAAGGCTCTGAAAGGTGTTCTAAAGATTTGGAATAGAGACGTGTTTGGCAAAGTAGAAACTAACAAGAAGGATGCTCTGCGTAGGATGTCTTATTGGGATGATCTTGAGAAGGAAAGAGATCTTAACTGTGAGGAAGCCGAGGGTCGTGTTAATGCGAGAGCTGACTTCAAGAGGTAATGAAGGAGGAGATCTCCCGAGACAAAATCCGTAGAGACCTAGCTAGCCAAGGAGATAGGGAACACTAGGTTCTTCCACAGACTCGCTTAATGCCCAGGAGAAGAAATCACATAAAAAGTATTATATCAACGGGAGTAAGCTCAAAGGAGGTCAGAGCAAAGATGGTTTAGCGGGCACTTCGTAATATGTTCCTGATCCTCGGTGGTCGAGTCCTTCCCTCTGCACTGAGATCAACAGAGATCTGGGCGAAGAAGCCAAGGAGGTTGGAGGAAAGTTTCTCTGAGGCAGAAATTTGGACTTCTATTTCTGGCCTTAATAGTGACAAGGCCCCAGTCCAAAATTTTATTTCCAATAGCTGGATCTTTAAATTCGGGAGATCGAAGGAGGAGGTCCTAGGGCTCTTCAAGGAGTTTCCATGATCGTGTAAGGTGACGGTAAAGAATCAATGCAACGTTCGTGTTGATTCCTAAGAAACAAACTATAGAGGACTTTAAGGATTTAAGGCCAATAAGCCTCAGGAGGATTATATAAGACTTCGTCTAAAGTTCTGCTACCACTAAGAGGGTCTTGGATAAGGTGATTTCTAAGTCTCAAAATGCTTTTGTTCAGGGACGACAGATACTTGATGCAGTGCTGATTGCTAATGAACTGGTGGACTCAACTATGAGAAGAAAGGAACAAGGGATGGTCTGTAAGCTAGATATTGAGAAAGCATACGATAGTATTAGTCAGAGTTCCTCCTATACCTGTGCAATGAATAGAATGTGGGTTTCATTGCCGTGGTTAAGCCGATAAAATGGTGCATTTCCACACCCTCTTTCGCTTCTTCTTCAATGGATCACCGCTGGTTTCTTCCAAGCTCCGTAATGGTGACAGGCGAATTCCCTTCCATATCTATTCAGAATCGGAATGGAAGCCAAACATAATAAACCGTGCGGTGGAAGGGAATTTTTTTGCTGGTAGCAGGATTGCAGTTGGGAGAGGGGAGGATATGGTAATTTCTCACCTTCTCTATGCCGACGATACACTCGATTTTCGCTGTGCTAACAAATGAGCGTGACAAAGTATCTTAGCCGATGTCGATGGCCTAAGCGCTAGCTCGCTTGAAATGTTAACTAACAAAGAGCGAAATCATAACAATCGGGGACAAGTGGATAATGTGGAGGAGTTGGCTTCGTAGTCAGTGCAAAGTGGATCCCTCTCACAACCTACCTGGACTTCCCGGGCGCTAAACATAAGGCCTTGAGCGGGGACACGATCAAGAGAGATTCCGAAGAGTACTAGCTTCTGTAAGATCCAGATATTTCTATGGAGGATCGGGCTACTTCGCCATTCGCAAAGACCTTATCCAAATTTTACCAATCTATTATCTCTCTCTTTCGTATGGCCTCATAAAGTGAGTGCCAGATCGAAAAGATTCAAAGGCGCTCGGAGCGGGAGCGATCATGACAAGAAATCTTGAGCAAATGGCTTACAGCAGTAATCGATAAGCCGGAATGGAGGCATCGGGATTAAGAGTTTTTCTAATATGAATAAGGCTTTGCTAAGCAAATGGAGCTGGAGGTTTGTCAATGATAGGAATTCGCTTTGGAGGAGGGTCATTGGTTGTAAATTTGGCGAATCGCCCGGAGGCTGGCATACCTGCGATCTCAGAGGTGGTTATGGAACTAGTTTGTGGAAGGAGATCGTAAAAGAGTGGCCTCGCTTTTTCCCGTAACTCTGTCGCCCTAGGGATGGTATGATCAATTTCGAAAGACGTTTTGCGGCGCGGAGGCTTGCGGTGCTAGGTTTCCATGCCTTTTAATTTGGCTCAACAAGGATGCTAGAGTCGCGACATCCGGGAGAGGCGGGCGATGGGGTTGAAGTCGGGCACCAACCTTCTTAAGATCTCAATGATTGTGAGATCAAGAGATGGTAAGATTCTACAAATCTCCATGAACAAAATTCTCAGCCAACGTGAAGATATGCTCTATCAAGGATGTGAAGGCAAAGCTCGCTAAGGTCATGTATAAGTGCCACATATCTCCCGCCTTTGATTTCTTTATCAATGATTTGAACTCACGTTCCTCCAAAATTGGCATCTTACTGGGAAGTCAGACACGCAAAGTGCTCACCGATAATATCAAACGTCAGGAATGGCTTTGCAAAACGTGATGCTTCCCGGGCATATGAGACGGAGGGCACTATGCACCATTTCCATCGATCCACCGCGGGTGGCGTTAAAATGTTGTGGAACTTGCTTTTGTCAATTGGTAGGGTTAATGGGTGTTTCCAGAGCGGTCGTACTACACCCTTTAAATTCTAGCAAGGTGTCACCGCGGGGAAAGAAGGAAAAAGATTTGATAGCAGCACTCGCCCTGCTTTGACCTAAGGTGCTAGAAACAGTCAAGCTGAGAACAAGGTCACCTCAAACTTCAAAGGATTAAAATTAATTTTGTGTCAAATTTAAGTGAGTCAAATAACCTCGTTGCAATGACACCACAAACTCTATTTTTTGGGGATTTTCTGGCTACTTGCCAAAAGGTAGTTGTTTTTTGGTTTTCTTTCTGTCTTCTGTGGGTTTGGTTTTTTGGCCCACTTCCCAAGCAGACTCTTCAAGCTTCCTTTATAATACTTGCTTTTTACTGATCAAAAAAAAAAAACCAAAAAAAAAAGGGAAAAAAAAAAAGTAACCCAAAAAGAAATAAAGCAAACTACTCCAAAGCCATGTTGCTAGATTAGATAAACAAACACCTGAATACGCATCATTAGATCTGCACTGTGCTTCTTCTCGAATCGATGCTCCGAGAACGTCTCACGAACTCTCTCGATCTCCGCCTGCTCTTCAGGCGATCCCAGATCGGGATCAAACTCCCAAATTTGTCTTCCCACATGATTGTTCGTGGTCCTCAACCAGGGACTTCCTCCTTCCGCGATCTTCAGTTTCCACATTGTCCTCCTAATCACAACATTCGTATTAATTAAAGAAAAAACAACAACAACAACAGCATCCAAATGAGAGAGAATTCGGCAGTTCTTGGCTTCAGCGAAAACACATAATCTATAAAAATAAATAAATGAATAAACAAAACAAAACAGAACTCATTTAGAGCAATGCAAAACCCAGCGCCAACAAAATGCAAAACCAACATTCCAAATGCTTCAAATCAACAGCGTAAACAAAATTAAATGAAGGTATGTTCTACATTCAGAATGCTCAATACATCCTGTTTAATTGCTAGAGTAAATGTCAGAAACTCCGGCAGCTGTTGGCATCCACTAAAATTATAAAAGTTTAAAATTTAAAAAAAATAAATAAAATTTGTAAGCAATACAGAACCCTTGAAATCAATGGGAAAAATGAAAAATTAAATCGGTACAAAAGAAAGTGCCATAAACTGAGAATGCTGAATGCATACCGTTTGGCCGCCCAGAAAATTAGAGAAATTGGAGGAAATCTTCACCTGATAATGCAGGGAGATTATTGGAGTTCGACGGCGGAAATGAAGTACAGTGGTGTATGGAAAATTAATAACGAGACAGCCTGTCAAACATGCAGAAAGCATGAGATAGAAGAAGAGGTAATTTTTTCTAAAATAACAGCTACTGTCGTTTTAAATGATGACAGCCAGGCCATTGCTTGTGATCAACGGTAATCTTGTACGATACTTCCACGTTAGTTATACAGGCTGTCAGCGTCTTAAAATCAGAATGACTGTCACTATTACACTTTCCATGACATACATTTTGTGTCGCTTGTGGCGGCGTGGCTGATGTGCACTTGTGAGGGGTTCGCCTCCATTCTCTTCCCTCAGTTTCTTACACTCATCATTCGTGAAACGTGGTCAAATAAAAATAATCCATTTGATCCTTCTTTTCTCTTCCCATCTAATTTTTCTTCAACAAAAATAAACATGTATTGTATTATATGTGACTTACCGGAAAAGATATAGTATTCCATTAATCCATAGTCCATAGGCATAATGTCTTTTTTTATATTGGCATCCTTTTCCACCTTATGCGTAACTTTTTTTTTCTTTTTTTCCTCCTCACTTCGAGTTCCCAACGGCCCCCACAATTTCGACCCTCTCACACAAGTTAATTAAGATTTTTTATTACCATTAAATAAACCAAATTTTGTTTATTTTTTTGTAAAATGTGCGATTACAATAAAGAGAAAAACTTGTAGAACGATACATGCAGTGGATCCGTTCACCAAGACATTATCAATTCGAAGTTTTGAATAACATCTTGAAGTAATGTCCTAACAAACCCATAACTCTTCTTCTTTCCTGAACTAGCTTTTATAGCTCTCTTCCCTTTTTTTTTGTTGGCTTTCACCTCTTGCTAAGCTTCACTTGACCTTCATCTCATTGTCTTCATCTTGCTTTCTTCGTCTCGTTGTCTTCATCTTGTTGTCTTCATCTAGATATCATCGACTCATTTTGTTTCCATTAGGCTCTCTACAAATATCTCAATTGTGGTGTCATTGAACAACGGGAGATATTACGCATTTTGAAAAATGGGCCATCGTGACAGTTCAACCTACTCATCGAAGACAAGGTAAAAAATGTTGGGCCATCATCAGTTGTAAATTTCAAATGTTGGAATTTTTACATTCAATTGGTTTTTGTTTGCGCCAATTTTTACATTCAGTTGTAAAATTTATGTCAAATTTTACATTTAATCCGTGTGGAGGATTCTTTAAGCTACGAAATTTGAATAATCCAAAAATTTTGAAAAAGTTAGGTCAAATTTTCCCTTTTTGTTGATTTATAGTAGGTAGGATTTGTTTGAATGCTACTGGGGTTTTTAATTTATCTGTGATTTTGTTATTCAAATTTTGTTGATTAGGTCGTTCTTTAACAAATGGAGAGTGTCACATTACGATTTTAGTATGGTGGATTGTTCAAAAATAATTTAAATGAGTTGCAGTATTTGGGAGGTCAAGAGAGGATGTTCAACATCCAAATGAACTGCACTTGCTCGACTAAGACCACAAAAAACAAGGCTATTATATGTAACACCCCGTCCCCGAGAGGCCAGACAGATACAGAACTGTATTTAAAGACTAAGGCTTCCTTAATTGGGCTTTAAGATCATAACAATTCTTTGAAAGCTGCTTTGGCTATTAAATTATAAAGTTTTCAAAGACCGCAGACTTTCACTGGGCGAAATGTGGAAAGGAATTCCAATTACGAATTTTTAAATGATAATAATAATAAATTACCAAAATACATAAGCCTGAATTTTCTAACTTATAACTAAACCCGAATGTCGTTAAGTTCGTCTTCGCGAAATCTAGTAACCCGGGAAAGTTCAAATTCGGCATGCTGAATATTTTATGACTTTGCAGCGACGGCTTAGGTTAAAACTCGAAACGATTTTAAAAATTCAAGTTTAAGAATATTTGTTAATATTCAATTACGATAAATAAAATTTTTCTAGATGTAAATGTATCACTGTAGACAATAGAAATCGTTTATCCAAATAATAATAATAATAATAATTAATTAATTAATTAATTAATTAATTTTAAAAAAACGAAAATAAAAAAGATAAAAGAAAAAGGAAGGAGACGGAACGGTGAGAAGAGAGAGAGGGTTATAAAATCTTTATTTTTCTTTTATTTTTTCAACAAGTGAAAATCGGATCATGTGCTGAAATAGGCGCACTGTATACGCGACGAGAGGCCACGCATGGGTGCATTCAATATCTTAAATTTTCATTAAACTTTAAAATAAGTATAAAATTTGCCTACTTCAGGTTATTTCCAAGCCTAAAGGTTAGCTGTGAATTACTTAAAATTTTCTAGAGGCCGTGAAAAGTCAGAACTTTAAATTCCAAAATTTGACCGAGTTTATGAATTTTATTTTTGACTGTCGACACAAAATAATTTATCGTTGACAACAGTTGAAATTTCAAGAGTTTAGCCTGATGCTCTGACATAATTTTCGTAAATGTTTCGGTATTTTTGCACTCTGCTAAAGTCCCTCGAGTCAAATGTTTGCTAAAACGTATAGCTTTTATGTGCATTTCATGTATGATTATTTTTGGCCAATTTCACATCATATTATCGGCGCCCATATCTAATGGGACTAGCACGTGAAGTTTTATTAGGAATCAAGTTCGCTCGATATAGTCATTTTGAAAGCCCCAGGTATATTTTATGGTTAAAACGCAACCGACTAAGATTTTCGTGACTTAGATGAATACAGAAAGATTTTGAAGATCCGACTTGCATCTGTAGCTGACAAGATTTGTTAAATTAATGGTAAAAGTCAAGACTCAAAATCATTTTCTAAAACTAAAGTGTTTGTAAATTACAAGTTTGTGGAAGTGCTTTGAAAATATAGACGAGTAAAGCATTTTTTACCTCCCAATTGTTATACTCGCTAGTGCCCGATTTCAAAAGATTTAAGAAATAGCTTTTAATTGGTTTAGCAAACCCCAGATGGCACAACTCGCTTCCTGGCCGACGTATTTCGATTGTGTACGGTGTTATGGGATATTATGATCTAACTATATTTCCTGGTCGGCACTATGCTGCATTCAAAGATATATTTATATGTTTAAATGCCTCTACACTGGCAGATATACAATACAATGACTTAGTACATAGCGATGAGGTGTTGGTTCCGGCTCCTCACCGAGCATTTTGGGTTCCGAGGTTCCATTATGCTATATGTATCCCGCCGCGTCACCACCATCTTAGTCGTAGTGTTCCAAGGTTCACTCACAGTTCCGGTGTCTGCGGGTATCACATCTAGGTGATTTTTAAACGGCCCACACGGCTGGGTACTGATTTCCAAAAGATGACTTTCGATATTAACCACCATCGAAACGCTTTTCAAAGAGCGCAAATAGTTTCGCACGCTTCAACAACATAAATAGTTTCGTATTCAGCTTTCAAAGCAGCTATAAATAGTTTTCATAATAGTTTTCAAGAAGATACCAGTTTTCAAGACAAATAAATGGTTTTCATAGCAAAACTCGCTTTTTTTACAAATAGTTTTACAACCATTTATGTACAGATTTTCATATCGAGTACAAACAACAGACAACAACATTTAGAACTTATAGACTCATCGAGCCTGCTTGCCTCATAGCTCGCTTTAAAATAATTTTTCAAGTGCGTGTTGAAGCCAAAGACCTTTCCAGATCTCTCGCCTTAGACGCTGTGTTGTGATTATATATAAGATAAGGTGTAAAGTAAAGTAGTAAAGTTAAATGTGACATTTTGTATATAAATATCTTTTATAAAATATGCATGGCTGGTTTTGAGAAAACAGGTCATACAAAATTCGCGTTGGATCGATCCTTATCTTATATTTTGATGAGGACCAGAGGTCCTTTATTGTTGTAGCTGACATTTGGAAAACATTGGGAGTGTATTTTATATAGGTGATTTCAGATTCGTTTCGACCACCGCGCAATAAGTATGCGCTGCCGGATTTTCAAGAATCTAAAGGTGTGATTTTGATAGAAAAGGAAATTTTATAACCCACGCTTCCAAATACGCTTCAAATAGCTTTTAACGCTTAGCTCATGGTAACTTGTCACGAGCGAGTTTTGGCCGGGAGGTTACCGTGGTCACGCGCATTTCCGCCACCAGGAAGGGTGTTTGCCGGGTTGGTATCGTAGCGCAGCGATAGTTCGCCTGCTTTTTCGCTGCTTTCCACAAAGATTTCCTAGAATTGTTTTTATAATGATTTTTCTATCGCAACCTACATTGTTTTGCTAATCCTTGCATGCATCAGATATTGAAAAGTGTCACTTAATCTTTTAATCTTGAAATTCACAGCATTATGTCTGGACGAGGTCGTAGAGGTCGATCTAGGACTTTCACACCGTGACCGAGGCACCACTAGAGAGATAGCGTCGAAAGCACACCCCTAGATCAGAAAATGCTTCAATGAATCAGCCCCCAACATAACCATCGAGGGCCGCAGACCCAAGTGGCGGTACCTTGACGATGGATCAAAGTTATACGTATTGTTACGCAGCCTACCCATCGACACTCCGAGCCTGTAAGAGCAGTAGGCATGATGTAACGCGCTCTAAAAATTTGGCTAAAACTTATGATGGTACCAATGACCCAGGCAAAGATACTTATGGCTGTATTATTAGTGAAATTTATGCAAAGTGATGGGGTGTCTGGGGATGAGCAGAAGTCCTCTTCGTGGTTCTTGATGGCAAATCCAAATAAGGACTGTGGAGGCCATTAAGAGGAGACACCCTACAGAGTCACTGGGGACCGGGGCCCAACAGCATTTACGTACATTTTACCCGCGAGTTATCGGATGCAAAAAATAGAAGAATTCTGTGTTGGAGCAAATGATCCGACAAAGGATGTGACATGAGCAAAGGTTTTCGAACTCGTGAAATTGGTGCCTGTGATACAGAAAATGAGGAACATAAGTGTAAGCGATTCATGGTCGGGGCTGGAATAAAGAGAATTAAAGTTCATCTAGCCTGCATCTCAAAATAACTTTGGAGAGCCGGGGTTGAGCCTGCACTAAGGGTAGAAAGGACAGCCACGAACTCAGGGCGGCCGTGACAAAGAAGAGAGGTGCTCCCAACACTAGTCGCCTGTGCACCCGCCACTAGCAGAAAGAAAGGAAAGAAGTGGACCGTCGGTGTAGGCTAGATCGCAGGAGCAAGATCTAGCCGTGATCCGTTCGATCACCAAAGCAGCTCTGTGGAGGTGGTAGATCTTTTAGATCATCTTTCCATTGTGCCCTACATGTTAGAGGAGGCATCTCGAGAGCGCAGTGATGAATATGACGATGTTTCCATCAAGGGCGTGAAGGCCACTTTATCCGAGACCGTCCATAGTTAGAGCCGCAGAGACTCTAAGGTAGGTATTATACCCATTCCTGTGCACCGGGTCCGAGTCGCCGGTAGGGGTGGTTTAGGCAGAGGTGGCGTGACATCACCCGTAGGTCGCGGTAGGGTGTAGGAGACAGAGGTAGTAGCACCCCGATTAGCCAGACTGTATGGTACTGCACTCGTGCTCGAGTATTTACAATCACACGCCAGAGGCGATGCATCACTGCACGTGATTACTAGTATGATTTCGCTATATTCGCGATGCATATGCATTGGTGGACCCGTGACTGCTCATTCATTTTATTTCGGGCATCATTCACCGAGAGGCACCGTGATAGAGTCCCAAACTTATGATGGTCGTATGGTGGTTTCATCTAATTTGGGATATTATGATATCCGAAGGATAGTTCCAAGTAGCAGACAGGATCTGTATCAAGGATTTTCGAAGATACTTGATAGTGTTAGGTATCCATGATTTCGATATAATCTTAGGTAATGGATCGGTTATCTAGCATAGAGCCACCTTAGATCGCTATAAGAAAGAAGTAGCATTTGGTTCTAGCCAGAGGAACCAGCATATTTCGGGAATCGAAGAGAGATCTCCCCTAGTCTCATTAATGCATGACCGCCTTAAAATGCTTCCGGGAAGGCTGTGGTTATTTGGCATTTGTAGTGGATAGAGACAAGAGGGGATACCGCCAGAAGACATCCCTATAGTCAAAGAGTTCCTGGGATGTCTTTCCAGATGATATTTCCAGTTTACCCCTGATAGAGAAATTGAGTTCATATTGAACTGACCTGTGGACTGAGCCAATATCCATTCCTCCATACAGAATGGCGCCAACAGAGTTGAAAGAATTGAAGGCACAATTGGAGGAATTGCTAAGTAAGGGCTTCATCCGACCTAGTACCTCACCGTGGGAAGCTCCAGTTCTCTTCGTAAAGAAGAAAGATGGAAGCTTACTGTCAGGTATAGACTATAAACAACCTGAATCGGGCGAGCAACACGCAACCAAGATCCGCCCTCATATAGATGAGCTATTTGACCAATTGCATGGATCTCGGTATATTCTAAGATTGACCTAAGGTCGCTACCATCGCTGAGGGTTCGAGAACGATGTTTCTAAGATCGCTTCAGATTCCAGATACGATCACTACGAGTTCCTAGTGATGCCATTCGGATTGACTAATGCCCCAACCGCGTTCATGGATTTGATGAACAGGTATTCAAATCTTCAGATTAGATGTTTCAGATCGTATTCATTGATGGCATTCTAGTGTACTCAGTAGCTTCGTAGGAACATGCATCCTGATTTATTGCAAATTCTGTGAGAGCGCCGCTTATACGCTAAGTTTAGTAAGTGCATGGTTGGACAAAGTAGCTTTCTCGGTCATGTCATTTCGGCTAAAGGTATTAGTGTGGATCCTTAGAAGATTGAAGCAGTGAATCTGGAAGCCGCCACAAGTTTCCGGTTCGCGCCTTTGGATCGACAAAGTTATTACAGAAATTTGTCGAGGGATTTTCAAGATAGCAAACTCGTTGACCAATCTATTGAAAAGGATCAGGAATTCTAGTGGTCGATACACCACAAGATAGCTTTGAGGAGCTGACAGATTGACGACAGCCTCCAGATAGGCACATCGAAAGGACGGTTATGTGGTATATACGATGCCTCCGTATTGTAAGAAAATGGATGGTGATGGTAGAGCGGATAGCTTTTTATGCTTCCCTGGCTTCTTCTCGCTAAAGAAGCACGAGCAAAACTACTCACCCATGATTTAGAACTAGCAAGCAGTGGCTTCGCCTAAAGATCTCGAGACATTATCTATGGTGTTCTTGTAAGATATTCACCGATCATAAGAGCCCGCAGATATTCCTTCACCGTAAAGAGCTTAACTTAAGGCAAGGTTTGGTTGGAGTTGATTAAGGATTATGATTGCATGATAGAAAGTACCATTCGGGAAGGCCACTGTAGTGGTCGATGTGCCTTAAGCCGAAACCTGAGGGTTCGGTGCTTATCTCGTAAGATATCTCCCATTGTTGATAGAGTTGAGACTGGAGTTCAAGCCATAGGTAAATGGACAATATGGACACCGCTAAGCATCATTTTATGTTCGCCCTCTTCTCGTGGATCGATCAAGGAAGGTCAAGGTGTTTCAGAGGATGATTAAGTTGAGGGGCGAGATTGAGGGTGGTAGGAAACCGTAGAGTTCCGTGATCGTAGACGATGGCGTAATGAAGCTGAGGGAGTCTGAATGTGTGTACCTGGAAATAGGTGAACTAAAAGGGAAATCACGGAAGAGGCTTACTCTTCAAAGATATGCCATGCACCCCGGTAGCACCAAGATGTATCATACTTCGAGGAGCATTACAGTGAAGGCATGAAAAGGAAATTTGCGTGATTTCAGATCCGCATGCCTAACCTCGTCATTGTAAAGGCGTGAGCACCGTATTCAGATAAAGACATACAACCCTTCCGATTCCCGTATTTGAAGCTGGATAAGATTACTATGGATTTTGTTAATGAAGCCTGAACTCCTGAGACAACACGATGCCATATGGGTGATAGTGGATAGATCAATAATCCCGGGCATTTTCCCAAGAAATGATGACCATTGACAAGTTGGCCCAATTATATGTGGAGGAGATAGTTGATTAGATGGTGTCTCTATATTGATAGTTCTGCATCGAAACCCAGATTCACATCCGCATTTTGGTCCGCTTACGGATGCCATGGGGACTCGACAGACTTTAGCATGCTCTTTCCATCCTCAGACTGATGGTCAGTCAGAGAGAACTATTCAGACGTTAGAGGATATGCTTAGAGCATGCATGATAGAGTTTAAGGGAAGCTGGGATATGCATTTATCTCTGATGGAGTTCGCCTACAACAACAGTTATCAATCCAACATAGGCATGGCTCCATTTGAAGCATTGTATGGCTCGGGCGTCGCATCCTTTATGCCGGGATGAAGTAGGAGAGAGGAGACTGGAGAAGCCTGCAGTTAGGTACATATTACCTTAGATAAGATCCCGATTGTCCGAGACAGCACTAAGATAGCCAGTATGCATGTTATATGGACAAACGCCGTAGGATCTACGCTTAAGGTAGGCGATAGGGTCTTCCTAAAGTTTCCTTGAAAGGTGTCCTCAGATTTGAAGACGGAAAGCGAGGCCCGGGACATAGTGGCCATATGAGATTATTCCTGCAGGGTGATGAGCTTAAAAGTCATCTATTTAGTCCATTTTCTCGCGCACTTTCATATCAAAAGAGACAATTACTTTGGCAGAATATGAAGAAACTCACCCATCCAAGTATTAGCAAAGAATGGAAGAAAGAAGAAAAAGCAGAGGAAAATGCGTAAATAAGTAGAATAAAAGTGCGCCTAATCAAGTAAGAGCAAACAAAAGAACTGGCCGAAGCCATGATGCAAGCTGGGGTTTACACATTCACCAAGGAGGTCGACATCGTGATATCAAGAAATCTACATGTGTCGACATGGATAACAAGATATAAAGTCGCGACATGAGACCGCTATGAGAAAGCCGTGAAGAAATGAGCTAGGTCGCGACGTGAGATCAAGTCGCTATATCAAGAACCACGCTTCAAAGCTACAGAGTCATGAAATTGAAGTCGCTGGCTAAGATAATTTGGCGTCGCGATAAAGAAGAGTAATCAAAGGAGATACAAGTGGCGCATAAGATTGAAGCAAGCAGAACTTTGATACCACGACAACATATCACGCCTACATCAAGGAGAAAACATTCAAAACCCGCAGATCCTTAGTTGATGTCACGATTGCGGATTGATGTCGCAAGATCTCAAGACAAGTTGAATGCCGCAGAAGACGTGGAGCCGAGGTCGCTGACAGAGATCGAGGTCGCTACATCAAGAGCGATCAGCTTAAATATACAATGCTGGCGTATTTAGATGTCACGACAAGAGATTGGTTGCCGTGACACCAAGAACAACCATTGAAGGCCCCAGAACTAAGTCGATGTCGGGAGCCAAGATACCGATGTCGCGACATCAGAACCTTCAGATGAAAGCCGAAAGAAATGAACCTGCCACGACAAGAGATCGATGTCAGCGACATCGGCTGTTCCATCGATAAATGAAGTTTTATTTAGTTGATGTCACAACAAGAGGTCAAGTCAATACACCAAAGCCCTCAAGTGAAGATCAGAACTTATTATTGATGTCGACCATAGATCGGGGTCACACGGCATTCTGCTCGCTTGAAGGATGAAGCTCCATAAAGTAATGTCGTGACAAGAGAATGATGTCGCGACATCACTAATGATCAGTTCAAGACTGTATAGACAAGAAGCTAAGGTCGCGACGTGAGATCGAGGTCGCGACATGGATGATGTCGCGACAAGGAATTGAGGTCGCGACTTGAACAGTGACTTGGGCCTGGATACTCTAAAATCCACAGCAGGCTACATTGGGATTAGGGCCCAACTGAAAAACCCTATAAATACTAGCCTATCCGTAAGAGGAAAAGTTTGGCGCCATGCATTTTAGAGGTCCGGATAAATAAGGCTCATTTTCTTTATTTCTAGTTCTCTTTTCTTTTCTTTTCTTTTGTTTTCTGACATGGATAGATTAGATTAGATTTATCGCTCTTATTTTCTTTTTATTTTCTCTCGAAATTGATGTTATCGCTTGAAATAAACTTATAATAAGAGTTCAATTCTTTTAAATTACTACCGAATGTTGAAGTTCGTATTAAATTTCCTGAATTCCTACATCCGGCTTAAATGCAGCTTATTCTTAAGATCGAGGGAATGTCAGAGTGTGTAATTCAGTAATCGAGGAACCCACCCATTAAGTGAATGTTATTGTCGAATTATCTTTCCTTTGTTATTTCCAAAGAAATTGTGAATATCGTTTATGAATCTCATTTTCTGCTATGGATTAAGAGTTTTGACCACATCGCTTATACCCGCGAAGAGTTGTTTCCATTGCTCGATTTCAAGGGAGGTCCTCCGAGTGACACAGAGACGACAAAATTCCGGAGTTATGAATATTTTTAGGTATATTAACTCGCTATTGGGAGATCTAATGAGCTTTATGAGTTTACTTGATAAATCCTTCCTCACTTGAAATCAAGAATGAGTTGAATGAGTTATCAATTTAAATAAAGGGCAGAGTCCACCTCAATTCGACACAGTTTATCCCGTGTTAGGCCGAGATCTAATCAAGGAGAGGGTGATCTATTCTACTTGGAGGAAGAGTAACCCGGAAGTTGTGTATATCCTTGTCGACCGATAACTCGGGAGCTAAGGTGTACAAATTCCATAAACGGGTATGAAGTATTGCAAAAGAAAATATCCGTAATTAGAAGTCCCCAAAGTAGTTATCTAATTGTATTCGAGAGAATCAGGTCAAAAATTAGATATCAAATGTGAAGTGGAGAGATCCAGCCGAACTATTAACGCCTTGGACATTTTGGAAATCGAAATCACAAGCACACTAATAATCGACAACAGAATTGATACTTCACACTAGTATTGATCTTAATGTGTTCTCTAAACGATAATTATTCAATTTCTATTCATTTTCCTAACTATTAATTATTCTTTATTCTTTATATTCAAGTTTATTGTTCATTTCAGTTATTTCCCTTGATTCATTTAGCTTTTCCAAAGACCTTAATGCTTCGATCTTACTATCATTGAGTAGTCCACATTACATGGAAATCGAGTAGTCGTGGTAGTTAGATTTTAAAATTCCTGAGATCTCGTGGGATCGATAATCGGACTTAAATCCATTTTATTACTGTTTAATTCGTGCACTTGTGCATCGACTCCAAAAACCAAACTTTTGAAAATGATTTACTCTAGAGATATATTTGGTTTATATAGTATAATGTCAATGCTTTATGGAAAGATTGCCCTGTGATTAGATAATGTACCTCGTAATAACGTCGTAAATTTCAGATGTGTTCTTTTCGTCTAGCAATGCTTATCGCATCATCATCGTGGATTAGTCAATAGTCCTTTGGTAATAATGTCATAAATTTACATGTGTTTTGGTTCGACCAATTATACAGGAAGAATACTAAATGATCGACAAATTTCATTGGATGCTAATACTCAATCAAGCTGGCCGACATAATGGTCCAAGAAAGATCGGGGCCGCTTTATCGGGTCATCCTGACTCAAGATCCAAATGAGCACCGAAGATTCCTCAGATGGCTAATACCGTTGTCGAATGGGTGAGACCAAGTCATAAACTGTGATCTATTCCTATTCTCTCTAAGAGATACATCACTACATGGTATGAATCTACCATATGGTTCTCGTGGATACTGAGGAATTAACGAAGCCTACTTAGGTAGATTCTTTCCCCACCCCCTCACCACAGCGAAGGAGTGGAAATCATCAAGGTCTATCGCCAGCTGGAAGACGCAATCGTATTTAGCTCGTGGGAAAGATTCAAACGCTTGCCGAAGATGTCCAACGCACGGGATAGATCCAAAACCTCGTATGGACATTGTATATCGCGCTTCAACGACATATCGCGCGGATCATCGATGCTTCAGCGCCGCGGGAGCATTCAAACGAAAGTGCTTCAAGAGGCAAAAGAGCCGACAAGACTCAAGCAATGTAACATGAAAACTCCTTTCCGAGCCAAAGAGGAAACAAGAAGTGGTGGGATCATGGAGCCAGCAAGATGACAGCCATGGAAGCCAAGTCGATGCCATTATGCACAGTCGGGATGCGAAGAGAAAGAAAGACACACACCGCTTCATGAACAGAGCACTGAAAGGGAGTTATCAAGGAAGTGCCGAGAGGGTAAATCAAGAACGTTATGATGTCAAGAGGTTAATTATCTGGGGAGCCAAGAGCTTACCATTTCAAACCCAATCCTAACCTTCCAAGACATTATCACCCAACACTCAAACCATGAGAATTTCTCGATGCGCGGAGGGGCTTCTCAAGGCCCAAGGCGTGACGTAACCCTCAACAAGGGTATCAAGAATCACTGCTGTTCCAAAGAGTGCTGGTAAAGACTTAAATGAGCACAGAATGAATACCAGGTCGCTGAGGGCCCAATCTTTGAAGCAATCGTGAGGCCGTGATTTCACGGGGGATAATAAGAAGTCATTTAACCTCCATGAGCAAAGCTCATAGAATGAAGCAACTAATACCAATTCTCTTAAATTCTTGCACTACCAACAGCCCCGAAGAACCCGGGAGACACAAGTACAAGGCCGCCCTAACCCCGCAGAAAGCCAGGAAAGATGCCTAAGTGACACAAGGAGTTAACCCAAAGACTGCATGACGTGCGCCTTAGAAGCTGAAGCGAACTAAGAAATGAAAGAGAAGATGACTGCAACAAAGACGCATTCAAGATCAAAAGGAAGAGGAACCGAGAAAGAAAAGAAAGAATAGAGAGGAAGAACATCCAGTGGGAGTCAAAGCCTCGCAGCCCCATTTCCACAAAGACTGCAGGTCAAGAATGGAAGAGCAACTTTTGTAAGGTTCTCAAAACCTTCCGTAAGCCGGAGATAAGTATGCCTTTACTGAGGTGGTAACCTCAAATGCCACTCTGCAAAATTTCTCAAGGACATAATTTTAGCAAGAAAAGAAAAATAGCAGAGGAAGGAATAGTGAATCTCACTACCACTCAGGAAGGCAAGAATCAGAAAGAACTACCAAGAAAGACGAAGGACCCAGGAGTTTCACAATTCCTCAGACACGAGGAACTGACCCGTGAAGCTCTCTCGTGACTCAGAGCCAGTATGAATTTGATGCCTCTTCGCTGCCAAGAAACTAAGTTCGGGGAGCTTTACCCCCACAACCGTTACTCCGCAAATGGCGCATGTGATCACGGGGTAAAACCTAAGGAGTCATAGAAGATGTCACCGTCACCGCTGGTGTCGGTTTTCCCAAAGAGACTTCATCATTCGACATGGAAGAAGATTCACAAGTACCTTGCTATCGAAGACCATTCCTAGCTACCGTGAGCCGCCTCGACGATATGCAAAAAGGAGTTCTCATCTGAGGGTCGAGAAGAAGTCACGCATTCAATTTGATCAAAAGTATACAAAATATAGACAGATAAGGAAGGATGCAATGTAGCCGATTTTTGTCTATACTTCCAACTCTCAAGTTAACAATGATTGTAACACTCAGCTTTTATCAATGAAAAAGAGATGAATTCCAAAGATATCGAAGAAGTCTATTCTCGAATTTCCATACGCAGCTTTTCATTCTATAGAAACTGTCGGTTCACAAAAACAGAAACGATAATGGGGAAAATGTTGAAAAGCCAGAAATTCATCAAGAAACCAAGTGTATGGGCTAGTTTTGAAAGATTTGCCATATGTCATTTAAAGTATGTTTACTTTAGAATTACTAAAGAAAAACTGGATCATTTCAAATTTATTAAGTGAGGATGAGGAACAAAGATTGGTGAAAATATTAAGGAAGCATAAGGAATCGCTTAGCTCGGGTCCATCAAGAGCTTCGAAGGGTATCACCATCAACTGCATGCATAAGACTTCGCTAGGAAGAGACTTCAAAACCATCTCAGAGAACACCGAGGAGACTCGAATCCAAAGTGGATGAAGGAAGTAGTCTAGCGAAGTACTAAAATTGTTAAATGTCGGTTTTATCTATATCTCGTATAGTCTCGGGCGAGCCTACCATGTGGTTCCAAAGAAAGGGGGTTTACCGTGGATCGTAAAATGAAAGAAACGAATTGATTCCAACAAGAATGCTGATGTGGATGGAGGGTATGGCTGATTACAAAGTTGAACATAAAGAAACGTAAAAGACTATTTCCCTTTGCCTTTCATGGATCGACAAGCCGGGATGTGTTACGGTGACACCCTCACTTTTGTTTTCTCGACGGGTATTCGTGGATACAATCGACGCTATCGCACTCGAGGATCAAGAGAAGACCACATTCACATGCCCTTATGGTACATTTGCTCTTCAGAAGGATGCCTTTTAAGTTATGTAATGCTCCGCCACATTCCGCAGGTGCATGATGTCCATATTTTCAGACCGTCAAGAAGTGATGGAAATTTTTACGGATGACTTTACCGTGTACGCGATCCGTGCCTTGATCAATGTTTAAACAACTGGAACAATACTCAAAGATGCCAAGACAAACAAGAAGCACTAAATCGAGAAATGCCATTTTATGGTGACGTATGAATTGTTCTCGCATAAAATTTCGCCATCGACTAGAAGTCGACCAATCTAAGGTATCCATTATCAAAACTCAGCACCACCTACTACAAAGAAAAGGAGCAAGAAGCTTCTCGGGGCATGCCGATTTTACAGAGATTCATCAAAGATTTTTTCAAAATAGCCAAACCATTATGTGACATCGAAAAAGATACGGTTCAATTTTTGATGACTCTCGCAAGAATGCTTTTGACGAATCGCTCAAATCGCATGTGCACTCATAATGATAAAAATTCAATAGATCGATTTGAAATAATGTGTGATGCCGCGATTTTGCTATGGAGCTGTAGTTAGGGCAAAGAAAGAGAAAGTATTCGTGGCCATATACTATGCTAGTAAGACTTTCAACGGCTACGCGAGAACTACTCAACAACCGAAGGAGATGCTAGCCATAGTATTTGCTTGTGAAAAAGTTTAGGCAATACATTTCGTGATCCCCATGTGGTAATTCACACCGATCGCGCAAAGAATCAAATACTTGATGTCGAAAAATAAGCTAAGTCAAGATCGATAAGGTGGGTGTCGCTATAAGAGTTTGATTTAGAAATCAAGGATAAAAAGGATGACAATGATAGCCGATCACTTTCAAGAGTAGAAAGAAGCAAAGTGGATGAAGAAGAAAATGTTCACTAACGTGAGAACTTCCTGGATTTATAATTGCTCAAGGTTTCTTCCAACTTCCATAGGAGGCCGACATTGTGAATTATCCGCTTCAGAGTACGCCTTCAGACTCCAAATACCAATAGAAGAGAAACCTTAACCTGACAAACAGATATTATATTCGGGATGACCCAATTATTCAAGAGAGGTGTCGACATGATAATAAGAAGATGTGTGCCGTAATATGAACAAGACAACATTTTAAATGAATGCCATGCATCACCATACGGGGGACATTTTTCGGAGAAAGAACAAATACAAGATACCCACCGTGGTTTTATTGGCCCACTATCTTCGTGAGATCAGGCAGAGTGGGTGAAATTGCGGTGACTGATGCCAAAGGATTGAAATATCGCCAGCAGAATGAAATGCCCTAAAAGGTATTATGGTGATACAAATTTTGACATGTTTGGGGAATAGATTTGATGGGACCTTTCACCTTCATTTGGAAATCTATACATACCTGCCAGCGTAGATTACGTTTCCAAATGGGTGGAAGTGCTAAGTCATTCATGAATGATGCTAATACAACAAGTTTCGCAAAGAATATTGAGCGCATTGGGAACCCCGTAACCATCATTAGCGATTGGGAACCCATTTTGCAAACAAATATTTGCAAAACTCATGAGCGTGTATGGGATCAAGCATGTAATGAGTTTATCACCATCCCCGCACCAATGGACAAGCGTAAATTTCCCAACAGGAGATCAAAAGAATACTTGAAAGACCGTGAGCTCGGCAGCGATCGTCTTCCAAACTCACGATGCACTTCGGGGCTTTCATAGATTCCGCATACAAGACCCCCCATTGGAAGTGTCCCCATACAGAAGTTGTTTTGCAAACCATGTCATCTACCTCTTGAATTAGAATACAAGGCAATGCGGGCCATTAAGAAGTTAAACTTCGATTTTAAAGTCGCAAGGGAATAAAGATTGCTCCAACTGTCAATCGTAGAAGAACTGAGAAATGAAGCCTAAGATAATGCTAGAATATACAGACAAGACAAAGAAATGGCATGATCGTGAGAATCTTGAGAAAAGAATTCGTAACAAAGGGGAACAGTTCCCCGCTTAATTCTGGGGACCGTTGTTTCAGGAAATTAAAACTAATTGGAGCGGGCCATACACAAGGGTATCAAGTACTACATTTGGAGCAAGAACATTGAAGACTGGAGCACGGGAAGAATTAAGGTCACGGACGTTGTTAAAGCATTAAGGGTCTCAACAAAGAGGAAATTGAAGAACTCCAACCGGTTCTTGAGGAAAGAAGAAGTACCACAACAAGAAGTCTGGCCTAAGGACTCAAACTGAAAGTGCCTAACCTGAGGCAAACCCATGAGGATTTAAATTCTCGATTTTAAATTTTGAATATTTCTTTTTCTTTTGGTTGCCGATTAATTAGGCTCGTATTTGTTTTAGAAGGATAGATTTAATTTTTAGAAATCGATCAGAAGTTTAATTAGAATTTTCGAATATCGCAGTTGATCTTCTCGTGCGGTTAAAGACATGAATAGCAAGGCAACTACAGGAATAATTCCAACAAATTGCAGAGAAGTCGCGACACGAGGAAAAGGGGAGTAACCTTCTCCCTAACCCAATTCTGTAGATATATTTGAATTAATTGTTAAATCTTTGCTTAAAATATGCCTGAAGAAATGTCTAAAAGGGTAAGGATCAATAAGAGAATTCAAGGTTTTTGAAATCATCGAGTTATGCTACAGTCACGACAGGTGGTTATGTCGCTGACAAAGCCGTTGTCCCTACAAAGTATCATGTTCGTGACCTCGCCTTGGAAAGAACAATTAGTGAGTAAAAAGGAAGAGAGATACATGTCGCGACACCACTATGATGTCGCGACAGTGAATTAAGTTTCAAAATGGAGAAGGATTGTCGCCACATCAAACAAAATTCAGGTCCCGAGATTGTCGCGACATCCTAAGTATGTCGCGACATGTGCGATTACGTGTCAACCATCACTTCAAAAGCCCTAAATTTAATGATCTCAAATAAAAAGAGGCGGAATCAAGCTGCGATACGTCTTAATTAGCTACTAATTAGCCCACATACATTGATTGAATTGCAACAAGCTGAAAACTATTTCCATTCACTCCAACCCATGAGTAACCATTCACCTTTCTGCCTTCTTCTCGAATCTCAACCTCCGAAACCCCATTCCAAACTTTCAAAAGTTTTCCCCTTGTTTCAATGGTCGAAATCTCCCACCTGTCCCAACCCAGACGAGACATTATGAGGAACACCTAACAATCGTGAAGAAGAAGAAACTCGCTAAGCAGAATGCACTAGATGAGATTCGTCTGGGAAACAAGGTGAGAAATACCATCAACACCTAAGCTCCCGACTCTCATGAAAAGGTGAAAAGGAAAGGGAAAGAGGAGAGAAGAAGAAGAAGCAGTAAGATTTCGTCTTCAAAAGGCTTTTCTATTCCCAAGGGAAGAAGTATTATGCTAACAAGGGGTTTGTCATAGAAGAAGATTCAAAACCCTCGTGACTCCTTTCAAGGAGATGATGAGCGTAGAGACGTGGAGAGTCTCTCAAGACACCAAAAGCAGGGCATGAACACTGCAAGAGAATTTTATTCAAATATGGTAGGAAGGAAGGATGGAGCAGTTTTTGTTGGAGGGGTCTGGGTATCTTACGAGGCCAAAGCCATCAACGAGGCCTATGGTATGACAGTTCACAAACATGGTTCCAAATTCAAGAAATTGTTGAAAAAACCAGAGTTTGAAGAATTACAAGAAGCTCACTAACTGTGAAGGTGCAATAAACTCAAGAAGAAGGAAGACCAAGAACAAGGAACGTATAGCCTCATCAAGAGGCTAAGGTATGGTTTTATTTTCTTGCTTGCTCGGTCCCAACAAAACATAGCCGCACAAAGGAGAGAACAAGAAGTCGTGTTGTCAGGCGCACCAAGGTATAAGATCAATATAGGAGTTATCATCGAATTCTATCATGAGATATCATGAAGGGAATAAAGAGGTCTTATTCTCACCCAAAGAACAATGCCTGCGTTTCGCTGGGTCGGGTCAAAGGAATTTGGGAGTCGAAGAAGAAGTACCTTGCACTTCACCACTTTTCCTCGACAGAGTTAGCAAGGACCAAAGAAACCTGAAGAAAAGGGGAGGCCGGGTGGAGAACAGAGAAGGCTTCGGCCAAGAGCTGCAAAGGAGACCCGAGGGTTGCCGATCAAGGAATGTGAGCACCCGTAAAACTCCACTGCATTAATAATGATTACATGCTCCGCACAACGCAGGCGAAGGCGCCTCACAGGGGATTCTCCCACCCCAGCCGCCTCCCGCGCAATTAAAACTTCCAACCTGGAGAAAGCTCAAGGGGAGCACAAGAGAACAACTCAGACAGCTCAACGCCATGCGTAAGAGAATATGAAAGAGAGAAGGAGCGAGACTCAAATAGAATTGCAGAAAGTATTTATGAAAAGGAATTGAAGAGAAGAGACCGGAAGAATGGAGGAAGAGCTCAATAAAAGAAAAGGAGCATGAAGTAGCTACAAAGAGAACAAAGAAGGAGAGAAGAGTTGAATAGAAAATATGAACACGGGAAGAATTTCTCATAAGAAGGGGAAGAGTTTAAAAGAAATGAAGGGAAGAGATCATAATCCGTCGTGCAAACTCAAACTCGCCACAGCTTTTTATAACAAATCCGGCTTGTTGATTCTCAACTCTAACTCGACAAAAGAAATTAGGGATACGTAGCAAGAAGTCAAATTAAACAGAAGTCAGCCGATTCATGTTTTATACAAGTCTCTACAAAAGGATTTCGAGAAGAAATCGATGATGAGACATGAAGCGTAAAGATGCGTAATCCTATAAGGTAAAGAATGGCCGGAAAACTTAGATCCGACACTAACAATCTTGCCAAATTCCTAGAGGTGATGACTCAAATGGAAAATACAATGAATGGCTCAGGAAAGAGGCATGAGTTGAACAAAGCATGATTCTCCCCTAATGAGATTTTCATTGAAGAACAAATGGAGAAGGAAACCAAGGAAGAGAAAGCAAGAAGAGAAATGAAAATTCTGGCAATTTCAAACATTGAAAATATTTGTAATCTCAGATCCCCCAACATTTTTGTAGGTTCTCGATCATTTCAAAAGCCAGAAAAACAGACCTTCTCCCCGCCAACTTCTATTACCATCCTTCTCCTGACATCAATCAACGCTTTAATTAACAATAATAAAATGAAATTTAAATTGAATTGTTTGTGGTGCTATTTTGAATTTGTTTCGATTCATGATCGTGTTGCTTGTGATCGCATGAATAGAAATTAAAGTAGAAATTAGTTCCGTAATAAAACTCGAGATGTAATGAACCTCCAAATTGAATGAAGCGCTTAGACAGAATGAGTCGAAATGTATAATAAGGCCAAATTAATACAACATTGAAACACAAGGTGCAAAAAGTTACTTAAGTTCAGCCTAAGTCCAGAATCGAGGAAGGTAATACAATAGAAGAACAAAACATATTTTGAAGTTTGTGATATGAACAATAAATCAAGGAACCCTGCTG
Source organism: Tetrastigma voinierianum (assembly GCA_016808115.1). Lineage (NCBI taxonomy): Eukaryota > Viridiplantae > Streptophyta > Magnoliopsida > Vitales > Vitaceae > Tetrastigma > Tetrastigma voinierianum. The sequence continues at coordinate 537,866 of JAEQBH010000748.1, forward strand.
ACTACTAATTAATTTAAATACTCATTAACAAAATGAGTCAAGGTACTCCCATGGTTAGTCACAATCGCTCAAAACCAAATTCTAGAATTTCCATGATTATCACTCATTATATGAAATCCTAGGTGATACAACAATGCTAGATGATGCAGCCATTTCCCGACGCTTTGAACCATTCTAGCTATCCCTATTCATATGCCGATATATACAAGAGTTCCAGAACAGCCAATGTTTATTTTTCGGGCCAGACCAATGGAAACCCCAACTCATCCTAAAACATCAATCCTTCAAGAAGAACCCATGATTACCCGTAGAATTCAAGGAGGAAGAAAAAGAAATGAAGTTTGGGAGATAGATTTTTGAGGAACTCAAAAAGGGAATGAAAGAAAAGACAAAGAGTAGAAAATACAATAGAAAAGCAGTTACAGTGGATAAAGTTTTATCTTGTGTGGCCTAACTCTCGAATAATTAAGTTTCAGGGGTGTTTCTAACAATTCAGTACCTAATGTGCCATCCTCGGGGTATGGGAGCCTAATAACCCAAAGTTCGGCTAAGAGTGTTAGAAAGCCTAAAAGTTAAAACATCAGACTATCTCCGAATGTTGACAAACGCGAAGCTTCCGAATTACAAGGGAGAAGACAGGCATACCTGGCTCGACCAAGAAATTAAAGAGATGTCCTAAACATGAAGCTTTAGGGAGTTTATTATAGAAACTACAAGAAAGAAAGGGCGTATGAGGAGAGAAAAGGTTCAGTGGTAATCTTAACCTAAAATTCCTTCCATCCTACCCATTACCCGTGCCTAACAATATGCCCAAAAGACCTCGATTGGATTCATACCGAATCATCTACATTAGTGGAGATCAATATGAAAAACAAGCCTATGGAATTTGGAAGAAAAGAAATAATCAAAATTGCATGACTTAGGAGTTAATGACTCCAATATGAAAATGAGAAAGGAAAATAATCTATTATTCAACAGGATCCAATGAATATGTTGTTTGTAAAACAATTTCAACAGTTTAGTTTTGCGTAATATAAAAAGAAGTAGAGACAACCCTCGGAACTGACTCGTGTTTAGATGTACGTAAAAATTACGCATACCTTGCATTTCAATTAAATTGATCACACGCAACGAATCGTAGAAAAATGTCCTTACAAATTCTTTCTTTTATTTTGCTCGAGGACAAACAATTTCTTTTCTTTTTCTTTGCTTCGAGATGCCAAAATTTTAAGTTCGGGGGAGTTTGATGAGCTTAAAGTCATCTATTTTAGTCCATTTTTCGCTTAATTTTCATATCAAAGAGACAATTACTTGCAGAATAAATATGAAGAAACTCACCCATCCGTTATTAGCGTAGAATGGAAGAAAGAAGAAAAGCAAGAGAAAAATGCAGAATGGCGAATAAAGTACCAATTGGCAGAGCGTAACGAAAAGAACCGCCGAGTCATCGGGATGCAGCTGTTTACATACCAAGTCAGCGATCGCGACATCGTGATATCAAGGAAATCTAATATGTGTCGCGAAGCATGGATAACAAGATATGTATGTCGCGACATGAGACTGCCTTTCATGAGAAAGTCAGAAGAACGAAATGGGTCGCGACGTGAGATCAAGTCGCGGACATCAAGAACCATACCAAAGCTACGAGTCAAGGAATCGGTCGCGACAAGATACCGGCGTCGCGACAAAGAAGAGCAATCAAAGGAAGATACAAGTGGCGATAAGATCAAGCAAGCAGAATCGCCGATGTCACGACAACATATCGATGTCGCGACATCATGAGAAAACATTTGAACCTCGCAGATCTCTTAGTCGATGTCACGACAGTGATTGATGTCACGAAGATCCGGGCTACGTTGAATGTCGCAGTAAGATGTGAGCCGAGGTCGCGACGCGAGATCGAGGTCGCACATCAAGAGCGACCGCTTGAAATATGGGTTAAAGGGCGTGATGTCACGACAAGAGATTGTTGTAGTGACACCAAGAACAAACTTTCGGGGCTGAAGGCCCTGCAGAACTAAGTCGACATGTCGATAAGATACTCGATAAACAAGACATCAGAAACCTTCGATGAAAGATGATAAGAAATGAACCGCCGCCACTTATTAAGAGATCGGATGTCGCACATCGAAAAGTTCCATCGACACAGTTTTATTTAGTCGATGTCACAATAAGAGGTCAAGTCACGACACCAAAAGCCCCCGCGAAGACCGCAACCCCATTAGTCACGCCGCTAACCCATGCATCGGGCGTCGCGACACGAGACCCGCCGCTGAAGGATGCGAAGCTCCATAAAGTAATGTCGCGGACAAGAGAATGATGTCGCTGACATCACTAATGATCAGCCAAGACTGTGATGTATTAAAGAGGAAGCCAAGGTCGCGACGCGAGATTGAGGTCGCGACATACGGATGGCGTCGCCGACAAGGAATCGAGGTCGCGATCAACAAAGGACTCGGGCTCAGATACCTAAAACTCACGCAGGCTACATTTTGGGATGTGGCCCAACCGAAAAACCCTATAACACGCAGCCTATCCGTACATAAAAAAGTCACGCCACGCACGAGAGTAGAACCGGATAATGGCGCTCATTTTCTTTGGCTTTAGTTTTCTTTTCTTTTCTTTTTCTTTTTATTTTCTTCAATATGGATAGATTAGATTAGATTTATCGTTTTATTTTCTTTTATTTTCTGAATCGATGTTATCGTTGGAAATGGGCCGAGTGCGTAGTTCAATCAAGCCAAATTACCACCGAATGTCAAGTTCGCATTAAATTTCTAGAATTCGCTCATCCAGCCGAAATGCGCTATTCTTAAGATCGTAGGAATGCCGTAGTGTGTAATTCAAGAATTGAGGAACCTGTACCCATTAAGTGAATGTTATCATTAAATTATCTTTCCTCTTTTGTTATTTCCAAAGAAATTGTGAATATCACTTTATGAATTTACTTAAGCATGGGATTAAGAGTTTTGATCCGAATATCAATTTCTTATACCCGTTTTAAGAGTCAAGCTTTACTGCTCCGATTCAAGGAGGTCCTCCTATGACACAGATGACAAATCCCTGAGTTATGAATATTTCTTTTCAAGGTATATTAACTCGTTATTGGGGAGATCTAATGAGCTTTGTGAGTTTACTTCCATAAATCCTCTCTCACTTGAAATCAAGAATGAAGCCACTGAGTTATCAATTTAAACAAGGTAAGAGTTCACCTCAATTCGAATATTGAAGCCGATCTCAGAAAGAATAGATCTAATCTACAGAGGGTGATCTATTCTAATTGAGGAAGAGTAACTGAAGTTGTATATCTGCTTCGACTGGAGCACCTCGGGAGCTATGTGTACAACCCATAAATGGGTATGAAGTATTGCAAAAGAAAATACCCGCATTAGGAAGTCCCTTTAAAAGTAGTTATCTAATTCCCCGTATTCGAGAGAATCGGGTCAAAAAATTAGATAATGAAATGTGAAGTGAGATTCAAATTTAACTATTAACACCTCGGGACAGATTTTGAAAATCGAAATTGGCGCTACAATTAACAATCGTATAAACAGAATCGATACTTCACACTAGCATCGATCTTAATGTGTTCTCTAAACGATAATTATTCAATTTCTATTCATTTTCCTAACTATTAATTATTCTTTTATTCTTTATATTCAAGTTTATCGCTCATTTCGCTTATTTCCCTTTGATTCGCTTAGTTTTCCAAGACTCAATGTCGGGATCTACTATCATTGAGTAGTCCATAAGATGGAAATTGAAAGAAGTCGTAGTAGTTGATTTAAAATTCTTGAGACTCGTGATCGGGAGCAATCGATTCTAAATCCATTTTATTACTGGCCGAATTGCACTGGCAGAATATCAGACCCAAAACCAAACTTTGAAAATGATTTACTCTAGGAGATATTTGGTTTATATAGTATAATGTCAACAAGTTTATGGAAAGATTGCCCGGGATTAGATAACAGTCCTTGGTAATAACGTCGTAAATTTGTATGTGTTCTTTGGTCTAGCAACAAGCTTATTGGCATCATTGTCAGGGATTAGTCAATAGTCCTTTGGTAATAATGTCATAAATTTACATGTGTTTTGGTTCGATCAACAAGCTTATTGGCATCATTGTCAGGGATTAGTCAATAGTCCTTTTGATAAATGATTAAATGAAAATGTTAAATGATTATATGATCGAAAATGAGTATATGATTGAATGATATATGCTAAGTGATTATATGATTTAACTTCAAAATTAACTCATGCAGCAAGTGGTAAATTTGAATAGGAAATAAGGACCTAAGGGTCTAATGAAATGACTTAAAATGCCAAAGAGAATTAAATGAGAAAAGGAAAAGTAAATTGTGAAGTGTTAAATGAGAAAAATGAGAAATGAAATAATGAGAAAAGCCAAACAAGGCTTAAGGAGGAAAAAAGATGACCTAAGGGTCATAAGTTATAAAGAATAAATGTCTTAGTGTGATTAATGAAAGTTGTAGTGCAAATAGAAGAAGTATATGGGTTATAACGCATTTTGGGAGAAACTTAAGTCAAAATAATGCATTTTTGTGGCCAAACAAGGCCTTATGAAGAATAAGTGATTTAAGACCACACTTGGTCTAAGAATGCACACTTGTGCAAAAATGTGTTGGAGAGATTGAGAGAGGAAAGCTAAAGTTTTGTGTGAAGGAGTATTGGGTAGACATCTACCATAACCAAAAACTCCTAGAATAACCTGACTAATATGTGATTATCATTGTATTTGAATAGGGGATGACAAGGAGGAAAACCCGCTTTGAAGTCAAGATTCCGAAGATTGGAATCAAAGCGACGATTTTTGGTTTGTTCTCAAACTCTCTCTCTATTTCTAAAATATTTGAATAATTCTGAAATGATTTTGAATTTTGGAAATGATTTAGAAATGAATTTGTTTTAAGTGATTTAGAGACAATTGCTTGTGAAGCAGATTTACTAGAAAATTGCATGAATGTGAAAATGTTCTATTTGCATACAAATGTATATATATACTATTGTAAATTGTATTGAATGATGTAATGCCCTTAAAAGAATGTTAGCAGTTAGAATTTGAGTTGAGATAAATTGAGAAAGGTATCTTGATAAGAGTCGAACAAATGTATTATTGTGGCATATCGATCCGTAGCTTAGCGGGACAGTATCGGTAGTGTACACCAATCAAGTACATATTTTATAAAGCGGGTGTTTCATCGTGCGGTCCCGGCGAGGCGGAATGCAGGTGATTAGTTATCGTAATGCAGAAAGCATAGGTTAAATTTGATAAGGGCTAAAATGCAAATGATAATGAGAATGAAAAAGTGCATGATTTATGATCTGAATGATTTGTTGCACGTGAAAATGCATAGTTTAAGATGACCAATGAATTGTAATTGATTAAATGTAAATATATCTTTATGTATATATTGTATTGCATTGGTCATTTAAGAAAGTACGAAAGCATTGTCTTATGAAATTGCATGATTTGATTTAAACTGAAATAAAGAGATAATCATATAGAACTACTAAGCATGGAAATGCTTAGCGTGTTCATTTTTATCAGCAGCGGTACTAGAAAATGAAAGTAAGCGGGGCCGAAGATTGTCGGACGCGAGTCAGTGAACAACGTATAAGTATGATGGAAATAAAATCAAAAGCGCCGCGAATTAGTTTAAAAAATTTTTCGAAATCTTATTTTCGTAGGAACCCATGCAAACACATATTAATATCAAAAGGTGAAGATCAGATCTATACATTCTTTGTTATAGGAGATTTGTTGATGAGGTTGAAACGCTCTGCACCCGAAGTCTTCAATTAGCCCTCCTTCCTTGAGGTGTGTGGGCACAGCGATTACGATGCGGAACCATTATCTATGTTTTCTCCACAGATCTACCTTGCGTACTCGACACATGAGGCGAGGATATCTAAGGAAACTCTCCACAGGAAACTAAGTTTGGAAAAAAAAGCTTCTTTTTCCTTTTCTTTTTGTTTCTCTTCTCTCGAAAACTGACCACCACGGAAATATACCTTTGCTCGGGTTTTATAAACGTTTAAATCCTTATCGAATAAGGAAAGCGAATTAATTATATTTAATATTCTTAAATTGATCCTTATCGAGATAAGGAAAGCGAATTAATAATATTTAATATTCTTAGAATTGAATCCTTATCGAGATAAGGAAATGAGTTAATAATATTTAAAATTTAATTCAAATCCTTATAAGATAAGGAAGCGAATTAATTCTATAATAACAATTCAAATATTATTACCCTTCTGAATTATTTCCTTATTCAATGAGCAAACGAATTAAATTGAATTTAAATAACAACTAATTGTTATTTGTAATTTAAAATAATCTCATCATTTTAAACTACTACGAAAGTGCAATTTATAAATCATGAATCGTTCATTGTAGTAATATAGGAGGTGGAATTGGACCCATGGACATGTAATTTCAAGCTCAAATAAATTGATATTAAATTAGCTCTTGATATTATTTTAATTTATTAATTTCAGAGTTATTCCACTAAAAACTTGAAATTGAACTCTTGTCATACGATGTCGATTTTACTCGGAAATTTAGAGTGTCCATTGATTTAATCTCATTACATGCGGTTCTATCCTCCAGAAGTGGTTCATAACTAGAAGTCGGGTGAAATTACCGTTTGCCCCTCTAATTATATCTTGATCCTTAAGTTCCATTAATCCGCTCAGTGAGCAGTTAATTTATAAACTTTGTTATAAATTGGCATTCAATTTGTTCGATTAAGGCAGCAACAGGAACCAGGCATCAAACCATAGGAAGGGTTGGATTCCATGTCCATAGTTCACATTCCCAGCTGCATACATCAATGAGCCTCCAAGACACAAGTATTGGGCCCATTTCATAGCGAACTTTAATCCATGACTCAGTACCCGATTGACATAAGCGGGTCTATATTCTCGGGTTGAAACGTCGCATGCCAGTCATCTAAGCGAAGTATTGTTTGAATTCTTGAGACAAGCGGTATTTAAAAAATTCAGCTGGCGCCTTGGTCTGTCTATATAATCTTATTATATATGGAGCCTCAGCTAATGTTGCACGTAGTGACCCCGGATTAAGGTCACTTCATTCTGTGATCGCCGGACCGCCCGGTAATGTTGAATTTGAAGATCCCGAGCCCGATTAATTTATTACGGACGTGTGATTTATAATCCATAACCTCGATCTCGTGTATAAGCTGACTTCTTGCTGGGTTATGGTTGCATTAATAAATCTGGGATTTTACGACGTTTCATTCATACATTATGCACAAAATAGCTAAATGTAATAAATACGACACTTTTATTAATTTCATAAAACATAAATATAAATTCATGCTTTACAGGGCACTATCCCTAACAAAGTAAATGCTTCGTCCTATGCATATCATTCCATTCATGATATATTTTGTAACTATTTTGCATTGAATTCAATGATGTAGAAGTCTTCATGAGAAGAATATATTTTTGACTCATTTTGTTTTGGATATTTATGAAATGTGTTTTAAAGAGAGGTAAACTCTAAGAATATCATTTTACAAATGTATTTGAAAAGGCATGGAATGCCAATTTTTATAAATGCGTTATTCAAGAACAGTTATGGGCAAATTTTGTATATTATTTTGAATGGGCATGGAATGCCTTCATTGTAAATGCATTTTGTTAAATGTAAATGTTTATGGGCCTACTGAATTGAAATCGCTTCTGCACATATTTAAGTGTTTATCTGAAGTGGATGTAGGCTAAATGGTTATTTGTTTTGTACTTGTGTTTTGGCAAATGAACTTCGGCTGTAACTGGACTCGATTCGAGATCCCTTGATCGGGTAAATTCGGGAATGAGGTGCCACCCCAAAAATTAGGGGTCAGTTCAAATGCGTAATTTAACTTGCGGAAAGATTCTACCTTATGTGTAGCGCACCTAAGTCTTAGTATCGAGGCAGGGTACCATTTTCCTGATGGTTGCAAGGTTACTCGGCACCACCTGATATCCTTCATGGGACCATTAAACTCATATTTAAGTTAAAACATAGACTATACACTTAGATATAGTGCGCAGATTCCGATCCACGACCCTCTTACCAATGTTACATGCAGACTATGTGCTTGATAGTCCCGAAGATTTAATTACATTTCTTTTCTCTTACATAAACAGAAACTGGATAAACTGTCCAAAATTTTACAAAATAAATAATAAAGCCATAGTGATATGCTTCACCACTAAGATCTCGATGAGTTCCATATCGATGTCTTATACAGTACACGAAATATATTCTCACGACGGGGTGAGCAAAGCCCGGTAGAGGAATTCTCCTACAAGGGCTACTCTCTACCTAAGTACACATGCAATGCCATGATTCAACATTCATAAACACATTGAGTAAAAACAAATACATTTCTAAATAAATGTCTACATGTCGTACCCGATATCTGACGTGACTCCTCACACATGCATATGTCATGTATGAAAAATTGTCATTACAAAACAAAAGATTTTTGTTTTATACATCCCAACCTCATTGGGCATTTTGATAATCTGCTTTGTGTGTGTGCCTTTTGTGGGTAACAAACTTTCCGGGGTCTCACCGTAGGCATCATGCACCTTTCGACACTTTCAGGGGCTTTCACCACTAGATACATATGTCTAACCAAGGATGCAGGCCTTCCACTTGAGGGGGTGTCTATCACTTCTTGTTACTACCAAACACATAATTAAACCGTGCGACACTAGGACGTTGTCCCTTAGATAGAGTCCACTATTAAACACCAAACACAGTGTTAATTCATACCATGCACTCACACCCGTTTCATATGATGTCCCTGTGCATATGCAATGCAGAAATGCCACTGCATGTTATTTCATGTTACATACACCGTAGAGCTATCTAACATTTACAAATCATGGATAATTATATCTCTGCATATAATTCCCACATCCATCATATAACCTATGTTAATACATCAGTAAGCATATATAAACATGATTTTCACCTGACTTACATGTCATTCAATCAATGACAACACACAAGCTGGATCTTCATGTTCGGACCTGAAAGCGACATCTGATTCGGCATGTCGGTCTATATCCAACGATGACACGCACACAACTTTGTTTTTTCTGACCCTTATTTTCGACAACACAGCTTAGTTTTCTAGCCCCTATTTTCTAGCAATACAACCTGTTTTCCAACCTTTATTTTCGACAACACAACTGTTTTCCATTTATTTTCTAGCAACACGACTGTTTTTTAAGCCCACATTTTCCTAGTAACACAACACATTTTCTAGCCCATTTTCGACAACACGACCTGTTTTTTTCCAGCCCACATTTCTAGCAACACAACATGTTTTCCATTTTATTTTCCAACGCTAACCTATTCGAAGCGCGATTAAAACAAAAAATGACAATGGTCCTTAAATTACCAACGGTTTAATCAAAATTGTTCTTGGCTTGCAGATTAGGGCTATACCTCATGGCCATTGAATGACCCTTAGATAAAAAATAACCAGAGTAGTAGAGAACCCCTACCTCTTGGACCGTGAACAATGCCTATTCCTTGGTTTGCCGAATGCCAAAAAATAGAGGGAGAGCAACTGGTCCTCCTCCTTTTCTCCTCATCTTCCTTTCCTTTCTTTTCCTTTTCTTTCTTTTCTCTCTTTCCTTCATTTCCAAGAACTTTTTCTTTTTTTCTGTTTTGTTCTCCTCTACGAACTGATCACATTTTCCATTTGATAGAATTTTTTTTCATTCTCCATTTAGTGTGCGTGGTTCCGTGTCACATTCACATTCATTCCATCTTCCCATGTGGCACAAGGGTGCCATGCATTTAGCCATGTGGAATTTACCACCCACATGGCACCTAATTTATGGTCATGATGCCATGTGGCACCTCACCACTTGTCACCTTGCCATTCCTTCGTTTTGCCTCGAAGTGCATGGTTGTCTCGAGTCGGCGTAATTCGACTATGCAACTGGGTGCAGGGAGCGAACTGTGATTATGTCAGGTGTCATCATCCAGAAGTCAGAAATTCCCATAACAATAATATATCGTTTTACTTTACCCGGGTTTTCGCACAAACACAGGGAGGAAAGGACCATAATACCCCTCATCAAATAGAGGGGTTGCATACATGCATCCCTATGCTTATAGTGTGCACCTTCATGGGCTTTAGGCCTAAGAATGAGCCCAATGACCCATATGGTAATCCAAATGACCCCGAGATTCTCCTAATCCCTATATAGTCCCATCCCTAAGCATTCTTGTTCGATTAAGATCTCATCCAAATTACTTTCTCTAAGCTTAGATCACATCCAAGACCATTTTGTTCCTTCTTCAAACCTTCTAAGTATGTAACCCATTAAGTTTCCAGTTATGTCGGCCACTTGAATCAACCCTTTGATCCAAGTAAGTTAAGAGCGGTATCCAACAACACATCATGACCCCCAATTGATCGAAAGAGTTAAGGGTTTGATTGTGAACCTTTCCATATGAAATATATTGTGCAATGCTCACTTTTCATTCCATATTATACCCGACTTGGTTTAGAGCATGAACTATGCATCTACTACCACTAGTTGAACTAGCCCAAGTGTATTTATCTTATCTCCAAGATTTATTACTCATAAAGAATGCCATTGAAGACTCTCTTCATGACACTATTACTCTGGCCAGAGATTCCGAGTAATGATCTCTACAAGATGGCCTAGGGTATACCCTCCTTTTATCAGGAGTGGTGAATCCTTTATTGGCTACTCAATTACCTTCGAATAACTCAAGTTATTCCCAATCATCACCCTACTAGCAACTTCTCTTAAGGCAACAAGGATCGAAGCCAAAGTATAGAATCTGATGAGTCCTTTGGTGGATTGATTGGCGAAGTAACTGTTCACGATCCCTTAAATGTTCTAGATGGACCAATTACAAGGTCAAGAGCTAAGAAGATCAAAGGAAATGTCATTTTGAGCTGGTGCGATCTACTTAGTAGAATTTGGACACCCAGTTAACAAGACTTCTACTTTCAAAATGGGCTTCAAATTAATCTGATTCAAGCAACTGAAGAGTTGGGCTAACTTGGAACTTGGAGTTGGGCAATTTAATTAGGCTGAACCATTTATTTATTTTAATTAATAGGAGCTGATTTTCATGAAACTAAACCCATATTTGTATTTTGTTGGGCTGGCCGAACTTAGGCTTGTTTTGGGATGAATTCTTAGCCTAGTTATTTAGGGTTAGTCCAAGGGTCATATAAATAGGACATTATGCTATTTAAAAAAACTTTGATGATTGATATTCTGAAAATTTTCAGATTGAGAGAGTTGAGTTTTCTCCTCTTGCTTTTTAATGAACTTTTGAACTTATCAAAGAAACAATTCTTTGTGGCGTTCACCCATCAAGTCTAAGTTCTTGAAACGAGTTTTCATTATTCTTGAAGCAAGATTTCAACGGGTCCTTTGGACAAGTTTTCAACGGGTTTAGATTCTTTCAAACCTTTGGTTCTTTGTTCCTTGCTGATCATTAGGTCAAGGTATTTATCTATTACTTGTTTTTTTTTTCTTGGGTTTGAACGCAATTCGGTTAATGGAGTTCAAAGGACTTCCCTCGGGTTCCACGTCATTTGGTATCGGAAGGAGTTCAGTAGGTCTTCTATCTTTTTCTTTTTTTCCCTTTATTTCAGTACTGTTCATCGTTATTTCGGTACTGTTCATTTTGGTCATAGTGTATGTAGCTGAGGCAGGGGTCTCGTTGATAACGTCGGCTTCTGAAATACACTATGGCTATCGCATATCTCAATACCACACTATCGCGTCTCATTCATCGAGACTCATTTATGAGTAAAAGTATCCCCATCGGAACCTTTTGAACCATACTCAAAATATTACCCAAGACTATGTCACAATAGTCCTTAAGAGTTTATTGGTTCGTGGTATAATGCAGTAGATATTAGAGATTTGGTGTTTGGAATCAAAGATATTTATAAGCCTAAACCTCCTACTGCCGTAGCATAGCTACTGCAGTATAGTGGTTCTAGGGTCGAACAAAAGGATGGGTTTTCTTCGTACCAATGACTTACAATTAATTCCAAAATGGTGAATTTGCTTTGGATTCAGGGTTTTTGTAAAAACAATGGGTTTCAATGGTTAGGCGAAAGCGAGGTGAAGAAAATATAAAAGAACTCCTTAGGCTTGTCGGGCCACGGAGTTTGACTTCTAAAAGATGGCGGGGGTCCTCGGGTCCCTTTCCTCGCGTTGGGGAGGATGACCTATAGTCATTTTCTGAATCGGATCTTCATTTGACACTAAAATCTGAACCCTAATAATTTTCCTTTTGAGATATAACATTTATTGGACATAAATGCTCCCAGGCAGTTAAAATTCATCTCCTTGATCTACCTTACAGTAACAAATAAATGACAACTAATGAATATTGGTGGATCTAGCAATAAGCATCAGACCTAAGATTGCCAAGTGAATTGATCCGAGAGGCGCATCTGAGGTTGGCCACAGAGTGAGAGATGAGGCATAAATGGCAATAAATGCTTGCGTTAAAAACATGAGAACCAACAATTTACCTCAGATTCAAAGCCCAGTAGCCATCCTCTTCAAGGATAAAGGGGGTTTAGCCAACCAACCTCTGAGTTGTCATCCTCAGGGGGTGTTTGGCAGGCGAGAAAATGAGAGGAAATGGGAGAAAATGAGAGAAAAGGAAAGAAGCGGGAAAACTCCTGCCTAGCTCTCTATATTAAATGCAGAAAAAATGAAAAATGTCTTTTACAATAGCTTAATTGAGCTTATATAGTGCTCCTAATAAGCAAAATTACAAAAATATCTCAAATACCCACTATTTATGAAGGGTATTTAAGGAAAAATCACAAAAATTAGCTTGAGAATTGATTGGATTTAAAAGGAAGTGGGAGAGCGGGTTGCGAAAATTCGCATTTGCGAGTCTGAAGGTTACGAGTACTACGCAGCCACGCCCAAAATTTGCGGGTTACCAAATTTCTCTGTTTTTCTGCTACTCTTTCCTTTGGTTTTGATCTGCAATAAGTTCAACTTCAGTTCTTCATGCTTGAGTTATTTCGATAATTTTGGCGAGTTTAAACATAGAAACTACAAAAATAGCTACAGAATGCGATCAGTAGTATAGTCGGGACCTTAATGTGCAAATCGGGTTAATTAAGTTGATTAGTACACAAAAAGTTCTCAAAACCTCCAATAGCCAGGGTTCAAAATAACACTATTTGGGCACTAATCATTTATTACAACACTCTTATACAAAATCATATATTAACCTTTACTTTGTTCGCCTCATTTTTGAAATGAATATCAAGGCCACATGTCGGCCTTCTTCATAGTCATAGCTCGGATAGCGTCCGCAGTATTGTCTGCACCTTGAAATATTTTTTCCCATAAAGGGTACTGAGGCCACCTAGTAGAGAATACCTGCATCTGAGGCTGCTCCCCACCCCAGTGCACATGCAATGTCCACTCACCCGTTTCAAAATCACATTCAGTAAGAACATGCGATTCTATATGGAATCCCTACGTGCCATGCCATCAAATGAGATGCGACTCATCGTGTACCATGCGCACAGAAGTCCTCACGGAAGCTCCCTCACCTGGCGCTGGCCACGTGTGTGAAAAGCGTCATTACGGATGACATCCGATGATCATTCCAGCTAAATTTGTTTGTTTATAAACCAAAATCTTTTTGGATGATACATCACAATGATCATTTTATATTCAAAATCCATGCGCCTTTTTATGGGTAGCGGATTTTTGGTGTCTCACCATAGGCTCCACAAACTCGGACACTTTTACGACCTTTCACCGTTAGGGACTATGTCTGACCATAATTGGCAGGTCTTTCACCCGAGGGGGGGATTTATCCCAACTTGCTGATACCCGGCACATATTTTCCTTACCATTTCAATCAACCATGTGACTCTGTTGGACGTTGTCCCATTTAACTGAGCCCACCTAATCAAACACCAAACGCAATGTTGATTTACCAACTATGCACTCACACCCATTTAATGCGATGTCCCCGTTCATATGCAATGCAATTATGCCATTGCGTATTTGTACCATGTCGCATATATGATGAATGTTATATGGACAATTTTATCAAACATGCATATCACCAATGCATCCTGGGCAATTATATCAAACATTCATATAATTCCCCTACATTAACTCATTCATGTCATTTGTATCACGCGACGTATAATAAACATCACATACAAATCATTACTTAGTCAAGTAATGAAGCACTCTATCCTCTAGGTCAACATTTCATCAACAAGCATGTCATGCCATGCAATTAATTGCACATGATCTTATGATCAAAATTTGACAATGTTTGTGAGCACGAATGCCATTTAAATGTGATCGGATTCTATACTCAAAGAGCTTTTCAAATAGTCCAAGAACGTGTGAATTAGAGTTCAAACGAGAAGATATGGTCGTCCGAAGTTGGAGTGCAACAGGGGCCACACTATTGCGCCAATCCATGAAATAGTGTGCCCAAGGGTTGCAGGAACATTTTTGTAACTCCCGTACACGCAAGTTTTCAACCCAAATTCGTTCCAGAAGCATCACTTTAGACTGGCTACAACCTCATCTCAATTAAGATAGAAAAATGGTCCATATTCTAATTAATACCATAAAACATGCCATAAACATGGCGCAAGCGTGATCGAGCAGGCCAAGCGAACGAAGGATGAGAAAGAAACCAGGTAGATCCTTACCTCTTAGAGCGTAGCCCTCGTTGAATAACGGGACTTTACTTCTTGGTCTAATGAGTTCGTGACCGAACACCGCTCCTTACTACTCCTTCTTTCTCTCCTTTCTTCTCCTTCTCTCTCTTTTCTTTTTGCAAAATATTTCTTTCCTTTCTTTCCCTCTCATTTTTTTTCCTTCCTTTTCCTCCTTGCTACTCCTTGCTTATAAGCAGCTCCTCACACCCGTATGTAACATCTGAGAAATACCTAGTCGTTTGTTATGTTTAGGGTATTTTGTAAGCATAATTTGAATGTTTCGTGAGTTAAATGCGGGGAAACATGGAAACTTGAAGACCAGATTAATAATAAAGCCAAGGGTAAATATGGTGCATTGAGGACCTAATGGCCATTAAAAGGAAAAGACTAGGGGTTAATATATGAAATGTTTAAAAATGAAATGTAAATAGAAGAGATTATGGGATTCAAGGCAATTAGAGAGAAAAGATGGAATAGAAATAATAAGGAATGGAAGGCTTAAGTGCAAAAATGAAAAGTGTTGAAGAAAAATGCAAGGCCAACATGCCTTAACTTAAAAATGGGATTTAAGACAAATTTGATACCATTTTTTGGAGAACCCGAAAATCGTAGAAGAGGAAGGGAGGAGGAAAGAGAGAAGAGGAAGAGAAGAAGAAGAAGAAGAAGAGGTGAAGGCAAGATAAAAAAAGAGTATAAAACTAACCTTGAGTATGGAAATCATGAAAATTAAATGTGAATCTATAGTTTGTGGGTTTGTATAGTTAATAGCTTGTCTCCAAATCTAGGGTTTTTTGGTAGAATTTCATCATAACCTTAGATTTCTTGAGAATTAGGGTTGGTAAAACCCATAGGAACAAGATGGTAATGAATCTCTCTTTGAGGTTGGATTCATGGTTAAATAATGAAGATTGAGTTAGGGTTTAGAATAAGCCCTAGCGTCCTTGAGTTTAGTTTTGTGTGTATAGGTTGTGACCCATATTAGAGTTGTTTTTGGGAGAAATTCATGGAAGATTTTTGAGGAAAGATATGTAATGAAAGATGATTTGAGTAAAAATAGAGATTTCAAGATGAATTGGAGTGGTTTTGACGTGTTTATGGAGTATTGGGTTGATTTAGGTATCAACATATGGAAAAATGGAAGAAAAACACACATTCTGGGCATTTTCGGGGGACTGTGCAGTACGCGGATTTTAATGCCGGTCTGACCCTCGAAACAGAACACAGCTCTTAGAGTGCGGAGCAGTCTGTACCTTATGCTCCTATTTTGACCGGTGTTAAATTATTTTACTTGATAACTTGCTCATTTCTTATCGATTTGAGTGATTCAAGTGGATATAATTAAACTAGACTTCAAGGAGAGCAAACATCCAGATATAGGCATCATCAAATTCTGACTCTCAGTGGCCTAGAAATTTACTCCAAAGTGCGTATGTCTGAAGCCAGAATTCCTACATCAGTTTGATCATAGAGTAGTCCGAGTTGTTTAGAACATAACTCGAGTTTCGGTGCTCCGATTTGGGTGATTCCAGTTGGAGAAGAACCCTTAGCACCTTAGCTGTAAATGAGTACAAAATAACAAGTGTCAAATATGGAGTCAAGACACTAGAAAATGAGTATTACAAACTATCCCCAGTGTAATATCGGTAAATTGACTAGTTTGGCATGAAAATGTCATAACTTTTGTTCGGATGATCCAATTGGAATGATTCCAATTTCTAAGTAAAATAAATTCATAGAGGGACAAGAATATTTGAATGATGTGTGGATAGGCATCATACCGTACAAGTATTTGAAATGCCATATGGAATAGGCATGAAACCTGAATATGAATATGAAATATGAAAATGACTGAAACATGAATATGAACATGAAAAGTAATATGTCATGAACACAGAATGTGATTAAGATACATTATGAGTTCTGAAAGACATATGATCATATGACTACCTAGGACCAAAGAATGAATGAGTGGACGTTCTGATAAGTGCTTCGGCACTCCTGTTAGTGCTACGGCACTCATGTCCTGATTAGTGCTCCGGCACTCTGATTGAGTAACGGTACTCGATTAGTGCTGCGGCACTCTGGTGAAATACTTGGTACTCATGATTGGTGCTCGGCACTCCCGATTGAAATGCCAGGGTACTTCGATTAGTGCTCCGGCACTCTGATTAGTGCCGGTACTCTTGTTGGTGCTCGACACCTCGGTCTTGTATTGTGTTGCGTCTACTCATTTCTTATGATTGGTCAGGTGGTCAAACTTATATGATAAGACTCTAAATAAAGAATAAGAGTAAAGATCTGAATGTACCTCTGTATCTGTTCTGTAGTACCTACTGGTACTCCTGTATCTGATTAATCTCAGTAGTACCTACGAGTACTCTCGTATCAGTAAAATAAGTATAAGTTACGCGGCCTGCGGGAATAAGTATAAGTTTTTTGTAGTACCCACGAATTACCGCCGTATCGATGAAATAAGTATAGGATTACGTAGTACCTGCGGGTACTCATTATCGGTAATATAAGTTTAAGTCCAGTAGTACCTACGGGTACCTCCGAGCAAGTGTAACTTTGAATATGATTATGATATAAACCGATAATCTATTTTGAATATGTTCTGAATCTGTATGAATCCGGTATATGTATCTGCATAAGTCTGATTTGACCTTGCATGTGATATGATTTTGATATGTTCCGACTTATCGTACCTATGAGTACCTTCGCACATGAATAAGATCCGAAATACAAGAATCAGTTTTGTAACACAAGTATAAGATCCGTAAGACAAGTATATGATCTGTAAGACATGTAAAAGATCCGTAAGACAAGAATAAGTTATGTAACACAAGTATAAGATTCGTAAGACAAGTATAAGATCCGTAAGACAAGTATAAGATCCGTAAGACAAGTATATGCTCCATAAGACAAGTATAAGATCTGCAATACATGTATATGCTCTGTAAGACAAGTATAAAATCTGAAATACATGTCTAAGTTCTGTAATACAAGTATAAGATCTAAAATACAAGAACAAGTTCAGTAATACAAGTATAAATTTTTGTAAAGACCGGGATGTCCTTATTAGTACAGTATGAATCTGATACCAGTATAAGTTTTGTAGTACTTGAATTTGCTCCCGTATAAGGATAAGTTCCATAATACCAGTATACGTTCCGTAATATCTTTTGTGAGCCTCTGGGTACCTCCAAACAAGTGTAATCTCCGTAGTATAAGTATAAGCCTTGTAGTACCTAAGGGTACCTCTGTATAAGTATAAGCTCTATAACTCCTACGGGAGTCCCGAATGAACATAAGTCTATTATAAATATAAGTTCTTCATAAGAATAAGCTCTGTAACTCCTACGGGAGTCCCGAATGAACATAAGTCTGTTATAAGTATAAGTTCTGCATAAGAATAAGCTCTGTAACTCCTACGAGAGTCCCGAATGAACATAAGTTTGTTATAAGTATAAACTCACGGATAAAGAAAAGCTACGTAACTCCCTACGGAGAGATCCGAATAAGCATAAGCCTGTTATAAGCATAAGTACTTGTATAAGTCCATGATATGAATGCATGAATTTCTGATATATGTTATTGTTATACACTTATTATAATTGTGTATATGCATGTGTATCAGTATAATTTATAGATATGTTTCCCAATAAGCGTAAAGCTTAGCATGGGTTTTTAATCCATGTAGAGTGCGGGAGAAGAGCGTGAAACATCCGCATGCAGTGGGCGGTACACTAGTAGGGTTCATCACGGTATGTTAAGTGCTACGATTTGTAAATACGCCAAAAAATATAGTTTTTGTATAAGTAAGATAGGACTCGGTATATGTGTATAGATTTGATGGACACCACTCCGGTGGTAGTTCTTTTGTATATGGATATGATATTTTGATTACGTATAAGATGTGGGCCATAGCAGGGTACAAGTTCGGCTTTAAAAAAAAAAAAAACAGGTAAATAGTCTCAGTATATGGTCTCGCACCCCGAACTCGGTTCGGATCCACCAATCGGGTAGGACCGGGAATCGGGGTGTGACACCATATATAGCCTTCTCCATGTGCCATGCATGTTGACACATGGCGTGCCATGTGTCCTACATGCATAGGCCTTTTCCATGCATTGTGACACATGGCTTGCCACGTGTCACGCACATGGCTTGCCATGTGTCACCCACATGGTTCGCTGATTGGAGTGAATTATGCATGCATTTCATTAAAATTTCTATGTGTTTTTATAACTCAATTGCATGATTCACATTCATATTCATTAATATTTCATTAATCCCCCATACTATAATGTTTTATAGGACATGGTGATATTGGAATAAAAAAGGAAGCTAAATAATAGAAGAAAAGACCCGAAGTAGAGAATACAATGAGAAGTGCAGTAGGAGCCTCGGGTACGCAGCAGCGAGGTACTCCATGTTGCGGCGTAGCCCTTCACTACAGCGTGGAGGCCCTACGTTGCAGCGAACCAGCAAGGAGGACTCTAGTGGCCTCGGGGAAGCTGCTGCATAGCCCCTTTCGTCGCGGCATAGTGAGGTTTCCTTTTTCAATCAGGAGCGTTAAAAACTCTTAAATTCTTGGCCAATGATGGGCTCACATCCCGAGGTATAAAAGGGAAGCAATTTCAAAGCGAGGGGTGGTAGATTGAGGCAGGACAGACGGATAGAGAGGATTGGCGACCAGTTCGAGAGATCGTGAAGATGGCTTCTTATGTATTTCTTTTCCTGATTCGTTTGATGCTAAAAATCTTTCAGTCTGTAATGAAAATCACTATGAATTAACTTTTCTCACAAATTTTGTCAACCCAACCCACCGCGATTATGGATTAATACATTAATTGGTTTATTTAATATTGGTATGAATATGTATGGTTGATTTACTCCTGAATTTAATCACATGTTATTATTTGGCCAATTGTGGCATGCTATTGCTAGGAGTCTGATATTGAGAGAAGATGACTCATAGGGACATGGGTAAAGCAACACTTGGTCAATCAGGGAATAGAGATATCTCGCGTTCCAAGTGTAGCACTTGGGTTTGCACATTTATGCATCTCGGAGTCAAGGGGTCGAAGCAGAGATGCAATACACCCCATTGACGAGATAGACAACTATATATTGAGAGAGAATATCTTGTAGGCATGACCAACCCGCTAACATAAATCATATGAAATATTAAATAAATACGCTATCCAGGTTATAATCCATCAGGTTTGGTAGGAAGGCAAAACCCTAGTTTTCTCATCATCTTAAATCAAAATTTTAATATTAGGCTTTCCATCCCGATTAATTTAGTCATAATTCACTATAAGGCCCGGATCAAATATTATCTAGGTCACTAAGTCGATTATTTACTTACGCTTCTCTTCGTAGGAATGACACTTGACTAGCCGGTACACTCGTGAACTGTGGCGTATGCCCAAACTACGGCGTGCATTTTACCAACTTTTACCTCACTTTCAGTCAGGATTTTTGTACTTGTTGTCGAGGAGAAGTTTAGTGTTGATATTGACAATAGTGTTATAGATTGTACTTTGGATCAATTTTATTTTATTTAGTTCTTTTTACTTATTAATCATTTTATTATTCTTTGTTTTAGTTATTTTGCCTTATTTCATTTGTGCTGTGACTTGGTCTCGACTTCATACTTATGATTTCAGGAAAGCAATTAGTGTGCATGCAAAGACAAGATCGTAGGGAATTACTTCTATTCGATCTGAACCGGAAGCGAACATTGCTCGATTCTGTGAGAAGCACACCACAATGATTTAAATCATGCAAAATCAAGAGAGGATGAGGTAGTTCAAGAGGAATGAACCCACGAATTAGTTAAGAATGGACGAATCATAGAGATCAAGCCACCGAGATCGTTTCACGACTAATAATCCATATGCTAGTCGAGTTCGCGCACCCCGCTACGATTGTTTAGTTAGCTATACGACGACCACCCATTCAAGCGAACAACTTTGAGCTAAAAGGAGTAACTCTGTAAATGCTCCACAATATACAGTTTCATGGGTTGCCTAGTGAGAATCCGAATGCACATCTGACAAGTTTTATTGAGTGCGCGACATGATGGTATAATGGAGAGCGAAGAAGCTCTCGGATGCGTCTATTCCCGTCACTTAGCGACCGAGCCCAGCATTGGTTAGCCAACCACGGATTCCATTACCTCATGGAATGACTTAGTGTAGAAATTTCGACCAAATTTTCCCGACCACAAGATGCGCGCGATTGGTGCGAAGTGCTTACGACCAGACGGTCGAGGGGGAGAACTTGGGCTGAGGCACGGAGAATTTCATGAACTGCGAGGAGATGCCCATATCACGGGTTAACTAGGTGATTTAAATTTTGCAGTTTCTATAACGGTTTAAGCAATTCGATTAGGGCCGTCACATTGATGCCTCGGCAGAGGAGAGTGCTGATGAAAGACTACGAGATCAAGCTTATGAGATATTGGAAGATACAACCACTAATACTAATCAGTGGCCTCGAGATAGATCAGCACCTAGGAAGTCCTTTGCGAAGCGAACCTGAAGTTCATTAACACAGTGAAGCCGTAGCCGGCGTAGTTAACTAGCGGTTCTGAGCGGTAGTCGATGTGAATGCTATTATTGAATAACCCTTAGAGGAGATCTACGAGGTGTTGTGGAGGACAACCTGGGGTACTTTGGATTGTCGATCGGGTAGGATGATAGTAGAGCAGGCACATTGTGAATCGGAAAAATCAACAGCCGCTTTGAGGACGGTATGGAGGTAATACGTATCTGATATAATCGGAGAATCAAGGCGAGGTTGGAGAGGTAACGAATAATTCGAGCAATCAAATTCTATTGGCGGAAGAACAATAGAATAATATGCCATCTTTAGTGATAAAACCACTGCAGAAGAGAGTAAATTTGGAAAAGCCTTGCTCTGCGATGACATGTTTGTTTTATAGGATAGGCGAGCCAGTTAAAAACCAGGCTTCAGAAACTACAACAGTCACTGTTTCTGGGAATCAGGGACGACTCTAAACTTTGGAAGTACAGTAAAAGACCAAATGGCGGCATTATTAGTTGGGATGTTTTTTGGACCTATTAACTCCGGGGGCAGACCCAGGCGAGACCAATGGTGTATATGAAAACTTGTGGGAGTGTGTGAAGGTGTTAGCGATCAGCGATGCAGTGACAAGTGAGATGACAGGAGTGATCAGATAGTCTTAAAGTGATAAATAAGAGGAACAACCTCAGAAAAGTCAGTGGAAGAAGCCCGAGGCTAAGATTGACTAGTATGACAGACCTTGTCCCAGTGTACCCTCAGCGCTGAAGAAGAATAGAATTGGACGAGCAATTCACAAAGTTTATGGAAGTGTTCGAAATTGCATATAAACATTCCATTGCTGATGTGTTCAGCAGATGCTTGATTATGTAAATTCATGAAGGATATATTGTCGAAGAAAAGAAGATTGTTGGACTTGAGGAATGATGAATCTCACTAAGAATGTCTTGCCATCTGGAAGCGCCATGAAATTTGAAAGACTTAGGCGGTTTTACTATTCACATACATAGAATTCCATCTTTGAAGGGCCTTATTGTGTGACACCAGGGCTAGTAACCTCATGCCGTTATCCATGAACAAAGCATCTAGGATTGGAAATTGAGAGCTCGCCCAGCTAAGTGGCGACTAGGTTAGCAAACGGTGCTCAAAGCATCTAAGGGGTGATAGAGAGACGTTTTGGTGAAGGTAGACAAGTTTCTACATTTTCCGTGATTTCATCGTGGATATGGAAGAAGATAAAAGAAATACCCATAATAATGGGTAGACCATTTCTTATGCTTGGTAGGGTAATGATTGATGTGTAGAGGGGAGAGTTGAAATTGAGTGTGCAGGATGACGAGGTCAAGTTAAATGTGTTTTAGGCTGTGAGACCCCAGACAAAGAGTGATACATGCTTCTTGATAGAGACTGTAGAGGCTATAGTGTTTAGCCAAAGTGGTCTCATTGACCCTTTAGAGACTAGCCTAGTACATAGTGAATCAAAAGAACTAGGAGAAGAGGTCTAAGAGTATGTGAAATGGATGGACTCCTTCTAGCCTAATAGAAGGAAATACTATGAACCCCTAGGCGGAATTACTCAAATTTCAGTGCCATCCTCCGAACAACCACCCAAGATGGAGTAAAAGCCACTACCCAACCATTTGAGGTATGCTTATCTTGGGGACGCCTCCACCTTACCAGTGATTATTTCGAGGATCACGCGTGAGAAGAAGATAAGTTATTTAGAGTGCTCGGGGATCTGAGATCTTGCTTAGTGGTCTCTAGATGATTTAAAGGGGATTCACCCTTCTATTTGTATGCATCGAATTCTGCTAGAAGATGGTCATAAGCCTTCGGTGGAGGCCTGGAGGCCAGTCTAACCAGCAGAAAAGTGATCGCCGATGCGAAGTGGCCCTGGAGATGCCGGTGTTATTTATTCTATTCGGCCGATTGCATGGGTGAGTCGATATAGGTGGTACTAAAAGGAGGAACTGAGTGATAAGACGAGAGAATAATATGATTGCTTCCTTCTGAAACGATCCGAGTTGGAGAATTTGCGTGACTATCGGAAGTGAATAAGGCTACCGAAAAACCATTTTCCACTTTGCAATTTGGATCGAGATGTTAGATAGGTTGGTAGACATAGATACTACTATTTTGTAGTTGTTACTCGGGTACAATCGGATCGCTGCAACCTGAGGATCAAGAGAAGACGACATTCACTTGCCCTTATGGTACATTAGCATTTAGGCGGATGCCCTTTGGGCTATGTAATGCACTAGACACATTCCAGCGCTGTGTCATGGACGACTTTTTAGTATTAGGAGACTTCCTTTGACAATTGTCTGGAAAACCTGAGGTCTGTGCTAATTAGATGTGAAGAAACAAATCTTGTGCTGAATTGGGAGAAGTGCCAATTTATGGTACAAGAAGGCATAGTACTTGGCACTGGATTTGCAAGAGGAATAGAGGTCGACAAAGCAAAGATTGAGGCAATAGAGAAACTACCTCCACCATCATCAGTAAAGGACATAAGAAGCTTTCTAGGACACACAGGGTTCTATAAGCGGTTCATAAAATATTTTTCTCGGATTGCAAAGCCCTTGTCCAGTTTGCTAGTTCAAGGGACACCATTTGATTTTGGTTAGCAATGTGTGTAAGCTTTTTAATCACGAAGAATGAATTGATATCAGCCCCATAGTTGCTTTGATTGGGACCTCCATTTTGAGCTAATATCAAGCGCTAGTGACTATGCGATCGGGCGGTCTTCGGGGCATAAAGAAAGGATATTTCAGGTTATCCACTATGCTAGCCGGACTTTGAATGATGCCCGAATTTGAACTATGCACGCGAAAAAGGCTCTTAGCCATTGTTTTTCGCCTTTGATAAATTTAGGCCATACTTGATTGTAATAAAGGTAATAGTGCACCTTGACCACTGCGTCCATTAAGTACCTAATGACCAAAAGGATTGGCAAGAGACTAATGGTGGTTACTCCTGTGCGGGGTGACCTCGAGATTGGGATGGTGGGACAGAGAGAACCTAGTCGCGGACCATCTGCCACGAGTGGAAGGGCTTACAGATGAGGTACAGGTTAATGATAATTTCCCAGATGAGTAGCTCTTAGTAATTGAAGATACAAAGCCCGTTCCATGGTTTTCCGAGTATGTGAATTACTTAGTGGCCAAGGTTATCCCTCCCGATTTTAGCTATTAACAGAAGAAGAGGTTCTTTTCTCATTTGAAGCACTACTAATGGGAAGAACCTATCCTATACAAGCATTGTACGGATCAAGTGATAAGGTGATGTGTACCGGAAGATGAAATGGGTAGTATTTTGAATCACTGCCACACCTTATCATGTGGGGGACACTTTGGAGACCAGAGGACAGCAGCAAAGGTACTTCAATCAGGTTTCTATTGGCCTAGCTTGTTCAAGGATGCGCACCAGTTTGTATCTACCTGTGATAAATGCAAAAGGATGGGTAGCATTTCCAAAAAGAATGAACCACCCATGCGCACGATTCTAGAGGTTGGTATTTGATTTGTGGGGGATGGACTTTATGGGTTCATTCCCCTCTTCATTTAGTAACTTGTATATTCTCCTTGCAATGGACTACGTCTCAAAATTGGTCGAAGCAATACCGATCTGCACTAATGATGCCAGTGTGCTAGCCAAGTTTCTTCACAGCCACATATTTACACGGTTCGACAGTCCACGAGCATTGATTACAAATGATGGTACTCATTTCTGCAACAAGCTGGTTGATAAGGTCTTGCAAAAATATGGTGTGCGGCATCGCACTTCGCTCGCATACCACCCATAGGCAAATGGACAGGCCGAGGTGTCAAATCGGGAGATAAAGTCCATTTTGGAGAAAATAGTCAATAGTTCAAGGAAAGACTGGTCAAAGAAGATAGATGATGCACTTTGGTCATACAGAACAACATTTAAAACCCCATTGGGTATGTTGCCATTCCGACTAGTCTATGGGAAAGCATGTCATTTGCCAGTGGAATTGGAACATAGAGCATACTGGGCAATTAGGCTGCTGAACATAGATAGTAAAGTAGCCGAAGAGAAGCGAATGCTACAACTTAGTGAATTAGATGAATTCCGCAATGAGGCTTATGAGAATGCTCGAATCTATAAGGAAAAGATGAAAGCTTGGCATGATAAACATATTGTAAGGAAAGAGTTTGAGCAGGGTCAGCAAGTCCTGTTGTTCAATTCTAGGCTAAAACTCTTCCCTAGCAAGTTGAAGTCAAAATGGTCAGGTTCGTTCACAGTGGTTCAAGTATTTCCTTATGGAGGAGTTGAGATAATGCATCTAGAGAAGGGACAGTTTAAAGTCAATGCCTAGAGATTGAAACAGTATTTTGGAGAAGAATTCCATACAGGAAGACAGGACATCATTCTAAGCACACCTAGGGTAGGACAGTAAGGGTGTGGAAGGTCACCAGCAGTTTAGTTATTTTTTCGGTCTAAGTGCTGTAAGTTGCAGGAATGTCAAGCTAACGACATTAAACATAGCGCTTCTTGGGAGGCAACCCAAGTATTGTGAGATCCCCTTCTCCTTTGAACTTGCATTATTTTCAGTCTTTTTAATTACTCTTCGGTACATTTTTCGCTTTTGGACTTTCTACTTTTGTTTGTTTTAATGTGTTTGTGAGTTTTTCAAGGCTATGGAAGGGTGCAAGCACTGTCACTAAGGGGTTACATGTTCATTACAGTGTGAGAGGACCAAATTCTTGTTAAAAAAAAAAAAAAAAAATACTTGTCCCATACTTTACGTGGATTTGCGGCGTAAATCTCTGTGTGCATGGGATACAAAAATTTCGCACAGTTTTAGGTTTAAGTGCGCAAGAAACGTGGCACCACATCTTAGCTGCGTAGCCTATCTTGACTCTGATGTGAGGTACCTCTTTGCTTGGTGTAGCGGCGCAGTTTTATTCCTTTAAAAACTCGAAAGGCTTTTCATTTCTTCCCCGAAAATTTGGCCGTTCTTTCCTCTCTCTCTCTCTCTCTCTCTCCCCCGTTTTTTAGTGTTTACAGAACCCTAACCCTAGATCGACCACCATGGCTCCACGGAAGGCGATCCGGCTCCACATCGCGGGCGGCACCACTCCCTCCGGATGATCCACACAGGTTTATTTCCCAGGAAGTCGAGCGGATCTATCATGAGTCCTTGTTCAACCGTTTGTTTGTCCCAAAACGAGGTTTCCCCATCTCCAATCGTTCTTGACCATATCGAGCCGCGGCTCGTGAAACTCTGTACCCCACGTCTCGGGTAGCCTGGGTTGTCTTTGGAGTTCCTCAATACGCTTTCAAAGTAGGCACCACTGTTTTCGTCCGAGGCAAGTGGGTCGAGTTTAATGCCTAAGCCATCAACCGGATTTACCGCTTGTTGGATGACGACAATGCAGAATATAGAGCTTTATTTATGGACCTGGTAGGCGCTTGATGCGGGGCTCACCCCAGGCGAGCGTGTGGAAGCGCCCGACCATCGGCCGGGTGATTTTACCAATTTCGGATCCTCCCTCCATGCGGTGGCTAAGGTCTGGTATAATTTTTTTTGTGTCAAAATCAAGCTTACCCTGCACCTTAGCACAATTACGAAGGACAAGACGATCCTCCTCTACGCCCTAACCTAGTTTTTCTAGTTTGACATCGGGTCCGTCATCGAGAAGGGGTTGATTGAGTTGACCTAAGGGAGATGTCTGGGGCCACTGATCCACCTCAGCGATTACTCGGTTGTACCCGGTAGTGGGTCAGAATGTTGAATTCCGAGGAAGCGGTGCAACGGTGCCTGCCATACCATTACGAGTTGCAATTTGGGAGCAGAATGATTCAGATTAGGAAGCCGCTAATTAGTACCTAAATAGTGCTATTTTGAGCCCTATTTATAGCAGGTTTTAAGCACTTTTTGTGTACTAATCAACTTAAATAACCCAATTGATACATCGAGGTCCGGCTTTGCTACTGATTACAGTTTATGGCTATTTTTGTAAGTTTTTTAGGCCAAATACCTCATTATCTTCAATCAGATTCAAACAGATGAACCCAGAATTCGGGTCGAGATGCATGATCAGGAACCGGAGGAGATTTGGGCAATGCGGAAGAAGAGGAAGACATAGTGGAAATTTGGCAGGGTTGCGAAAATTCGCAACGCAAATTCTCGCAGAGTTACAAAATTAACACTTGCTCCCTGAATACTCCACAATTGTTGACTACTTTTGACCGAACATGGTTTTGTACAAATCTACCCTTATGTAATTTTGGTCCCTTTATACATTTTTGTAATTTCCTTAGTACTGAGCATCTATATAAGCTCAGTCAAGCTTGTAACATCAATCAACTTTCAATCCATCAATCACTCAATAAAATTGGGCATGATTTCCTCTTCTCACATTCTTTGTGTAATTTTCTCTCCTTTTTCCTTCACTTTCTTGCACTTTCTCACCATCCAAACACCCCTTGATGATGACAAATCAAGGGATGCTTGGCTAAGGCCCCTCATCCTTGAAGAGGAAGGCCACTGGGTACCAGTTTTGAGGTAAACTAATTGTTCTCTTGCATTTCATGTGAGCATTTATGGGTGTTTACGTTCCTACTTTTCACAATAGGTTTAAATCTTCAAAACATGCCCTCACCAACTTGTATTTGGCAAGCTTTTTGGGTTCAGTGGATACTTATCACTAGATCCACTGATACCCAGTTAGTTGTCTCCTATTAGTTACTGTAGGGTAGGTTTAGGAGGTGTGTTCTCACCGTCTAGGAGCATTTATGCTCATTAAATGCCATTGTTCAAGAGGAAAAATTATAGGGTTTAGGTTTTAAAGCTAGAAATGAGAAGGTCTAGTTCCCGGGAAATGACTATAGGTCATTCTCCCCACGAGAAAGACCGAGGACATGTCGGTTGACAGAACCCCTAAGCCCGATGGCCGAGACTCAAGGAGTTCAGTTTATACTTTATTCGATTTATTTTCAATTTGCCAACCATTGAAACCCACTGTTTTTTCAAAAATCCTGAAATCCAAAGAGGAAACACTATTTTCAATCCACTGCAACTCTTCTCTCACGTAGAAAACCCATCCCCGTGTTTGACCCTAGACCACTATACTGCAGTAGCTTTGCTACGGCAGTAGGAACCTTAGGATACAAATTTTGTTGATTCCAGTACACCTACTTTCATGCGAATTAAATGGCGCCGTTGCCGGGGATGGTGCCCTAGTGAGAAAGAGAAGCTATGAACTTGTGATCCACATCACAAGTATTGTGGTGAACCTCATTTATTTTTATTTTACCATTTTTCCCCCATTCTACATTCTTGTAAGGGAATTTGGAATTTTTATCTTTGTTCATCTGATTTTCCTTGTTTTTATTTTAACTAACATCAACCTTTCTGGTAGTCTCGTTTTTTGTTGGTTTCTTGCTTGTTTGTGTGTGTTCTTAGCAGCTTATGCAGTGGGATAGAAACACTGCAGGCAGATTGGTAAAGCTTAGTGCTCCAGTTGAACAAGGCTGTGAAATTAGTTTGCACGACAACCGGATAGGCCCCACACGAAGAAGCGAGCTGACGAGATTTGAAAAGGGAGCCCACGATGCCTATGGAGCCGATGAGGGATCACATACACCCACCAGGGTGATGAACCCTCATGCATTATACACTTACTGAGGATGGCGGTGAAGCGCATAGATTGCCTGTGACGCCCCCGAGCGGGGTGTCCGTTGACAACCACGTCGATATAACACCCCGAAATATGCCACTAGCAGTTTCGACATGTTTAGGGTATTTTTAATGCACTTATAATTTGAATGTTCCATAGGTTAAATACGAAACATGGAACGAGAGACCCGGAAAGTTACAAAACTTAAGGACAAAATTGTAATTTGTCCAAGGGGCCTAAAAGACATGGATTAAGAAGATTTGAGGCCAAAATGAAATAAAGGAAACTTGAAATACAAATGGTTAAGATTTGGAGGACCTTTTTGCAAATAATGAAACTTAACCCAAAAATGGGTTTTTGGAGGGCCAAACATGGCCTTAGCAAACATGGGTTTTAAAAGACCAAAGTTGGTCTCCCGGGTGGGAGAGCTCAGAAGGGAGGGAGGAGGAGAGGAAGAAGGAGATCAGCGGGTTTCTGTGGACTCTTTGACGTGGTGTAGGAACTTTGGTTGTGTATGGATCTTTGGTTTGTATGGTTATTATCTTGTCCAAAACCTAGGGTTTGTTGGGATGAAAATCCCAACCAAAGATGTGAAATTAGGGTTGTTAAAACTGCAAGTAGCGCAAGATAGTTGTAGAATCCTCTCTTTTAAGTTGATTCATGGTTAATTGTAAATAAATGAGTTAGGGTTTAAAGTAAGCCTAATTAATATTCATGTTTTGTTGAGGATGGGTCATAACCCATATTAGAAGGGTTTGGAAGAAATTCATGAAAAAATTTTGAAGAAAGATATCTAGTGAAAGATGAATTGTGTAGAAAAGAGTTCAAGGTGAATTTGAAATGGTTTTGAGGTGTATATATAGGTATAGAGTTGATTGGGGTTGAAACATATGGAAAAATGTGAAAGCGCTACATTTTAGGAGCATTGGGTGACTTGTGCGGTACACTGGTGTACCGGTACACTTCGTTCTGATCATTTGGCCAAAGTGTACCGGTACACTTTAGGGGTGTACCGGTACACCTGCTGCTCTGTTCCCAGTTTCGACCAGTTTTCGTATTTTAGCCATAACTTGCTCATTTCTTATCCGATTTGAGTGATTCAAGTGGCTACGTAAAATAGAATTCAAGGAGAACTAAAATTAAAGAATAGGAATCACCAAATTCTGATCCTAAATGGCCTAAAAATTCACTCAAAGTGGGGCGTGGTAAGCCAAATTACGGTTCGACTTTGAACATAGAGTAGTCAGTTGTTTCGGACGTAACTTGGTTGATTGCTCGAATTGGGTGATTCCAGTTGGAATAGATTCCTTATCACCTTATCTGTAAAATAATACAATGACATAGAGTCAAACATGAAGTTAAGAACCTAGAAAAATTAGTAATACGAACTGTTCTAGTGTAATCCGGGTAAACCGACTAGTTGGCATGAAAATGCCATAACTTTAGTTTGGATGATCCGATTGGATTGATTCCATACGTAGTAAGAGAGTAGATTCATAGAGTAATAAGAATATGAATGAGGTGTGATTCCACATACATCATACTTCACAAAAGAATATGAAGTGCCATATGTAATAGGCATGAAACAAGGAAAATGTAGAAAATGAAAAATGTAAAGATGTGTTCATGAAACATACAATGATTATGGAAAATGAAAATGAAAACGAATTGAAACATGATTGTGAACATGAGGAAATATATATCGCAAACCATAATAATAGTTAAAGTAATATAATGATTGTGCCACATATAACCCGAGGAAAAATGATAACAAATGATAGGAGTATACATGAATGGTATACATGAATGGAATATGTGAATGAGTGTATGAATGAGTATACGTGAATAAGTATACGTAAATGAATTTATGAATGAGTATACATGAATGAGTATACATGAATGAATATGTGAATGAGTGTATGAATGAGTATACGTGAATAAGTATAAGTAAATGAATTTATGAATGAGTATACATGAATGAATATGTGAATGAGTGTATGAATGAGTATACGTGAATAAGTATACGTAAATGAATTTATGAATGAGTATACGTGAATAAGTATACGTAAATGAATTTATGAATGAGTATACATGAATGAATATGTGAATGAGTGTGCGAATGGTATCGTGAATAAGTATACGTAAATGAATTTATGAATGGTAGCCATGAATGAAGTATACATGAATAGTGTATGTATGAATGAGTGTACGAATGGTATGTGAATAAGTATACGTAAATGAATTTATGAATAAGTATACATGAATGAGTATACATGAATGAGTATACGTGAATAAGTATATGAATGAGTATACGTGAATGAGCATAAGAATGAGTATATATAAATGATCACATGAATGAGTATGTGATTGAGTATATCTTTGAAAAGATAATACGAAAGTGAATATGGAAATCGAAATGTGATATTCGAAAACTGAATGAACGTGAATAATAATAAAGACGAGATTCATTAAACGTAATCCGTCGTAAATGTGAATTGAATGATATGAAGAATGAATCGCCTGACGGGATGCATAAGCGACGTGCGTCCTTTGAAGGCACCCGAAAGTATCAATGTCCCTGGCGGGATGCACCCGTCGTCAGATCATGATGGCGTATGGCTTTAATGTCACTTGGCGGGATTCACCAAGCGGATCCGTCGCGGATGGCGTATGACATTTAATTGATGCGATGTCGGGATACCAAAGCGACATCGGCGATGGGAGACCGGTAAGTGATACCCGTGTGTAGGATGCACCAAGCGACATCCGGCATGATGGGGAGATGAATAATTGATACCGCGTGTCGGGATGCACCAAGCGGCATCGGCATGAACAGTCAGTGATGCCGATGTCGAGATGCACCAAGCGACATCGGCATGATGGGAGACCGAATAATTGATACCACGTGTCGAGTGCTGGCGGCATCCGTCATGATGGGGGCCGGGTAAGTAATATACCACATCGAGTGCACCAAACAACATCCGTCATGATGGAGGCCAGAATAGAAAGTAATACCACGTGTCGAGTGCACCAAACGGCATCCGTCGTGATGGGAGACCGAATTATAAAATATGGCCAGGCACATTACCGAATGATAATAAGGGCGGGATTCATTAAGCGAGAATCCGTCGAGAAATGTGGAATTAATTAGTCAAGTGAAATAACCAACAATGGCGAGTGTAAATGGTCGTGGATTGCGAAAAGAAGTGCTTCGATTAATTAAAAGATTAAATAGGAATAGCATAAGCAACATGTTTGGAAAGATAATTGAAAATGTCGGGTAAATAGGGCTCCGGCTTGGATCCGCCAGCGGGTCAAGTCGAGGATTCGGTCGCGACACTTTGAAAATAAAAGAATTTAATAAAATGAAACAAATGTTTCTTGAAAGCGTCGGATGTAGGGCTCTAGCTTGGATCCGCCAACCGGGTCAAGTCGGGGATTCGGGTCGCGACACTTTTGAAAATAAAAATTTAATAAAATGAAACAAATGTTTTGATTGAAAACGTCGGAGTAAACCGGGCTCTAGCTTGGATCCGCCAACCGGGTCAAGTCGGGGATTCGGGTCGCGACACTTTTGAAAATGAAAATTTAATAAAACGATAACTAAAGGAATTAAACGGGCATCCCAGAACATGAAATGTAATTGCAACAAGGGATTTAATTAAGGGCTTCGGCCGTGATAGTAAAATGAGTCTAATATGTATTGGTATTCGTCTGATTTTGACCCTGTATGTATCTAATATGACTTGATATGGTTCGATTTGCCATTGTATATGTATAAGTTTGTTTGAATATTATATGATATGCCATACATGTAGAAGATAGGAATTGAAACTTGTAAAAGACATGACACAAGGAGATAGTGATATGGAATCTGAAAAGGATAAAATCTACATGTATAATATGATATGAGTTAGAAGTCACATAAGAATAGACTTCGTTATGGATGAAGTAATAGCAAATGTAAAAAGATAGTGGCCGATTATTGTTGTTAGTCGTTCTTTTGTCTATATGTTCCCACTAAGCGTAAAACAGCACGGGTGTTCAATAGTGTAGGTGCGAAAAGGAGATAAAGAAGGACGGGACATTCCACTAGCCATTTGTCAGACCATCTGAAGCGGGTGCTCACCCGGCCTTTGTTCCTTGATCTCACGATGTTGTATTAGATATGTATGTATATAATATATTCTTATAAAATCGAACAAATATATAATATATTATAAATTTTAATATATACCACTCACGTTGGTAGTTCATTTGTAAATGTAAATGATTGTTGGTTATTACAAAATTGTTTATATACCACGAGATATATAAGTTCAACTGCGAAAAAAAAAAAAAAAAAAAAAAAAAGGAGTCCTAGTATATGGTTTCGCACCCCGAAACCGGTTCGGATTTTTCAATCGGGTCGGACTGGGATCGGGGGCGTGACAGTCAACCTGCAGAAAATCTATTTGTCTTGTATCACGAGACCCATACACAGTAAAATGCCTCTTGGGCTCATAAACCAATACTCATAAAACAAATAACCTGTTATATTCCAAATTATCTCCCGATAATTCAATAGTTGATTACACTTTATCTGAAACATATATTAAAATCTAAAATTCGATACATGTTATATCCAAAAGCATCAAAGCCACAGCAGGCTTTCTTCCGCAAACTACGACACTCTAGTGTAACATCGAAATATACCCTAGCGATTTCGGACTTGTTTAGGTATATTAAAAGCTAAATATAATTTTCGGAAATAAAGCAAGAGACCGGAATTAATAATAAAGCGAGGGTAATATGTAATTTACCACTTGAGGACTAGTGGTCATAAAAGGGAAAGACTAGGGGTTAATATATGAAATGTTTAAAAAATGAAATGTAAATGAAGAAGTTATTATGTGATTAAAGGCAAATAGAAAGTTGGAATAGAAATAAGAAATAGGGGACGAAATGCAAAAATGAAAAGTTAAAAGCAAAAATGGGTTTTGACTTGGCGAACATGGCCTTAACAAAACATGGGATTTAAGACCAAAGTGGTCTCATTTGGAGGAGAAAAACAAACCGTAGGAAGAGAAAGAGAGAGAAGAAGGAGAGGAAGAGGAAGAGAAGAAGAAGAGAGAGGAAGAAGATGGAGCAAAAGGTATGGATTTATGGTATGGATTTCTATGATTTTTGGTATGGAAGTCTAGTTTTATTTTTGGAAAAAGTATGGATTCCATTTTGTCTAGACTTGTATGGAACTTAACCTTGGGTATGAATTCTAGTATGGATCATATGGAATTTGTATGATTGATATCTTGCTAAACCTAGGGTTTTGCTAGGATTTCATCTAAACCAATAATTATGGAAGTAAGGTGGATAAAACCTTAAAGTACAAGAAATATATGAAATCCTCTCTTTGAGGATGGCTTCATAGTTCAATGGCAAGTAATTGAGTTAGGGTTTAGAATAAGCCTAACTAATCTACATGTTGGGGTTATGTATGGGTTAGGATCCATATTATAATAATTGGGTTTGAGAGTAATTCATGATAGATTTTGAAATAAGATAAGTAGTGAAAGAGGATTTGAGTAGAAGAAAATTTGGTCATAGTAAATGTTTTTGAGGTGTATATGAAGTATAGAGTTGAATTGGGTAAGAAAATATGGAAAAAGTGCGAAGAAAGCCACGTGCAGGCAAAATTCGAGCACATGTACTGGTACATGTAGTGCCCTGTTTTTCTGTTTCGACCAGTTTTTTTATTTTAGCCATAAGTTGCTCATTTCTTATCCGATTTGAGTGATTCAACTTGCTGGTTAAAATAGACTTCAAGGAAAACCAAACATCCTCAATAGGTACCTTAAAATTATGCCTCTAAGTGGCCCAGAAATTCACTCAAAGTGGGGTTATGCAAGTAAATTACGCCGGTTTGATCATAGAGTAGTCCGGGTTGTTTCGGACGTAGCAGTTCGATTGCTCCGATTTGGGTGATTCAGGTTGGAGGAACCCTTAGCACCTTAGCTTTAAAGGAGTACAAAGAACCAGTGTCAAATATGGAGACTAGGCACTGAAATAGATATTACAAACTGTCCTCACGAGGTCAAAATCGATGCTTAGACTAGTTGACATGAAAATGTCATGACTTTGATTTGGATGCTTCAATTTAGATTATTTCAATTTCTGAGTAAGTAGATTCTAAGGAATAAGAATATATGAATGATGTGTGAATACATAGACATCATCTTGTACAAGTATATGAAATGCCATATGGAATAGGCATGACTTATGAACATGAACACGAGAATGTGATAAGTAGAAACATATGGATCTTTGGAGTTTGGTATGGATTCTGTATGGAATTTGTAGGATCCTTGGTTTTATATAGAGAATATGTGTGGAGTTATAGGATTTGCACCTTGGTATAGGGTTCTTCCCTGCTGATTTGTGGTTTGGTTTTGATATGGAACTTGGTATAGCTTTGCATGGACTTTGTTAGAGTTTAGTATGGTTTTGAGTATGGAAATTAAGAATTTATGTATGGTTTGTATGGATGGTTATGGGTTAGTGTGAATTTGTGGACTTTTATATGAAATCCCTCATTAAGCTAAGATTTGAGGTGTTAGAGAGTGAAATTCTTGTTAGGAGTGGAATCTTCCCTTTGAGGATGGATTGTAGAATTTATATATGGATATGGAAGTTTGGTTTATTCTACACTTTTGGGGTGATTTGGGGATTGATTGTAGGATGGTTTTATGCGTGTGTTTGGCATGTTTGATACAATATTGAGGCATAATAAGTCAGAAAATGATATTTGTCATTTCTTCTTTGCTATTAGTGCTGCAAGTTCTTCGATTTTCTTCACGCTGCAACTTGCATAACTCCTTCGTTAGGACTCCGTTTTGGGTGTTCTAGGACTCTATGGAAATACAGTCTAGAATCCATCCATATATATCTTGTCTGATATTGGTTTATAATACACCTGAAAATGACAAAGACAGTAGCTGCTGTTGCTCTTTGCGGGTGCTGCAAGTTGCTGATTTTCTTCATGGCTTACAATTTACATAACTCCTTCGTTAGGACTCCGTTTTGGGTGTTCTTGGACTCTATGGAAAGACCTTTGAGTCTAGAATCCATACATATATAGCTTGATATAATATTGATCTTATAATACACCTGAAAATGACAAAAGACAGTAGGCGCTGCGCTCTGCCAGTCTTGCAAGTTGCTGATTTTCTTCATGGCCTGTTGCATAACTCATTAGTTTAGGACTCCGTTATGGGTATTCTTGGATTAGATGGAAAGCTGTCGAGTCTGGAATATAAGAAACATATGCTATTTAATGGCATTTGGTACCTTACATCTTGTCTGAAAATTGAATTATTGTACCGAGAGTGTACTAATCGCTTGGTTAAAGTTAATTGGAATACATGGTAGAAAGGATATGAATATGAACAAGAAATAACAATATATGTAGATTTAGTATGTAAGGAGTATAGATAAGAAAGTACCTACAAGTATCCAAAGGAAGAGTCTACGTTACACTTCCCTACGGGAGATGAGACGGTCGATAAGAAACGAAAAACATACAAGTATAGGAATGTATAGGTATAGGTCATAAGATATGATAGTCAGATAAAGTACATGAAGATATAAGTTAACAAGATATAAGATGTTACAAGTAGAGGACATGATATGAATATAAGAGTATATGATATGAATATATGATTGTCATACATAAACGAATAGATGGAACATGATAGGAACTTACATGAATGATAAGCATACATGATGAAATATAGAAAGTACATGAATAGCTAAATCATGATGAAGCATATAAAGTTATGATGCATAAATGATATAAAGGGATATGAATAGATAAAAGATATATATATATATATATATATATATATATATATATATATATATATATATATATATATATATATATATATATATATATATATATATATATACTATATATATATATATGAATATATGAATATAAGAGTGCATAGATGCATTCATGATATATGATAGGATCACATATATGATACGAAAACAAAACTTAAATGATAGAAAAGATATGAATATCATTATTGTAAATAAATATGAGAACAAATGATACGAAACTAAGAAAAATGTGAAGAAGGTACAGACGAAATAAATAATAGTGTATATCTCATCAGCATACATGATAACAATAGTTATTCATGTAGATGAGATATGTCTGAAAAATGTAATAAAATGGATTAATACACTTAGGAGCACAGTAGAGGATAGGTGGCGTCTTTGATAGGGAAAAATAAGTGCGTAACATCTCTTGTCGAGTTGGCCAGTTTGGGTCATTCTGAGCGCCTTCGGGCCTTATAGATGGTCGTTGTCTCGTCTGATATGGCGCCAGGCCCTTATAGATGGTCGTGTCTTGCACAATGATAATAGCGCCTTCGGGCCCTTATAGACCCTTGTTTCGCATCAGTGAGTATAACGCCTTCGGGCCCTTATAGTTTCCTTTATCTACTTCTAAGGTTTTATGCGAGACATGCAGACATATGGAAAAACATAAAACAAATGATTTTGCATATGACATGTGAAAGATATTATATGATCGAGAAGCATAGCAACTGTATGTGATGATAAGTTACGTAACATGAGATTATATGATCCGACATGATATATAAAATGTATAAGAATGTAAAATGATCTGAAAAGTTAATATGAATACAGTATATGGAAAGTACAAAGTACAGTACACGAAAAGTATATGAAAAAGTACAGTACATGAAAGGGAAAGTAATATGAAAAGTATAATAGGAAAACAATATATGAAAATAGTACATGAACAGTACATGAAACAATACATGAATACAGTATATGATAACAGTACATGATAACAGTACATGAAAATAGAACATAACAACTGGTATAGTATATAACCATGAAAGTAATATATGTATACGAATATGACATACACAGAATAGGATATGTAATATGAGCCATTAGAAAGAGAATAGATCAAATGATAAGTACTAGAATAAGAAATAAATGATATGAAAGGTTATATGTCAAACGTCTGATAGAAGTGTACGTTATATGAAAATGATAAGATAAGTGTATTTGTTAGAGGCGATCATAGTTATTGGTGGGTCCTTGTATATGTTCCACTAAGTGTAAAGCTTATACTTGGGTTTTTAATCGTGTAGGTGCAGCGAAGGCGGATAGAGGACATGACATCCCACATCGACGGAAGCGGCCTTCGAGATAGGTGCTCACCGCCTTCCGTAATCTGTATTTTTAATGAGTATAAGCTTTGTTTATTATGAGAAATGTGGGACTCGATGTATAGAACATGAATACCACTATGGTGGTATGTATAGTAATAATAATAAAAATTTTTATTACAGAGGAAATTGTGCATATGAATGAGAAAACGGTACAAGTGTCGACTACGAGAAAGAAAGGTTGAGTCCCGGTCAGTGTGACACCCTCGCTTGACACCCCATCGGGTGCCGAATTGGGGGCGTCACATCTAGGATGAGTTGTCTCCTGTGGCTCCTGTACTGAAAATATGTTCCATGACGAGGGGTGAAACCCCAATGCTTTCGGTGGTGGAATCATGCACAAATGGGTTTCTTCTCAGCTGGTCGTATCACGTCTTTCCGATGAAAACAAACATTGATAAATGCGTGATCCTGCCGGAATGTCTACATGCTCATTCGTATCAGGGTCCTCATGACTCCCTACGCACTTACTAAGCCACGTATGAAACATTATTTTTAACAAGATATTTGTTATTATTTGGACTACCCTCTGATATAAGTAATGGACCGACTCCGATGTTATATTTAGTGGACTACCACTCGGAGATATATCAGTGGGCCCATTTCCAGAAGCTGATTGATATTTTGTGGACTATACTCGGAGTATAAGTATAGGCCTTCAAATATTTAGTATTAATAAATCAACCCTCAAAAGCTCTCAATATTCATCTCATGCACTCACTCCTAATCGCTTTAAGGTGCCCTAAAGGCATATGAATGCATGATGCCAATTCCAATTCAATCATATAACACATGTAAAAATATAATCATGCATATATTCACATAATTTAAATCACACAAACATGTTATGCAATTTCACATTCCATTACACCAAAAATTAGCTCACGTGGGCTAATGATCAAACACGAGGAATTCAACTTGAATTCACTCGACCAAACACTAAGCCAACATTTTTATCTAGTTTCGTGTCACTATTCATATGAATAGTAAACCCTAAGCCATCAAGCCATC
This sequence comes from Tetrastigma voinierianum, assembly GCA_016808115.1. Taxonomy (NCBI): domain Eukaryota; kingdom Viridiplantae; phylum Streptophyta; class Magnoliopsida; order Vitales; family Vitaceae; genus Tetrastigma; species Tetrastigma voinierianum. The sequence goes on from JAEQBH010000748.1 coordinate 577,115, forward strand.
CACTCATCAAATCACCGGTTCACTTTGTGAACCCGAATTTCACGGCCATTCCCGGCCTTATTATATACATCAAAGCATGCATTAACACATAAATGCACAAACTAGCAACCCAAAACAGGCTCGCGACAATACGGATCGTCCACATGGGTTTCTAAAATTTTCACTTGCCCAAGCTAGAACTGATCAAATGACCCCTTACGGCCTCATTCAACTCAAACATTGTAAATACACTTAAACGAAGTGTAAATCCAAGTAGGAAGAAACCCCTACCTCACGGAGTTTGTCAAAACTCCCTGAAACCGGTGCCCACACGTAGGTCTTGATGTGTAGAGCAACTTTCTTCATTCCGACGACTTCCGACATCTGATCCGTTTAAAACTTAGAGAGAAGTTACACTCTCTCACTCTAAAAACGAAATCTGCAAAGCTACTGCAAGTTCCCCCCTTCATTTCACGTTTTGGTCCCTTTTTAATTTGGAGAAGACAAGCACTATACACTCTTTTGTCTTTTTCCACTTAAAACAATTCCAAAATGACATCTATGTCCTTATTTTCCCAGTTTTGACACTCGGCCCTATCTCGGCCTTCCATTTTCATCATTTCTCTACTCATGCCACTTATGGCACATGAGTATGTGTTATATGTGGTTTTCATCGCATCAAATATCGTCTTACGACACCCGAAATGTGATGCCTCGAAAAACGTGCCAACTTCGACTGTCTCGGAATTCGACGAAATTCGACGTGCTAGCTAGATTTCGCAAGACGATTCCAACGGTGAAATCCGTTTCATCATCCGAGATCTAGAGAATAAATTTTGGATTTTTGATCGAAATTACGATTTTGCCATTTTTCTGGGGAATTGAATTTCTAGTCTTACATTCTCCCTCTCTTAAAAGGAATTTCGCCCCAAAATTCTGACAATCATTAGCACTCACATGCATATGCAACGGCACTCTACCATGTATGTAAACAAGCCATTTAAATCTAAACGACTAAACCACGTACTTCATCCCTAAACAAGAGCGATAGGCCGATATCGTGTCCTCGCCTCCCACATTGACTCTTCAACTCCAGGCCGATAAAGACTCACTAATGGGCTACCTGGCTCAAGGCCGCAAAACCCGATCACAACTATTCAAATGCACACCGGTCCCTCGAAGGTCCCATCACAATAACCTCACCGCCCCCAATCCACCACATGTGTCGATCCGGAGCATACTCAAGCACGGAGACGTGAATGCCTCGCGGACAATTTCCAACATGCCGGGTGGTAACGCGAACCGGTACGCCTACAAAGGCTCTACTCCTTCTCGAGTATCTGTGAAAGGCCCAATAAACCCCGGCGATAACTTCCTCACAATACGAACCCGACCACTTCCTCTGTGCATCACCTTCAAGAAAACGTGATCCCCAACCTCGAACTGTCGTGATACCAAAGATAGCTCTTGCGCCGCTTCCGAGCCGTGAGAGAAGACGCCGTCGCATCAAGCTCAATCTTCCTCGTGAGGTGTTCCCATCAGATCAGACCCGTGATGGAGCTCTCTTCCACCCTACCCAACTATAACCCAGAATCTATACGGCCTCCCATACAATGCTTCCTATGGTGCCATTCAGATACCGCCCTCGATAACTATCATTGCGAGGCTAATACCACTAAGGGCACTGCTCCCACCCTTAAGACCCAGACGTATGCTTGCGCCGTGTCCTAACACCGTGATATAATTTCAATGAATGTAACCCTACACAACCCTTACTTTGTTTTTAAACGCTGACCTTCCCAAAGTCACAATCATTTCACAACCAATGATCAGTTAACCTTGTCTAAGGTCATGTATGACATTCATATACCGAGCCCTTACCGCTCAACAATCACCACTCAAAGGTATTCAAATCTCGAGTCACTCCCGACTCCTATCACCTCAACTCTAAGCCCATGTGATAACTCGACCGTGTTTTCATCTCGAGTCACTCCCGACTCCTATCACTCAACTCTAAGCCTACGTGATACCGACCGTGTTTCATCCTCGGGCAACATAACTTTCGCTTACACTCCTGCCTCTTACATTCATACGTAAACTCGATATCTCCCGGTCCTTACACCCTAACTCGTGATTCTCACCTTTTAGGATTCAATCCACCCCCTTTGTTTACCAACACACTTTAATTACTCTTCACTCCTGATTCAACCATGAGTCTTCACTGATCGTAGTCCTAAAGACAAACTCAACCCACACTCACACCAAGAGTGGTGTGAATGACCATACCGCACCCATACTCACTCGACGCGATGTTACCAGGCACACGAACGCAATAATGCTACACTCAGACACCCAATCCCGGTCCACCATGAGCACCCTGAGACCCTCACTCATAATCCCGACTCCATCGATCAACTCCCACCTTACATCCTAGGAAGAACATCGACACCGCTTCTTTTAAAGGCCTTAACCTCTAAGCCCAACCATAGTCGTGGCTCTGCATGACAACCCTAGCTTAAGGCGTCCCAATTAATCGATTAAACCCGGGATGGTCGCCAATCCATCCAGCGTGTCAAGCCCGACATCAACAAACTACCAGTCTACCACTCTAAGGCCCACCACGCTCCGCCACAATTGACCGCCCTCGACCTCGACTCCACACTCCTCGGCCCCTTTGGCCCATATGTGTCGTTGGGAGTGCGAGAGAAGCACCTCGAACCGAACCGGTTCCTCTCGACCCATACTAAAAAGGAGGAATGAACCAGATACTCTCCTCGTTTCTATTGTACCGAACTCGGGATCACATTGCCCCAAAGTCCCGGATTCCCGTCTCTGGGCAACTCGCCCGCATGCCCAATCCCCGTCCCCCGGTCCCGAAAACTCGTGTGAAGCCGAAGCCTCCGCCCCTTCCCCAAACTAGAAGAAGGTTGATCCTCCTCTTGCTACTAACACCCGCATCCCGGTGCTCCGAAAGCATCCTCGACTCTCTCTCTATGGTCGTGGCCGTCCCAACCATGTGTAGTCCTATAGGCGAATCCCACGATCCCGCCCCGAATGGACAACTTCACCCCATTCTCGAATCTCCCCAAATACCCAAATTAATCCCAAGAAACTACATATCTCGAAGATTGACATTCGGTCTCTCCCAACTCATCACTACCTCAACCTTCTCTAAGTCGACTGACACTCCTGATGCTGACACCACGTGTCCCAAAAATCTCACCTCAGTAAGCCAAAACTCGCACTTTTTGAACTTATTGTACAACTGATGGTCTCTTAACAACCGTAAAACAATCCTCAAGTGATACTCATGCTCCCACTATAACTGGGAGTAGATCAAGATGTCGTCCACGAAGACTACGACAAACTGATCTAGATAAGGTTGGAACACCCTATGCATGAGGTCTATGAACGGGCCGGCGCATTCGCCAATCCAAAGGGTACCACCAAATTCAGTGCCCATAACGCCCTAAACGCCGTCTCAAGGATATCTCGTCTCCTTAACTCTTAGCTGATGGCAACTGCGCGGTCTATCTCGAGTGTACTCGCTCCTCTCAATGCATCAAACAAATCACAACCTCGCAATGATGCCGATTCGATCAGAACTCCGCTCAACCGTCTGTGAGTCAATACACAAATGGCGGGTCTTGTCCTTCTTCTCGCAGTCGTAACCGGAGCGCCCCATGGTGAAGTGCTCGCTTTAATGAACCCTTTGTCCAAGAGCTCCCCGTAGCCGGACTCAGTTCCCCAACTCAATCGTGCCATCCTGCGCGGAGTCATAGAGATGTACGGTACCAGGTGTAACTCGATACCGAAGTCTACTACCCTCGTGGAGGTACCCGTAGCCTATCCGAAAACATCCACATATTCGCACACCACCAGGTAGACGAAGCTCCGGTCTCTCCGTCCTCTGTAAGGCTCGCTAGCCAACCCGCTAATTGTCCCTGACACCCGGACTCGCATACCCGGTCTCGGGGAAATGTCATGCTTGGTCTCCCGAAATACTGCACCAAGACCGCCCCCGCATATGGCGGCAACCTCCTACGCCACAATCGATAACGACCCCATAAGCCGTCACCCAATCCATCCCCGTGATGACACGAACTCCGACATGTCCATGATCCTCGTGTCCATCAGGAGTAGAGTCCCCGAGATCTCCAACTCAGAATCCCTACATATCATCCTATTCTCACCCTAACTCAGTGGAGAACTCACATACAAAGGCTCCTCTAAGGTCTCAAGAGGTCCTTACCCATTTCCACCATACTTGGGCCTCATTCTCTAGATGGAACGCAGCTAGTCTAATCTTGGTAGTGTTAGAGGTAATCTCCATGGCCTCTAACACCTTCTTGATCAGCATAAACAATGGTCTGCCACCATCGAATCTCCTCCTCCGTGAATGCTCCTGAGGATGATGCCTTAACCTCCTCGGAGGTTGGCTAGGACTCCCCGACCACCGCTATACCAGCTTGTGCGAGCAGCGTACCCGCCATACCACGCCCTCGTGTGGCAAAGGTCCACATCAAACATCGCGGTGCTCCGATCAGCACCCGTGGACGCCCTCACGCCCTCTCGTCCCTCAACTAGCCATCTACACAGTTTAAATGACAAGTTCAATCTCAATGCAAGATCTCACTACCAAACACGTACTCTAGACACTATTCATACACATAAATTAGTGAGATACATTGTCCTTACTACAAGTAATGCACGGAAATTAATTATACATTTAAACATTTTTTTGGACAACAAAAAATTTAATTTTTTTGAAATTTTTTTCGAAAATTTCGTCTCATTTGGATTTGATTTGATTTGATTTTAATTTAATTTAATAAAAAAAAATTTCGAATATTTTTTTTTTGTAATGGAATAAAGGTTCATGAACCGGTTCATGAACAAGGTCCAAAATTGACTTAGAATAGCATCGAGTCAAAATCGGGTCAAACAGTCGAGTGCACTGCGTACACCACCGGGCCCAACAACACACTCAGCGCACAAAGTCGCCGTCGCGCCCAGCCACCCCGTGCGCCCCGTACCGCGGGCCGCGCGCCCCGCGCCCAGCCCAACGCCCCGCGCCCACGCTGCCCCGTGCCGCGCCGTGCCTGGGCCGGGCTAAGGCTCCCTCTCGCCTTAGTCACGATACACTCTAGTGTATTGGGTGACACACCTCCAGCCAGCCTAAACCGCGCCTCAAGCCATCCTCGCTCACAATACGTGAATTGTATCAAGTAATACAAACTCAAATTTCAAGTCTTTTCTCTCGCACAATATAGTGTATTGCAATACAAATTTTTTTTTTCCTCTGCAACCAAGCCAACCTTCCATCCCACTGTGTCACGATATAGTGGTCAGACAGGACATAGCCTTATGTCTAAACGTGGGCAAAGAGCTCCATGCACCAAATTTTTTTTTTTTTTCGTTTTTTCTTATTATTATTATTATTTGAGCTTCCAAACATCGGAAAATACAAAAAAATATATGGGCACTCATATATTTTTTTCTTCATTATTATTTTCCAGATTACTCAAATAATAAATTTATAAAATTATCTTACCTAATTTTCTTCAATTTATAAATCTGTAAGTCCTTAGAAAAATATTATTTTACTTCTCTTGCAAACCAAATAAATTTATAAAATTTATTTTATTTATTTCTTTCTTTTATTCGACTATGTTGTCTCAAAAATTTCTAAAACCTCAAGGATCCAACACTTTAACCTATGTTCAATAACCTTAAAAATTTTATTAAAAATCCACATTATCCTGCTAAAAACGCGCCAACTGGATATAATTTATTTCCATTTTATTTCTTTCCGCTTTACTTCATCGAAAACTCCTAAAATGTTCTAACACCTTGTAAAATTTTTATTAAAATTCTATTTTACAATTCAATAAACTAAAATAAATTGATTACAATTTATTTTTATTTCCAGCTCATATAATCAGAACTCCTAAGATTTGTTTTCTAATACAATATGCTAATTACCTACACCAAATACTTATAATATTATCACAAACTACAAAAGGCTTATAAATATCATTCATACAAGGCTAACTCATGTTATACACGTAATCACGCATCAAACACCATGCATGTTGGGTTTCATTCCCGTGATCAGGTAATCTCATACCGAACCACATCAAACCACCTGGCAGTTGATGGCCACCCAAACCTCGAAATTCCCAGTATCACATAACGGCGTTCGTTACTCGTCGCGGACGCCGGTGACAGACTTAAACTTATAATTCACACCCACCGAGCCCCAAGGTAATCGCCATCTTAGCCCGATAACGTCGCGATTTCCAACTCCGGTGTCCCGTGATAACCCATTAACCTCGCTGGAAAATCTATCGGTCTCAGATCATGAGACTCCATACCCGAGTAAAAATGCCTCTCGGGCCTATAAACCAACATACTATAAAAAATAGCACAATCATTCTAAATTATCTCCCAATAATTCAATAGTTGATTGAGACTTTATACAAATACATATTAAACTAAATTTCCGATATATGTTATATCTAAAAGCATCAAAGCCATAACCCGGGCTTTATTCACAACCTACTTGCGACGAGCCTGCCTCCTCGTGCTCCCGTAGACCGAAAATATGTTCCGACAGGGTGAGCCATGCTCAGAGGGAACTCCAAACCCTAAATGGCTACTACTTCTCCACCTGGGCTTACTAATGCTCCAGAATGAAATAAACATTCAAATGTTCGCTGATCCCATTTGAATGTCTACATGTCAACTCATATCCCAGTCCTCACTGACCTCACACTGGGCTTGCCACGTATGAGAAACATTATTTTAAAGTCAAAATATTTTATATTATTCGTGATCTCACCCTCTTCATATAGGGGGTTTGATCACTCCCATGTTATACTTAGTGATCAATCTCCAGATATTACTTCACTCAGCCATCTTAATGCATTGATATTTTGGTACACACTACTCCGGTTATAAGTATTTGACCGACTCGGAGACATTGTTATTAGTCAACCAAACCACTCTCTCAATGAACCATCTCATGCACTCACCCTATCATTTAGGGTGCCTCAGCAGAAGTGGAATGCATGACGCTAATTCCAATTCAATCATATAACACATGTAAATATATAACAACACGCGCAATATATCTGCGCATAATTTAATCATACAAAGGTTATGTAAATTCCTCATTCCATTACACCAAAAAATTCACGGGCTATCGATCAAACACATACGAGGGAATCGTCGAATTAATTATCATCAAACACGGCTTCACACAAAAATTAGGTTTCGGGCGGTTCACTATTCATATGTCAAGAAACTTCGGTTTGATCGCTTCACCGCACTTATCGTAACCAATGGCCCACTTTATGAACTACCTCACGTTGACCCCGCCCATATACATCAAAGCACATTAATACATAATGCAACAAACTAGCAACTCTGGTCACTGCGTGGATGGGCCTGCCAGATCGCCCACATGGGTTTCTAAATTTTCCTGCCCCTGGCCCAAGCTTGGAACCATCAAACGACCCCTCACGACCCCATCTAACCCAAACACAAACATAATTCTTAAGTAACCCAAGTAGGAAGAAATCCCCTACCTCACGGAGCTCTCCGTCAAAAACTCCTGCAAAACCTATCTCTGTGAGTAGGTCCTCGTATGTGTAGATGTTTTCTTCCTTCTCATTCCGACGACTACTGGCCGGATCTCAATAAACTAGAGAGAAGTTATACTCTCTCACTCTAAAACGCAAATCAAAAAGCTACTGTGCAAGCTCCTCCCTTCTACTTATACGCTTTAAGTCCCTTTTGTCTGGGAAAGGAGGCACTATACACTCTTTTGTCTATTTCCACGAAATAATTCCAAATGACATCTATGCACCTTATTTTCCTAGCTTTTGACACTCCACTTCCCATCTCTCACGCCCATTTTCATCATTTACTATGCCACTTATGGAACATGAGTATGTGGTTATATGTGGCGTTTCGCCGACGTAACATCGCCTTACGGTGACCCGAATGTGACGCCCGAAAAACGTACAACTCGATCGGCTCTTAATTCTAAGAATTCACGCGCATAGCTAATTCGCGAGATTACCCAACGCGTGTGAAACCGCTTCATCATCCATCTAGAGAATAAACGGATTTTGACTCAAAATTATTAATACTTCCTGCCATTTTTCCGTGAATTTGAATTTGGTTCATACCGCCCTAACTTTTCATATGGTATGTGGGAAAATGGAAAATCTACAATACATACATCCAGGATTTTGAGAAGTCGTACTTTCAAATTTCAAAGAGGGCAACTGCTATGGAGCCGCCAGCCAGGAAAGCTTTCACTCTTTAAAGACAAAGCCAAATTTGGCTTAATCTACTGGGCGTGCCGTGGGCGCGACCTAATAGAACTCGGCAGAGCTCGAGGTAGAAATGAAGAAGTCTTTCTCGCAAAGCGGCCTATAAGACACACAATTTGAAGAGGTAAATCTACACCTTTGCAAACATGACAAAGAAAATTTTATCGCAGCTTCGGTGTATATGGAGACCACGTTGCCCGCCTCGCTCATGGCTTCTGATACCTGGGATGTCATGCGAATCACTTTATGATGGATGTCCTCCTCGCTATGGAAGGCAATTGTTAAACCGCAAAGTGGACTTCAGCAAACTAGATTGGAAGCTTGCTGGATTTCCCAACTATGTTGTTAAAACTCTTCAAAGGCTGATTGTTTCAACCCAAGGGAGGTAGAGAGAATGAAGCACTCAACAAACCAAAAAGGGGAGGTATATATCTGCAGATCACAGAGGACGGGGAACGCCCAAAGGCTGTTTTGTCCAATTCCTGGACTGTAAGGATGATATAGAACTGAAATGAGAACCAAGCAGAGTGCATGGGCAAGGATCAAACATCGTACTCCAATCCGCGCCTTCTACCGCAATCTCAACGTCACTGGCGAGAGCATTGTCCACTTCCTCAAAGAAGGGATTTGATGGCTGAATATGCAATGTGTCAGGGGCCAAAATAGCTACCACTGCGCATTTCGCCGCCTAAAGTGTGGCAAACACCTACAACCCACTGAAGAACCACCTCTAACCTCCCGGTGCCCTAAACCTCCAAAGATATGTTCTCCCCGGTGCACGCAGCGCATCGAGCGTGATGGGTCCGTCCACCTTTGGCAGCATCAGCCAAATTCAACGCCAATACCTCGCTGAGTGGGGTTATCATGAATTTGAGCAAGGTGGTTAGGAATCCAGAGGTAGCTAAAAAAGCCAATGCCCCAATCGGGAATCAAAGAATAGAAATGTGTAGAAGCTCCATGAACAAAAAGAATTGACGTACCTTCAAAGCAATAGCCCTTAACTGTGGGAAATTGATACCCCTGGGTGCAGTCATCCATCACAAGTCCCGACTAATCAAGAAGAGAAGGAGTAAAAGGGAGATTCCTTCCCCAAATAGAGCTGCCCAACTTGGGGGAGGCAAAATGATTGGGCTTATAAAGGAGTGGGAGCCCCACCAAAATGGTTTAGAAGCCAGCCATTATCACCTCGAGGAGGGTAAGGAAATTGGAGCAGCCAATGCCCAAACCTACTCCACCATGAGAGACCATGTGGAAGAAGAGAAGTAGAGCCGTAACATACATTCATTAAAGAAGATTCCTGATTATGAGAAGAAAAGTAATAAGCATGCCTCCCCCATTTCCAAGTGCACTCCAGGCTAAAACATGGCTTCCAAGCAAGAAAGCATCCCTGAAGTGCTACAAGGTGTAAAGGTGAATGCACATCCCACTTCTTGATATGATCAAATGTGTCTCCACTCCATGCGAATTTCTAAAGGATTCAGGTACTACCAAGAGCAGGGTTGGGCACCTACGCTATGAAGGCCTTTCTCTTGATCAACAAGCACTTCCATCATCCAGCTGTGGCAAAACTCCGTGAAATATTAAAGATCCAGATCCCCTACACCCATCTGCCAACATCGGTAGGATCTGTATAGATAAGGCAATCACTGATCGGGGCCAGTGTCAACTTATTGCCATACCAAAAGCGGGGCTAGGTTTGGGGATCGGGGGCCATTTTAAGATCATCACCCTATCCTTAAATGGACGATATGAAAATCCTGCAGCGGGAAGTGGAGGATGTCTCTAGCGGCGATGTAAGTTTTATTATCCAGATTTCTGTGGTTCTCGACACGGCTTCTGGGAGGGAAATGAATTATGCCCACACTAGTACTTGGGAGGCCATTCTTGGCTGGCATCTAATGCCATAATCAACTGGTCGTAATGAGCCGTGCGCACCTCCTTGGGTGCAATATGACCGGAGCCTGGCACATTTTCTTACCTCGAGAATATACAAGTCACAAAGATGGAGATGTGACCGATGAAGTGATGTCTTCCTGAGGGTAGCGCGGAAAACATACGCTATACAAGAACTCCGCAGAAGAATCCGATGAAGAAATAAAATGTGGAAGTAAGTAATAAAGTAGAATCATCTAGTTAATTTAACACTTCTGATCGAAGATTCACCAACATCAAATGGAGCAGATGCTTACCACAAAGGAGCAAGTAAGGTCGATTCAATCGCACACACCCTCACCGTGCACGGAGGAGCTTCTGGACCCCATAAACCTCTCTTGGCTGGGCACATCGCGGCGGCCTCAGCAGAACGCGGAAACCACTCCAATTTTGATGGAATTTTTTGTTTTACATTATATTAAGTTTTAATCGTGGATTTTCATTCTATAAAAATTTTACATTTTTTCTTTGAAAATTTCTAATTCTCAAGTTTAACTCCCTACATCTTATTGGTTTTCATTTTGGTGTTGCAATGGTCAGAAGTAGCAATTGAACTCATAAATTTAGCGCACTGCTGTCATCTCCAATAACACAGAAACCCCTTTCTGTTTCCTACTCCTTCCATAAATTCTCCCCAATTTTTTGAGGCCACCTGGTATTTAATGTGGCTGGAATTTATGGCCACGAATGGCAAGACTTTCACCTACTCCCTCCCCAAGTATATAAACACTATTTATCCTTCAGCTTCTCATTTCCACCTTCAATTCTCCCACTTTGAAACTCCCTCCGCTCTCAATCTGATCTCTTCAAATTTCAAAGAATGCCAAGACTGGGCTCATTCTTTCCAAACGACGTATATTTTAACCCTCCCCCTGCTGGTCACTTCATCCCAGAGATCCGCCATCGGGCGGCTCCCAAGATACCTCAACTGGCCATGGTAGGTCTCCCGCACAGTTTCTGCCTACACTCTTGGGACTCACTGGCCGTCAAATTCAGCCCGTACAGACGTATGGTACCTCCACCAGAATCCCCGCCTTCCTTCCAGCCCTCGCCGGTGGCTGATCCCACTAGAGAGACACCTGTCGCCCGACTACCGCCTGACGCATCCCAAACCCGGAAATTCCACCTCCCAAGAGGGCCCACTGAGCCCAGGAGTCAGCTCCACCTCGAGACCCGTGCTACCACCCTCATCACCAATGTGGCATTGCGAGCCCGATCATCCCGCATCCATTATCGCCAAGCCATCCATCGCAGCCTATCTCTGTGGAAGGTCGGGATTCATAAAGGCGAGAGATCTTCACGGAGGCTTTACTACGATCTCCAGTATTTACGAGGATCGAGCTCCAAAGACTCCATGCTCCTCGCAAGATATCACCGGAATTGTTCATGACGCCGCGCCGGCTTTAACTCGTGAGAATATCAAATGAAGTTTCCCATTAAGCACGATAAAGTCGTTTGAGCAGGCCAACCTAACTACTCCAGATTTTCCACCACGACGGCCAGTGGATACTGGGTCCTCGAGATCACAGCCTGCCTCCATCCGCCAAGTGGTCCCCGCCTAACGCAGCGGTACCCAGGATAAAAGGCCCCATGCCTCGACCAGGAGATGGTTCTTCTCTTCCATGGAGCCATTATCGCTAGATCATTATATCGTTCGTGAAATTGGGCAATAAGATGCTATCGATAAATGCTATATCAAGGGTCTAACTGCTCCCGCTCTAACATCGCCAAGAGAGGAGCTATTTTGGAGGCTTTGTATCAGATTCTTCGTAGGGTTTCGGGTTCAGTCGAAAGCGGAGTCGACCATGACGCCTGCTCTACTTCGAGGATAAGGTTCACAAGCAGGAGTCTCGCCTTAGCCAGTCCACACTTCTATTTCATTTACCGCAAGCGTCGGGAGCACATCGGGCTTCTGTCGAGCTTCGATTAGATGCGCTACAAGGCCGTGAGGCCACCCTTACTCGCCGATTGTTATAGCTATGCCCCCGGCCTTCGCCTTCCACTCCGGACGTCAAGGACTACTTCTACTCGGGATTCCACTCCGAGGACCTACCCTGGGGAGGCAACAGAGTTACACCGAGGAGCCTTAGTCTAACTACTCACCCGCATCGGGCCTCCGCATCCACCTAACATACCTCCAAAGATCCGGGCTCCCAGGTTCTCTATCCCTTCCGGCAGCCCTCGACCCCATGCCCACTATACCATTCGGGATATAGCTGGCCGAGCACCTCCACACCAATGCCAAAGAAGATATCACCATCTCCATCAGACCCTCCGACTATCATGATGTAGTCCGTATGCTTCCACCACTCGACCCATTCTTGCAAGGTCGCCCATGCCACTCCTCAAGCTATAAGAAGATTATACTCCGTGATTGAGGCCGGCCATGGCTCACCAAATGCCGTGACTCTGAAGACAAAACCGCATCTCATGCAAATTTCCAGAGTCACCCGGGCCTCCCTCAAGTAGCCCCTCTCTCCTTACGTCCCTCGCCTCAGCCCCACGCCGCATCTCTCCCTAGCAGGATTCACCTCCTCTACCACTAAATTCCCAAACTGATGTATTTCAAATAAAGAGATGTACACACTGGTTTACAGAGATCTCAAATTATTCAGTCGAGGACGATTCTTCATCCCGCCACTTAATTGAGAGGTACCACTCCTCCACTAAGTTTCTAATCCACAACCCTAATACTGCGATAATTGTGATACTCTGGTCGTGAGAGTTAGGGGTGTTAGCGGATAGTCTATATCACAGATTTCTGGGCTAGACCACCTACTTCCAACAAAGCCTGTATTTTGTATGTTTAGTGGTCACGTGCTTGGCTGCTTCATTTTGAAAAAGTCAAAATTCCTTCCTGCAGTTCCCAAGAGTATGATATCATATAACTCCATTTTGGCATTTTCAAAACGCCCCACTTTTGTGGTTCCGCCTGTGGTTAGTGCTAGCGCGACCGTATGATACCACTACTGCTAGAATAGTTCCATGCATGATTAAGTAGATGGCTAGTTGAAGTCCCCAGCATCAACCTTTTCATCCACCTTTAGCCAACTACAAAGATAGCACGCTGGACTTTCATTAATAGGTTGAGTAGTCGTGTGATACCCCTTTACCAGTAAACCACTTTAGCTTCAGCCGACCACCTATGTTACAGTTAAGGTACTCTACGAAGAAGGCCAAATGAAGTCTTCTAAAAAGAAAAAGAAAAAGAAAAGGAAAAAAGCCGCACGCTTTGCCTTTAAACTGGCGGACACCTGGGGCCTACAAGCAAAGCTCCTCAAAGCCCGCCAAGTTCATGCTGACCAGGCTGGTGAACACCGATCGAGCCACATGGCATGGGTGGATGGTGAGGTTTACGAATGAGGTAGCCGGAATCTCAAATCATTCGCAGTTCTAGTGAAAACTCAGAGTTAGTGGTCAAAAGATCCTTGACTTGATGCCCTAAACCTTGAAGTTGATTGGGAGTCATCGGTGGATCCTCGCTATAACGGACTTGGGCGGTCGAGTTCCCGATTGCATCCTAAGGCTATGCAAAGAGGTGAAATAAGATTGGAAACCTAATCCCATTTAGGATTGGTCAACAGCAGCTGGCACATGTGAGCCTAGTCGGGGGAGGGGGGAGAGAGAGACACCCTTCCTAGTGATAAGAAATCACTGGCACCTGACAAGAATTCCTCCTGCCTAAGCTCAGCTGATCGATGCTACTGCGAAGCTGTGTCATGAAATCATTGAATTGCCTTCAAACGTTATAAAATTTTCATTTTTCTATCAAAACTGTACCTTAGATTTAACGTAAACCATGAAGACATAAACGTGACCCAGACGTGGTCAAGCCCGAAATACAAAAAAATCAATTCGATATAAACAAATACACTCTAATGTTTTCCAAATGCAAATCATGAATACAGGACTTCCGTCCTCATCAAAATATGGCAAGACAAGGATCAAACTAACATAATTTCATCGCACTGCTTTTTTTCAAAAAACCATGTATGCATATTTACAAAAGATATTTACACATAAATGCCACATTTTAACTTTTAATTTCGCCTTTGGTTCTATAATTCCTATCTATATATAATCACAACACAACGCCTAAGACTCCGAGGATTCGTGAAAGATCTTTCAAATTTCCACACTGTGACTAAAATTATTATTTAAAAATAAACTCCGTGAGCCAACTGCCCAAGTGAGTACTATAAGTTCTAAATGTCGTCACGTTTGCATCCCAATATGAAACTGAAGGTAAAACGCTTTGTAAAATCATTGTATGAGAAACGCAGTTTTCATATGAAAACCATTTCGAAAATCGTGTTGAAACTATTTCGGCCGTTTGAAATCGCTCAAAATCTATTTCGCCAATAAAACTGTTTCATGGTGGCACATCGAAAAGTGCCATCGAAATCGCACAAACGCATCAGGCTCATTTCTCAAATACCCAGACGTGATGCCGTAATCCTAATTCGAGACGGTAGTGAACCCTTAACACTACCCGGGTTAGTGATGGTCCAAGAACACTTGCCGGGATCTATATATAATGGAACCTCGACCAAAACGCCAGATGTAATCCCCCAACAACCAACACCCTATCGCTAGCGCCTGTCAAGAACGCCAACTATATACCCCGAATGTGCGTAGGGCGTACCCAATACTATATAAATATAGGCGCTCAGATCTAACCCCAATTGTCATCGTGCAATATAGTTAATGGCATTATCCTGCACCTTGCTGGGCGGTGGCTAACCGGCCACATCCGACCGAATCGAGCTATGCCATCTGTGGGTTCATAAAACTTGCAAAATCGCTTCAACACCAACCTAACTTCTTCTCAATGAGCATCACAAATGGAGGTAAAAATGCTTTATAAATTTATATTTTAAAGCACTTTATGTAAACTTCATAATTTAAATACTTTATTTTGAAAAGGATTTTAAGTACTCACCTTTTCTTTACTTTAATTTCTTTAATCTGCACAAGAACATGTTAAGATTCCTGGGCTTCTGGATGCTCAAATCAGCCACATCATTCAATTACGGAAGGCCTCCTTTCAGTCCAACGTTTTAATTAAGAAAATATATGTATTTCAAGTTATCATATCGAATCGAATCCCATTCTGGAAATAAAACTTTATGTATGAATCATCTATATGATATCTATAATAAGGATGTGAAATTGATCAAAATGTCCATACACAATGCCCTCAGCAAAACTATCTATTTTATAAAACTTTGACTCAAGGGACTTTCCATAGAGTCTAAAATGATCACAACATTTTTGAAAATTCTCATTCGACTGGCCCGAATTACTCCCGAATTTCAACTCAACTAGTCAAATAAATGTAACTAGCCCTAAACTCACGCGAATACGGGCCAAAGTAAATTTTAGTACCCTAAACTTAGTCTAAAATTTAGAACAAGTTTGAGCATCCTTCATGTTCTAAGTAGGTACTCTAACTCCATTATTATATAGCATTTAGGCCTAAATAACATGTAAAGGTAAGTAGTAAATTCTTTCTAATTTTTAAAGTTTGATGTGCGCTAAGATATGGTCATATGAGCCTTCTCATGAGTCCACTTTGGTTCTCGTCCATGAAAGCCTCACGATCCGATTTTCAATCCTGAAAGAAACAAAACAGAAAACAAAGACTTAAAATCCCTCTCTCTTCGACGCCTCCTGCTTCTCACACCGTCTGCCTTCTTCCTTTCTTTACCCTTTATTTCGCTTTTGAATTAACAATTGAGATCTGAACAGAATTGTCAATAATAATCGATACACAGCCTGATACAACTACTTCCTTACCGTCCAGATTTATCCATTTCGGTCCCAAAATCATATTTATCATATGCACTAGCATATTCTTTTAAAATATTTACCTTTCGACATTTTCTAAAATTATGTTTTCTAGGTTTCCACTTAAACCTGTCACAGAAATCGTTAAAATATCCATCACCCTAATCATAAACTTTCCCCACATTAGATTTCGCACAATCTGTTTATACATACCGCTTTGCCATCCGAGAGAAGGGTATAATCTGCACTCTTTCAACTATTTAATTTAAAATAATATTATTATTTTAATAGTTTAAACTTCAATAATTAGGACACTTCCATTTCAATTGCAAATGCCAAATTCTTTTAAAAGTGTTTTTAAAATTATCCTTTATAATACACTTGGTGCACATATGCGCCCTGATAATAAGAGATGTGATCGTGCACCTCATCGGGACTGGGTGCTACAGTAGCTGGTACCTTACTGGTAAAAAACTCACCTAAACACTTAGATTTTCGTGGAAGCTCAGCCGATTTCCTGAACAATAATCGCCTCCGAAACCTATTCCAGATGGTATCTATTCTCCCAAGCTTGTTCTTTATGCAAGGTCCCAATTTATCATACTTAGGTAGTGGCATTACTTATATAATAATACTTTGAATAGATACTCTCTTTTGCTACATATAACTCCGCATGATCGTTCTTCTTTTATCATCAAGCATATGATCAGCAATGCTTCGTCGGGGCATTAGTACCAAACACAGTGCCATTTTGAGCCCATTTATAGCAGGTTTTAAGAACTTTGTGTACTTTTAATCAACTTAAATAACTCCAAATGATACATCGAAACCTTGCCATACTCAACACATTTGCATTATTTTTGTAAGTTTTGTAGGGCTTTAAATACCTTAGACATTTCTAATCCGATTCAAATACATTTGAACTCCAAGTCGACCAAGATGGTACGGATCAAATCCAGAGAGATTCTGGCAAAATGCAGAAGAGATGAAGACATATGCGAACTACAGTGCTCACCGTGAACTCCATAAATCTTCACCGGTTGCAAATTAATAACGTCCCGCACCCTCGTTTGTTGGATCGCTTAACTTTCATTGTGGTTTTACAAATCCAATTTATGTAATTAACCCCTATACTTTGTAATTTCCTTAGTGACTATACCAAGAAGGTCACCTGCTTGTAACATCAATAAACTTCTCTCTTAACCATCAATCACTCAATAAAATCACAAGTTTCCTCTCCTCCAGCCATCTGTGTAATTTTCTCTCATTTTTCCTACTTTCTTGCACTTTCACTGATCCAAACACCCCTTTGATGATGAAAATCATGGATGCTACGCCAAGGCCCCTCGCCTGGAAGAGGAAGGCCAACAGTAATGTTTTCTGGAGTAAAACTAATTGTCTTTCAAGGCTTCATGAGTGAGATTTATGGGGTGGTGTTTACGCTCCTCGCTTCAATAGGTTTAAATCTTCAAAACATGCCCCTTTCACCAATCTGTATTTGCTATGCTGGATACTTATCACTAGATCCACCGATACCAACAGTCAGCTTGCCCTTACATTAGTTAATGTAGGTGGTGGTTTGTGAGGTGTGTTCTCACTGTCTGGAGCATTTATACTGAAGAATGCCATTGTTCAAGAGGAAAAATTAGTTTAGGGTTTTAAAGCTAAAACAAAGACTGGTTCCTGGGAAATGACTATAGAATAATCCCTCCCAACGCGTGAAAGCATCTGGAGATGTGCCAATAATTTAAACCCTAGCCCAAAGGGGTCTGAGACTTCAAGGAGTTCTTTTATACTTTATTTCGATTTATTTTCAATTTGCCAACCATTGAAACCCACTATTTTTTCAAAAATCCTGAAATCCAAAGAGGAAACACCATTTTCAATCCACTGCAACTCTTCTCTCACGAAGAAACTCCACATCCCGTGTTCGACCTAGACTAATATTATACCAGAGGCTCACACAAAGAGGGAACTCCTAGGATACAAATTCTTTGATTCTAGTACACCTCTTTGCAGCAGATTAGCTGGCTGACATGCTTCAAATAGCCACACCTAGGAGGGCGATCCCGAGGACGGTACTGTTCAGGGGCTTCCGGGCCATATAGTCCCTAGCAGCATCGATTCATTTGCTCACCATGGTTTTAACGATATCGATGAGTCCTTGTGGAGCACCGTCTTGCCCTAAGTCAGGACATGGAAGCCATCATTCGCGTCAACCAGGACCATATCACGCAAAGAGTTACCTACAGCAAATTCAATTTTTCTTACATATAACACCACACCACAATCTTTGCTCACCGGGAGTGGATCGACGATTCCCATGCCTCATTTCGTCATTGAGGACAATCGCTGCCTAAGTTTGGGGGTGTATGCATGTGTGTGCACGGGTAATGTAGTTATATTTTTATTTCGCATGTTTTAGGTCTAATTTTCACTGGCTTTATTTATTTATTTATTGTTTTTAGTATGCTAAAAGACTCCAGTTTTGTCTCTAAGTGTACTAATATGCCATATGCTTTGTACCGCTATGATATGGTAGTTTCCAGTTGCATTAATTTGTTCTTAGCCTTAGTTTTGACTAAGGATTGCAAAAGGGAGTCATGGTAGAATCTTAGAATGTCCTGTGTTTCATGAAATAGGAATCTAAATACAGTCGTTGACGATCGGATCAGATTGTATAAAGCAATTTATTCATGTCCACCCTTTTATATCTTAAGAAATCATTTCCAAGTAAGCTAATATTGCACACGCACACACGTGATTCGGGGCAGCGCCTTGATCGACTACATGGTATTCCACGAATCTCGAAAGTTTAAACACTTATGATGGACGCCTAGGAAAAGAGGATCACGCATCGAGCCCAAAATATATATTTAAAAAATCCAAAAAAGTTTTTCTATGGTTTGAAATAAGTGGATCATCCAATCTGAAATCGAAGCACAAAAATCAGGGCTTAAAGCTCATCGCCTTCCAGCCAATCCGGCCGGAGCTATCAGATTTTACTGTCACGTGGATGTGAATTCTGATAATTTAAGAACCTCTAGGTCTGTTGGAGTGCCTCAAAGTGAAGTTCGAGGGGAACTCGAATGCCCTGCTCTTAACTAACTAGTGGGAGTCACTCATTGATCCCACTTACAGAACCGCCACCCAAAAACTCTCCTCAGGCACTACGGTTCTAATCTTTGTAACTTATATCCCTTTAGGATTAGCTAGCGGAATAAAATTGGTGCCGCGCTCTCATCCTTATGTGTTAAGCCATTCCAAATAGGCAAGTTAAACTTAAGTCTTGTGGGTGCACTGGTCGAGCCATAATGACTCGCTAATCCAACGTACTTAGACTTTTTTGTAAAAAGCATATTGAGCATTAAAAGGGTCACCTGGGCTATCATCTAAGACCTTGTTATATATTCTCGAAAGTCATCAAACCTGTAGTCCTGAGTGGATCTGGTTTGAATCGTTCATGTTGACTCCCTTCTTCTTGTTGGTATCATGTGTATTAGATCAATATTGTTTGCAGAAGTTACGCTTTTGCCTCTTGCATGCCTTGGTTAGAATATGTTCTTGCTTGGGGACAAGCAAGAAGCTAAGTTTGAGGGTGTTGATCAGAGTGAATTATGCATGCATTTCAAAGAAAATCTGGGCAAGTGTGTTTTTGTAACCCATTGGATGTCTGGCACCATTCTCATTATACAAGCATCCCTATACTATAATGTTTTATAGGATACTTACTAAGATAACTAATAAAAAAGGAAGCTACAAATAATAGAAGACAAAAGACCTGGCAGAATACAATGAGAAGTGCAGGAGGAGCCTCGGGTATGCAGAATGAGGCACCCAGCACCAAGAACAGAGTCTCTCAACAGAAAGGAGGCCCTATGCCGTGTTACAACTAGTAAAAGACCTAAAGTGGTTCTGGGTATGCCGCACGAGCCCCTTCGCCACGATTGTCACGCCTGCAAGACTCGAAGATACCATTTCCTTACTTCTTCGGCAACAAAGGTTCCAAGTCTTATAGCTGTATCAAAATATCGTATACAAAAATAAAAAAACTAACACCGTAGCTGGTAAGCGATAAAGTAATGGCATAAGCATACAATTCGTCCCATTTGTATATATATAAAACTATAAGATTTACATTTCATAAATCGAAAGCAGAAAGAAACTGATTATGATGGACTTACTAGTGTGGTCGTCCAACTATATGCTAAGATCGCTGACTTCCTCCTCCTCAGACTCACCTGATTGAAAATCCCGCATGTTAGATGCTTTATATGGGCCACAGAACTGGCAGATATACAAGCATGCATTTAAGACATTCCAGTATAAAGGTTACAGACAAAGAATAAATGTAAAGAAGTGAGACTTAATCTGATTTAAAGTGAATTGTCATGAAGTAAACATGGCGCCTACTTGTACTTATATAGCAGACGAGGCTTCTGTTCCGGGATTCCCAGGAGTTATGAGTCGATTTTATAATTTATACTTTAGTGGATTTTGCATTTGCATGTATACCCGGTGTGTGCAATGCTTACGAATCCATATACCATGCACAGAGTACTAGGTATCTGATCAATACATAACGATATATACATTTTTACTTTTATTCGTTATTCAGATTTTTACTGTATAACCGCTGGATTACCTATAATGTAAGGCAAACGAGTAGGGACACGCGATGTAAAATACTGGCTGCACCGATGACATCGGAAAACGCGAGCACGCAGAGTGTCGGCGACCGACGGAAAGTCATCGCTCTACCCACGTGAATGGCGCCGTGAAGACTAGCAGAGCGCCGCTAATCGATTAACGCGGCCCCGCCACGGCTGCGGGCGGTCGAGAATTGCTGGTGATGCGCCGAAGACCGATTAGACGTGGTTCCCACATACGTATGGCCGAGATCCAGCGCGTGGAGGTGCAGCTCCCACCAATGTGCTTGCCCATGTAATGTATGTCGTGAGCACAGCAAAGAGTGCCAAGACCGATGAATGTGCCCCACACGTAATATAAGTGTCGAAGACTAGCAGATGCCAAGACCGGGATTGGCAACGCGCCCAGCTTCACATAATATAAGTGTCGTGAAAGTAATTCAGTAGGAGCGCCGGTAATGATATCAGGAATGTGCCCCTGGCAAACAGGCGCCCAGTTATTTAATATCTCCGGTCTTATATCCTTATAATTATCCGTATTCGTGGAACTTATCATAGCATTATTTGCTACTTAATCTGCATTTTTCACTTAGTTTCATTCATATTTAGATCCCCGTTAATAATTTATTAGGGTTCTTATACCTCTCGTGTGTTCGAATCGTGTTTTAATAACAAGATTACCAAAAAATCAGATCGGTAGAGGAAGGGTACCGTAATTAATTGATCGTACCAGCATTTTCGTATGAAATTCTCAGAGGTACTGTACTCACTTTATTCTTTGCACAGACCATTTGTCTTCATAAGGTGGTACCAGATTAATTCCCTCTGATCAAAATTTGCGACACTTTATGGATCGCCAGAATGGCGATTTTGCCATTTTCATTCATTTTCCGTAAACTTTCATCTCAACCTGGAGTATCAAACACCAACATGGAACCTCCTAAACACTCTGCCAAACACTTATATGGTGGTTTAATCTTTAAACTAAACTGAAGCCAAAAGAACCAAGGATTCATACTAAAGTTCATAAATCCATGGTAAAACCGTTATAGAATTAAGGATTCCATGCTCATCTTAAATGTTTAGGTTTTACTAACCCATCTCTCTTTGAACTGTGTTAGATTAACCCTAACTAAACCCTAATGCTGAACTACAGAACTTTACACAAAGTCCTAATGGTAAGAATGACTTCATGGCAAAACCCACACACTGTAGTCCTACAAAGCCCTTTAATTTTCTTGCCTCCTCCTTCCTTCTTCCTCTTTCCTCTTCCTCTTCCTTTTTTTCTTTCCTTCCTTCTTCTTCCTCTTCTCTTCGGAGAATTAAAAACAAAACATTTTTGGTCTCATTCCCTTCTTTTTATAGTTAACCTTCTTTATCTCCCTTATCCCTCCACTCCACCCAATGAGATAGCCTGAAATCTGTTGTCCCATGCCATTCCACTCCCACCTAATCCTATTGTTAACTTTTAAAGGTCCTTTTATTAGCACATGTCTTTGTCCCGTATCCCCAGGTACTCTCGGGAGTCTCCCACCCAGAATGTCAGCAAAATAGCTGACCCATGAATCTTCAACAATTTCAATGATGACCCCAATCACACAAAACAACAGGAAGTGCACTTCAAAGAGTTGTTAGCTGTACTTCCTTTCAGTCAGATGAGCACCTGGAAACTGGTCAACATTTTAACTTATCCCTATGCAAAGAGCAAAATAAAACCCCTGGTGCAAGTACAGGAGGATTCAGTGTATTTGAAGACAAGAAAACATATGAGAGAGAATGTAGAGATGATTTAAGAGAGATTATAAGATTTACTTCTTCTTTATTTCTTCCTGATCTGTTGATAAAATCTTCAGTATAAAGAAAATCACTATGAATTAATCTTTTCTCTGTGGTTTCGTCAACCGCACCACCGATTGCGGATTGTATTATAATTAACGTGGGTTTATTTACACAGCGAATATGGCTGGCGATTTTGAATTTAATCACATGTTATTGGCTTCAATAACAAAATGCTGTCACAGGGAGCCTGAATGTGGAGTAAAGATGAACTTTACAGTGGACATGGTGTGCCAACACTTCTGGTCAATCAGAATAGGAGATCTCGCGCCCAAGGTGTAGCACTTAGAGCTCAGTAAGAGATTTATGCATCTCGAGCTGGTGCTTCGCCGCAGATGCAATACACCCCCATTGG